>CM017917.1:14844026-15444026 GCA_008369825.1 Triplophysa tibetana
TGCGTGTGTATGTTTGTGGATGTGTGTGTGTGTGTGTAGGTGGGTGGGCAACTCATGCAGCATCATGATAGCAGGATAGTCACTTAGACAGACATCCTTAGAGGCATATTGTGTGTGTTCCCCCTTTAAGTATATTTCAGGGACAAATTGGTCCCCAGAAGAGAGCAATACCTGAGAAATTAAAGCAAAACCTCCCTTTGGGGACATCCTTATTTGCAACACTAAAAATATAGTATTTTTTATGTAAAACGTTTTCCTGTAAGCTTCAGGTTAAAGTGTGGGTAAGGGTGATGTTTAGGAGTCTGCATATTTATTGGGTATTTATAAAAACATACAGCTACACATACATGTTTATGCAGTATATAGGATTTTTTTTGCAGTTACATATTTATATATAATTCAAATGATATATATAAACGTTTATTCATTTTTCTATTTTCTCTTTTGAGTGTGTATGTGAATCCAAAATTAATATGCACAGACACATATTACTATAAACACCTACTTTTATTCTGTATGCGATTAATCATGACTGACTGTTGAATAGCCCTTTAATCTACTGTATTTTTAAATAAACGTTTAATTATATTATCGTATCGTTTCATATAGCACTTTCACTAAATGACTATTTATAAAAATAAGCTGATTTTATTCATCTTCCTCGCAAGTTACATCTTCTTGCCTGATATTTTTAACAGCTTGTTAAAAATGTGCACTAATTTAATAATCCCAATAAACCCTCTGTATCCATCCCACTCAATGACAACTTTACACCATCCAAATAAATCCTGACAGATTGAAACAAGTCCTACTGTATATTTTATTAAAACATATTTTACTAAAAAAATACATGATATTACAGTAATGGTCTGCCAACATTCTTTTATGTTTTCTTGAACTTTTAAACGGTTCAGAATATACTATGTTCCTAATGACCAAAATTAAGCGTTCTTCATAAATTAACTTTTTATCTTGAACAGTGAATCTAACCCTGGTTCAAAGGTATAAACTTGCTAGGTGCCCATTTCTGGCCTTTGGAGATGAAAAACTTCAAAGCAAATGAAGATAATTAAAGTGCTCTTAATATACCTGTGATTTTTGATAAAGGCACACCGACACTGTCTTTAGGCAGTTTGTCCTCTGAATTTTACTTTTTTTGTGTGCCCCGGACACCGCATCACCATCTCCGGCCAGGGCAACCGGGGATCAAGACGCAACCTTGGGATTCTCACATTAGCATAAATTTCCAATTACGTTTTATAGTTTCAACAAACCTGGCTAATCACTCGTCTCAATCCATTTAATTACAGCTCAGCGATGGCTGCCTAATGTCATTAAACGCAAAAGCTTATTGTTCCTTATCATGCCGTATTAAGGAAATTACACTCAAGTCATTTTTCACCGGGATGAGTGTTGACAACATGTTATTCACCTCCTCTTAAAACGCAGAATAAGAAATTATATGGAAACTATAACAGAATTTTCATTTTGTCTGTCGCCAACTTAGTTGTTGGACTTTTCAGACACCTTAAGCAACTATTTTTTTTAAGCGCTTGGCCATTAATGTAGTGAACTGCTCCTTTGTTTTTTAAAATATGCTTTGACATATAAACATGAACATATTTGCTTACCATACATCATCTAGCGACATTTAGCGACTTTTTTTCCAAACAGCCTCAAGCTAGTTTCCATTGAACGTAGTTGGCAGCATTGAATTTGCTGACCTTCATGGCATTTAAACCAAGATTGATATTTCTGGCACACAGAGCGATTGTATGGCTTTCGTAGACTAAACCATGACAATTTTTTCATTTTTGGGTGACCGTTTCTTGAAGGCTAGAGTCGTTTACAGCAGAGGGATGTTTACAGAGGACCGCATACGTAATAACCAAAATCAAGACGGTGGAATATGTGTGCCAGGAGGCTCAGGGTGACATTGTTATTTTGCATAATTGCAATAAAATATATGTATCTTTCTGCCTGATTGAATTGCATCTAACTCAGCAGCAGCAGGCATAAACAATGTTGTCATCCGTCAAGCAGCGAGTTCCCTCTTTTTCTTCCATTTTTTTGAGCTTCTCGCAAGACTCCAAACTTGCGTGATGAAAATAATTACAGGTTTGTGTAACCTGTGGGCTAAACGCACGCGCACGCTCACACCTCAGTGTGTGCCCATCGTACCCCGCCTGTCATTCAATCAACATTAAGTTAGCTGCATTGGGAGCGCTCAATCTTACTCATCAGTGTCTCTCTTGCACCAGTCAATCTCTTTCACGCACACACTTTACAAAGGCACGGCTTTCATCATAACTCTCCCTGGAGGAAAAGATGAAGGCAGAGTTGTCAGACAACAAAGACGAAGGACAAAAGACGACACAACAAAATGAATGCTGACCTGAAGGTGACGTCCAGGAAAATGTATTGGTTTCGCAGGAATAGTAGTGTAGAACCAAGCGTGAATTTGAAAACAACACAAACTGAACTTCGAAGTGTAGGAATGTTTGAAATAATTTAGTTCCAGAAAATGTAGTTCCTGTAAGAAGCACTCATGTGTGTTGGACTCGGTGTAAACTACAAAAACACAAGTTTGTGAGAACGATGACGTCATGTGGACACGTGGACACATGTACACTTACAAAAGGTATTTAAAAGGCACTTTTGTGTATGAATGTGCACATGTGCATGCATTTAAAGTGGCATTGCCAACAACTGGCATGGCATACGAAATACACGTTTTATCATATGTCATTCTTTATTACAGATCTGTGTAAACATGAAATTAACATTTTAACTCAAAACACTGTTCTAATATTGCAACATAAAACCTGACTCTATAAAACAATGCCATTCACATGGTAACAGAAAGCAACTAGACTGCACATGACGCTGCACTTTAAAGATACCGACTGAGCAAATGAAACAAACACCACAGCATGAAAGAAAACTAAATGCATTTAAAATCTTTTTTCCGGTTGCATATAAACTTCGCGAAAATCCTTAGAGGTCTTGCATCAAATATTGAGTCGCAAGACTCAAATCTGTCAAATCGGTGGTCATATCATCCTAAGATGACAGCTCTTCCCTGAGGTAAGGAAAACGATACAGAGCAACATTTTAAGTAAAACATATAAAATAAGGCAAAAAATAGTCAACTTCTACATTTTGTGCTAGAGTGCTTCTTCAACACAACCTGAGGGGCCTGAGTGCCAATGCTGGCTGCAAAGTCGCTAGAGGCATCTGAGGCTCTCAGTCGTGTTTGCCAGCCTTCAAACTCTGCCAGACTGAAATCGAAAATGTCAGGCATGGAGTCGTCAAGTAATTTTTCAGCCATCTCACTGGCCTATTTATCCCTGTATTAGGAAATTGAATCGAATATGAGCTTTGATGAATAACAGCTAGAAAGCCATTGAGATGAATCATCGAAAAGAAGGATGAGCACAGACACAGAAAGTGGAAACACAGGCTTCTTACAGAAGACAGAGCTGATTCGCTCTCGCTCATCCTGGCTGCCATTTTGCACGAGTACATTAGGCCGATCCTCAAAAGCGGCGAGCCGCTCGGCGAGGAGCAGCTGCTGTGATACGGTCCCGCGTCTCCTGGGGAGGGTTCTTATTCTCAATTAAGCCCTTTGCTGATACAGAAGAGGCCCAGATATTCTGCTCTCCATCTATCACGGATCCACTGAGAAGCATGAGTGGCTGCCAGCTTGGCTTTGGGTCCCTAGTGTGTGTACAGCTGGATAAACCGTAGATCCACTCCAGCCAAATCTAACATCACAAATACGCACCGGTTTCTGTATAATCGTGCCACGTGTTTTTTTTCCAAAGGGCAAGTTCATATAATTTATAAGTACATAAATTATAAAACCGATTCGGTTCCGATTGTGAACGCCGAACAGTCAATGCATCATCTTATGCTAACAGAACGTGAAATGGTTCATTTGTAGAGTTTTCGTGTAATAGTTGGAAACTATTTAAAAACCTACAAATTGATTCAGACAAAGAGCAATGAAAAGCAATTTGACTTTACCTATCATTGTTCTTCTTTAAAATGTAAACATTTGTGATGTCACAATATACCGGTTTTGATGATAATCGTGATTTAAAAACAAGGGTACCGGTATTTTGTTAATCATACGAAATAATCATTTAAATATTCAACATAGATAAAAATTTGTGATTTAAATGCTACAATCAATAAAAATTATCTGCTTCCCTACAATCATTGTTTGAGGGAGATCCATTGGAAAGAGAACAAATAAAATAAACAAAATGATGATTTTTGCTAATCAATATTGCAATAAATATTGTGACAACGGCCATGATAATCTTGTAGTAAAAATCTGATATTGTGAAAGCCCTATCAAAAACTATTGTAAGCGTTGCAACCCCTAAAATATTTAAATGTTCCATAAATATTGTGCTGAATATTTACACTGGAAGAACAGTTCAAGTAAAAAATGTATCTAAACTTTTAAATGTGATATGACCTGCAGTGCATTAGTTAAAGATCGAAATGATTTGTAAAAGACTTTAAACATAAGATTCATTCTGCCGCAGTAAAACTTCCTCAAAACTAAAAAGAGGCTCATTAGAACCTGTGGAATCCTACCAGGACAGAGACGTTATAATGAGGTCTTTTAGAAAAGCACACAGCGACCGGCCTAATATGCAAAAAACTGAAAGGATCCTAAAGGCTTATTTGACTTGGATCAAAGGCTTTCTAATATTACTCCAAATCATAAGATGATCATTCTTTCCTACTTCACTTAAAAGACAATAGCATTAACTTAATATTAGATGTTGATATGATTTGATCTTATCTGCTTTCCTACTTTGCATTGTGAGCTCTGCAGTTCTATGGATTCTACAGAGAGCCACTCAGGGCTTAAAACGCTACCTGTACGCTCTCTAGAACGTGTTAATGAAGGCATCGGGGAGCTTAAAGTGAACACAGCCCGGTTCTGGGGTCCACACATTTTGTTATTAGGGTCCACTGATGACAAGCCAATCTATGAAACAGCCTTACAGGCACAGCGCCAGCTAAAATGACTTTCAGGAGGTTGAAACTTAAAAAAAACTTTTCAAAATGTTTAAAAGCCGGTCTGTTGAGGTTCATCTCAAACAACACAATTTCTATTTTCCAGTCGCTAGCAGAGTGAGCCAATATCCCCATAAAAAAAACGTTTTATGTTTTCAGTTAACAAAATTGCATGAGCATCCTACTGTTGCTATGGTAAACTTCAAATGTGATACTATTACATAATCTATTTGTGTAACTATTGACCATGTTAATATGTACTTTTAGTATTGACAGCCTCTTTTCTCTCCTACAATTAAGTATTGTTAAACAAGTTGCTCTAACAATAACAATTACATTCAAGCATAGCGAATGACTGCACTATGTGCGAGTTATACCGGATGAAGCTCAAAAGTCTCCCAGGCATTAAACCAATCCAATCTAGTCGGACCTGAAGTAAACACGCGATCCACGAAAGTGACTTTTCCTAAAATAAGCTGGGAATAAGTTTAAAAACATGAAACCGAAAAGCCTGCGATTTATACTTTTCGTCCATTATAAAAAGTGCAGCATTTGATATCCTCCATTTCACGTGGGAAGCCTCAGTGGTTTAGAGTAAATACTTCAAATACAGCGACAGCTGTGCCAACGCTCTCAGGCCAATTACCGCCTGTCACTATGGTTACCCCTTCTAGCACCTCAGCTCGTGACGGTTCCGGAAGAGGGCTTAGGCACAGATGAAAGGGCCCGAGCACTCCGCAGTAACCACGGCCAGCCGGGCCTCGCGAGCCCGCGAGCTACTCTGTTTAAAATCGGAGACAATGAGGCCAAACACTTTGGAGATCAAAGTCAAAATCCACCTATGGATTAAGTTTAATTCGCCCATAATAGGAGGAGTTCTTTGCTCTGGGCCTATGTGCTGGGGATCTGTTCTGATTTACAACATTAATGTTATTAAGCAGAGTCTCTATTTTCAGCATGTGTACAATAAGGTATTGCCGGCTAGTTACAGAACCCTCTAAGCTGCCTTTCTTACAAATATAGAGACTTTGAGAACAAAGGTACAGTGAATCATCTAACGTTGTGTGAAATCTCACTGGTCCAACATCCCGCTATTCAAAATTGTACACTGAACAACAAAATACGTTCTGACTGGCTGTGAAATAGTTGTACTTTAGGCACTCTTTTTTTTGGAGTGATTAGGATAATAAGATTATGTAAAGTTAACCATTTTACTTTTATGAAACATTTCTGTATAATGTAAAAAGGGATTTTCAATAATTACTGTACAAACCAGAATGACCAAGGACCAAATTCACAACAATTCAATTCACAACCTCGCCCCTAGATGCCTCTAAATTGAATGAACTGGACATTTAAAGATGCAATCTCTAACTTTTATCATCGTGTGATTAAAAAAAAATTAGTTAGTTCACGATGGCTACTTATCTTTAGGTAGCTTTAATTCAAATGGCGTCAATCATTGTTTGATATTTCCTGCAAAAGTTTACCTGGTAGCTTAAAAACGTATAAATGGGTAGTTGACAAATAAACCGTAAATGTGTCCAATGATGTGTAAGGGAAACAATCAATGAAAATGAATCTCTCTTATGCTTCTTTACATTCTAAATATTAATATTAATCACTTAAATCATGTATTATTAACCATATGTTTTCTAAATGATCATTATGTTACATCATAGAACATATGTATGTTATATTTGTCAACTACCCAAAAAATATGATTCACCATTTAAATCAAGGTCATTTTCTTTACTTGCACTACTCCTCTATTACTGGTAATGAAATATGAAAACTAAATGAAAGTCTAAAGCAATTGTACATGCAGAAAAAGACACAATCACCCTTCTCTCTCGAGTCGGCCATGACTCAGACCACTCACCTGTCTATTCGCTTTTAAAGCGAAACGTCCAAAGTCTGCCTCTCTTAAACCTATTCTGTCTGTCTTTTCAAGCTGGCTGCATTTGAAATATAATTGAAACTTAATCTCCACAGAGCTGAAGTCTAAACTCGCACGGAAAGGACAGAGAAAGAAGGTAGTGGTCTAATCCCTTTCCTCTCTAGCCAAAGGTCAAGCAGCTCTCTAATATGCAGGACGCCGCCTTGTCCCTCACAGCATCTCAACCGAACGCCCTCGACTTATTCCCACCAATTCATTCGCCGTAGTTTACGGAGACCGCGCGGGTCCGTGCTGCCATGCCCGATTTAGCCACCTTGCTAAATAAGTACCTGTGCCCCACGGCTATCATTAGAAGACGTATGTCCCCAACAAACCACTGTTGACGTTGGAGGCGGAGGGTGCGGACAGCTCCGAGCAAGCGTGATTTAGCTTGTACGCTGAGGGGTATAAACCTTGCCCAAGCGGGGAGGTGAAGAAAGACGATTTGACAGAGGCGCTTTATAAAAAAACATGTCCGACAAATCAAACATATTGACTTTGCTCAAGGGTCTAATAAATTTAAAGCGGGGTTTGATTTTTCTCTGCCTGACACAGTCGACGGGGACGCTCATTGAGGACACTCCTCTAGGTTTTACACTGGGATTTTTCCGCAGGCAAATGTTACAATGGAAGACACTATTACCTTTTGTTTATTGTGCACCTGATAGGGCGAGTTTGAGTGACATGCGCATAAAAGATCCGAACAATGGATTCATTTGTGGAGATTAACCGGGCGTTTATGGCTTTCCCAGAAAATAAGCAGCATGGCTGTGGTGGGCAGCAATTAGCAGCGAGCGAGCGTTAATCCTTCGCCTTGCACTACGCTGCCGTCTGGATGGATTGTATTTTGGATTGGTATCCGCTATAAGATGAAAGGAGACATTTTAATGAAGGTGTATTCTTACGAACTCACTGAAAACTTGCAGAATTGAAAAAAATGAATGAAATTCATTTGAGAACATTGAAAAAAGCGCACACGAGAAATGTAAAATGAGAAGTACATAATGTGAGGTTTGGAAAGCTTCTCCAAAATGTTGTTTCTCTAATTTCCTATGAATCCTTGAATGCACTGGCTCAGAAAAAGCAATTTTTTGCTGAATTGTCAATTAAAAGGTAACCTTTGGGGTATCTAACATAAACAACCCAACCCATAGCCTCGAAACGGGCCCACACACTCTTTTCTGTACTCCCAAAGGGCCTGATCTTTTTCCGTCCGTCAGGTCCAGATGGCACAAACTGGGGGGCCCTCAGAAGTCACTGAGCTCTGCCCTCTGGCTGTTTATATGACCCCCCAGATGCACAGTCCCTCTGCCGGCCCAGTGGAGACGGAGAGAAAAAAGACATTAAGTCGGGATGCGCGAAGAGTGATATCAGCGTGGCAC
The DNA here is from genome assembly GCA_008369825.1 of Triplophysa tibetana. NCBI lineage: Eukaryota > Metazoa > Chordata > Actinopteri > Cypriniformes > Nemacheilidae > Triplophysa > Triplophysa tibetana. The sequence goes on from CM017917.1 coordinate 14,852,388, forward strand.
AAGTGTAACCTTCTCTCCAACAGATGGTGTCATGATTAGAACAGGGTCCTCTCACCTCGGGGACCCTCCGCTGAGCGTTGTGCCTGTGGGCAAAGCAGGGGTCTGGCAAACCCCCCGCACACACAGTCACTGATGCCGCCATCCTGCCAGTAAAAAAGAGGCACCCAACGTGCTGGCACCGAGGGGTGCCCACCCAGGATGGCGTAAAGAGCACGGGCAGAGCTTGTAAACACAAATGTGGGGAAAAATCAGCCACTGGAAATGTTAGGAGGGCGCAACACCCCTCGGGTGCTGGAGGAGGTCGGGGGGATGCTTCGAATGAATGGCAGCTGGCCATCGCAGCGGAAACATGTGACGTGAATAGGGTACAGACCTTGTTAGGAACGGAGGGCAACATCTCGCGCTCTCCATCCAAGCTCGAAGGATTTAATAGACTAGAAGCCTGGCTGAGTTTTAATTAGCCTCGTGAACAATGTGAGATTATGCACCCGGCTGTCCAGGGATTTCTGATAATAAAACAGAGATGATTGAAAAATAAATAAAGGCCTTAAAACTTTGAAACAGTTTGTACCGGCACTCTGCCAAACTACACAAGCCTGCACACACTCTCTCTCCCCCACTCCTCGTTCGCCCGTTCCTGTCTCCCTAACCATCCCACACTGAAATCCAATTACTCAACGCTAACTCTTATGAATGCTCCACAACTTTCCGATGAATAAATTATAAGCAAGGAGACAGCAAAAGAGTACCTTAAAGATAAATATAAGAGTTTAATGATTCATTCAAACTTTAGGTGCCTTGAAGGACCTTTCTGCTAGTTGTTCAATTCATTTACAAGAGTTTAGTATTAGGAGTACCATCATGCAGCAGGAGTACAAAATTACAGCTTTTCCTCACCAGGCAATGCCGGATAAAAATATTCTTTATAACTTTTCACTGCCAAGGGAAATTTATTTTGCATCATTAAATTAGAAATTTAGCTTGGACACAGAAATAAAATGATATAAGCTTTTGTACTGATGGTCACATTCATTTTATAAAAACCCTTTGCTGTACCTTAAGCAAACGGATAAAAACAGCAGGATGCGTCAAAAAACAAGAACATAACAAGGTTACACAAGGGTACGATACATCTCGGGGGGGGGTCTGTTCATTCATAAAAAGATTGTAAAAAGCATGAGCCCTCAAGATGGATGTATCTACAAGTCCATCAGCGGATGTGACAGTCCCAGGTGGCCCGTTCCACTCTCTCCTCCTCTAAATAACAAGCCGCAAGCAGGTTCAAGAGAGGAAAAGAACCTACGATGGCTGACAGTCCAAACGAGGACAGAAAAACACGCGTCCTGCTCCGCCGCTGACATTTAAGCCCAGGCACAAGCTGCTGTTCCGAGATGCGTCGCAACCGGCCAAAATCTCCATGTATTCACATAGCTTAAAAACTTGACTAGCGCCCTTCAGTGAAATGAAAAGGAAAGCAAATCCAGCTGCATCTTCAAAAGACCCCTATTTTCCCCGACTCACATTTTATCGTTGCTCTGAAAGGAACCAGGATCCCTTTCTGATGCTCTGCCTGGACCTACCCTGTGGAAAAAAACACAGGTCGCTCCTTGATAGCCAACCATGTGGACTGATCGGAAAAACAAAACAACACAACAGGGGGAAAATACTAATATTAACGCGAAGACTCAAAACAGATTTTAACAACTCAAAGCAACAGAAGGATCACTTTTAATCTCGGCCACATCCAGAATGCGCTGCGCATCGGACGCAAATTTAGCGTGATTGATGTGCCCATCTTGTGGTAAGAGAATTTTAAATGCGAGACGAATCATCCATATTGGCGGTGACTGTTAAAAGACACAGATCAGAGGGTCAGTCGGTTCTTGTAAAATTCCACAAATGCTGCTGACAACTTGCACTGATCAAAGACATATTTGACAAATAATACATCAGTAGGTTTAGGGAGCACATCAAATATTTCCAGTACATCACAGCAAGTAAGAGCGGGTTACATCATGCTATCTGACAGAGCTGAATCGAGTAAAATACTGTGTTTATTTCTGGTGCTTGCAACTATTGATCACACTACAGCTTTAACCACTGTTTTGTGTTTATATTTTGCTATTAAGCCAAAGTTCATGGTTTTAGGAAAGCCAAAGTACCGGATTATTTTCCTTAGTAGCAATAAAAATCACTATGGTCAAGTCACTGTGTTTACCAGTGTAAACCAGTGTTTTAATGGCCACGTACACAATGCATCTAAATTCGGTTGTCACTTCACAGTTTAGTGCTCACTTCACTAAGTTTTGGGAGTGACGACCGCATTCTAGTACCGAATTAACGTATTTATAGAAATTCCACACAGTGTGTACGGAACTGAACAGGACAACTAGTTGTTAATGACGTATTGATACCTGCATTAAAGATGCACTTTGCATACAGACAAGGCCCACGCAAGAAAATCATATGAAAAGATGTTCAAGCATTTACTATTTTATATGTTTTGATCAGGGCTAGTTGCTAAAACCATTACCCATAAGGTTAAGTGACAAGTGTTGCCAGACATTTTAGGCCAAGAACAACTTAGTTTCCTCCTAGCAGTGCTATACTGTAAAAACTACTCAGAAAACCCTAGCAACTGCTCAGCAATTACAGTGCGTTCTGACGACGTCATTCTGTTCATTGTGAGATTAGTTTGTGACAACGTTCTGAGGACGTCTTGTCAACGTTTCATTTCTTAGAATTGTTGCTTATGTTCCAGAAACGTCGTAGCCACGTCCTCAAATAACGTTGTGTATTAATCCCATGGAGAACGTTGTAGCGGCGTGGTGTACTGGTTTTCAGATAACCTGGACACATTTCATTAATTAATCTGCTCATTTCTATTATTATGTTATTGTTAGATGTTAATATTTAATGATCAGAGTTAAATCTGTAATAATTTCAAGCCGAATGCTATAAATCCAACTTCTCAGAGCTATTAAACAGACGTTTAATTGGATACCACAATTAAAACTGTGTTTCTATGTATTTAGTGCATGCTTCTGATGTGCACGCATGCACCTTAGCTGTTCTCCAAAAAGCCGTGCGCTTGCATCATTTAAATGTCAACGGTCATGCCTTTTTACCTTACTGGCTGATATTAATTTAGCAATTGAAAGTGAAAAAGTGAAAGTGACTTATATTTGTCAGGTATGGTGACCCATACCCGAAATGTGACCTCTGCATTTAACCCATCCAGTGATTAGTGAGCACACACACAGCAAGTGGTGAACACACGTACACCCGGAGCAGTGGGCAGCTATCACTGCAGCGCCCGGGGAGCGTGTAGGGGTTAGGTGCCTTGCTCAAGGGCACCGCAATCGTTACCCGCCGGCCCTGAGGATCGAACCGGCAACCTTCTGGTCACGAGTCCGACTCTCTAACTATTGCGTTAGTTTATACCTTACATACTGTATGTGAGAGTAAACACATATTTAAGTGATTTTCGATGGATTTGGCTGTGATGGATTTAAGTGAACGGACCCTGATGTTTGTGAGTGTCACTGGCTTTTGATAGTTTTTTTCTACACACGGACATCCTGCTACTAACTTATGTGGTAAAACAAGAACATGATGTTAAGCTCCTCACGTCTCAGAAACGTTATTTGGTACATCGCTGCGACAAATATGGAACGTTCCTGGTATTACTTCAGGAGGTAATCACATTGTCGCAACAACGTCCAATGTTACGCCGTCACAACGAATATGGGAATCACAATGTTATGTCGCTGGAACGTTATTATGGTACGTTGTGGCAACGAATATGGTCCAGTCCGGGTATGTCGTCACAACGTAACTGTGTTAGGGACTGTATACACCAACTGTTTCCAAAGGAAACGCTGCATTTTTTCGTGCTCAGCACCGGCTCTCAGCGTTTTTCCCACACTCGGTGCGGGGTGAACGAGAGTTGAAAAAGAGTTGAAGAATGCTAAAGTTGAAAAATGCTCAACTTCGGGCAGAACGCTGTGCCTCGTGCAGACATCTTCAGCCACGTAATAAAGCCTCGGTGGACATAGCCCCTTAGCTGGGTACATAGCATCCTCTTGACAACCACCTATAACAGCCTAGTATCATGCCGCAAATGCCACACAAATATCTTCAGAAAACATGAAAAACGTTTAATATATAAAACATATTTATACTACATGAAATCTATAAAAAAATATTCTAGAAATATAAATGTGATTCTTATTAAAACCATTGTCTACCCTCAAGTTATAAAACATTTTTAAAAAGTCAGTATGACTTCACAGACGTACAACACGATGGGCTTCAAAACCGCTGACAAAGTAAATGCGAATGTCAGCCCGTACCGAGACAGATCGTGAAGATGAAGTCCACGGCGCTAAATAAAAACCTGCAGACGCATAGTCGCCTCTGATCTGCTTGTGTATGCGTCGACATAACTGCGCGTGACACCCCTCCAAATGCGGCCATTCATTCTCCCTAACATACTTTTCATGTTCTTACACCCTCAAGTAGACACACGCAACTTTCTTCTAAATCACCCTGCGCCTTGCCGGAGGTGATTTATACCCCTTCGGGTTATGATTTAAAACACATGGGACCGACTGAGTGTGCCTCAGTCAGCGTACATACAGTACATAAAAAAGTGAAGGCGCCATCGCTGCATGTGTGGGTGCATCTCATTAGCGGATAGCATTGACCCATATATGCAACATCGTAGAGGTTTACACAGACCTAGGTAGCTACTGCATTATCTGTGGAAGTGTCAGCGGGCAGGGTGAGCATCCAAAGGACTCACAGGCAGGGAGACCTAATTGCATTAAGACCCAGTGCAGCTGCAGCCCAGGCCCAGGTGCTCCCGAGTCCTCGGGGAAAAGGGAGAGTCAAATCCGCCCGTGCAGCTAGGAAGACGCAGACGAATGCAGCAGTTTCTTAGAACAGCACTGCTGTTTAGGAGATTTTTGCTTCTAGTTACAATAATTGAAAAAAGTTGCTTGTCTGAAGGGCATTTAAGAATATACGAGTACAAGAACACATACAAACAAACACTTAAATCTCAAGATATCTGTAAAAGATATGGGTAAAATGTTCTCTCAAAATAAAAAATATATTGTGTTCAAACAAATTTGAAAAGTTTTGTGGTGTTTTCGTGACAAATAAGCTATTCATATAACTGAAATACCTTGAATAAAAATAAATAAATAAAAACAAAAATAATCAAAAATATCAAAATAACATTTTTATACAATACAACAGCAGGGCTCTAGAGTGCGACCAATTTAGTCGCACATGCGACCTTATTTTTCAATGGTGCGACTTAAATTATCAGAGGTCGCCGTTCGAAGAGAAAAGTCTCCGCAATTCTGAAAGTCTTCCTGTGATTCAACAACAGACACACATTAGACCCATATCGTGGTCTAAACCAATCAATGATAGTGAAGGGCGGACCCCCCTCTGATTGGCTGTGGTCCAGATATTCCTGCACGTGTGTGTACCAGAGGTCGCGTTAACTGAAAATTCTCGAAAATCTGAAGGCTCTCCGTCATTTTGTCACAATGAGGGCAATTTGTAAATCGCCGTTTCCCTTCAGCGTGATTTGCTCGCGAAGCGACCTGCGTGTTTTCACCCGTCATTGTTATTGACTAGACATGTGATGCACAATACATACAAGAGATGATCACGTCCAGACGATATGCACATGATAAACAACGTAAACTTGCTTCACTGCTTATTATTTGTTGTCCGTAATGTTTGTTAGTTTCCTTGTAGTAGTGATCATGGCAGAGCTCTCGTTCTTTAAGTGTGCGCTGCACCATTTTCTTTACTTTCATTTTATTCAAACGGTGTTGTACAGTATTTTTATAGACTTCAACACTAGGATTTTTTTAATACATTTTTAATAGAGTAAGTCTCTCACCTCTGTAAAGTGACTTTTACTTGTGATACTGGACTGTTGTGCTTTTAATTTAATCACTGAACTTTAAACACGATTTCCTCCAAATTCCGTTCATAAAAATCACAGCGCTTCAGCCGACATAGCCATAACTTTTGTTACATACACAAGATATGAGCAAAATAAACAGTGATTTGGAAAGGGCTTGAATATGGTATCAAAACCTGTAACAGCTTTATTGGGCATTCGGTTGTGTTACAATACAACAAGTTCCGAGACGCCAAAAAAAAAAGTTCCGAGACGCCAGTACAGCGTGATGACGTCACGAACATAATAATTACCACCTAACGCCACCTTGAACCATAGTGACGGGTAATAACAGATTATGACGGATTTTTTACGACCATGTCAGTCAAAATGACGGACAAAAAAAACTCTAGCTCAACCTCTGGTGTGTACGTTTGAAAATGCGTGTGCTGCAGTCACACAGAGAGGTGAGGAGACTAATGCTGTTAGTTAAACAGAGTGAATGTAGCAGGGGAGGATGAGAGAAGATGAAAAGAACAATTCACAACTTTTCGTGAATAATGCTAAAGTTAAAGGTTAAGGCCTGATTAAAGTTAAGACCTAATCCGTCCGAAAATCATAAGCAATGCTCTGACACGGAGCCTTCAAGCCCTGGTCCATTTATCTTGAGATCTTATAAGTTTAAATTTCACTTCAATGAAGCACTTTAAGCACCAACACTTTTTCAGTAAGTTACCTTTCTTGTAGATTTGTGCTTCAAATAAAGAACTTAATGTTAAACAGTTTGTAAGATAAACATTTACAAGTAAATTTTGCCTATATGGACATAAAAAAAGTGAACTGTTAAAAGCAGGTAAATGTTAAATGATTTAAATGCGATGCGGTCTAAAATTTGGGTGCACCTAACTTTTGCACTGGTGCTTAGGCGCACCAGTGCAACCAGTGCAAAAAGTTAGTCTACAGCCCTGAACAGAATAGAATAGTCTTTAAAGCAATGAAATTACTGACATTGAATGGAAAAATAACACCCAAATGTAAACATGATTCAGAGAACTTTATGCAAAATAAAAACCGAATTGTCCTATGAATATAAATTATTTTCTTTTCTTTTTATTTAATGTAATTCCCATTGAGGTGGGTTAAAATGTTGGATTTACGAGATTTACTCAAACACACAATTAAAACACAAAATAGCCCACAATCCCCTAACATCCCCACCACAAACCTCTAAAATAAAACCCGATTGGCCTCTGTTTCCCACTGTCGTGTAAATGCACACCCGATACTTCACTGCATTTCTATTAGCATTTTTAAAGTGAATTAGCACTCGGTAAATTGCTGTGACCCTCAATAGAAATTAAATTGCTTCAGTCTATCAGTCCATCAGTGAGATTACATTTGGTGGCTGTGGAATCTTCACGGCTTTAAACACAATTATGGTATTGTTTGTTGGCTTAATGTCTGTGAAATGGCCAAAATGCAGATTGCAGCGTATTGGATCTTAAAGGTCAGAGAAAGCACTGCGAGACGAGAATAAATAAGCAATACGGTTTACAACACTCAGCTTTTAGTGTTTAAAATATGTTAACTCATTTTAACACCATGATTCTTAATGTGATCAGTAAATCAAACGGCGCTAATGGCGAGTATATAAATGTACTTAGTCTTATTGACTGTAACTGCAACGCATTAACGCAGATGTAGGCCGTTCAGAAGCGTTAAACGTAACTTAAGGTTTTAATCAACATATTCGTTTTGAATACCAGCAAGGTAGAGATTTCTCAGCGTACCGTATGTGAAGAGAAGTCGGCAGGTCTTTGCTTTGCAGAGGGCAATCGGCTCTTTCCCACCTTTACAATTTGTCCATTTTCCCTGGTGTTCATCAACCTTTTCTTTGCTCTTTAGACTGTTCCAGTAATAGCTTTGAACAAGGCTACTTGAAACTGTGCCAGATTCAAAAGTGAGAGAAAGAGACAAATGGGGCGGGGGGTAGAGAGAGAGGGAGATGACTTTTTGATTATTTTTCTAAATGACACTTCAGCCCTCCACCATGGCTGTGTAATTGTGATTACTGTGCCTCTATTTTTGGGCCGGCAGTGCTACAAGCCAATGCCAGTAAATAGCTGACGCTCTTCTCGGGCTTTAGGAGGACACGGCACCGGACTGAGCAAGGTGAAACTCCAACCGGTCATGCACTCCCAACTCTAGACCCCACTAATGCACCATGCCGTAACCGAATAGATTCCAAATTCGCTGATCTAAGGTCAGATAGAAAAGCCACTTTAGTCTCCAGATAACCGTTCCACTAAACTCATCCCGCCGCCATTTCCAATGCAAAAGTAACTACAACAATCCGATCTTTCATATCACAGCTAATCGAGTTTGCCATGGAGTTAGCAATGCGCCGGGGAATGACTGATCAAATTTAGAAAATGAGAGGCGAAAGAGAACTCCCTTCATCCTGTAGGGTGTTATGGGCTTTTGGCAGACATTTAAATGTTCTCCTACACTCTGAACTGTTGTTTAGCGCATGAAGGTCAGCCTCGCAGCCGAGGGCTGAGGTTACTATGGCGATGAAGTTAAGGGGACAGGTCTGGTGAAGGAGGGCGCTAACGCAGTCAGACGTGTGACCCCCAGCATTCAAGGTCATTTTAGAAAAACTCTCCCCTATGAATACAAAGCAATGCATTCAAATGAGTCTGTTTTGTAATGTGTATCATTCCCCACCGGAGACCAGGGGCGGTCGTGAAGCGTGCTAGCCGCGGGGTGTCTTCAGTCTGAGCCGGTGGCCACATGCTGACCGTTCACCTTTAATACTCACCGCCCCCTTAAGTTACCACAGCAACCGTTCCTCCAACCACTTAATTACACATTGTGCATTTTTGTGTAGGAATTTCAATGTTTTCTGTGACATAAATGTCACAAATTATTCTGTCAGTAGCATAACATTACATTTATGCATAATCAAATGTATCAAACTTTAGCGTTGTAAGCACAATGTTCAAACAACTGAGCTTAAAAGTTTTGAAATGAGATTGTCATTGAGAGATTGATCTTCCTCTCACCGCTTGATGATAAAACATGAGACATTAAGCACCGAGCCCCAACAGCTTGCAGTCCAGATGTGGCACGCACCTGACTGAAAGGGTCAAAGGTCAAATGGATGGATAGGGACCCCTTCAAACGCATTCCATCTGAATCTCGCCTAATTTAACTTAACACCTGGTCTTCAGAGCTAAATGTAATGAAAATGAAAGGTTTGATATGTACCAGAATATATTTGATTATTGTAAATGGAAATGTGATGTTTGTGACAAAAGCACAACAAAAAGGACATTTTTGTGTAGGTTTTGAGAAATATTTTAACAAATTATCCGGTGTAAAACACATCTGAAAAAACGTACACGTCAGCCAAAATATTGAATACTTTTACTAAATATTTAATGCTACATAAATGTGTATCAAATACAGATCTATGCAATTCAAATCGGCCTATTTTGTACATTTTATCCACAAAAAGCGAAAGATTTTTCTTTAATTTCTCGGATAAATGATCAACACCAAATATGCCATCAACTCTCATAATGATCTATCAGTGCCTCTCTTGGTCGGACACGATGACCAATCTTTGAAAAACAAACGTGAAGCACAAACATACACAGATTAAAGTAAAAGAAACTGCGATTCTTCAGTCATTGAGATCTCTCTATCACCGCCCTACATGTCACTCTGGATTGGGTGCACTGGAGTGGATTAATGGTCTTATCACCCGTTTGACAAAATAACACTTCACCTGATGTTCACCCCTCCAGCAGGGTGGGATTTTTTATTTATTTGCTTGAAATCATAGTCTGTGCCTGTGACGTGATTAGTTGTCACATCCCGGGCGTGATGAGGTGAGAAGGAGTGGTACGGGTCTTATTCAACGGTCACGGCCCTTGAGAGTTCGGTGCTGTTACGGGAGCACGGGAAGACACTTGAATTCCTGCTTTACTGTGATGTCGTAACCTTGAATAAACCAGCTGTTTTTTTCTTGCTATTGTTATGTTTGGAGATATTCATTCACCGTCATGCAAGCTTTCAATGTAGTCTGTATAAAAAATCATCATTAAAATAAGCTTGAAAGAATTACAATTCATTCATCTATAATTCTACTAATATTTTATTATACATTCCTGTAAATAATGGTATCTTAAGTTATGCAATACATTAAAGAATATTCTTTTTTATGGATACAACTTGATGCTTCATACAGACAAGTGCATATGTGACCCTGAGCAACAAAACCAGTCTTAAGTAGCACAGGAACGTTTTAGTAATTGTCAAAAATACAAGGTTTGGGTAAAAATGACAGACTTTTCTTTTATGCAAATTAGGATATTAGGTAAAGATCATGTTCCATGAAGATATTTTATAAATTTCCAACAGTAAATGCATAAAAAGTTTATTTTTGGTTATTTTGCTGAAGTGCCTCAGATTAACTACTTCAAAGGCGATTTTCTCAATATTTTGCTTTTTATGCAGCCTCAGATTCCAGCTTTGCAAACAGTTGTTGTTCCGCCAGATAGTGTCCTATCCTAACAAACCACATAAGAGAAAGCGTATTTCTTCAGCGTCCACATGATGTAAAACTAAATTTCGAAAAATTGACCCTTAAGACTGGTTATGTCATCCAGGGTCACATATGTTTAATATTAATTATGATAACTGTATTGTTATTTACTAAAGGAAATAGCCCTAAATCAAAATTTGTTTCTAATACAGAATATATATAGGATATTTTTAGTAACCAAATGCTCTAATGGCTGCCCGAGAGTCTCAAACAATACTTACTTAATGCTTCTGATGTGAATAATGTTCACTGAACTTTTAATTCACATTTACATTTATGCAATTGGGAGACGCTTTTATCCAAAATGACTTGCATTGCATTATAAAATACATTTGTTTCTAAGCATGTGCAATCCCCTGGGATCGAACCCACGACCTTGGGGTTGCTAGCACCATGCTCTAACCACGAATCTACAGGAAAGCATACATGTGCTTCTTTTGCGTCCTAGACTTCAATTCATCGTGCCACAAATCCACAGGCCTGGAAGGACACATCTGAGTATATGATGTGTAAAATGCCAATGACGTATCTGTAAATGAGATAAAATAAGGACTGCTGCCCGACAGCCAGCTGGCAGAACCTCGGAGAGCGTGTAAGGAATGAGAAGGAGACAAGAGGGAGAGAGATAAAGAGAGACACAGAGAGAGAGCGCCTGTAAGCGTGCGTGTGTGTGTAGGTCAAGTCTCTGTTGCTGACTCAGAGAGCTGAGCAGAGGTCAGTGCATCTTCAGATAACTGATACTCAATGTGCTCTCCTCTGTCCTACAATACTGCTGCTAATTATATCAGTGACTTCAGTCATCGGCTTCACAGATATACTGACCTCAAAGACCTTGAGGACCGAGAAAACATCTCCCCAGAAACAGATGAATAAATACAACTTACCCAAAACATGACTGCACTGAACTACTGATAAAAACTAAATGTGTGAGTCAGTGTGACAGCACAAAAATCTCCCCCATGATTATGAGATAGTAACCAGGGTGTTGCTATGCAGCTTCTAGGGCGTTCTGGGTGGTTGCCGGGTTGTTGCTATGCAACTAAAATCGGTAAAACAATTAATTTTGTGTTCAGTTAAAGACAAGTTTGGCTGTTACTTTCTAGATTCATGTAAAATCATCACTAAATGTGGAAAAATTACACGTAATGTGTTCATCATTAACACATCCTTTTTAAGAGTGTAGTGTGCTCAGGGTTGTTGCCAGGGTGTCGCTAAGTGGAAGTTTTGTAGGAAACGAAGAAACATTGACATTGAGCTCATGTATTCTGGCAACATAAAACGATCTAGTCCTTATCGGGCGCCACTACAATCCTGGTTTACAGGTCAAATAAAACAGCTTCTCATGGAGGTGAAGTCATTTAGTAAATTCAGAGCGTGCTTACATTTGCCATGCTTTTCAATGCAAAAAACGTCCCGAACTTACAATTTCATCACGTTGAGACGAGAAATAATGGAGAACTTATCTCTAACAGGTTTTGTTAGTATGAAAGCATTCAGTTTAAAACAAAGAAGGGTGTAGTGTGTTGTGCGTATGAGAGAGAGATGTTTGACAGAATCTAATAAAGCCAACCAGCAGAACAGTTCGACTCTACACCCGAAGCTACAGTAATTACAAAACACTGCACCTGACAATCAGACCATCTCGCTCTCTCTCCCCCAACTCTTTCCTTCCTTCCTTCCCTCTCTCGCTCGCTTTCTTTCCCAACTCTTTTTTGCCGAGCCGGCGTAAAATCCGGAGTGAAGAGAAAATGCCACAGAGGTCGAGGTGTGTAATGAAGCATTCTGATAGTGTGAATGGTTATTAAGTGCTGGAAGAACGCACTCAGTTTGCCCAGTTTGGCCCCTACGGGGAAAAAAGCCCACTTCCACGTCACAGGCAGGAAAGTGTGTAAACTGAAGGTCATTCAGTAGCTCAGAAACAAGCCTTTGGAAATTGAGTTTGATGTAGTTGTTAACTGACTACTGGTAGAGGTAAAGTTGTTGATAGACTAAGACTTTTTTGTTTCTGCGCTGTTTTACACAAAACAGATGTTTACGGTTATTAAGGAACTCTTATTACCAACTTTATCAGCTTCTACTGATTTTGTTTGTTTGCTTGTTTGTTTATTTATGGTTAACGTTTATGGTGCTGCGTTGGCAACTTGGAACCAGCGTAGACTCGTAAATCCACAAAGACTGGGAAAATATTTTATTATTTATCTTCATCTCGACTGGAGATCTGCACTTAAAGCTACACACATGATGCACGTTTAAGTTTTTTCCAAACCTTGATATTAACAATGTTTCAATTGTCTAGCGACGGCTGTGCCAAACAGATGCGGCTCCGCTCTAATTCTCGCGTAGACAAATCCGATCCGATCATCGCACTTCAGAGCAATTTGTCACGAGCTCGAAGAGCCCTTTCCAAGTTGCGCTTCTGAATTAAAAGACTCCTGAGTGAATGTCACATGCGTAGAAGAGGAAGCAGATGCGACAGATGGGCGCGAAGAGTCTCTCTCTCTCTCTGCCTGCTTTCAAACGCCACAGTAAAATATTGAGCCATTAGGGCCTTTTGTCAGAGCGAATCAGGTGTGTTGGGGGGAAGCGGAGTGTTGAAGCCCGACTCCTGAACTCAGAGGCGCAAAAGCGCAACTGCCAAAAATCTTGCTCGTACACACGCAAATACACACACTGCAGCTGTAGGGAAAACTCAGATACAAGTCACTCACATTCTCCATTCCCCGACTTACTAATTCTCTCTCTCCCGTGCTTTCTCTCTCTCTTTCAAATCCTTCACTCCAAACAAGCTATGCTTTTACACGGTGCATTGTGTTTAATGTTCCAAACGGCAAATCTGAGAGGCTTGAACGCCGTCTCTGAAATCTCTCCCATGGCATGCATAAATTCCCACTAAATTAGAATATAAAAGACGCACAGAATGAAATCTATTTGCCACAGCGCATGTATATGTATTTTGTGCTGCTGAAAGGTCACATTCAAGCTTGGCTGTTCTGGCAACATGCAATTATTCAATGCCTAACAGGATAGAAGCCGCAGTTTCATTGTTTAGCTGCCCAATATAAGCCTGCTTCTTGTCTCATTTTTAATGCGCTTTATCCAACAAAAGTTCATCGTAAAAAACACGGTAAAATGACCTTAATGCAAACAAAGCGATCACTGCACAATACGTGCTATTAAGAGCGTTTCTGAAATATCAAAAAAATAAATGCTTTAATTTAAAACAAAGCTAGAGGGAAATAGAAACCATAGCACGCATGCATCTATTGAAAACAACATGCATCGGTGCACGGACATTAAAAACATTATGTTTAACTGTTATGTTGAACATCCAAAAGGGTTTAAAATAAATTGTCAAATATTAGAGGCTATCAATGGAAAATTCGCTTTCTATATCCACACAAAGTTAGGTGGGAGCTGAAACAAAAAGTGGGTGAGGAGCAGAAGGATGGAGGAAGATATGAAATGAAAGGTCATGACGAAGCAGGACGGAGGCAGAGAGCAAGCTTGTTATCTGTTTCAGGAGTGGAAAGGCCTTGGCTGAGCAAAGCTCATGGGAGCAAGGTCAGTTCTCCAGTAAAAGGGAGAAAATGAAAGACAGAAAGTTCTGCTGTAGAGGCAGCAAAAGCTTATTATTTGATGTGTCAAATTTAGACCAGCTACATTGAAAAAGATCAACTTTAACTCCGACCTACAATCTTAAGAACCACTGACACCAACGACAATAAATAAAAAAAATGTCTAAATAGGTCCACAGGTGAAACTGGACCTCAATGCCTTAGAATGAACATAATCATCTTCTGTTGACGTGAACACAAATAGTAAGAAAGGAGCAAAAGAAAGGAGAGAAAACATAACCACTGAAATCCCCTTCATTCACTGTGTCGATTGCCATCCAACACCTTCCTAAACAAAGAGATTGCCAGCCTATGCCAACCATGGACAGCCTGGCACCCCGAGAATAGCACCCATCAGTACTGTCGGATTAAAAAAGAAAGCAGTGAGAAAGGAAGCGACAAGAACCATCTGAAGACATCAACCAGTAAAACATCAAGGTCTAAATCCAACTCATTCTTGATGCTAAATAATTAGTAGAGATGGCACCTTCACCCCAGAGGGCGGGACCGCCAGGGTGCAGGAGATTGTGGAGACTTTAAAGACCTCCCTTTGATACCCATGGTGATGCGGTCAGCCTATTAGGACCACTGCGATAGATCAAACGAACGAGAAGGTGGGGCCAAAGTCCCTTTTACGCCAGCTTTCTGTTTATCGTGGCAGAAGCGCATCTCCGCTTGATTCTCTGCAGCGTGTGATAATTTTAATTAAGTCTGGACCCCTAAACTAAAGTCAGTTGGCCTTTCTTCTCCAGACGCATCACGCTGTGAGTGATTCAGTCTTCGTTTGGTTGCCCTTAACGTTGGCACTTCAAACAGATGTGTGGCATGCGGTTAGCTGGCTCTTCTCGTGCTAGTTGTGTTTACCCCTTTAGCACAATTGATTTTATTTGTGGCTGCTTTTCCACTTTTTTTACTTTTCCACAGAGGGAGAGGCGATGGAAATGATGGAGGGGAAGGGGGGAATGGATTAGGAAGCAAGACTTAATATTGCATTGGTCAAATGACCGTTAAAGCTCAAATGACGTGAATGAGAACATGTCTTAACTGCATTTACTACGGTTTAAAGTTTGGACTGACTAAGTTTTCTATTTTTTCTATTCTTTTGAAATAAAACTTTTTAAAACTTTAAAATAGCATAAATGTATCAGATGTAAAATGTAAGAAATAACTATAAAACATATATTTAGTAAAGCAATAGTTGACATTGCCAACTTCTTAAGAAAGTCTAGATTAGTAACAATCGTGGCAGCCATTGACTCTAATTGTATAGACAAAACCAGTGCAAGTCAATGCGTACCGCCATTGTTTGGTTACCAACATTCTTCAAAATACCTTCTTTTGTGATCTGCAGAAGAAAGAAAGTCATACACCTTTGGAATGTCAAGAGAGTAAGTAAATAATACAACAGAATTTTCATTTTGGGGTTAACTCAACCAGCTACAGGAACATAAATTTTGTAAATTTCCCACATCGGGTAAACATGTTTTCATGCTATTCACAATTTGTAGCCACGCAGAAGAATAGGCCATCACTTCATGGCAATTTGAAAATGTCTCGGAGTGGTCTCAACATCATTTTGCCAGCAACGCGGATTAAACATCTGTGCAATGGCTGCTTTTTGGACGACTGGGAAGCAGCGTGTTGTCATTAAGGCGGGTGACAGGGGGCATCGGGCCTGGACCCCTTCCTCACCAGCCCCCAGCCCTCCCTCCCACCAGCTGTTTGGAAGGATGGATGACAACCACCTGCTGTGGAGGGAAATTAGAGCGCTTGTACTCGTCCTCTTTTTAATCATCTGAATCATTCACTCTCTCATTGTGAAGTTCATCTCTCAAGGCAAAACAGCTCCAGCAGGCCGGTCAACTCCTCCTCGATGGCGTCAAAAACTGACAAGCTGTCTTTACAAAAGAATCCCTGCGACATTTCGAATCGCCGCTGATAAAGATTGTCACAAGAGCCAGAAATACTCTACAAAACTTATTTGCATACAGAAAAAAAACAATTACAATATCTATCTTTCCCTTAATCCATATCAAGGTGACATTTAATGCCGAGTTATTCTTGTTCGAAACCTTCAGGGGATGATAAATCAGTCAGCAAAATATAATTTATTTTAATGGATTGCGAGTGTTTTTATTTTCATAAGTCAAATCTAAAAAGGATCGCTGACTGGGAAGGAAGCCAATGGTCGCCGGAGGAAGTATCATTTCCTGAGGTCTGGTATATATCTGTCATTGCAAATGTGTTTGTCATTAGAGAATGGAGAGACGTGCCCGGACCTGCTCGTCCAATTAAAATCTGACAAAAAGAACTTTGGGACGTGACGGATCGTGTCGTTTTCAGCGGGATGAAGATGTATTATTCGGAAAGGTAAATTTGCTTGTTTTTCTGAGCACACAAATCGTGTTCATCGCAAGCTTTACATTTTTCTACTCCTTTTCTCTTTCTATTTGAGGACTCCCGTTCATTCAATCTCGGTGGCTTTGGCACGGTTTCTGCGGGGGACTATTTAACCTTGGCCTCTCGCTAGACCGCACTACGGGATCCATCTCCGCAGACAATAAACCCACGACCCCCATGGCGCGTATTTAAACTCGCAGCGCTCCACGATGACGGCTGGGGCTGCATGCTATCGCACCAGCCCTGTGAAGTCTGCTAAGAAATACAAAACAAAGGCAGGTAATGTATTGGCAATTGAGTTAATTAGAGCTGGGGTCTGGAGAGCCCTTCACCGCTTCCTCATACGGTCGCCTCAAACGGCGCAAACATTCTTGAAGAGCTCGCTAACACACACACAAAAGCCAACGTGTCAGCATGCAGCGAATATATTTATCAATCCAATCTGCTTATCCATTTATCCTTAGCGCCTCCCCTGCCTCCATCTACACATCTAGAGAAGAAACACAGCAGAACCTCACAGTTGTTGACATTCATATGAGAGGACATGCCCTTTAAGAGAGGCTCATAGCGCATTCCATTTAATTATTGTGCATGTCGTTGACGCTGTTTCTTAAGTCTCGTCCTTGTAGGTCTCACTCACACTGAACTGGCAGCTTTCCACCGGAGCCCCTACGCAGCGGCGGGTTCCTGGTAGCGTATGTTATGCAGCGATTCTCCGCTGTGTAAGCCCGGTAATTGCATATGATGCCCAATACCTCTGAGGCTTCATTAAAGCTTTGCATCAAGCCGCAAGAAGAAAAAACAAAACAAGCAATAGTTTCAAGTAAGCATAAGGAGGGGACGGAAACAAGGCCATTTAAAGCTTTCAAAGCATTTTGAGTGGAAGAGGTTGTTATCCCAATGGGACATTGTTTTATGTGTTTTTTCCTACATTACTCGCGCGCGACATGTAACAGCATGGTAGCGTTCAGGCGGCCCAGCACCAAATAAGCACCCATGCTGTCAGCCCAATCAGATTTCGGAGGGACGCCGAGGAGAGACAACTCTAGTTATAATTTCGCTCTTATCTCCTCCTCTTTCTCTCCGGCTCACACTGACTATTTTCAAGCTGAGCGTTTAAATGTTCCCCTTTCTCGTATCCGGCACTCTGAGCTGATGAGAGACGCGCGAGCGTATCAATCTTCTCCGCCGAAGGAGAAATTAAAAAAATTAGCACAAAAAGAGGACCAAAGCTGCTTGGAGTTCGCAACGAGATAACGCTGTTTGCGAGGAACGTGTTTGCTGAGGCAACATCACGTTTGCGAGCTGTCACTCAAGGAATGCTATTGCTCTGTGCTCCCGGACAGCTTTGTGGAATATCAGCCCAGAGCAGACTTCCTGTGAGCTCACAGCAGAACGGGCCACAGCGGTGTCTCTCTCCCTAAGAGCCGGCCTGGCAGGTGCAGGCTTATTTGAGGACACATCTTGGAAGCGGCTCCTCCAGCTTGAAGATCACAGGAGCCCCCCTGAGTCAAAAGTTATTACCACTCCAAGGCTATCTCCACAGGTGAACGGGCGGCGCTGGTAGGAGGATTGGAAATGTCACGGTTTCTATAGAAATGGGTAACTTTTTTTGCCGTTAAATCCTAATAGAGCGGCGAGATGATTTAATTGGTGCGCTCCATGCCTAGGGAGAGGTGGAAAAGATCGCAATCGGCCGCTGAGGCTTCAGGCGCAGTGGGACCGGCCAAAGCTGATCTGATAATGCAACTCAGTGAAGAAGGTTTAGACGAAGCCCGTGCAGATCTTTTGACCAAAAATGCGGGCAATTTAAGAGAAACGTTTTGCCTTCCATCTTTCCCTTTGGCCTGCTGTTTGATGCTTGTGACCCAGTGGTTCAAAGGCAATCCACACTTAGGAAGAGACCCTCTTGGAAGATTAGGGGGTCAGATGGACAAAAGAACGAAACATCCAGGCACAATATGTAGGGAGAAAGAAAAAAGTGGTTCTAAAAAAAATTGAAAATAAAGAAATAGTTCGCCCAAACATTAAAGTTCATTATTTACCCTTTAATCTGTAAGAAATTGTATTTGATATTTTATTTTCCATGCAAATACAATAAATGTTTATTCAAAACCAGATTAAAAAATGAAGATTATATTTTTGTAACAATGTAAAGTTTACAATAACATTTCCCATAATAACAGAATTTTCAAACGCATTATTGCTTTAGATTAAATCAAAAAAACAATGTGTTCTACTCAACCATAATGTCACGTACTTTTTGTTTCAAAAAGTAAAAAATCTGAAGAATGAGAGTCTTGCATTATTCCTAAAACAGTACAAAACAAAAAAAATAATTGAAATAAATAAATATTTACACAATAACTCCACCTGTATTCCACAGATAAACAAGTCACACAGGTGCAAAACAACGTGAAGGCGCATGAGTAATCAATCTGCAGATTTAATATTTATGGGTGAACTATCCATTCAATGTTCTAAAGCTGTCTTCGATCAGAAAGCTTAAAACACAAAAACATAAACACTAACTAAACATCTTAAAGTGTTTTTAAAGTTTCAAATAAGTCAACCCGCATTTAACCATCAAACGCTAGACAATCTAAACGCATACATTATTCTCTTAAAAAGACAGCGTGATGCAAGGAAGCGTCGCCTCGGCTCTGATGCCGTCTGTAGGACCTTGAGACCAGCTTTCGCGCCCTCTAAATCATCTCAGTGCACGGGGACTTTTGACGGGGAAAAGCAATTAACAGAATGATTAAAGTGATTAAGTTAGCCAAATGTGGTCAAGCACTCTCTCCATTGGACGAGACGAATTAAAGTCGTCCAGGTAAATAATGCCGTCCAAGCAGAAACAACTAGTCTCCTGATATGGATAATGTACAAGCGCAGAGGCCTTCTGGTGCATACAAGGCAACTAAAGAACGACCAATCCATCACTGCAAGGTTATAAATGATGTACTCCGGGGAGGTCCCGAACAACAAGATGTACTGCCGAACTAAGGAGACTGGAAAGGAAAGAGCAAAATCAAAATGGAAATCATTGCCAAGAAGCAGTTTAACTTCCAAATCTCCAGTGGGCGTTTTAAAATCATCCCCCTTTGACTCCTGGAAACACAGCCAATACTTAGAGCAAACAAAGGTCAGGAAGAGTGTTAAATCATTTGTCTCATTTTTCCTTCAAACAGCCCCGGCTCACGCTGTCTGACTCGTCGAGCCTGTAACCACGAGCGAGTCGCTGGGTATAAAGCTTCAACAACTGAGGGAAAATCTTCTGGGTACTCTGCGTTTTATATTTCCTTCAGCGAAACTCCTTTAAAGATCATTTACACTCCGACTTTCAGAAGAAAGCTTTCCTAAACCCCTGGTACATAATGAAAGATGAAATATTGAGTTTTTTTAATATAAAAACAGTCCCCGCTGCATTCGTAGACTATAATGATAACAAATTCCGATGACGGAGGTTAAGAACGAGAACTCGGGGTGGTTAAAATTTGGCGAGAACAATTAGCCTTTGATAGTATATGCAATAACAACACACGAACACACAAAATCTCCAAAACACTGACAGGAATGCAAACGGATATCTTTCACTGTGTACAAAAAACTCTCAGGATAGAAATGCAAGGTGACATTTTGATAAGTGATGAATTCTAGGAATAACTATGACACACAAACAAAACTAAAGAAGGACAGAGATCAATCACGAGGCGAGTGCCAGCGCAGAGAGCCGGAAAGCGAGCGAGGTCCAGGTCGGCGACCTCAGCCCTGCCCAAAATCAATTGTGTTTTCAATCTTCACAAGAAGATTCGGTTTCACTGGTTAACACAAGCGCTGCGAAAGCCATTTTGAGACCTTGTTTAAGACTCGGCGGTGAAACAAATGCGGGTGTGAGCTCCAAGGATGAGTGGAGTTGGGTGGGTGCATTGAGACGAGGGGTCAGAACGTGAGGGGAGGGGGGGGAGTTTGGAGAGAGAACTAATCCCAAGCAGTTCAAAAGCTGCTTCTGTTCCTCACCTTCCCTTTTGACTCCTCACCGGATTCTCATTTGTTTTCTCCCTTCACTCCAGAGGGCACTGGAGAGCGGGGAGCCCGTGATTGAGTATTTCAGCCGCCCTTAAGAATTTCTACCTTTTGTTAGCGACTTCCCACTTGTGTGAGGCCACTGATGTGTGGAGAACATTTAAGGGCTTCGGGCTCCACAGACGTCCGCTGGGATTTACCGCCAACCCTCGCAGTGAATAGAGGACACTTCCCCGACCGGTCTTAGGGAAGAAGGTATTCTAAAGGGCCTTTTGATAAGAAATAACATCTCGGCAAAGACAATGGAGTTCCTTCGAACACATTAAAAGAAAATAAACTGACAAAGCTAAAGCAACACACTGTACAAATACTGGGAAAGACTTAATACACAAAAAACATATCTAGTATAACCAATTGTATTATAAAGTTTTATAAAGTTTCATAACTTTTAACAGAAGCCTTTGTTAATCTATATTATTTGTTTATGCACGGAAAATTTAACCTTTTTATCCACTCCAATGCATTCTAATAGTGCTTTCAACATTTTACACTCATTTTGTACTCTTCTTTACTCTTCTGGGTGACAGATGTTTTTAGGGGTGGACCTTTACGCTTGCGTCTTTTTTTGTACAGCATACACTGTACCAGTTCATACAAAATCGCCACTTTGTAAAATAGTTAAATTTTACAATAAAATTAGGTTGACCTCACTATGTATCAGATTCAAACATTCCGTAAACAAGCTCAGGGCCACAGTAAAAACACTTCTTGGGAGAAAAATGATGCGTCTTTAAAACAACCTCGGAGGGCTTCCATTACTCAACCTCCTGTCATGTTTCCAAAGTCCCCCCCCCATACGAGCGTAACCCTTCAAACCAAACCCACCTTTCGTTAAACAAGCTCTTCAAAGCAGACTTTTGGGGCTCAGTGATGCGGTATGGCTTGCAAATAGAGCAGTACACTGTTTTTATTACCCGAGCCCGCGGTACATCGAATACCGTTATTAAATGTTAGCGGTTCACCAGGTATGCTAAATTAACTAACAGTGAGTGCTCATGATGCAGTCAATACAGACAGCCCACTATACACTTCCCTCGAAACAGTGACATGTTTCTACAAGAGCTTGACAATACACAGTCTGTCACCAACACCGGTGCATTATGGCTGAGTGTGTCCGGTGTTCAATGTGGGCCGGGAAGTGAGTCATGAGTCGAAAGGACAACAGAGAAAATGAAAACGTGCTCAAGGATAAAAATGGAGAGAATGATGCCCTGTGGGCAAAATAAACAATGGTATACGAAATCAAGAGCTGTCTTGTTTCGGATTATTCTGTTTCCCTCTGCTATGTTACATTTCATTAAGTTCACAAAACAAACAGCTCTGTTCCTGGATTGTGACTGGACAAAACTGTATTTCATCCATGTAACACCACCTATGATCCAAACACCTATACACCCAACTTCTGTCCTTCTCTCACACACAATATCTCATGTTCCTTTACACAAAGGGTAATGTGAGACATAACTTTCATGTTTCAGAGCTTCCAGTGACTCCCTGGGCTGGAAAAGGTTAAAAAATTGCCCTCGAGACAGCAAAGGTTGGCTCTCGCCCAGGCCGATATGGGAACCAGGGCGAGGAAGCATAAAGACTCGATTGTGGAGGAGCACTGGCTTGGAAACAACTTTCAGGCCTAATGAAACTGAAGCCTGGCCACAGCAGCACTGCGAAAAACCACGTGAGAGAGAAAGAGAGAGGGAGTGATGAAGTAACCAGGAGTTGTTGAAACTTCGTAGAATAAATGTACTTTGTATTGAGACCTACTCCAAGCCGATTACAATAAACCTATGAATAAGCTTAAGCCATTCGAAGTAATTAGGGCACATGAAGGTTTACACGACTCGTGTGTTTGTGTGAGGGGGAAATCTCATGTCAAAATCTATAAAATAGCTTGATCAGATAATATTTAATCATAACACATGGATTTGACATCGCACATGCATTGAGTCGGTGGTATTAAACGTCTAAAACCTTTCAAACGGGACTCATTCAATCATGCTTTAAAACAACAAACCAACGTAGCGTAGCGCATTAGCACAAAACGACTGTATGCTAATGAAAAGTGGATCTAACTCAAAGAGCCATTGTGCACATTGTATTACGGCAGTGTTGTGCAATAAATGCCTGTTAGTAACTGCGTGTGTGTGTGAGACCTTCCTTCCCGAGTGTAAGCTGTCATGGCACAGAAAAAGGGCTCAGGAAGAACAGAGCTTCTAAGGAGACAGATCCTGTGACCCCGCTGCCCCGCGCCACCTGCTCTCCTCCCAGGAACCTCGTTCTCTTTCTACACGCCGTTCGCCAAGAGACACTGTTAATTGGCCTACGCACACACGCACACACACAAACCTTCGGGTATCAGCTGGACTGACACCGGCGTGGCACAACCTCCAGGTGGGCAGACTTGCAGAGTCATCAAGAGTTTGAGGAAAATGAGCATCCAACCTTCTAACAACTCACTTTGAGGCCTCAAATCCGTGTGCAAGCTAAACTACCAACGGTCAATTCCTTTTCTCCTAAGATGGCCACTTCATTAAATCCCATCCTTTTGACAACTTACAACCAACATGGGCGCTGAGGTCTTTAGCACCCCATAGGTGCATTATTGGAGCAAAATAACAACCTACGCCTGTACGTAAAGACCGTAGATGATTGCGGCGCAATAAAGCGGCCTGTAGAAAGACTAATATAGAGTAGTGACCTAAGAAGCTACAAATCCTCCGCCGCTCCTTTAATCACAATGATTTAGCGGTTGTCTGCCGTCAGCGCCGGAGCTGGCGAAAACACCCCCAGGGCAAGACGTATGGCGCGGGGCAAGTAAAACATCTGCATAATTGAGCCCTTCAATCAAGTCAAGTGTGTGTTAGGTCCACTCAGACACAGCTGATTACAAACAAATGGAGCTTGGTACTTATACACGGCTTGAAATAGGAGACAGTGAGCTTAGAAAAAGTCATATCATACAGCAAACAGAAAAGTTCACCTGGGCCACACGACGATAAGCGTCGGCTATCTATCTTTGACAGGCGTGCTGTAGATAGAGCGTGGGAAAAACCCTCCTCGTGTATTTTACAAAGCGGGTTAGATCGAAACGCTTGGACCTCATCAGAGGCTGGTTATTATAGAATAAAAATAACCAAAATAAAAACTTCTATAACACGCCAAAAAAAAAATCACACCCTTAAACTGGAAAATTAACCATGGTTTTATAGTTTTATTTAGAACTTATAATTTTATGTAAACAGATTTCCATCTGTATAACCATAGTTTAACAACAAATAACTTAAGTTGAATCTTAATTTTGTTTTCATTGTATATCCTTATTTTATATTTAAATATATAGTATATTTATATTCACCAGACTAATGTTTCCAAATAGATTGTATACGGGTATATGGTTTGACAAATAAATGTGTAAATGTGTCCTATGGTGTGAAAACTATATATTATGCCATTTTATATTATATAAACATTTTATATTTTATATTAAAAATATTTATATATAAACAAATATTTATATTTCTGTCCTATGGTGTGAACGCTAAAATTTGGAGATAAATATCTTTAATGCTATTTTATATTATATATATATTTTATATTAAATATATTTATTAATATACAAATATTGATATTGATATCGTTTCCTACATTTTTGCTGTCTCACATCATAGGACAACTATCATGGTCAACTATCCATATTTATACGACTATGTATGTGACAAAAAATTTAAATTCTAGAAATATAATCGTGAAACTATGGTAACAGTGGTAAAACCATTGTTAATTTCCGATTACTATTGTATGTCGAAAATATGGTTAAACCGTGGTTAATTTTCATAAGAAGGTCACATGACTGGTCTGCTCAAACAAAAAACAATACTGGCACTGCCACAGAATCACAGCATTCACACTGTTCAGCGAAATGAACTGACAAATGTCTTACTAACAGTTGTCATTGCACATTCAACTGTTAAGCTTTGAGCGGGATGCTTGTGCTCCTTCCGCCAGAGTAGATAAACACTGGACTGGTCTTTCATCTCTAAACCATCTCAACCCGATTGAAAGCCTTCACATGAAAGAGTTCACTGAAGGACGGCGTTCCTCATCACACGCTAGCATCTGTCCATGAAATTAGCCAAAGGGAAATAAAGGGACCTTACCTTGCCAAACTGTTCGAAATACTGCTTCACATCTTCAACTACTGTGTTAGCCGATAATCCGCCCACAAATATTTTCTTTGTTCTCGTGACCATCTGGAAGAGAAGAGAAGACAAGAGATTAGGCCCATGTGAAAGCATTTCATAGCAAAAACATCAAACGAACGGCAGACAAAAGCGGCTCGAGGAAGCTCTGATGGAGAGAAAAGTGAATTGGGAGATGACCGGTTGTGGGTTTTTGGTCCCGTGAGGACACTAAAGAGGATGTAGTGTGCGATTTGTTGAGTGTGTGAGAGAGTGCTTGGGGACTGGGTAACACCTAGCATGGTAAACTCTAGCTACCTGTCCTCTTTCTCAGCATTACAGACTTTACACTTTTTGTTTCACACTAACAGAAACACCTGAGCTGTGAATGCTGTTTTTCTTGTGTGCGAGAAGACCCGACCCGCAATCCCCTGTTCCATTTAAGAAAATTGGAACTGGAACATTTCGTCAGGAAACAGGACAGTTCTTGAGAAAGGCACGTTGCGAGCTGCTTGGATAGACCTTCAAAGACGCTTTAATTGAGTTACAAACAAAAGGTGTCAGAGGTGCTACTGCGAACCAGACGAGATCTCAACCAGAGAGACAGCCGCGGAGGTCCAGTCATGCAACCAGGCCCATTTTTCAAAACACAATTTACCCTCCCTGCTGGAGAAGTGGAGCGGCGAGACCCGACTTTTCGTTAATTGCGTTACGAGTTGGTGCACTGAGATCAAATAGCCCACCTATCATATAGAGCGACGATTATGGCTAACAAGAGAGCTCCTCGGGCAATGTTAAGGCCTTTTTGAAGTTCACAAAAAGAAACTTGTCAAACCCCACTCTGGTTAAACCCATGCGGATTTTTATCAAATGAGAGCCGATGTCGTTGAAGTTGTGGCACAGGATTGCGTGCTCTCCTGAAATGTTGAGCTGTGATGCTCAACGAGGAGACATGGGTGTGAATACAACCATTGTGTCTCCCAATTGCTAAAAAACACAACCTAGTTTGTGTGTTTAAAAACTGCTTTAACCAGTGACAAACCCTCAGATAAGAAACATATCTTGACAAAGTTTCACTAACATGGCCATTATGTTTAGAAAATGTGTATGTTTGATATGTGAGAACAATGTTTTTTTACACTGGGAAAACAACTAGTTTCAAATTAAACATTTTATTCTTTAAAAATGTAATCAAACTAATAATATTTATTGAGTTAATGTTTAAAACATGCAAAAATGTAACACTAACTTCAAGTGTTCTTGCCCCATTGGCAGATTTGGAAAAAATCTTGCTTGATTTAAACGATTAGAAATTTGTTTTTTATATTTATGTATTTGAACTTGTCTTTACAAATAAAAAGCATTGTATTCCACTACATTTCATACTGTAAACAGGCCTATGTTGATTTTTTACTTGTCATATTTATGAAATGGAAAAAGTATGATATTTACTTTATAATGTAGTGAATCAAATTTAAAAAGTACTTTCAAAATGTACTTGAGTGGAGTAAAAACATGTTATTGTCTCTGTTTATACCAATGTTTTTATAATGTTTTAGAACATTAAGCAATTTCATACAATGTTGATAAAACGCACTCTTTATATTACTGCAAGAACGTCTTTGATAACTTTGAAAGAACTTTAAGACAATGTTAGCAAAAGGTCTGAGAACAATCCCTGTTAGCTCGATTCCTAATCCCATCACATCATCAAAAAGGTCCAAAACATGTGCTTATTGACAGAGAAAAAAATAACCTTCATTTACACATTAAACCCCAGTATTTCCCAAACCACAGCTGACATAGAAAAAAAATGAAGCAACCCTGAGCATTTACTTTGACTTTGTTCAAATCCATCATACACCATCTTGGCAAGCGCAACACTCAGCTCTCATCTGTGCTGGCTGCATCCCAAACCCTCTCCAAAGCACTTTCGCTATCATCTGCACCCCACCATGGTTAATCTGTCTGTCTTTTCCCCTGTCGTTTTGTGCAGGCCTGGGCCGCCTGACGTGTCAGTGGAGAGTTAAGTTTTTAGTGGCATCTTTATGTCCTCTGACAGCACCGGCTTCTGGCTGATGGGATTCCTCAGGCCCTGGAACAACGCAATTACTCCGTCCATTTCTCTCCATGGTGACAAGAGACAACAGCAGGCCTTTGCTCTTTCCACGCTCCCTCTCTCGGGATTCGGCGGCAGATAGTATGCCTCACAAACACATTGCGCTGCTGACACTGCTAGCTCGGCTAACTCATTAGCATTCGGATTGCTGGTGCGGACAATGCAATGACCACTATGATGACAGAAACGAGTATGTTTGACGTTTTATTCTGAAATGCTGAAGAGCAGAGTATTACTATAATGACTATGACAACAACAGATTTTTTTCTGGGGGAAAAAACAATATTTATTTAAAAAAAATAAGATCTCAACATTCCAAATGCACAAAATCTATTGAAACCAGCTAACACCTTCTTGACCAGGTTTGTGAGTCCAGCAACCCACCTAGTCTGGTGTATACAACTTTAGGGTCCACATCAGTAAAAAGTGACTAAACCAATGAGAGAAATTCATGTTTTAGAGTTGATTCAGAAAAAGGTTAAGTAAAAAACAATAATTGGTTTGCTGCTCTAAACCGGCTATATGATGGTCTTGCTGCTTTCCAAGTGCTCAAACCCCATTCAATACAAGTAAACAGACCAACGTGACCAAGTTGTTGGTAGAAACAAATCTGGTAAAATTTTATTTGAAAAAAAGACAACATTAATGAAAATATAAAATGTGTGCTGGTCTTAAATGGTTTAGGCTGATCTAGCTGATTTACAAGTATCCAACCATGACCAGGTGTGGGAGACCAGAAAACCACTGTGGTCTGGTTTATGTGACTTTATGGTACAAATAAGTAAGAAAAATGACCATTACAATCACAGAAATTAATGTTTACATTTGGTGAAAAAAAGATGGTCTCCTACTGGTCTAAACTGCTTTTAGCTTGTCTCGATGCCTCAAAACCTCTAGGAAGGTCTTGATGCTCTCCAAGTACCCCAATACCCCTCTAAAATCAGCAAACAGACCAGGTTGGCAGACCATCAATGACCACTAAACCGGCTTGAGCTGGATTTTATTGAGTTTTTCTTGACCATTAAGCTTCAAAGAAATAATGCCGAAGCAGACAACAGACTTCTGAAAAGTTCAATTTAATTAGTCTTCGCTTAAATAGGAAAAGCAGATAGTCCACCAGACAACTTTGATTACAGGACTTCTGTGAGAGCGTCTGGCTCGTCCTTGCTCTCCTTCCCTCTCGGCAGCTTTTCAAACACCATGCCGCTTTAAGACATATGCAGCAGTAACGTGCGAGTCATGAGGGAGAGGTACGAGCTAACCTCAGCGGGCTGTGACTGAAAGGTGTCGGGTATGAATAGCTCGAACATGTCCTGTACCGGCGCGTTCTGTCGAAAGGAACCTTCTGCATAATGCTGAGGGATTCACAGCTTCGACTCTAACACCTCCATTTATAGCCGCTCATTATCTGTGCAAATTTGAAAATGCATTCATGTCAGATATTATGGGAAAGCCTTTAACACAATTGAGACATGGAAAAGGTGTTGCAGACAAATTACGGTAGTGAAGAGTGGGGGTATAGTCAAAGAAAATATAGACATGCAATACATGGCTATGGAACATTTTTGTGTTTTGCTTAACTACTAAATTTGCTTAACTACTAAATTTGTCTATAAAGTATATAAAGAAAATATGTCACTTACAATGTATGGAAAAAATGACTACACACCAACATTCAGCAAATTAGCTTGTCACTGTGAATTTAGCTTCAGACAATGTATATATATAATCTTATTTATTTATTTGAATTTAGATTCATACATTGTGTATATAAAAATTTATTTGTTCATTTATTTTAATTTAGCACACACATTGTGTATATAATTTTATTTATTTACTTATTATTTTAATTGACACATTTTTAGGGCTTCTACCCAATTTTTGTGTTAAAAAATAAAAATCATTTACTGAGCAAGTACGTAAAATACAAGTATTTAAAACGCTCTCCTTTCCCTGAATCCATTTTGCGAATGTTAACTTATAATCATGATTTCTAATCTAAACTGTCGTGTGCGATTTTGCAGGAGATGCGAGTTTGACATTGGACTTGAACCTACGTGAATAGAAGAAGATGAAGTAACCTGAAACTTTATGTTTTGAAGACAAATGGCAAATAGAGGAAAAAGTCACAGATTGCAGCCATATTGTACTAAAATTTACAAAAAAACACATAACGTTTAGACAAGTATCAAAAAACCCCATAAAATAAGAATTCTTTCACATTTTGTATCCCATTCATACAAAACTCTGTGGCCCACGTTAAGGGGAAGAGAACGTCTGCCAAAGTGATGACATATCGCAGGAAATTTCGCTACCGCAAGACCTTAAAAATTCTGCCGTGAAAATCTATGAATATGAAAGGGCGCGTCTCGCACCAGAGCTGAGATATAAGAATGGCACGCTGTAATGTGTGATAAAGCATAAGCAGTATGTTTAGAGATACTGCGCGTATGAATTTATGCAGAGCAGCAGGGTTTGTTGCTTTTAGTCGGCTGCTGGCGCTGATGTTGCTGTTTCAGCCCCTGTCATCTTCCACCAGTATTGCTTGATGTAACTCGGCATGCCTGGAGAACATTTCTTGCCTTTCTCTAGTGAACGGGAATGTCAGCAGACACAATGTTTCCAGGAGATGCAAGTCAAGCTGAAGGTTTCTACCTGTGCTGAAACAAGTGCACACGATCAGAGATTATGTGTATTCTGGCTTTATAATGCGTTAAACTGAATTCCTATTGAAGTTGTCATAAAAAAAGAGTAAGGTGTCTGTAATGGTTGGGGATTATTTCTGTCAAGATAAACAAACAGTACATTTTTAGGGGGCTATTTGAACTCAATGCTTTATTTAAAAATCAAATGCAGAACAGGTACTTAAAGGGACGGTTCAACCAAGAATAAAAATTCTGTCATCATATTTACTCGTATTACGAGTATAGGTCTCATTATGTAAAAGTCAAAAGAAGATATCATTGTGTCCAAAAAATAAAAGTCAATGGGGGCCAATGTTTTCTTGGTTACCACCGTTCTTCAAAATATATTCTATTGTGTTCTGTAGAAGAAAAAAGGTCATACAGGTTTGAAATGACATGAAGGTGAATAATTCTTACTTTTTTTGGGGTGTACTATCCCTTTAATTACTGTGAAACTTAAGCTTAATACAGTATGTTAAGACAAACTACAAAAATTGTTTCATATGTGATCCTGAACAACAAAACCAGTCTTATGAGTACACTTTTCGAAATTGAGATTTTTACATAATATGAAAGCGGAATAAATAAGCTCTATTGATGTATGTGTTGTTAGAGTCCAAGAAAATCCAAATATTGAGAAAATTGCCTTTTAAGTTGTTAATCAGGGAAACTGTGGCAGACCATAGACTCACAAAAATTAAAGTTTTGTATGTATTTAAGGTAGGAAATTTACAAAATATCTTCATGGAACATGATCTTTGTTTAATATACTAGTTTTGAGTGTAAAATAATTATCAATAATTTTAACCAATACAATGTATTTTTATCTTTTACTTAAAATGTTACTGTGCTACTTAAGACTGGTTTTGTGATCCAGGGTCACATATTACGATTGACATAAAAAAAATAAAAAAACGTATCATGCCAATAAAAACTGGGATAACACGAAACTCATTTGCATTGCAAAACAATAAGAAATGAATTTGAGGACACTCAATTGCCAAATAAGTAAGGCACAATTTATGTGCGGCATAAAGAGTGGAACCGGGAGGTAAATTAGATCTTTTAACAATACATAATTTGTCATATTTGGTAATCCGCAGTCAAGAGGCGAACATTATCGGAGATTACCAGACACTGTGTCTCTCTGCTGAAGAAGAGGAGGAAGGCAGGAGGTACCTGTGACAGCAAAGTTCACCATCTATCTGCGGCGAAATAAAATGGATCGAGACGTATCCTGCAGCCTAAATTAGAGGAATGTGATAGGAGTGACAATTTAATATTGCATCTACTCTCCTCTGGGCACAAATGGATCTAATTAAGATCTTTCATTAGATGCGACGCAGCTGAATCCTCCCTGAAAACATGGATCCTTATCAGAGTCCAGGACAATCGCAGGGATACAGTCATTCCAAATCAAGTTGTATTCCCAGTGCGGTGGGAGGGGTACGACTCGGTGGCTTCTCGAGGGTTATGTGTAGTTTAACAAAGAACGGAAACCAAACACCTGTGGCGCGAGAGTTCCCCTTCCCAGGATTCTCATCTCTGGCGTGTTTGGTTTTTATTTGTGTTTACTCTGGCTTTCTGAGGAACTGTGTAGTGGCCTCTTGCTGTTGATTGCGGGTGACTTGCGCTGAGGCTTATAGGCCTATCATTAGTGAGGATCAGCCAACCGATGCTCTTGTCTTGTGACGAAGTGTCTTTTTTTTAATCAGTCCCCTCTGCATTGCTGGTTGCCCCTCTGATTAGAGTGAGATAATGAGACACCCCTACTCATCTTCCTCCTAAGCTTCTTCATCATCTCAAATCCCATATTCATCACTGATTGCCGTTTCCTTGCTTCTGTACTGAATCACACACTTCAGACGAACACGCTAACATACGGTTGGGAATCAATTATTAATACAAACGGTATTAATATAAATTCAAATAAAAAATAACTTCTTATATTATAAGCAAACACAGACTGTAAGTTAACTACGTGCCACCGCATGCGATGAAACCGTCTATAGACGCCTTCGCAAGATGTAAAAACTGGTCGAGAAGCACCTCCAGGTTTTTGTTTTTTTATCCTACATATATAATAAAATCGTAAAGATATTCGTTTAATATTTTGATATGGATATGAATGTTGTGTTGTTTGTTTAAACATTTATGTAGGGTTGACAAACTAAAATAGAAAATTTGGACCAGCCTCAGACCCATTTTGTTTAAGTTCATTTACATATTATGTTTTCTTTATGTTATTGAAATCAAATGACGACACACTGGCATTCCCCGATAGATCCTACCTTACACCTCAACTTATAAAACTTTAATATACGCTTACAGTGGTGAATCCGGGGTGAGGAGACAGTGCTTTCTGTACTTGCTCACATGATTTTTGTTTATTCATAACCAAAAAGGTTAAGAATTGTAACTTTACAGTCACCATGAAATCAAAACTGACAGTTTCTATAGGGAATATCGAAGTGTTTATTTTCAATTATTGTGTGTGTAAAAATCTGAAAATGTGAACCCCTCCAACACCAGCTTTAAGCTTGCCGCCAGATCCATTTCTAAATTAAAACACCTACTTTTCTAGATCCAATCAATTCACCGTACAAAAACAAGCCATGCCCTCTAATTTTCTCATTTAAAATTCAGTTTCAATTGGAAATATGTCCCAATACTGAAGCTGATTGTGACTTCCAGTTCACACAGGCTTGATTTTGTGCAGTTCACAAAAATACATATTCAAAACGAAAGTTGTCTTGAAATAAATAAAGCCAAACGGTTACGTTTTCATGAGTATTTTTGAACCTAATGTACTAAACAATAAATTATAGGCAGGATCAAATATCTTGAAAAAAGAATCAATGGGACGTTTAGGTTGAATCATTCGGAAACAGTGACAGCGCTGCAGCGAAGTTCAAAACGCTCTGTTTGCATGCGGAGCATTGACGCTCTCTTGAATGACAGAATCCAGCGCGCCTGCCACATTCCATTCTGCTGCGTCTAAATTTAGGCCGCCAAGCTCCAATTTGTACACAATTTCGCAGGGTGGAATTTTAATGTCGACATTCAAATGTACTGGGCCAAACAGCTCCTGCCTCCGCGCCTGCAGCTAACCCTGATTGACAGGCGAGGCAGAGGCTTGACCAAAAGCTGAGAATAACTGATTAGCAACGTTGGCAAAAAACGCTGGAAGCGCAGCTCCTCTGCCCTAAACCTCCAGTCACACATCAGACAAGATTTATTTGATGCAAAATCAAACACTGTTAATCGTCTCTCTGTGTGAGAGTATCTCTGGTGTAAATAAGAGATTTTCTGTATTCCTATAGATTTACTTTCAACATTTTTACATTCTATTTAGCAAAACCTATTAAGATCTGGAACCCAAATCATATCAAGTCACCAGAATCCTTCGTTTCTAAATGAAGTCAAACTGGGTTTACAAGTTCTTTGATTTTAATTGATAGAATTTACTCATTTACAAAATGAAGTTAACTAGATTAAGTTATGTTTAAGTTATGTTACAGTTTAAGAAAAGGTGTATATCTTAGGAGACAAACTCTCCCTCCTTGCCTCTCCAGGGTAAAACTAGTCCAATCCGATCTCCAGCGTATATTTATGGAGCCCTAATTGATAACCACAATGCCATTACACTGAGTAGATGAGTGGGGTAGAGATGCTTAGTGCAAACGGAGGTGACAGCCCAAAGCTTACAGCAGCCATCTTCATGCTGACAGCAGGTCGGCTGCCAAAAACAGGGCCAAACGAGCTATTGCTGACCCCCAGGGCACCTAAACGAGTGTCTGGCTGTTCCAATGGAAGATCCCTCCCAAACCACTTAGAGCATCCCATGTATAGTTGTATGGAAGCAGACCCAATAGGTTAATGGCTGCTCATTTTGCATCAAATCTGGAGACATACGTCAGTTGTACACGTACGCTGTGCAAAATAAAAAAGATGCACACGTCTGTGTGCATACAAATTAAAATATATATATAATTGCTTTAGAAAATGTGAAAACTAATGCTCCCATAAAGGTTTTCAACAGCAACAACACAATCATGTTATGTGGCCCAAACTTAACTTACGGTAGATCTCCGCAAAGAAAAAATAATTGTTGAGTAGATTGAATTAATTAAATACAATAAATATACAATAAAATATTAAAATAAATGAACATTAATGTAAATGAAATGTATATTGTTATATTACAAGCCACTAGCCAGAGCGAACACCAAAATTAACTTTGGGCCAGGCACGTGCATCCAACGAAAACGTCTATAAAACATTTCATAGGTAAAGAAAAGTAACACAATTTTTCAGACAGCTCAAGCAAATCCCAAGCTTCAGAGCTTCAGGTTAAAGGTTGTGCTGACTCGGAATGTCCCAGTCTATCTCCAGAAGTGCCGTGAAAAATCAAGAGATATCTGTGAGCACCTCCGTAAAAAAAATCCTCCATTCTAACTGCTGAGCCGACACTCTAAAGAGGTCTTTATATTTGAATTTCATAAGACTAAGGGGAAAAGGAAAACTACTCTCCCCTTTGATTGCTTTGGTCAATTCCGATGCAAAAATCAATGCTGAATGAATGCTCATTCACAGGTCTCAACTGCATCATCGCTGCAATTTTGGCTCACTTGAGCATGTCAAATGCGGGGCACTGTAGCTTTATGAGTGACCAGTAGGAGCACTCTAAATCTCTATCCACTGATGTCATATAGCTAGGTCAGTGCCTTGCCAAAAAGGTCTCATGCGAAGGGAACAAACACTGGTGACTAGGTCACCTCAATATAACAGTGGCATTACACGCAATTAATGTAAATCAATAACCACATCAGCCCTCTAATGGTGAGCAAGACCCGTAAAAACGGACACTATGTTAAAAGTATATAAAATTACAAAGTCATTTCGATCGTTCCAAGGTCAGTCATCAATGTGTCCATATTGAATGATGCTATTTAAAATACTAGATTTTTACATCTTCTGAAGTAGTGTCTACACAATATCTACATATTTCAGGATTTTTTGAATAAATCATTATAAGTAGTCATTTTTTGTCACTGGGTTTTGCAAATATGGAACCAATAAAAAGAATTTAAACGGGCTTGTCATTTGTATTCATTCATTTACAAAGTACAGTGTTTTTAGCATTTCCTAAAAACAGCGAATCTGGACATCCGAGGTTTCAAAAGGATAGTGACAATATTAACAGCTCCCAAAAATCCATTTTGTTGAAATCTCTAAGTGATCCACCACTAAAAAGGACATTTGGACCAGACTGAACAATTGCTATAGACTAAGCATTATACTGGAGAAATATAGCTGAAAGCTTCTCTCATCCATTCACCGTATTGACCATGTTTTACCCTACAAATGCTCAACAAATGCGGTGAGTGTTCTTTGATACAGACCTCAGCATCACATCTTGGTAATTCCAAACTAACAGCAATATTCCTCAATGACAAACCGCAGCAATACCCCCTGTGCGGCTTTATCTTAATGATCTGATGTGCTTTACACTCAAACCCAGAGTCGATAGATTATTGTACAGTTATGAAGATAGATCGCGGCTGCTCATAACTCCTTATAGGACCCAGGAGATGGCTGGGCCGATACACCTCGCGGTCTCCATTCCAGAGAACTCACGCTGAATCTCAATGAGCTTTCAGCCTTGATAAACAGTCTGCAGAATGGGAAAATATTTTCACGTTGAGGGTGGGGGGAGAAACAGGAGAAAAGATTGAGCGCTTGCCCCTCAAAGCGATTCTGAAAAATTAATATGCTAATTAAGTGCTTGCTTGGGGCGAATTCTTCGAAACTTTAGCAGGGGAGTTATAAGCACTTAACAAATTACTTACACCATTATGCTTGAAGCTGTATACATTTTTAAAGCGACTGTAGTTTCTCTTTCCCCGTTCGTTTTTTTTCACAATAGATCTCGCTTTTCTTACCAGATATTTTCTCCCAAGCTGCCATTTAAGGGTTTAAAACGATATCAGACTTTTGTCCTTCTGTGAAATATTAAGTATAGCATCAGCCGAGGAATTTATCAGCGCCGTGCATCATTCCGAAGCAGACCTTCAGAAATCCTTTCTACTTCTAAAATGCCTGAACTTGAAGTGAAATAATCTCCACACAGCAAGACGAAGCTTCACATCAGTTTCATCCGTAGAGGAGAGAGAGACGAGCTAACAAACACCATCAGCATCCATCTTGCAGGCCCTGAGCCGACTTTGAATTCAACAGAAGCCACTTTTGTGGCCTTTGTTGCATGCTAAATGTGTTTGTTTGCATTTGTTTGCTTGAGTGTGTACACACTCCCCGTCAAGACGTCTGAGCAAACGCAGACCAAACAACCAAGAGCTGTATCTCAAGTCAAGATCGACTTCAATGTTTTTCTGCACTTTGGTGGGGCAACCGTCACCTGTGATTTTAGTCAAGACAAATTTAAAGGAACAGTTCACTTCAAAATTAAAATTTCGATTACTACTGTTTTAATCCCAACTTTTTTATGGAAACACAAAAAGAGAGGTGTTTTCTTCAATTGAATCCAAATGGAGACTGACGATGCTGAGCCACAAAAAGAACAAAAAATCACAATAACATTTCACGTTTTCTGAAGCCTTTTAACTGATTTGTGTGAGGAACAGGGCGACATTTAAGTTGCTCTTTGCTGACAATATTGCCCTTCAGTACAGCTCCTCATTTGCATCCACATATATTCAAATTTGTTCAGTTTGAATATGCAGAATTATACGTTTTATATGAGTTTTAGGTGAATAGCTATTTTAAATTCTGTTCCTGGCCACATTTGTATACGAATATATGCTATAATAAAAAAACGCTGTATTTTCCACATATCGTGGTTGTGTCTCCTCTCAGACCCGCCTCTCTGAAACGTGCTCATCGCTCTGAAAAGCGAGGTGTGCTATGATTGGGCAGTTATCCAGTGCATAGTGATTGGTTGAATGCTGCAAGAGTGTGACGGAAATGTGATGCCTCTTACCATATTTGGAACATCAGGCTCCAAAGCAATTGTACAGACAGGTATGCCCACCTTACTTGCGAATACATTTGGGCGGTCTTTGTCAAATCATGACACAAACTAACGTTTCAGGCAGCTCTGGGTGAGCATTCACTTTAAGATAGAATGCACCTTTTGTTACGACATTTTAATTTTTGCAATTTTACGTCTCTAATACATGCATGGGCAATGCATGTAAAATGGTTTCATTTTATAAATGTAAAATGGTTCAAGCAAACTTGGGCTCTCCCCAGGGTATATCTGTAATTTGGTCACACTGTCCACACCATATCGGTCTCTCCACTCTGCTGGTTCTCTTACTCCGTACATGCCTCGTTTTAAACTCAAAACTATGGTCGGGAGGTCTTTCTCTTATATTGCTTACAGGTTGTAGAAATCTCTTCCTTGGCCTCGTAGGAATGTTCCGTCTTTTGATAGTTTTAAGAAATTACATTCTTATCTTTATAGTGAAGTTTTTAAGATATAATCGTACATTTGCTGTTGACATTGGTGTTATTGTGTTGTCATTGTGATTGTTATATGGAGAGGTGTTGTATTTGTTGTTTTATACTGAAAGACCCATTACATTGTAAAGGCGAATTGCTGTAAACATCTTTCATTATTCATCTTTCAGCATTATATAATGTTAACAAAATGTTACCCCATATCGCATTTTTAAGCATGTCCCCATATTTCTTTCAACAATCTTCAGGCTTCCACACATTGAATCTGCTTGTATTCTTGCTAGGAATCGACCCCAGTACCTCCGTGTTGCATCCAGTAAAGCTACAGGAACATGCATCAGGCTGCATCTACAATCATCACACACACACACCAAAAAAAGAGAAAATTGGTTTGAGCGGAAACAATCTTGTTCCCAATAAATGAGCGGATTGCACATAAAGTATCTGTTGGTCAGGCTGGGGGTAATTAGGACCCAGCTGGCCAACAGAAGCTGTAGACTGATGCGAGGCAAAGGTGATGGACAGACCAGATTTGGCTCAGACAGCATCCAGCACATCAAAACCCCAACTACTTCCACCACCCCTTCCTCCAGAAAACACAGCCTTAGAACGGAGACGTGGCCCAGATAACAACCACTGGAACATCTGAGGCATGGGACATGAGCCAGCTCTGACTTCTATTCAGGCTGGAACAGACACAATGAATAGATATGCTTTTACCTTTCATTCTAAGCTGTCATCTCCTTACAAGAAGATCATCCAAATGGGATAAGAAATTAGACAAGTATTCAGATGCACCATCATGAAGACAGAACCAGTGACGGGTGCTCCCGGTGGCTTTGTATGAAGCACCACTAGAACACCTCTGGGTTGTGTTTGTGGTCAACAAACAATAATCTTCCAAGAGCACTTAAATCCTTGAGAAAATGCATACTCCGGAGTTACAACTACAATTCTGACACCTTCTAAGCTGTCAGAAAATCTGACGTCCAGACTCAAGTTTGTTCAGCAGGTTTTGGTGCAACATTTGCCAGTTTCACAATGCACACAAGCACAGCAGTGTTTCCCCTACCATTATATAAGTGGGCGCCCCGCCCTCCAAACGGCTCGCCCCGCCACCCTAGAACGTCAAGTAAATTTGATTTGATTTTCTTTATAGCGCCAGATTACAATTTGTTACTTTATTAAACAAACTAAATAGCCCTTAAGTAATATGTAATTTATCTTATTTCCACGATGGCATGTCTTTTTTGTCTGTGTTTGCGCGTTTACAATTATCCCAATGAGTGCGCACACTCACACACAAACAAACATTAGCGGATAGAGAGCGCGGCTGGAAATATGTCGCGTCAATCAGATGAAAATATTTGCGTTTTTTAAAAGCTCACAGTGAACTGAAGATGGCAACACTCACTACTGCGAATAGCAGCCGGAGTAGCTCTCCTGCTCCAAGTCTAAGTGTTGCGCATCCTGCCCCTGACAAGCATCAAGTCCAGTCATCACCGGAGGACAGGTAAAATGTATATTAATGAATCACATGCCGCTTACTATTTACATATGTGTGTTTCAAATGTTTTTAGTCAGGACATTGTAAATCTGCTGATTAAATAAGACAAGAGATATTTAATACGCTATGCAGGCCGCTCTGTGTTGTATGGTAATGTCCTGCTCACGTGATGACGTTCAGAACAGCGCACGTGATGACGTTCAGAACAGCGCACGTGATGACGTTCAGAACAGCGCGAGTTCAAAGCAGGATTATTCTTCAATAAATGCATTATAAAAAAAAAACGTCTCACAAAAAAGTCCATTTAAAATTTGTTTATCATATAAAGGTATTAACTAACATTAACGAACAATGAATGAGCAATATATTTGTTAGTATTTATAAATCTTTTTTTAGTTGTTAGTTAAAAAGTAAAACTAATTAAGCTCTGGTCCATTAATATTAACAAATACTTCTATAAATTTAACAAAGTTTATTTGCAAAAGTCAATTTTAAAAAGATTTAAATATATTTAATTTATTTTTTTAAAGAGATATTTAAATATAGTTTTGCTTTCTGATGGGCATATTATTTAAATCGCTGTCTGACAGGAACCTTCTGTTTCTCTGTAATGTCCACCTTTCATCCTTGCACATAGAGTTGTTTGGAATAGCAGACTTGTCAACAGTGTGAACACAACTAAACCTCTGTCTTCTCATATCTTATGTTAACATTTTTTTACTTTTACAAAGCATTACCCTCCGAGACAACCAATTTATGTGACATAGATAGATAGATAGATAGATAGATAGATAGATAGATAGATAGCACATAAATAATGAACAGGAAACGATTTAAGATTTCTCGTCAATTTTCCACAACCAACCAACCAATCCCCCCAAGCTGTAAACCTAGGGGAAACACGGCACATGCTAGCAAAAACAACGCAAATCTCAGTACGAATGGTACCAGAGTAATAGGACTCTTCAAAAGTTAATTTTGATATTTGTTATGGTGACACGAAGGGTTGCATCCCGCTGATTCAGAGTCCCAAATTCACATACACGACATGATACTGATATTTGGGAATGTTTCAGTTTTTTTATATTTACATAAAACAAAACATAAAATGCTACAACATACGAATTTGTGCCCAGGTCAAACTGTACAAAAAGACAAGGTATACAGAAGTTAGCCATATAAACATTTCAAAAATGTTTATGCTCAAACTTGCTCTATTAATATCCATTGACACGACCATGAACTTTTTGTTGCATATAAGGTTCTTTATAGTGGAATAAGATTCCTCAGATTATAAAACGTTTTAAGAACATCACAAAAACGTTTTAACAACATTACACTTAAAGGCTGTTGTACGGCATCTCTGCTCATCAGAATCTAGTTAAAATTTCCGACAATTATCCACCTATAAATTTCACAAAACATTAAAAATCACAAACCCCTTAATTTTTGCGTGAAAAAAAAAATACTTCAATGCCATAAAACAAACCATTTCCTCACCTGCCCCAGCTATTTTGTAGCAGGTCGTAGGGCTACACTGACTATCATTCTAGCATTCAGAATCATGGTGCCTTAAGGCGGTGGCACAGTGGCGGATGCAGCGTGAGATTGATTGCTCCGGATGAAAGTAAAAGGGATAAGGTGCAGTCTGAGCGGGCGAGATGGCTCTAGGAGAGGGCACTTTCACTTTAATAGGACGATTGATTGATTGATAGCAGTGGGTTCTACTCGGCCACCTCCTTCAGTGACTTTTCCACAGCGCGTCGATAAACTCTTCTACACCCGCCACGTCGAGATTTCAGAGTTATATAGGCCCTATTGATGTACCACCATTAACCGTCCCCATACAATGCGTATAAAGCCCGAGCTAGATTAGGGAAGTTACTGGTATGGGAAGGATTATTGACCGAGCACAAGATGGAGCGCTACGTTATCCTGCGGATGGGAGAATCGCTCTTTTCTTATCGCTAGCTTTTACAGAGTTCATTTGTCGTCGCCGATGAGCGTAAGGAGTAAAAACATGCGTAGAAACATAATATCACGACTAAACTGGAAGCTATGGCGATGATCATGTGTTACAATCAAAGCGAGGTTGTTTGTTGAGTGAATACAGATTGCTTGGGGCTTGTGAATGAGGATACAGCATTTCTCTTTATTGTTACTAGGCAGTGAGAGGCTAACAGAACCTCAAGTGAGGGATTAATTTGCAATTAGGACGATGGCTCTTATGAGTGATTCTGTCTTGGGAGGGAGGCCATACCGCTGTCAAGCAACATGTCACACAGCTGCTGCCGCAGATCTGCATCAAAACAACACGTACATGTGTACATGGCAATGGAAAGAAAAAGGCAAAAACTCAGTGACCTTTTGTTGCCGGACCAGCCATGTTTTTCTGAAGGCTTTAAGTAGGTCTGATCAATGGTCTTGCCTCTCTGAGTGATTAGTTTAATCCCACCTGTGGTGCTCAAGGACTAAAGCCATCAGAGAAGAATTTCACTCAAGCTAACCAAAAAGCCCACACACGTTCAACCGGGGCAGTTACTTACCTCGAAAAGCCACTCTTACAATCTGCACGATTTAAAAGCACGGACTTCTTAACAACAACAACAACCTTGAGGTGTTTACGTAATTATGTTTCCGTTTAAAGACCCCATGAAAATAAAACGAGAGTTTGCAGCTTTTAAATCCATGTGTGTTAGCCACCTCTATCCTGGTGTGATATGAAATTCAAAAATGATCTTCGATATACAGTATATGTGAATACAGGTAGATTGGGACACTTTTTGACCGA
The DNA here is from genome assembly GCA_008369825.1 of Triplophysa tibetana. Lineage (NCBI taxonomy): Eukaryota > Metazoa > Chordata > Actinopteri > Cypriniformes > Nemacheilidae > Triplophysa > Triplophysa tibetana. The sequence goes on from CM017917.1 coordinate 14,893,787, forward strand.
GACACTACATCAAAAATATAACAGTCTTATTGAATTCACATTATTTATAGCCTTTTCCATTTGGCAAGACGTTGCAAAAATATTGATGAGTCATCTTGCACCAAACTCAATTTTGTTCAATCACCTCGAAGTAAAAACGTTTCTCTATGATATCACACAAACAACTAATAAACGGCAAAATATTGTTCATGATTGAGACTAATGACTAGATCAAAACAAGAGGCGACATTTCAAATTTGAATAAAATGAATGAATCGTATTTCATTTAAATAAAAATAATTAATTTATATAAATATAAAAATAGTTAAATATATATATATATAATAAATTAATTTAAATAAAACAAATTACCACCAAAACAGCTTATAAAAACACATTAACACAGTAAAGAAAATGACATCATCATCAAGCAAATTAATGGAGGCATTTAGCAGACACTAACACAAAGTAATTTCGCTTCGCATTTAAAACCATTTCGATCAACAGATGGCAAGCAAGCAATTCAGAATCTGTTAGAAGAAAAAAAGAGCATACTCTACAGACACAAACAAGTTCAAACTCATACAAATAAACCCAATAAAGAAACAATAAGCCAAGTGCAAACCGTCTGTTCACATCTCTATAGTAATTAAAAAGGGACTTCCGAAGAAACCTTAATGCATCTCAAAAATCAACATCAAACAAGCTTTCGACCCGAGTAACACGGCACAGGTTGACTGGGTTTTAAGAGAAATTCTGGGGTGGGAAGAAACACGCTAGCAGAACTGCGGTAGAGCCTAAAGCACATGTTCATACACACACAGAACGCTGTTCATCCATGTGTGACCTGCCTCTGCACTGCTGCAGGGGTCGGCTGTGGTGGGAGTGTTTTTCTCGGTTAAAAAAAACGCCTCTCTGAGTGCGGGGCTGCTTTTCAGCATCGAGTCCTCACCTCTCTGAAACACTCCATTACTCTCAGCCGGCCCAGCTCGCACACCGCAGCACTCCAGGCCCTGCCTCTGCGACCCCTGTCCCAGATAGAGCCACTCTGTTGGGCTGTGACATGAGAAACCCAACATCCCACCCCCCAACCAATGCTCATCTGCTGAACACTGTGACGCTATCGGTATATAAAGCTTTTGAACAAAAACACAGCCTGTGCTTCACATTTTACATAGACTTCTGCTGACGAAACACGTGCCGTGCTGACTAACTATCTGATGAATGTTGGTAACCAAACAACAATGGACACAATTGCCTATTGTTGTACGTCAAAATAAACGCTAAAGTATCACGCAAGATATCAAAATGATTGCAAACGTAATTTTAATATTACAAAAACTGACGTAGCAAAGGATTTAGGTTCATACAGCAGAAAGCAGTTGACTTAAAAAGGAAACCATGTGTTCAGAATTCCATTCTTAACGCAAGGACTTGTGAAACCGAGCTTGCGCACCTAGCGTTGTTTGTGGTCACACATGTGCTATACGTACATTTCGGGCACGATACTATCCCGACACGTTAAGCTGAAAACCTAGTAAACCCTGTAATCCGACTTACATCAACCTCCTCGATCAATTAAAATGCTTTACGTGCCCAAATATGCGCACTTCTGATGCGATCAATACGCCTTTGAAGGCATTTTAAACATGAAACGCGTCGTATCCCTGTCGCACCATTTTGATTCGGAGGTTCAGTGAGCTAAAATCCATTCTACTCAAACTCACTCGCTTCCCCAGAGAAGCGAAAATGCGACGTGCCTCTAATTTAACATCTGTCACACAGTGATATCAGCTGGGGGATAGAGAAAGAGAGGGAGCGAAAGAGAGAGGATGAAAAAAATGACTTTGAGAGTTATTTGAACTCAACCGGGAAGGCTGCTCTAATTAATAAAGACTCAAAACACAACACAGCAGAGCCCACGATCAGTTTACACGGTAAACAGGCCAGTGGTTCTGCCTTCGCCAGATAAGGCTTGTTCAAACCCATTTCAAGTGCAGCTGTGAGGGGAGCAGCCATCGGCCACACTTTCTCTCTCGTTCTAATAGAAGCCATTAACAAGGGGCATAGCCCTTCTATCGTGCTCTATGATAACTGTTCTGTATAATTGAAGCCGCGGAACGGCTCTCCATAACTGGGATTTAAATGGCACGGGTGCAATATTTGGATGAATGATTTGCCGAAAGGTTCCCGCCGCTTTCCCAAGCCTCGCTGCCCCTGCACCGTATTTTCAGCTCTGCCTGAGAAACATCCAAACAATCTGCGCTGAAACATGTGAATATCTTCGTCCGGAAGGAACTAGCTCTAATAAACGTGCCGTTCACTCGCCAGAGGCAGCAGTAGTATTTTCTACAGCAACCCTCCTTCCGCCCAACCGCCAAAGGCACAACTGCATCACTTGAAACAGACACAGACAGATACAAAAAGCCTTGCATAAAAAAGGAGCCACGCTGCCGCATACATCGGGTTCTACTTGAAAAGCCCTCACTCCTTTATCCGGGAGAATAGCTCCTCTTTTGTTCTGCATAAATGCCAATTACCTAATTCTCTCTAGCATGCAAATCAGATGAAATGAGGGCACGGCAGATTGCCCATGGAGCACGGCACCGTGCCGTTTCCACAGTGACAGGAAGGGTACCTTTTGGGACACTTCTCTACTTAACACTTTAATCAGGCTTCATTTAGAGGCAAAAACTGTAATAGATTTGTTTTACTGTCACTCTCTCCAGCTCTCTTCAACGCTTGTGAATAATAACAATCACTTAGCCTTCAGACCGGTATACTTCACTTGTTGCCAATAGCTTGCACTCTGGCATCCCCAAATTTGAGAGCACTACATTTTCGCTAACTAAATCGAATTTGCCAGTTGTATTACTGTAATTTCATTGCCTTTGCACACAACTGGAAATAACCGATAATTTTCATGCCCATCCACCGGTGCCTGTTCTATTTGGAAAAGTATGCAGAGTAAATGGCAAACAAACCATTTTTAGCGTGTCTGAGGTGAACGTACCTCTCTGTGTTGTGACTGTACAAGTGTAGAGTATGATATTATGATGGCTTATATGGCCTTTGAGGAAATGGGGAGTAGATAGGGCACCAAGATAAATCTACATTTACAAAATATCACCAATGTGGATATCGCAATGCTTTGCAATACTTTTAATACATTTATAGAACGTTTCATCAGACACACACACATGACTATAAAACTTCCGGTCAGTGTCATCATTTATCATTTACATTTAATTGATATTTCATTGTATATGAATTGTATCGAATGCAGTACTCAACAGTAGTTCTTTGCAGAGGTCTACCGGTTGGTAAGTTTGGGCCATTCAACGTTTGCATATTGTTGCTGCTGAAAACATCTGTTTAAAAAGTAATGTGTAGCCACGGTTTCAGGTCGGATGTTTTATTTTGTTGCTTGAATGGCTCTCACTAAATCCATGGTTCTGGAGTCTGACTTCTCGATGCAACCGTGTTTTTTTGCAAGTTTAACAATCATAGGTAGTTTAGATGGTTTGAGTCAGGTTAGGGTAAAGGTTTCATAAGACATGAATCACCAAGGATTTAGTCAAAACCAACAAGCCACGCCCACAGATCTGACTCAAAACACCAAAGATTTATTGAGAGCCTTGCTTGTATAGTTTTATTCTTTAAATCGCTGCAATTATCATTTCAATTGCCTTAACAAATGCTTTTTCTATTTACAAAAGCATTTCTTCATTGAGCTATTTAGCAAGTAATCCCATATCAATTTATTTCTTCAACAGCGTGCGGCCCTAGAAGTTGCAGACAGGAAGTGACGAAAGAATGTCCAATCAAGGTCCCTGTGAGGCTACATAGACTTGTCAATGAATTTCAAAAACACGAATTAGGAAATAATGTGTACACTGTTAATCTAATTTCCACAATTGTACACACAAGCGCTCAGAAACGTTTAAAAGCAGGCGAAGGTGTCCATTTGAACCATATGTGCGTAAATCGTCATTTAAAGAAATGGCAATTAGATGCTAATTGTACTCAAATGCTGTCAAGTACCAGAGTAGAAAAATTACCATAATGCTCATTCATAATCACTCACTGCATCTGCCGGTAAAATATAGGTCAACCTAGATATCACGAGTGCTACCCCATTCTATTTAAATTATAGTTGCAATACACATCAGTTTTTTAGAGTACAAAGTATACTTAAAGACTAATTCTGAAAGACGAGCAAGTCGATTCAAACTGACATTGCTGCGAAAACAAGGTAACAGCCACAATGCCGCTTCTCCAGTTGCCTTAAATCTTCTACAACGCTTTTGATGTACTAACTGTATAAAAGCAGGGCTCCGGCTGAATAAAACTCCTCTAGGGAACACTACTTGACAGTCCGAAGACCATACTTGATCTTCTTCACTGCCACATCCTCATCTATATGAATACGCCGCCTCCTATCAAACCACAAACGCACACACTCGAATCCAACCCGGGCCTATCATCAACAGCTCCGTCAATACAAGCCCTTGGAACTCTCTCCCTCCAACCCCGGACCTGTGCCGTGAATAACAATGAGGGAGCGCTGATCCAAGCGGAGATGCGCTCTCCTCGTTCCTGAAGGCTCCTCTGACATGTTTTAGACTTCACGGAGCTTTCGGCTCTCCTCGCGGCCACCGGCAAACAGCCGTGTCACAGTCGTCCACTCTTGAGAGTGACCTCGCTAATGAGGGGCGAAGGGTATCCGGTTCACCTCTACAGGCCACCGTGAATACTAATCACAGGAACACCGTGAAGGTTAGACGTGAAGATGCAACGGAGTTTGCGGAAGGGAGGGAAGAAAGGAAACGACTCGACAAATGGAGCATGAGGCATTGGTGGCATTAAGCACTCCTGTGTGGGAGTCGACTGAAAAACACTCCTCTCTTACGGCATACGGCAGTCCTTTGTTATCTTAAAATGTTATTGACACCTCACTTAAGAGGCATATGGTGAACAAAACACACGGGCGGATTTTAACAAAATAGTCCGGTGTAACTACTGGCAATCTGCTGGGCTTTTTGGAGGAATGAGAGAGAAAAGACTGCCGTAGTGAGGGAGAAAAGGAAGTTCACAGCTCAATTGATATAAGGGATAGCTGCGGCTATATACTGTTTGCTGTCAAAGTGCTTTCAATCACTTCAACACCAATTAAAGGTGAAGTGACTTGTGAGGGACCTTAAATCTTTTTCATTCAATGCATTATTGAAAGCGTTTAGTAAGTAATAGACTGATGTATCGACAAGGTCAATTCATTTGCCAATATTTGGCCTTTTTGAGATTGAAGGCATCGGGTGATAACAATGGCCAATTAACAGAAGTGTAAGCTTTAAAAAAAACACAAGGACAATAAAATGAATGTACAATAGCTATATTGTTTATATAGCATATACTGGATAGCATATGAGCTCATCTCTAGCCATTAAATTGTATGGGACAACGGTAATTTCCGGTCCTTAAAGGGATATTATATCCAAAAATTTCAGATTCTGTTATCATTTGTTCACCATCATGTCATTTCTGTGTATGACTCTGTATGATATCTCTTCTGCGGAACACAAAATAAGATAAGTTATGTGATTTTGTCTTAATACAAATGACCAGTGTTGTTTAGTCACAAACGTTCTTCAAAATATCTTATTTTGTGTTCTACAGAAAACATACAGGTTTGGAATGACAATAAGGGGAGAAAATGTGGAAAACGTTTTTTTTCTTTGACTGGACAAGCGCTTTTCCAGGAGAGCTGATCCTATGACATCACTGGACAGCGTTGCTGGACATCACTTATATCTGTATTTATGTAGCACCGTGGTCCTGTGAGGCACGACATCTCGTCCCGCTATATGTCCACACATGTAGTGGAATGACAATAAAGCTCAACTTGAACTTGAACTTGAACTTGCGAATCCTCTCCTCTGCAACATGCAAAACTTTATCCGGCTTTTGCCTCTCCTGAATTTCATTTTTGCTGGCGTAGCAAAAAATTATCCAAACAATTAAATTACATACAAAATGTAATTAATTTCTCTTATTTAAACCTGTTGTAAAAACAAAGGGACTGATTTGACAAATATCACTATTATTAGTTAGCACCTACTTCCACAAATATCGTAATTTCCTATTAAAAAAAAAAATCTGTTGACACAACACCTTGTGAAAGGTTAGCATATACACAGCAGTATTATGGAATACAGCTGCCGTCCTGCGGACCGGCCAGCGTACAGGTGTATTTTACCGGCATCAGACGAGGCACTTTTACATGTCATTGTGTGTAAATGTACACAAACACGGCCGAACAAAATGTTCTACAGGCGCTACAGAAATCCTCCATATAAATGATTTATTGTGAAAGAAAAGAGCGATTAATATTCAGCCAAAGAGTTAGTGTTTACGCCCCCCCTTTGCTCCAACCTCAAAAAGTCATCCATCAGCGGAATACTTCACATGGTGAGCAATGGACAGCGAGCAGCTTATAAGCACACCGAGGAAAAGACACGGATAGAGAGAGAAGGAGAGATTACTGAAGCATACATACTCTTCTCTTACATTGGGCATTAGGTCAACTGTCAGTTCTAGTTAGTTAAAGGTTACCATGCAAAAACTCGGAACCATTTAGCATTTAGTTTCATTTTTCCATTTTTTCTGACATTTTAATATTGTCAGCTTTAATACTAATGTGAAATAACGCTAATACTAAGCAAAAGTAGCGATCAGTATAAATGAGCTCATAGAAGAAAACCAAACTGGTTTATATGACACCAAATGCTACTCCTTTATCAATTTTTCAAATACAATAAAAGAAGGAACCTAAGTCATCTACAGAGCGCAGTTTCATACAAACAGACATTGGCTTATTTTAAATAGGCAACTACCAAAAAAACAACACGATAACAACTGCTCGGTTTTTAATGACTCTGCACATTTATTCGAATAACATCAGATCTCCAGTTATTTATTTATTAAAATCGGCTTACATTAGTTAACAAGTAACCGTGAATGAGTGAAGTCACTTGTCAAATAGTCTCACCCTCAGATGCCACGCCCCACGGACCGTTGGCTAAACATCTGATGCATGTTGCAAATGGACACTTTTCTGGAAACACTTCAGTACATTCGAACTCGTCATCTGATTGGTTGAATTGACATGCGTGTCACGTTCTTCAACGGTCAAACATCTTATGTTAGGAAGAGCATTACTGAAAACAGTGAATCTCTGGCAACTGTCTGAGTCACAAATGTCATTTAAACAAAACCAGATTTCTGTTTATTTTTTCAGATGAAGCTGTCTGATCTTGACTGAACGCTTAATTCTTAAAGGTATGCGAGGTTCACAGCATGAACTTATAATAATTGTTGTTGCTGTTAACTTTAGACAAGTTTGTGAATGTACACCGATCTGTTACTGCAGGGACATTTCCATGCCTCTAAACATGACGTGGCACAAATCAAAACGTTATTGGTTGCTTTACCTGTCAGTCATATTGGCCTCTTGGGTGGACCTTGGACAAAGAAAGCGGCAAAAGCTTCCAGACCTTCAGTATGTCAAAGGCCACAGCTAAATCTAGATGGTATCCGAACCCTTCCCCCTTTGTAGTGCGGTCGTTTCTGCAACTTCTAGACATCGCTCTTTCACATATTTTATTTGCATGCGACCCACTCCAAGGTTTGTACTGCCACTTTTTGTTATTTTTTGCGAGCATCGGGGCTGCGTTGGGTTTTACAGAAGAGAGAAAGTTTTCCTGTACACGGAGCGTCTCAGGTCGCCAGGTTAGAAAATACTTCTCTGACTCTCTTCATGCCCCACTGCGTTCTACCATGCCAATTGATTTTCCTGTCTCAATACTTGTTCATCCCACTTAAAGCGCTTGTTGCCTATGGTGAATCTGTTGTGGCAAATGGTATCCTACAGTATCTAACACCTAAAGGACAGAGTTCCTCTAGGCACATACTTTATTATTATAAGGACCCTTCAGTGTTACTATTAAAGAGTTTGCTCAAAAATGTACATTTTGTACTTATCTGCTCACCCTCATGTCATTTCAAATCTGTCAGCTGTGATTTCTTTTGTGAACCTGAAAGTGTCCATTTTTACAGAATCCTTATAAAGTACTTGCCATAAAGGAAGTTTATGGCAATCAGAGGCTTCTAAGCTCAGAAAAATAAATAGAAAAACATAAAAGGTCCATATGACTCATACACAATAATTCAAGTCCAGTAAAGCCAAACAACAGCTTTGAGTCCCTGTCACTATGTACTGTCTGTCTATAGTAAGAGCTGCAAAATGATCAGGGTTGCCAGATCTGAAAAAAGAACAGCCCAATGACCTATTAAAACTTGCTTGATGATCCTACCCAAAATACCAAAACGTCAAATGGCACTCCCTTATCTGAAATGCATGTTACAATCACTGTTATGCATTACAAACAAGTTCTTTCAGAAAATCATTGTATAGAAGTAACCATCAAAAAAGATAAATATCACAAACAACTTAATCTTACCTTATAAACGTCGACTGAAGGGAAAAAATTGCTCTGCAACCAACAGCTCAGTCAACAAAGCACTACAGTGGCTGACAAAGGACTAAGATGTTGCATTTTCGCTTCTTTGCCTAAGGAGATAATGTATTTACAAAACCCGCTCTGTACAGCAGTTTGTCTGTTTAGGGGTACTATAACATGGCACATTCCATCCAAGAGGACCGCGTTATATGTAGATTAAAAATAGCTCATTCTAAGGTGATTAAAACATAAAGCTTCATTATGTAAGGTCTTTATATTTTGAATACATAGTTATGTATATTATTTTGCATTTTTGTCAATAAATCCTCCTAAACATTACACATAGCATCTTTAAAGTAGCCCAATTAAGCAGGAGTTTTACATACCTGGCAACCCTGATGCTGAGTACTCTACAATTTCTCCAGTTGTGCTATATTTCTAGACAAAACAAGCACAGATTTAAAATGACAAAGGTGTGTAAATAGAGTGAACCATTCCTTTAATAAAAATGTCACTTGTGAGGGAATAAAAGCAGAGGTACGTCAATATGTCCACAGAGATTACTTGTACACATAAATAAACAAGTGCACATGCACAAGCGTTTAGATATTTTTTTCAGAACCGCTATAACTCTTCCAAAAGAGCCCCGATGGACAATTACGCATTTTCTCATTGAGATGTCTCTAGGGAAAACTCAATCTCTCTCTCTTTCCCCCTCCATCCCTCCCCTCTCAGCAGTTGTCTTCCTTGGCAGGATGTCAGCCTCTCTCTGGCTCTGCTGGGGATGTGAATGCAGACTTACTAAAGCTCAGCCACAGTCTACTGCATGTTTACCACAGCTTACCACACAGCGGCACAGAAACGCAGAGCTGAAATCGCCGCTTCCAGACTACGGCATCTAATGTCAGCCCGGGCTCGGATGGGAGGGGCTAAGTTTATAAAAACACAGGAGAGGAAGACAGCAGAGGACACTTGATTCCAAGCACATTGTCAAAGAAGCCCAGAGTGAAAAGGCCATTCTCTCAAATGTCAAGCTTTGGTAATAGGGAAAGAAACATCAGCCTGGGAGGCAGCGGTGTGATGCTAGCTCGTTTTTCCTGTCGGGCTGCGCTGCCGTTCTGCGCGCCTCAGCAGAACCAAAGATAATGCTGTTGTAAAGTAATATGTTGGAAAGCTTGGTGTGGACCTGAAGGGCATGGCTGGGTCCTGCTGAAACATGGCCCGTAAATGCATCATTAGTGCTCCCCGAAGAGCGCCTCTCAGGTGGAGCGGTTCTGTTTGTCTTTGCGCTATAGTCTGCGATTAAAGGCGAAACCAAATCTCTTGCCCGCTTTCTGTTCGTGCTCCAGCAGAGTAAAAGAGGGGGGTTGGCGTCGGTTGGCACATCTCCCAGTCCTAAACGCTGTAGAAAGACTTTAAAAGCTCATCAAAAACAACATCCGCACAATCAAGCAACAGCGCGAGGTGCGCTATAATCGCCGCTCTAGTAGCCAAGCTGAAACGTTCTCATTATCTATCGTGTTTAAGAACTCATAGTAAAAAAAAATTCCAGGTGAATCCCGAGAAAGTCTACAGTGCCTGTAGAAACTTGGCAATTCTATTTATCTCGATGATGGCTGCACGTTTTAATAGGGAATCATTTACTTACCCTCTTGTCATTTCAAACCCATATGACTTTCTATCTTCTGCAAAGCCTTAAAGAAAATATTTTGAAGAATTTTGCTAACCACACCCATTCACTTGTGTTGTATGGACAAAAACCACTGCAAGTCAATGGGTACCGCAGTTGTTTGGATAGAGACCAAAATATCGTTTTTCAAAATATTCTTTTGTGTTCTGCAGAAGAACGAAACTCCTACAGGTTCGAATTTACAAAAGGGCGAGTAAATGATGATAGAATTTTCATTATGCATTTCAAAACTGGTATCTTTGCTTAGGGAACCGCAAAACTGTTTAACTTCACCAGCACTCTCCTGAATGATCCTGCGGAGGTCAGCGCTAGATATCTCAACAGTGTCCTGATACACTGAACATAGGCCTGTCCCGGTCACCTGCACCTGGGCCAAACCGAAGTGACCCGGTCTAAACCTGAGAGAGGCGGCAAATCGCCACATTCAGCAGTGATTGCAGGTGCAAAAAGAAAAGTGCTCAGCCAATTCTCCCACACTCCTATTAATAAGTTTTCTAACCTCTGCTCAGCAGTCTGACTCATCACCTGTCACAGGAAGGGTGATAATGAAAACGAAAACGGAGGAGGTGGCTCACGACAAGCCAAAAGCTGATACATAGAGCATGTTTGCTTAAAAACAAAAAGACCAACCACAAAGGAAAGTGAACTAGGAAGTAGCCAGGCTGAGCTCCACCTGCACTCCTACTGCTCCTATGGGAAGGCCTCCCTCTCTCCTTATATAGACAAATCTGCCACTTTCCTTCAGACCCGCTGCTGCCCCGTGGGCCGTGACAGGGTTATTTTCAGATGACTGCAGAGCTAGCTGCTGTCCAAAGCTACAGAAAGACAAAGAGGAATTACTATTGTCACGACTGATGGCTGGTTATCTGCTAGGGTCTTTTTGAACACCTTGTCTACAAAATGAACGAAAGCATCACCCTTATCGCTTTGAGGGTTCTCTCAAAATTGTAAATCTACGCATTAAACCATAAAGTGTGAAACAGTTTTATGAATATTAGTATGCCCTGAAAAATATTAAAGGGGACATGCGTTGGAAAATCCTTTGATGATATACATCATCCTCATTTAGGCTAAGTATCACATAAAAGTAATTAAAAGTAACACCATAAAAAAAAATAGGGGGCTCAATGATAAGGTGCCAAAATTAAAACTACAGTTAAAGGGACAGTCCACCCAAAAATAACAATTCTGTCATTATTTACTCGAATGTCTTTGTTCTGATGAACACAGTGAAAGAGGTTTGGAAGAATGCTTGTAACCAAACAGTTCTTGGCTACCATTTACTACCATAGTAGGATAAATGACAATGGTAGTCAAACGTGCCCTAGAACTGTTTGCTTCCCTACATCAATCAAATATCTTCTTTTGTGTTCAACAGAACACAGACAATTATAAAGCAATTTTTCCAACTATGCAAGTCAATAACGGCCAAAAACTGTTTGGTTTAAAGCATTCTTCGAGATATCTTTCTCTGTGTTCAACAAAGACATTTATACAAAGCAACTTGTGAGTGGTATTTGTGTGAACTGTTCCTTTAAGTTTAGTGCTAAGAATACTATGAATACACAACTAACATAATAACTAACATTATTATAAAAGGACTCCAGAAAGATACAAATGCAAAAGTACAAAAGTGGCGCCTATAAAACAATAATATACAGTTCACCTCCGTGTAATACCAACTGTGAGAATATGAAGTGCATAATTGTTGACTGTCCACAATCAAGATTGCTTATTTAAGCACAATATGTCAGGGTGGAGCCAAGGTGCATGTGTGCTGAATCAGCAGATATAGAGAAAAGCAAGCAGAAGTGCTGATTAGTGGGACAGCCATATGTTCCATTGACAGGTATCATCACAACAGAGAGCAAGGCACTCCTTGGTGAGGGCACGGCCTCTCTACAGGTGCCATCCCTGCTCCCTGGCACCTTTGAGCAGTAGAGAAAAGCTACAGCACTTTGACAGCACAGGAAGGATAGTGTTACCTATAGCTAAAAGTAGTGAGGGATAAAATAGCAAATGGTGGAAGAGCAAACGAACCAGAACGCAGCGGAAGCGGTGTGAAAACAGACAGCACGTAAGTGGATTAAACCGCACATGCAGGCCCAGACACAGAAGGCCCAACACCAACCACGTGTTTCAGCGAGAGGACATCTTACCTCCTCTGCCTCTCCCGGGGTGGCAGAATCATTAACAAGACTTTCACTTACAAATACTCCTGTGACTGGCACAAACAGGCACACGGACAAAGAGCACAGCTAAACTTAGAACTTTTTCCATGCGGTGGCAAAGTCACAAAGCCAGGACAAATGGAGCTAGCAGCAGGGTCGGCGTCTGCCATTCTACCTTAAATAAGACCACTATTTATAATAGAGTTAAGAGGAAATTTTCGTTTAGCGTTATTCAAGTATTTATAAAGTTAATATAACTGTTTATTTTTGTGATATTCACTAAGGCACATTTGAATTATTTGAGAGTGTAGGGCTGTGCAAATAATCACAGTTAATCACAATTAATCACGATTGGAGCTTAACCGTGATTGATCGCGTTTAACCGCAGTTACTCGTAATCGTCAAAATGAAAAAAAAAATGTTAAAGTCAAGTTAAAGAGACAAGACAGGGCAGTGAGTAGTGATCTAAATCAATGTGTTCTTAATGTTAGCCAAAATAATTGTGATTATGACTTGTCATAATTGAGGAGCCATTATGCACTGGAATCACACACCAGTTATTACTGGAAAAGAGAACGCTGTCATACGATCAAATTTATTCAGGAAACCAGCATTACACCCTTTTATTTTCTTAAAGAAACACCCTGGAGTTTGTAATGTAATGTACAGTTAATAATGACAGTGTAGTGTTCCCACCAGTATAGGGATAGTTCACTATAAAAGAAGAATATTTTAACATTTATTCACCCTCGTGTGTTCAAAGCCTGAATATGACTATTTCATTTGTGGAACAAAAAAGAAGATATTTTGAGAAATGGTTTTGTCCTGTGGAAGTCAATGTAGGCTCATGATTACCATATTCATCAAAATATATTTTGTGTTCTGCAGAAGAAAGAAAGTCATATAGGTTTGAAATTAGAAGAGGATGGGGTAAATGATGACAAGATTTTCATTTTTACCTTACCAACATCTCTATCAACACCAGATGTAATGTCTCCCATCCAGGTGCTGGCCCGGCTCAACCCTGCTTGGTTTCACTAGGAAACCAGACTGCAGTGATAAACGCGTATGATTAATAAGAACAGTAATAAAGCCCAAGTAAACGGAGAGCCGAGGACAGTCATCAGCAGGTGGCAAAATCACTAATAAAGTAAGAAAAGTTCATTTTTCAGCGTTGTCCTTTGCTTCCCCCCGACCTGAGGCGCTTCTGACAGCCTTTATTAGCCTTGAAAGAAAAATGATGAGGAGGGCAAAAGGGTCGACCAAAGGAAGGAGTATCTGAAATACCTCATTTCACCCAACACTCCAGTCTGACCAGGATTTATCTACCAGGACCTAACACCAAATGAACCAAAAAGAGAACTCGAGGGTGAGGGGGGTACAGAGGAGAGGAGAGACAGTGAGAGGAGAAAAGATTAGTCAGGGATTGAGAAGCGTGCATAATTCATATGCCCATTACTAGAGATGATTTTGCACATCTTAAGAGAGAGATCACAGTCATAATCTAAAATGGGTCCTGATGGAGACCTTACGAGGCAAGCGCTCTGGAGACTTCCAGCATAACCCTCTTCTGTTCGAGCACGTCCCGTCCTAATGACATTCCGCTCCTTCCCATAACCCCCCTGCCATCGCCTCCTCCACGATGCTTGCTCCCCAAGGGACGACTGTTAGGCCTCGGCGTCAACAGACCGGGCGATTTTCCTAAAATAATAATTAACTGGGCAATTTAGTGCCGTAAAAAATCTCCCAGCCCCCACGCACGATTATTCCTGGTCTCTATGCACTTTTCCCCCGTTCATTCCCAAAATAGCACGGCATCCGTATTTTAAGGTGGCAAAGCAATGGAAATGATTACGTCAGGCGTCCGGCAGGTCTATTTTTTCAGCTCTTTTCAGCCTACGACATGAAGAACTTGAAAAACGCAGCCTTCATCAAGGGATGTGTTGAACGACAACAAGGCTTTGATTTGATTTGCGCCAATATTGTTTCTATGACACTCGATTCCTACGCGGCCCATGGGCTTACATTATACATTCCGCGCGTATCGTTTTTGAGCAAATATAATGACGCCTTTCATCTATCTGAATCAACATTTCCCGCTGTAGGTAATGGATAAGCCCATAAGAAATCATAGGTTGACTTGACTGCCCCTGGAAATGATCTATCTAAGAACATCTGATATGTTGTCACCCTTGGCAATCACATCATAAACACGAGGGTAAATAACACCCTCTCTGGCACAAGGAATTCTCGATGCCGTTTTCTGATAGAGACACTTACAGCCTAAAATAACCCAGTTTCCTCTTCCCGCAGTCATCATTATTGGAGCCACTGCAGAGCTGGGAACGTACCCCATTATGCGCTGACAGCTTTTACGCTCTGTAAAGAAGAGGCAACGGCACAACAAAAACCAATATGTCCTATCTGCTCGACACAGATGTCAAAGACAGCGTCTACAAAATCCCATCTGTATGGAGAATATGCGTGAAAACGTGCATGCATTATGCACTTCATCCATACTTACGAAATGTCAACTTGAGTTATATTCCTACAGAACCATGATTTTGGTTCAATTATCCAAGCGAACCTTTGCCCTTCATCTTAAGGATGGATGACCACAAAAATATCTAAAAGTCTGCCATTCGGGGACGCAAGCTCTGACCTCACCTTGAAAAAAGTGGGAAGCATCTTGGCTGCAAAGAAGCAACCAAGTAGGAAGGTTACTCTGATTCGATTCCTTACTAATTAGCACCGCTCGCTGCTCACTACATGGTAATGGAATCCAGGGGATTCATTGACTGGATGCACTGTGTTTAAGGTCTGCAAATTACTTTGGGCTCTGGTTACCACCGGCTGGCACTGAGCTCGCTGGAGCTCAAAACTCAGTCCAGCCGAAAGAGACACATGCAGCACAGCAGAAACTCGGAGTTCTCACAATCTGGGTCAAACACATACATCACATCGCAAGTGGGTTTTTTTTCACAGAGCAAAATATATGACGCGCTGCTTCGCCCGACGGTTAACTGTGTGTTTATTTGTCATGTTCTTTGTTTGTCTCCATTTTTCCCAGCTAATTAATCTGAAGGGACTACGTTTGTGCATACGCTGCGATGAAGAATCACGACGTCCATGGAGGTTTACCCTGTACCCACAACCACATGAACTGCATTCGATTTAAAATTGATTCAGTAGTGCATGTGCAATATCGCATTGTATCAAACAGGATTTATTTGATATATATGATAGAATTACAAAATACAAGGACATTGGCTGGACCAACCGCGGAAAAGATCAGACCATTATATCTATATTTCTATTAAAAGTGGCCGGTGTATCCTTTTTTATGAAATGTATATATTGATATATACACTAATGCATAGAAAAAGTTGTCGGCAAATGGAGCTTCAATTTTAACTTTTATTTAGCAAAGATGCATATGAAATAAAAAATATATATATATACAATAATAACAAATACATCAAATTAAAATATGTAGGCTATATAAACATATAGCAATGTCAAAACATTAAAAGTTGTATATTAAAAAAATGTATTCTAACAAAAATACCATAAAATGGCTAAAATGTACATTTAGCATAACAGAGTCACTGTACGATTGTAAGTCAGACTATTATATTAAGTAATATTTGTAAGTCTTAATATCTTAACCCTAAACCAAATATTAGCAACCCATTCAAAAAAAAAAAAAAAAAAGAACCTTGGGAGAAAACAGACTCAACCAGAAGGGCAAGTTCTCCTGTGCACACTATATATTAAAGTTATTAATGGATGACCAATGAAGATTGGGAGCAGACTACTAGGGGCTTTACCACACATTCTTACCTAAAAACATTAAAAAAGGCAAGAAATAAATCCTACATCTGGTTTGGAGATACTCTGAGATGTAAGCCGAGACATCCCACAAGCTTCAAAGTCCAGGAAGCCAAACACCATGAACATCACAGCTGTTCCAGGTAACTTGACCTACAGTAGCACCCATCTCATCCTCCTGACATATCCCAGAACCCACCTGGTCTGGGCCAACCAGACCCACAACCACCTTAGAGAGGCTTTAATCTTCCCTCGCGACACCGTGTTCCTGATACAGAGAACAGCTCTGCCTCTGGGTCCTTTGAAGCCCGCAGTTCCATTAGCTTTCATGGCTAACCCAGAAGCCCCCATACAAGGCCTTCCTTTTTGAACAGATACCACGTGGCAAGAGCAGCGAACGAGACGGAAATAAATAAATAAAGGAGTGCTGAACGGAGGTTGTCTCTCCTCTCTGAGAGCTGCTCTGTCTTGGGGAACTTCAAGGGTGTGATTTGGGCTTTGATGCGGAGCGTTGTGACGGCTGACAGCGCTGAAAACACAGCATTGCTTACCAAAACAACGGCAAAACAAACGCAAGCTGTCTGTGAAGCGTCTAACTCGCTGCACCTGTGGAAGCTTCGCTCAACCTCCTTCATCTTCACTCTCAACAGCTGCTACCGCTGGATCAGGACTTCGCCTGCTGCTCACCATCGTCGCTGCCAGGATAGCCCTGGCGGAAGCTATTCGCTGCTTTTAATATCACCATGACGATTACAGTCAAGGGGCGAAGATAACAGGGAGGCTAACTTGGAAGGGATGTTGGTTATCGCCATTCAAAACTCAAACAGCATAACTCAGCTGTTGTGTTAGTGTAAGGGAGGGATACCGTATGCTAAACTCATTCAAATTGTCGAAGTCACAGAGCACAGGACGTCTAAGAACAGAATATCATGTTCTCCACCCCTAAAAGTTTCAAGGCAAACATCACCAAACTGTGTTTTTTTGCATATTGTAGCCCTGCTCTATATTTTAACATGCCACATTGTACAAGAACACAATTTCATGTTGATTTTAAAGGGATAGTTCAACGAAAGATAAAAATTAAGTCATCATTTAATCACAACAACAGCAGTAACCATTCATTTCTATAGTATGGACACAAAACCAATGCAAGTCAATGGGTACAGTCGTTCAAAATATCTTCTTTTGTGTTCTGCAGGAAAAAAGTAATACATGTTTGAAATGATAAGGGGGTATGTAAGTAATGACAGAATTTCGACTGGTGGGTGACCTATCCTTTGAGCTATTCAAATACAATGGTATTATGGCGACACCATTATAAACTAGAAGTTTACTTTAATGGAAAAACTATGGTTACTAATAGGGCTGAAACGATTAGTCGACATTGTCGACAACGTCGACAATATAAAATTGTTGACAAATATTCTTGTTGTCGAATAGTCGTTTGATTACGTGACTTAATTGAAGGGGCTGCAATATCACAATTTGACCGCTACGGCCCTGTAGCGCTGGAGTGTAATGCAGCCTTCCCGAATGCTATCGCAGTAGATGGATACACAGCGAGAATTATGGTGGAGTACAGACGAATTCTAACACATTAAAGTGTGGGAAAGCTTTACCAAAATGAAAACAAAAAAATGCGGTTGTGTGCAATGCAAGCCGGGCGGAACTTGCCTTTCACGGCAGCAAAACCTGCATGCTGGAGCATTTAAAAAGGAAACATCCCGGAAAATGAGCAGAAGAGAGGCGAGTGTTCTCTATCTAGACCAAACTAACTAATTTAGCGGTAAATCTTTTTATGAGAGAATGCAATAATAACAGTAATGATAATAACAACGATAATCATATAATTACAGTTATGTTATTGTTTGTTATGCAAAGTAAAAAGCTTTGAAAAGTCAAGCCTGTTTTGATTATTATAACACTATTAGGTATTACATGAGAGGAAAATGATTATAAGAGAGGATTGTTAAGTGATAGGAGTCTTATATCTTGACTTTATTATTTCTTCTGTTACTTGCTCTTTTTCATTAACTCTTTCACCGACATGATTGATGATTTATCTCGTCATTTAAAAAAAAAACGGTTCCCCGCCAAACGAGTTATAACGGCAATCAGTGTTTATACTGCTGTACAGCAGGTGGCGCTGTTACACACCTTTGGGGAAAATACAGAATCCTAGAACCTAGAACGTTTATTTCTTATCGGTTTTTAATGATTGTTCTGAGTGTAATCTGTGCGGAATCTTTGACAAAAAAACCTATCATCTCAAAATCATCTTTTAATCAAAGTGATGCATTTTTGAAGAAACCTACCCATATCTAAGGAGTGATAAAAAAGATCAAATCAAGATTGAAGAATTCGGTTTCCTTTGATTAAAAGCAGAGACTCATTGTACATATTGTTTGTCCATATATTGTTTACAGAAAATGTAGTGTGAGCCATTACATTATGGTTAAAATAAAAAAAAAACGCTGGCGTAGGATGGCAACTTTTTGTTTTTAAAAGGCTGACAGGAAAGAGTTAAACTGAACTGTTGTCATAGAAATGCTGCTTAATGGTTCTGTCAAGAGTTTTGTTTACATTTTAAAAAAAATTGGCCATTAATGTACCGGATTTTATTTATTTGTGTATTGAGGCATGTAAAATCGAGTTCATAACCGCCAGAGACGGAACCAAACAGGGTCACCTGGAGTCTCATCCCTGCTGAGGCGAACTCAAACATGATACTCTTTTAATCTCGCTAAGACACAGACAGAGCTTGCAGACTGGCCCGGACCAGATCAGAGGCTTAGCAGGCTCAGAGGCATATTGATACTCACATATTGGTAAATGGTAAAGGGGAAACACCGCAGAGCCTTGTGGACATCGATTGAAGATGTCAAGGTGCACGAGTTTGAGCTATAGAAATAATAATGACTACTTAAGAGAAATTCTCCTTTTGATATGTCATAATATTTCCATTTCACAAATATAAAAAATTTAGTCGAAACCAATGCACCATGAAAAATACTTAAAAGTTTGTCAAGCCAGACAGTAGTCGATTCAAGCGAGATAACAGTTTTCTTTAAACCTCGTACGCGACTTGTAAAACTGGACAGTAAACCACTACTCCCTCCGCCCGCTCTCACCAAAACACTCCCTCCTGGGATTTAATGTGACTACAGCAAAGCTGTGTTCAATTACTCCTATAGCAGACTTCCTGCTTACAGCCCCGAGGAGGTTAACCAGCACGTATGACAGCAAGACAACCGCTATGTTCTCAGCAATCCTCTGGATGGCTTTGTTTCACCTGCTGATGCTCTCACACCAATAACCATTAATGTCTATAAACGTGAATGCATTAATGTACAAAGCTAAACAGTAAATAATGTTTGCAAACCATTTTATCTCCAAAGGTGCTGTTTTAGCAAGTGAAACATGATATTCTAGAAGAAATGAGAACTCGTAAAACCATAGGGATTGATTGGCTTGTAAAAAGTGAGTTTCATACCAGAGTTTACAATCAATTGGGGGCTACTACGTTCATTCCTGAAACCCCACCAGCACCCCATTGGATGAGATTTAAGCAGACTTGTTGAGATCAGCTAAAAGAAAAGTCATTTGGAGACAGTGGTTATACAAAAAGAACCAAACATTTAATAATAAAAGTAATCTAGGTTATATAGAGCAACTGAAAAAAAATACCATTTCAAAATAATTTTTAGTGTTTCTGAATTTACTATTTTAAGGTATGTTTTTAGGTAAAATTATCATTTTGGTTGGATTTTGTGAACTACTAACAATATTTCTCTCAAATTTCAAAGAAAATTATCGTTTCTATTAAAATTTTTTGGAATGAAAACTGGAGAAAAAGATGCTCTGTACTTTTTTAACAAACAACTTCATATTCACTTTTAAGCAATCTGTACATGTATTTAGAAAATGTAAAAAGAATGTTTGTTATTCGATAACTTTCATGTGTCTTGTCATGCTGTCAGTCTTTCAAATAGCTTTTGGAGGACTTTGTCACTCCTGAGGTTAGATTTGTTGAAATTCAACAGACACCGGACTGGAATCGCCACAAAACTAGATCTAGAAATGCTGATTAAATGAAAATATGCAATGAAAGAGATGAACCTCTGATCTTTGCTCTTTCTAACATGATACTCTACCAAATAAGCTACAGTATTTTATATAGATTCAAACTAAATCTTCTCACTTCTTCTTCACACCTCATCTCTTCGGAATGAAAAGATTGAGTTCATCTTTTCAAAAGAATAACTTTGCACTAGCAGAAAATGCGGTTTGTTTTCTGGTGGGGAAAATCGAGAAACAAGCCAATCACTCACAGCAACATCAGCGAACAGCTTTAACTGGCTGAAAAGAGCCATTTAGGGGAATGTCAATCTAAGCTGAAGGTGTATTTGGCAGACAGGAAAATAAAGGCAGCTCAATGGGGGAGCGCCGCAATCTTTGGCAGCGTTTTGTCAGAATGGACTAAAACACTGATTGGGGGAGGACTTGCATCATCAAAGCGAGACACTGATAGACAACTTTACAGAATGTGTAGCAAATCCTATGACTCGAGGTTATACCACGACATTTAAATAAGTAACACTGACAATTATTGAATAAATCATGAGCTGTCACCGCTCCCATCTCTTTCACCGCACATGTCTTACTATTTGTCCGTTTTGTTACCTTTTGCCATCGAGACTCAGGCAAAGTAATAGGCGAAAGGGAAATCGTAATGTGACTGGTAAACATTGGTGGTAAATCTTCCCCCAGCTGTTTGCGAAGTAGCGCCTGTGTCGCAGAATCACAGGAAAGGCTTGTCTATTTGTTATTATGCAGAACTAAATGAACTGACAGAGAAAATCGAAAAGCATTCCAACCTAATGATAATGGACCGGCAGAATACGACAGCCCTACAATCTCTCATTTTACTAGCACACATTAGCATTTTACTTAACATGAAAAATGCATGCGCGCCGCTGAGGAGAATACATTTCGAGAGCTTCGTGGACAACTCACTGATTAGCCAAAAACTTGGGCCGGGACAAGGACATATTAAATTATGACCCGTTTAAAATATGCAAAATAAAACAATCATAAAGAAGAGCTTGATTACAACAGGCCGGTTCTCCTTCACTCGCAAGTACAAAGTCTGAGTGTGGTTGCAAATCCTTTAGAAAGAGGTCGACTATTATTCGCCAGGGAATAAAGGCCAAAATATGCTGATCGGGAGGTCACGTATTTCAAACTGGCTAAAGGGAGTGAGGGTGTGCAGTGAGGCCTTTGGTTTCGGGATTGAAAGGATCGTGTCCATTAGGGCGTGTGGTTAAGCCATGTAGCTCAAGAAGAGAACCTGGAACGTGTCCGAAAGCAGCAAAAACACTGATTGACAGGAATAAGTTTACTTTTTTTCTTCATATGACTCCATATTTCCTGCTAAATAAGGCGGCGTTAAATATTTGCTCATCTGAATTTGTTTTAGATCATTAGATATGTATGTTACAGTGCCTTGGCAGCTTGTCTGAAACCGGTTTCATTAGCAAATACCTTCACACACAGTCTGAGTGACTGGAAAGCGAGGAGGCGTTCGGACACAGCACTGGTCTGAACCGTGTGCTTTGACTATGATTACAGGTCTCCAGTAGTTACAGAGAACGAGCGAGAGAGTTTGAGATGAAGAGAGAGAGGAAACAAGCGAGTGAGATTAAAGGTGCGTGGGGGGTGCGCCACTTTTCCTCTCAGTGATCAGTAGCGGCTACTTTAAGCATGTCTCCTCCTCATCTGTAGCATTGCCCTTGATTCCACTAACAGCATGAGAGAGAAAGACAGAGAGACATCAGCCTGCAGCAGGAGGGGGATTCTTCTCTCATCACCTCATCTGGAGGACACAGGGGGAAAAACTATAAAGGAGGCTCTGAATGCTAAAAAACGTGAGATACCAGCTCGGAATGAGCGAAATCGAGGCATAAGAAACAGGAAAGGAGCATGTTTTGAATTCATTTTGAATCATTAGAACGATTTTGTCTTTGGCCTTCCTAAGATTAAAGTTATATTTTACTTCAACATGACATCAGATTTGACCCTTTTCCCTCTTATTTAATGGTCTTTGTGCTTTTTTAACCGCAAATTGTTACTTTGCCCTTACTTTGTGTGCAAATTAGGATGGTTTTAGGTTTAAAGGGATAGTTGACCCAAAAAAGAAAATTCTGTCATCATTCGCTCACCCTCTTGTTATTTCAAACATGTATGATTTACCTTCTTCCGCAGAACACAAAAGAAGATATTTTAAAGAATTTTGGAAGCAATGGCAGTACCCATTGACTTGCACTGGTTTGTGTCCATAAAATAGAAGTGGTACTATTCGCTGTCTATCAGTTACCGACATTCTTCAAAATATCTTCTTTTGTGTTCTGAATTGTGACAGAATTTTCATTTGTGGGTGAACTATCACTTTAAGACACCTGACATGACTTTCTGACAAATCATCTATGAAATGGAGCCCTTACACCTGAAACACGCACAAAACATTGAATCTGCCTGAAAGCAAAGAATGCTTGTGCTTTAAATAATTTAAGAGTGTACAGCATATCACACAAATATAAAAAATATCAAAACTAACTACATTTTGAAAAGGTAAAAAACTACTATGTTCTCAGACTACTTTAATATGTCTTGGTCATTTTTCATTTATACACTTTAAACGTAAAAAAAGATGAAATGTACTCTAAAATGGCCTACTGAAAATTGAAAAGGGCAGAGAAAGAAAACCAAAAGAGGCAGCCAAAATGGCCGACTTCACGGGTCTCTGCACAGCCCACATCATTTAGCCATCACCTCTACTAAACCCTCACACATCCTTTCTCAGCCTCAGAGAAGCACAGGTACTTGAACCACACTAAAAATGAGGGATTTACAGTACTACACCTGAAGGCCCCGGACATAGATTTCAAGAAACACTAGAGTTTGGGCAAAGAACAGCTCAAAAAAAGGGGGCGAGATGAGAAATGCCACAAGTCAAAGGTGAGATGGCAACACCTAGATTTGTGCTACCCATCAACAGCATAAGAAAATGGCTTGTTGCCGGTGTGAGATCATCACCCATCACCCTGTGTGTGCACACGCTCTGTGGGTCAGAACCGGTCCAGCTCTGAACCCTGGTGTGCGGAGACAGAAGGGGGAGAACAGCTCTCAGAGGGTGACAGTGGCAGTAATGACTGGTTGTGGACAAAAGGATATATCAGGCAGAGTGTTGCTTCACAACAAGTGCTTTCCTAAAATAGACTGCTGAGCCAGGAAGGACAGCTCAGACGCTTCTAGGGCTGAAAATTCGATGTCAGCCATCGCAAATTGTATAAAGCGTGTGGGCGACCATTAATCCATTAATTTAGAAAACTAAAGAGATTTGCTTCGGAAGAGCTTTATTTATGCGATCAGTTGCATGCATGAGTTGCAAATCATGCATCAACAAATAGTACTAAATCAAATAAACCATTTTGTTAAAATCAAATCCATAACACTACTGTAGTCAAGAGCCTCCCATAAACAAAAACATTTTTATTGCTATCATCATCTTAAAATTGGCCTTGTAATAAAATTGATTTCCTCTATTGTGAGGAGACACAAACATCGGGAGAACAAAGTCGGTCTCCATTTAGAAATAAACCATGAAACCGCACCACCCTCTTTACTTTATCACTCCTCTATAATCTCTCCCAACTGTCCTCCGACTGTCAACAACCTCGAACCACAGGCGGGCCAAATTAATAGCAAAATCAAATAAAAACCTGCATCCCTTCCATGTTAATTACATTCATATAATTTCTCACTCCTGCATTCATAAGCTGGCTCTTTTGATAGACATAACAGTATTAAAAGCCCAGTATGTAATACTATGAGCTGCACAGCAGTGTATATAATGAGCTATAAATCAAGAATCATTTACTGTCTATTGCGGGCTATTAATCTTTGCTGCGTTACTCAACGGTGCAACACGTAGGACAGCTGCCTCTCTGAGCTATGCGCCCATAAACACAACATCAACCGTTCAATATCTTTTATGGTTATGGATGCACACCGTCAACTCAACTCCAACCTCGTCAAAGGTGCCAATCATAAGTTCAAGTGTCGCTGTCTGCTTTTTGCCTTTCGCTTTTATCTGCCGACGCTCCCCGGGTAAACTTCTCCTTTATGCGTCGTCCTCAGAGAGAAGCTGTGATCCGCGGCTCGGCGCTCTGATGAACGGTAAACGCACGTTCAAATAAAAGAACGTCTGAGGGACGGGACTTCGAGAGCGGTTTTCGCAGTAGACAGCTAAGGGTTGTGAATTGTGAAGATATGTGCAGCGCATGCTGCGTAGTGGAATGAGGAAAAAGTGGTGTAAAAATACGAAATAAAATTAGATGGATGAAGTGCGAGCTGAGATGGGAGTTGAGGGAAAACTCTTAAATCCACAGTTTATTTAAAGCCAGCCCTTCATGTGAGCTGCATTCTCGCTGTAGGTCAAAATTATTCATGCTTTAGACCAAATATAAATTTCGGGGTTTCCAACATATTTTAAAAAAAAGACTTTTCAGTCATTTGTGATTGATGGATCTTAAAAAATGAGAGAGATTGCACATGTTGAAAGGAACAATTTTTAGATAATGAAATATTATAAAACTATACAAGTATACTTTTTTGTATAAAAATTGTAGTCACAAATTTTTATTAACTGATATTCAGGGATTTTATAACAATGGGAGCCCTGTGAAACTGTACATTCACCTGATGTAAAGAGATCAAGGGGTTTCCTACAGAAACCATAGGTTGCTTGACATTAGAGATCCTCATCTGACAGATTTAATTGTGACTTCTCAGTATAATGTCCGTGCCAAGAGAATAAAAGGAACTTGGTTGTCTTTCAATTGTTTAATGGACTTAATGATATTTTTATGACGCTTACCTAATAAACTTAAGGAAATTGCTATAAATCCTTTATAATAATATACAGTTTAATATGCATGCCTCACGTCACCGCATCAAACATCATCCTTCCAATCTGATTTCAACTACTTCAACTGCACACACTCAATTTGCCACTCGATGGGTTATATGCCCTTGCGCACAGCGCATTCGCTAATTTTGAGTAAATGTAGAAAAGGAAAGACAGAAAAGACATAGAGGGTCATATTTGGCCCGCCAATGTCCAGGTTTGTATGAATCACCAAACGGCCCCTACTCCACAAGGTCAAATCAAGTACACTGAAACCTCGATCGAGGCAGCTGTGGAAACAATGGCTGTTCCTCTGTCGCCAATCAACAAACAAGTGCTCCCCAAGCGGCCCATCTCCCCCACAGCTCACAGCCATTAAGAGAAGGCCAGCGGGCCAGGATCTACAGCGGGGCAACGGGGCCACAGCTGTGGGGAGCATCTACGCAGCAGGGTTCTCGGAGAGAGGGAGGGATAGAAGAACAAGGATGAGGATCCAAATCAATGTACTTCCTTGAAAACATGCAAATGAAAGCATGAGGACAAATAAATGAGAAAAATAAGGAGTAGATGTCTTTAGTAGGGGGTCTTTAGAGTAAGCTATAGGTTAACACATGCACATATACTATAAGTGACAAGTTTTTTCAACCAATCACCAGCCATGTGACTTAAAGGGGTCATGTGGTGTGAATACGTGGTTTTCTGTGTCTTTGGTGTGAGGAAAATATTGCGTCTTTAAACCTTAAATCAAGTATACACATTGCAATACATCTAAACAATCGATGATATTCGTTTCAGCCATGTCATATGACCCCGTTAATGACATGACTATTTTAACAGTGACGGCACCTTGTGCTACACTTGCTTGCGTGCCACTGATCGTCCAATCCCGCTGCTACCTGCCTGCCCATGAAGAGAGTCTTGTAACAAAGTGTCGTTAATCAAGGGAAATTTCAAAATAAAAGGCAATCAAATGCGCCACATGCACGGGCTGCTTGTTCAATGAATTAATCAAATTCATCAACATGGGCGTACAATACGAGGGGGCACTTTTAATAAAATGTAAACGCGTCCCTCACAATTTATTGTGCACTTGACATTTCTGTCCCCCTCGCTCCTAAAATAATGGCTGCGTCCCTGCCCCATCAAACACTATCATCGACGACATTGAATTCATTGTGTGGTTTAAATTTAGGGGTTTGCATCATATTTTTGGCACTCATTCTATATTTGTGAAAAATGTGTCAAGGCTCTCAGCTCAAAGCCCCCGGCAATCACTGGCCCCATTGATCCATCCATGCCCAGCATCTAAAATTATTTTCTTCAAAGAACAGCTGATGTATTGAGAGTCAACTACTATACAGTACACTCACTGCCATCCACTCATTCACCTGCGTGCTGTCCAGAGTCAATTTCCATTGCATGCAAATAATTTAGCAAAACTGATTATGTTACCTGTTACGCAAGGAACTGAGAGACGCTGAGCATTTAAGATAAATGAAGAGCAGGGAACCACATGCCCAACCACAAAGATCACCAATCTAGGTTAAGAAGATCTATTTTATTAAAGGGATAGTTCATACAAAAATATAACTTATTTCATGATTTATTCCCCATCATGTGGTTCAAAACCTCTATGTAACTCTTTCTTCCATCATCTATTCTAGTGGTTTTGTGTCTATACAATGGAAGTCAATTGGGAGGGTCAATGCTTGGACACCAACATTCTTCAAAATATCTTCTGTTGTGTTCTGCAAAAGAATAAGTCATATGAGGATGAGTAAATGATGACAGAATTTCCTTTTTTAATGAACTATCCCTTTACAGAATACCAGAATGGTTTTCGAACGGTTAAGTT
Organism: Triplophysa tibetana; assembly: GCA_008369825.1. Classification (NCBI taxonomy): domain Eukaryota; kingdom Metazoa; phylum Chordata; class Actinopteri; order Cypriniformes; family Nemacheilidae; genus Triplophysa; species Triplophysa tibetana. Next base: position 14,920,800 of record CM017917.1, read on the forward strand.
CTTAATTATTTTTTTAATTTGTGTTCTTCCAAAACACACTTATTTTCTAATTAAATGACTCACTCACTAAATCAGTCCAAGCAGTATTTGACAGAATTTATCATAACACAAGTTGCGTCAATTAAACATATTAAAACATCATTAAAAACAGACATGCATTTTTATTTACCAAAAGAAACATTCAAGCATTGTAAAAGATCAGTTCATTGGAAACGTTCCCTAAATTCCTTACGATTCCCATCCCTCAAATTCCATCAGCCTTGAAGGTAAACACTCCTACTTCTAATTATACTTCGCCATTGATCAGACCACCTCAGGCTTCTTGCATCATCTGGCCTCGTCTCCACGGGGATGGAGTGATGGTGCACATGCCCGAGCGATGGATGAGTAACTGCTATAAAGCAGACATTTACATCCGAGTAGTATGGTCAGTGAGAACATTATATCTATATTCTCCTGCGCTACCCTACTCTCCAACAGACATTTATCTTCATAACTTTCTCATTACCCACAATGCATTGACTATCCACAGCCATCAGAGATGGAGAACTTCCCGGTATGGGTGTCATATCTCCACACTAGCAGGAGCCAAAATGCCTCTTATGATCGCTTTAAAATGATGATGCGATTCCTTTAATGATTTTATTATTTAAGAAACCACTCCGACTTGGGCCAAATGTTCTCCCGTTATTGCGCGCTTCCTGCGCGTTCAGTTTTTCTAGATCTCGTGCAGCTTTGATTGTTAACCGACTAGTAGCAGTACTTATCTGCTCCATGGGTCTTCCCATTAGGGGAGCGTACCTGCATTTGAACACCGTAACGTAGCAACCGGGGTCACATGGCCCGGGAACACTGCGGGGAGTTGATATTGTACACCTTCAAGCGAACGAGCTGTGCAGACCCTCCTTTCTCCCATCCTTTATTACATTATTAACGGCTTTCACTATTTCAGGATACACGCGTGTCTGTTTCCCTGGGTGCGGGACAAAAAAGTGCACTTCTAAGCAACTTGTTATGCTTTTGTCACCATCATAACTACATAAAAACAAAAGCAGACGGTAAACTGGGACAAGGCAGAATTCTGATCAGACGATTAATCATCGTCAAACAGAGACGTTGGAAATGATACTTTCATAAAATAGCATGAAATAAAAATGTTAGTTTTGTGACTTTTAGTACATCTCAAATAGCTATAAGGACACTGTAAATTTGACAAAATGAGCCATTTGCAGATATAGCACTTCACCAAATCTTCTGGGGAAATGCACAGTAAACAAATTGTGATAATACGGCCACATGTGATAATAAGCAACCATACATTGATTACAAATCCCAAAACATCTGTTTGAATTTGCTGTATTAAAAACTGAAAAACCAAACTGTCGAGAAGCTGAGACAGAAAGTTGTCAGATTGACCAGCAGGTCAAATACAGGGTACAGGAGTCCCTCAACTCTATAACCCAACATCTGCAAGTGTCATGTGCTGTATCACCCTTCAAATGCATCAGACGCTTCCTTTAGACCCTCCCCTGCCCGTCTATGATTGATAATTAAAATTTGATGTCGATATTGGCATTCCTGTATGTTCAGAGCCAGTGTTTCATTTATAATTGATACCCAATTATTCTGTCGATTACCAGCAAGCTGCACGTTCTCTCTGAACTGCACTAACCGAGAAGGTTAAAGACCCGAAGCCTGGAACACGGACATGAGACGTAAAACGTCAATACAGAGAAACCGCCACACAAGAGCTGCCTTCATATTCACAGAGACGCACACGCAACCTTTAACAACGGAGGCCTATGGGTAATTAATGTGCTGTTCATTTTACTAATAACTAGCTTAATTATTCATCTCAGACACTAGCCAGTAAGCCACAGATAAATGACTGTGATTAATTGTATCAGTGCATCAGGGTCTTTTGAATAATTAGCACTGCTGGTAAACATAACACTTGCCCTGTGTACCACATCCATGGTGTCCGTATACCTTCAGTGAAACATCAAAAAATGAATTAATTCTTCGTCTGAATTAATGACTGACTTAAATTTAAAAATTATTCATAAATGTATAGTAGACTATAAATAAAAAAAGTACACAAAAATAATTTAATTATGTAAATGTATGCAGATACATCCATAACATGAAAAACAAAAAATGCTAATATATTAGGATTAGCATTTCTGTTTTATACAATATAGAACATAAAATTTAGTATATAACTAAATTATATTATTATATAATATTAAAAGATTTATATAAGAGTGTATTTAATCTATTTAAAGTCTATATTATAACACACACAAACACACACATACCCTTTTTTATGTATTAATATAGTATGTATCATAATGTAGAACATACACAATACAGTATGTTTTAATATTATATATGTTCTGCATTCTCATACATACATTACATACAGTATATATACATATACAACACATACAAAATAGTATGTTTCAAAATACTATATTATATATGTTATGAATTATAATACATATTATATGATTTTGTTATATAGTATGTATTAAAATACAGAACATATATAATATAGTATAGTAAAACAATCGTATTAATATTCAATTCATATAGCACTTTTGACAATTTTCAGCATAAAAAAAATCACTTAAAATAATACTTGGGGAAAAATCAAGAGAATATACGGTATTTAAAAAAACAAGGTATTATTGCAAGTCTTTCTCTATGTGTAATGTGTACTGATGTGAGTGGATGGTCAGAAATATATTTTATTAAGGTATGTTTTAATATTTCATATTTTTATTATGACTGGGAGGTTAAAATGACAATATACCAGAATAATATCCGACAATACCAAAACATGCGTAAAGAATATATTTGTTAAAATATGTTAATGTGCATGTGTGTTGTTAAATGCACGTTGTTTTTATTTAAGGGTTAAACTAAATCAGCAGTCTCCCAGTGAGTAAGCCGGTGGCAAGGAACCAAATAGCTATAGATGTATAAGTGTGTAAGAGTGGAGAAGAAGAAAAACCTTGGGAGAGGCCGGACTCAACCGGGAGAGCCAGTTCTCCTCTGGCATATTAAAATAGCACTGCTGCAACTACAACTGTTTTATATATTAAAACAACATGCTTTCAGATGAATGAAGAAATTCCTGGGTTTTAGGCAGCTGTGTTTAATGAATCAGTCAAACTGATTGGTCTGAAAAGAACACAGGAGTCAATGGTCTGAATTATGGATTGAATCAGTCAGACAACTCTCTTCCTTGCTGAAATGGCTCTGATTACTCACTCGTTCACTGGAAAGCCCTTATTATGTCCCACTCGAAATGAGCCCAATAACGCTTACTTTAATGTGGACTGTTCAGAGAGCAATGTTAAAAATGTAAATCGGGGAGGTTATTGAATTTTAAATCAGCCTGAAGTCTTCTAGGAAACGCTGCATAAACTTCAACATTTATTTATGTTTGTCTATGTTTGAATACTTTTGAGTGGGTGAGTGAGAGAGAGAGAGAGAGATAGAGAGACAGAGAGAGACCTATCAATATCTTACAGCCAGCACACTCAGAACACAAGACAGGACAGGGCCAAAAATAAAGGCTACACCATTTGCAACTTTAACAGGCAGACTGTCCTAATGGGCCTTCATGCATTCACCAGAGAAGAAGCCTACAGGAGACTTATTTTAAAAACCTGAGAGGAAAAATGCGATGACACTTGGTATAAGAACTCCAAATAAAAATCTGCTGCTGAATAAGGGGTTGTTTGAGCTTCGCTGGTTATATAAAACAGCTCGTGTCATATTTAAAGCAATGTGGGCTGAAAAACTCACCGGGCTCATTACGGTAAACATGCTTTGAACCAGTGATTTCCAATCCTTTCGTATTATGTAACCCCACAGCCTCAACTGCAAGGCTCAGTTACCTTTTCATTCCCAAAGAAAAAAACAAGCCAAGTTCGAACGGTTCCCATAACAAATACCTGTATAAACCTTTAGCTGTTTGACATAAAAATGATTATTAAATTATTTATGTAGTGTGTTTAGGCATTACCATCTCACTAAAATAAGCAAACTCATTTCCAGTAGAGTTTCTATTAAATCCAAAACAATCCCCATTATAACCACTCGATTTTCTGAGAAGATGTCTATTGTTTTTCAGCAGGTATTCACACCAAGTATCGGTTAAATATTACCATTCAACCGATGACTACTACTGATACCAATTTTATTTATTTATTCTGTATTATATTCTCAAAGATACATTTAGTTCTGTATGTGCTAAACAAACGTGAGAAGCCGCATATACAGTATTGTATTCAGTATTTTCAAAATCGTTTTGAGTTGAAAAAATTTTGGTCACACTTCAGGATAGGGGGCAATTCTCGCTGTTAACAAACCATTTACTACGACTTTCCCCCCAATAAACTCTTAATTTGTCAGTAAGGTAGTTGTTGGGTTTAGCTATTTGGTAGGATTAGAGATGTAGAGTATGGTCAGCAAAATATGTGCTTTATAAGTACTAATAAACAGCCAATATGCCAATAACAGGCATGTTAATAACGACTAGTTAATAGTGAGATTTGCCCTCCATAATGAAGTGTTACTGGGATTTTTTACGATTTGTCTCTTTAATCTTTTTTATTGTTCGTGTTTTTATAGGTTTAACATCAAAATCAAAAGCTTCCCAGAATCTACCCCCCAGAACCAGATTAAGTACCCCTTGAGGTACAGATACCCCTGGCTGGGAATCACTGTACACAGAATGATAATGAAATAGGTCAGCCGAGACACCTGTGAATTAGAGCACAGCACACAGACTGAGTCTCGAGAAGGTGGGAGTTTGTTTTGGCATCGAGGGGAGTAAAGGAGGTCAGTCCTCTCAAGTGCACCGTCCCTCCTGTTGGTTCAGCTGTATCAGCATTCCAAAAAAAAACTTCCCCAGCAAGTTCCCATCTCCCCGCGTACTTCAGAAAGACCTAAATTTGCCCTTTCCCCCTTTTCCGCTACATCAAAAGCGCAGAATACGCCACCGAAGCTAACAGCTGTTGATAACCGGTCGCGCTCAAGTCTGCTTTCCTTTGATGCTTCGCTACGTTACGTGCATTTGTCCAAATCTTTGGTCAATATTAAAGATGGCGCTTGTTTTGTTCTTAGACGTGGCTGGTGTGCCATCTGCTTTAAAAGATCAAATGAAATCCCACGGCGACGTTGTGGAAACTAAAGGTAAGTGGTTTCTCAGGGACCTGAGTAGTGAATAAGATCCACTAAATCCCGAAGCTGAGATTGCGTCTGCATATGTAGCCCGGCCTTTGCAAGTTCACCATTACATAACAGCACCGCAATACAACTGCCAAACAAACAAGTAGACAAAATGGGTAGAAAGCCTGGGCATATGAGATTAAAGGTTAGTCCAAGCATATAAATACGACAACAGTCGGCTAAAAGGACAAATTAAACAAATAGGAATCCAATGAGTTATAAAAAAGCCGTTTGACTTTTGTCTTTTTCTAAAGAAAAATGCAGTCGCGATTGTAATTGGAGTCACTGATGGACCTTACGAATGGAAAAACTCATTATAAAGGCATAAAGGACTGCCAAATAGTCTGTATTTCCAAATAGTAGCGCACTGAATAAAGCAACAATGAGCGGTTTAAAAAACAAGCGGAAATAAATAAATCACACAATGGAAAATCAGAGGCAAACAATAGCCCTTGTGAGGGGAGAAAATGTTGTCTCTTTGCAAATGGATTTGTTGTGGATAGCAAGCTTGCGACACTCGCAGACACACTCTCTTACTTTCACTCTCTTTCTCTTTGCCAGTAATCTCTCTCTCTGTGCCAGAGAAACGGCCTCTAAATTTAGCATCAGATTTATCATGCGGTAGCAAAGGCTCCAGCTAACCAGAGAGGGCGGGGAGGAGGAGGCAACGCCTCTGAAGGGGGTGTCCTTCACTAGTCACATTCGGAGCCAATGAAAAATGCCAAGGCCTGACAGCAGAGCACACACACAGCAGACAAATAGATGCGCCTGGTACGCTGGTCTACCACATAGACGGGATCAACATTCTTGTACCTTAGGAGACCTGCACTCTGTCGTCTAGGAGAAAAGATTGTTGTCATTCTCTATCACGAAGGGTACTCTCTATCTAGCCAAAGGAGGCCAAACTTTAACTGTGATTTTTTTAACTGAATCTCACAGGGATTCGTGTCATTTTACACGAAGTGAATTCGTACGATCTTATTTGTATTTTTTAGTACGATCTGCTTCGTAGCAGTGACATTAGCTTTATGGGTGGGGTTAGGGGGGGTGCTTCAGTATTGCTAATTATCGCACGCTTTCGTACCATTCCCATCGGACAAATTTATATAAATTAGCCACCTCGATATATATAGTTACGAATTCTCTCGAGATCAGGTTGGATTTTTAGGGCCAGGACCAGCCAGTGTACATTATAGGACCAATCTTACAATTTGTAAATATTTCACAAGGAGGCTAAATCTTGAAACCGTACGTTTTTGTACGATAAATATCATCCGAATTCATACAAATTCACCACCTTATGAAATATAGTTATAATTCCTGTGGAATAGCAGTGGTGGAACACAAAAAAGAGAAGAGGTGACGGGACAACAAAAGTGTCGACAAGACTTGCCTGTAGACAATAATTCTGTATTACTATACTTTATTAATTTGCGCAATATTGTTCAAAATACACTGAATAATTCTAAATCAATCAAATTCTATCAATAGATGAAAGATTAGGAATATGTTATCTTTACCCTTTGGGACGAATCAAAACCAGCTACAAAGAGAATGTACAGGCCAATTTCTTACTGTAAATGCATTAAGCCTGTTAACCGTCCCCCGTTCCATATACGGGACACCTTCGTTTGCATCAATATTGTGCATGGAATTTCTAATTTAATCATGACAAACTATATATCTTTGGAACGGTCTAAGGCTCTAGAATACACATTCCATAGGTGGTTTTTAAAATAATTTGTGTAGGGAGAGTAATTGATTCTTTTTTATAAAGAATATACTTCGATTTTTTGTTATCCTTTTGCGACCCGTATTTTTAATCTGTTCTAAGAAAAACATTTCAAAAAAATATTTATTTTTTACAATAAACCTAACAACATACCTTTAATTTTGTGTGTGTGTGTGATATGTATATTTATACTTTTATTTTTTAAAACGAGACCAACTGTAAGTCTGTATTCCAAAGAATTCATGAGTTACCGCCATTTTAGTTTGTGTTTTCATGTGTAGGCTCAAAAAGGCCTCCGACAGTTAACAGTTAATAAATGAAAAGCTACATAGCGGCAGGTCTATATGAACGTGTTGTTAATGACAAAAGGAAATATTTGACTATTAAATGCATTATAATATCATGATAATACTATTAAATGCAACATAATATATATATATTATATAAAACCATAAATTAATAAAGACACAAGTCTAGTGCAAATCAAATGCCCTTCCACGGGTACACTTAAATCAAGGGGAAATCCGAAAAGAAAACATATCAGCTACCTGGTCAGATAAGTGACCGTAGCGAGTGGAGGAGAAGAGTCGAGTACTGCAATGAAGTGAAGGACAATCACGGTACAAGGACAAGCACGCGGCGGGTCAGAGGAGCCTCAACCGGCCCAACAGCAGTGCGCTGATTGCACCGACCGTTCATTTCACAAACACCCAGAGAGAGAGGGACGCAGCGTGCACATCTTCCATGCAGTCAGAAACGTCAATATCCGACACATCAAAGCAACGCGGAGGGAAAACTATGTTTGACTTTGGCCTGAGCATCAAGGTCAAAAGCGTACAAAGTAGATGCTTTTGAACACAATAAAAGGCTGTTAGAACTGATAGGGATTGAATACCAGTTGCAACGCTGCAAATCACCTACGCTGCAGGTTCGCGTGAGGTTTCCCAGACAGAGACAGAGAAAAAAAAGACAATGAGAGCCGGCAGCACAGTGTTGGGCTGTCAGAGGGCGGAGTGTGTGGGCCGAATGCCTCGACGCTACAGCAGTACTGTGCATAGGACACGGCAGGTAACCACAGTATCAAAGAGAGGCACGCCACAGCGTCGACTTGGCGGATTTGGAAGCTTGTCTGCTCCTACAAGAGTTCTGGCAGACTTGGCAGCCTTCCACTCTGGGAAACCTTAAATGAAAGCTCCAGGATGCTCCGTACAGAGTTTGTCACAGCGTAATAAACTGTCTGCAGCGTTGACATGCTTCCAGTCCTGACAGCCTGAGGCAAAGTCAAAGGTGGCCTGAAGTAATGCAGTATTGTCTTATTTTGTTCAAGACTTTTATCAAACTTGAATAAAATGGGCATAGAAAGCAAACACAACGAACATTACAGGGCATGAAATGTGCCTAAAAAATAAAGTGTACATTTCTATGCAGCAGAATAGAAACTGATTGGCAAACCAATCAGAACCACACCTCTGTTTACACCTATTATTAACATCTGACAAGGTAAGTAAATAAGTTTAAATCCGTCTACTGAAAAAAGTACAAAATGCATTTGTAGGAAGCACATCTGCAATTCAATTTAAAATTTTAAGATGCATATTTCAATATAAAAATAGTCATAGAATTGAAATGTTCATAACAAGATTGCATTTGTTAACATTTACACAATTAACAATCAAAATAGCGACTAACAAACGAAAAATTATCAATTTTGTTTTAATATCAACATAATTGTTCATGTAAATTCATGGTACATTACGTAATGTTAACATTTACACTGTTTGATTTTAAGAATATAGTAACTAAAATTTACATGAACTAAGATTATTAAATGCTGATTATTGATTAACTATGGTTTATTGTTAGTTCATGTAAGCTAATGCATTAAGTAATGTTAACAAATACAACCTTATTATAAAGTGTTACCAAGAAAATGTAATGTTGGCTTGACAAAGCGTTGTCGAAGTGTACAATAAAATATAAAAGTATTACAGATCTGTACCAAATTTTGGTCAGTGTTACACGACATGTTCAAGACAATTATTGTTTTAGTCTTACTGAGATTAAATTTGTGCATGTAAACGTACAGACTGATGCATTAAGTGATGCATACAGACTCTCCCCTGAAACTGGATAACAAAAGTGGACACCGCAGACACACTGGGCAATCTCAGCTGACCGCCAATGATCAGATCACCTCAGACAGATGTTAATACCAGGTGTAAATGAGGCTTCATATGCAACCAACCAATGAGAATGGATATCACAAATAATTTAATTTATCTTAGTGCAAGTTCAACGCTGGTGCTGGAAAGGGTCAAGTAATACATTTGGTCCGGCTCACACTGTGTCTTTAGCTGGGAGGCAGAACACAACACCCTCTTTGTTATTGCTGTTCTTTCCACTCAGTTAATGTCACACGGAAATCTTTCCTTTGAAAAATTTCGTTTGTGGAACTGGCACACTGACACAGTGCAATACAGAAGCAACGCTGAAAACAACATCTTTAGTTAACTTTCCTTCAGTTTCAAAAGAAAAAGTGATCCGCCATTGATTGGGGTGAGTTTCTGAAAGGCTGTGTGTATCGGTTTACTTCTGAATAGGTAACGAGTATCAACAAATGAAAAAGGAGGAATGACAAAGAGAAATTAAATAGGTTTAAGGTCAAGGTTCAAGCAGGCTGGTGTGTACATTTCCATAATTGTGTCATATAGTATCAGTAGGTCAGTCTAATGGATAGTTTACAAAAGAATAAAGTCTGTAATCATTTATTCACTCTCATATTGTTTCTAAACCTGAACACACAAAAAAGATTTTTTGAAAAAAAGGCTATATGTTGGAAGTCAAAGGGGGTCAATGTGGTTTGGTTACAAAATTTCTTCAAAATATCTTCTTATGTGTTCTGCAGAAGAAAGAAAGCCATACATGTTTAAATGACGCGAGGATTAAGATAAATGATTTGATGATTTTCTATATTTTCTTTATTAGTCTATATCTTAACGTTCAGTAAGGGCAGACAAAATCTTCCTTTCCATCACAACCCAGCACAGGTCTGATGTAACGGAGATCAGCCCCAACATAGATCCAAACATGCAAGTGCAGAATGCATCCAGACCCCTTTCTCTGTCTATTCTCACTTGTTTTGGCTCGGCGTGAGACGTGTTGTCATACTCTCTGGAACAGGATTCAATTAGATCCCTTACATCCTGCTAATCAAAACAAATCAAAGGAAAAGCACCAACACACCATGTTCTCCGAGCCATGCTAATTGAGAGATGTGTCTTTTGAGAATGGAATTCTGTGAGAGGCGATTGGGGGGGTTCAGAGAACGACTGCGGTGAGTGTTGAGATCTTAAAGGGGTTTTGTCATTGGCTATGTCCAGAAAAGCTTGTTTCATTTTGTTTCCTGCATGCTTGCTTTCCTCATTAGTGTCACTCAACAGAAGTTAGCGGTGGGCAGGCCACAGCGGTACTGAGCTCTCCTCTACAGTTTTCAAATGTGTGTTGTGGTCTGAGTCACCCGGCGATTCAAGGCCAAACACGGGTGCCCTTTAAGATTCCACTTAAGAGAAAGAAAAAGCAATATTGGCGTATTCGATTTACCATATGATTTGCATTGGTTTTCTGGCTATAAAATAGAAGTATATGGGTACTACCGTTCAGTTGCCAACTTTCTTCGAAATATCGTCATAGAGGTTTAAAACGACAATAGGGTAAGTAAATGATGACAGAATTTAAATTTTTGATGAATTATTCCCTTAATCTACAACCTTTCTTTCCCCTTTATCTTTTTACATCGAAACGTATCATCACTAAACATCCACGCAATGTTTACATCAAGTCGCTCCGACTTCAAAGACCTGCGACAGATTTAACCAAGACCCTGTTATCAGATCTGTTTTGTCAGCCCATGAGGAAGAATAAACACCTGTTGGAAATTCAAATGAGTCAAGAGGCTGTTTCACCAAGCTGTCGGGACTGTGGTGGCGGAAATAAAAGAACCAAGCAGGACTGAGCCGAGATTTTTAATTGGCGTCGGGCGTTTGGAGTCAATGGGCCCACAGTGCCATCTTTTCTACCCAGGAGCGAGAAAACGTCCGCTGGGGGCTGGGCACTTCACACGGCACCACCTTTGGACTTCATTAAAAACTTGGCCTGGAGTTTTCTCACTGCCGCGCGCGATCTCGCTCCACAGGAAACGACAGCTTTGCAGTTTCGCAGTCCGCTAGGTGCAAATATTTTTACACACTCCAAAAAACTGACAAAGAGAGCGAGCACAAAAAAAAACATATACACCGGTAAAAACCCACACTTACTGCCAGTCCCGTGTAGGGCGTCTGCGGAAAGAGTGGAATTGGGGATGTAGCTTTTCCTCAGGCATTGTTTTGACAGCACTCACGCGGTAAATGCCAGGACATCTACACTCGGGCTGGTTTGTCTATTGTGCTTTTGGAGCTGAAGGGTCCTATTATGCTGTGTGCTGGTCCTTTTAACTCCAGTTTCACCACACCATTGCCTCCTTCCCCACCTTCTAGTATTGCTGTACTTCAAGCATAGCTCCCATTTTTGTAGATAATGTCACTCATTAGCCTGATTATAGCCAGTGGCTTGGCACTGATTGGTGAGACTCCTGCGAAATCAAGTTTAAGGACCCGAAGGTGGCAGCTTTGAGCTCTGAATGCAAACTCATTATACGGTGTCTAACAGTGTTTTGAACTAGTGTCAGCAAAAATGACACAATAATCTGTAAATGGCAGAAAAACCAGAGGCTGCTAGCCAGAGCCAGCGGATAAAAGCCCATGAGGCATAAACAGGTTGTAACTTCCATGGTCAAGAAACGCGAGCAAGGGCCAATTAAACTAACCTCTCAGACTTCCAAAAATAGGGAGAAAAGATTTTGGACTATCTTGTGCAAGACTCTTTTCATTAAGATCTTTGACTATTTTATTTAAGTGTTACATGGTACTCTTGTTGAGTTTCTTTGAAATAAAAGAGTCAATTTTACAGAAGTTATTAGTAACACTTTAAGGTTCCATTTGTTAATATAAGTATGAGTTGAACTAACAATGAATGGTAAATACTTGTACAGTTTTTATTATACTTACATTATGTTAATTTCAACATTTTTTTTTTTCAAAACAAAACATGCATCTGTTAACATTAGTTTATTCACAAACTAACAATAAACAGTTGTGTTGGTATTAACTAATATTAGCATATTAATGAATAAATACTTATAGATACATAGAAATATAAATAGTTCGTTGTTAGCTTACGTTGGCTAATGCTAATGATATGATGAATGGAATCGTATTTTGAATTGTTAATAGCTTTATAATATTTTTTCTTAGGGACTAAACAATAAATAACAGTGCCAAAAAAGATTTCAAATCATTTCTTTTCCCTCACTTTACTCGAAAACTACATGACCTTCTTTATTTGTTCCACTGAATAACGAAGGTCATTCAGTATTCGAGTAAAGTGATGGTGAATAAATTATTTGTTTTACATTATATTAATGTTTATAGCAAAATGCACAAACTGTTCTTTTCCATAAACCATAAAGGTGAATGGTCACCACAGCTGTCAAGCAAGACATTCAAGGGAAAATAGACAAAGCTATTGTACAGCAGCAGAATAATACGATCATTCAAACAACTTTTTGGGATTTTTGTCCTTTTAAGAGCTTGACAGACCAAGTGTCTATTCACTATAATAATAAAAAATAGAGCTTGGAAAGTACACTGAACATTCCTATAGAAAAACAGGGAATGTGATAAGGGCAAGTCAATGAAGACCGAATTATGATCACTAAAAAATACAAAAACAATGAATCTAAAGTATGAATCCAATAGGGCAGTTCAATGATTAATTGTGATCGCATCCAGAATGAAAGTTTGTGGTTACATAATATATGTCTGTGCATTGTGCATATGAATTCTGTATTTATAAACATCTACCCATACATGTACATATTTGAGAAAAATCAAAACTATAAAAATGAATAAATGTTTATATATATAATTTAAATAAAATATTTAAAGTTTAATCTGCCCTACAACACACTATATGTTACAATAAAGTTTTTCTACCACGTTAGATGCAACAATCTGACATTAACCTATCTTTCCTCTAATCTGCGAATCTATTTCAGGAAATAAACGGTTTTGAAATAAATGACTCTAGAATGCAATGCCTCATCCACAAACGTCTCAAAGATAAATACTCCCCCACTAAATTAGCAACTGGCAGCGGTGCGAGTTTCAACATGATCAATGGGAAGGGACAAGAATCAGTGCAAAACAAATGGGCCATCACATAAAGATGATCTTCCATCGCCTTACTGCACCTAGAGGCTTGTTAAAACCACACAACGGCAGCTGGTGAAGCATCGGTAGCTTGATTGAAAGGATTATGCAGCCGTGGGCTTGATGAAAGTAACGTTTTCTCGGAGGACCATATCAGACCTGCAAAAAATCCATTCCCTTCCAAAAGTGGCTTCAGTCCCACTATCAATTAAAATCTTGTTGGGACATGCAGAGCCGTGTTGGGGGAAAGTAGTGCGAAACAACAAGTCCAATCACAAATACGGCAAAAAAGCAATCTCGACCTACGGCTGCGGTAAAACTTCTGCGGCGTTAAACACAATCATCGCAAAAAACAAATCCACCGTTCCTTTCTGCTGCTTTTGTTGGGAGATAAAAAGCCTTCCACCCTCACACGCTGAGGACAGTCGGGCTATTCAGCTATATTTGTGTGTACTCCATTTTTCAGTGAACTGTATTTTTATTCTTCAACCGAAGAATCACAAGACAATGAATCTAAATACTCACTTCTGCCAAGTTCCCATAAAACATTTTCGCTTAACCCATTGACTTGCCATTAGAGTAATAATAATGTATTTGCATTAAAGGTATTAATCGCAACTATCCCTGACTCTAAGCAAATATCCACAGGGTTGTAGTCTAACTACTGGAGCCTGCCAGTATTAATACTCCTATTCATCCCGCGACCAACCCGAGCCAAGAAACAGCATTAGGCCTGGGGCCCTGCGGCCTGCATTTGGACCGACCTCGCTGGCATGTGTATTTGCGTGAGAGCGAGAAAAACAGCACACCATTTCTCCTCCAATGAGTCGCCGCTCTGGACGGAGCGAAAGTTCTTTATATCAATTAGCCAGACAAGTGTGCAATGGACACCTGTCACCATACGGACCACCCTCCCCAGCTTCGCACGGGCCAGAGGTTCCTATTCTGCCCTGATCTAGTACCATCTGCTTGCTACAATCCCCCTATCCTCCATCTCCCCTAGAAAACACTTGCGATGATCTCAGGTCAGTGTAAAAGTTCTCACCTTTCCTCTCTAGATCAAAATTGGGTAAAAGTGTTGGTGGCCCGTAGCTGAGCCAGGGGGGACGTCCCAGCTCCACACGAGAGGCCAAGCAAGCGGCTGTGCGGCAGACACAGAATCTGGGGCACAGACCATCTGGATGACATGGCAGTCTGAAGTGAAGAGGCAGGAGGAAGTTCGATGCCAACACAGGACATTAGGCCGTGAAACACACGCACAAATGTACTAAGAAACGTTCTTGTCGAGACAAGATTATAAATCTCGGGATTTCAAAGCGAAGGGCAACATTTTTTTCTTTTCCGTAAAAAAAGAATTCTCTAATAATCTTACTTTTACGCAGTGAAGCTTACAAAAAAGTTAATTAGTACCCTCCCACCTCTCGCCCCGATATGAAAAATCTCAACCTTTACACTCAACAAAGCAGCAACGGTGTAATATTTTCTCTGCGCCACTTCCTAAGGTTCAACGATTGCCATAGTCGTAATTCCGATTAACAAAAACTTCATTCACCACATCTGACAATTAAACACGGTCTCTCCTCGCACCGTGACACAGACAAGTCACCGTAAGCCCAGAGAAAAACAAAAGCCAGACATTAACTTAACATCACAGCTTAAACTCCAGTTCAACTTCACCGAAAACATTTACTCTCTCACGCTATTAACAAAGCAGGCATGCAAATGTAAAGAAGATAGTGAGAGCGAAAAGCAAACAGCTCTTACCTTGGGTTGAGCGCGTCTTGGAAAGGCAACTTTAGGATCAATCTAAATGAAACAAAGAAAAGAGAGAAATATGAGAAAACCGAGGCGTTACGTGAAGGGGAAAATTACAAAATATTAGAAAACGCTGGCGATGTGCTGCGACTACTCGATAACCTTCATGGAAATAATAATATTAATCATGATGCAATGCTCTGTGTCTCATGTGTAATCTCACAGGGTTATTACACGCTGGTTGCATGGGGCCTGTGTATGACAAAATCGAATAAAACATTACACAGGTTACAGCATAATCGCTCCATTAAAACATAAATAAACAGGTGGCATCGTATGATACACCGGAGATAATTCAAAGACTCGCTGAAGGAGTGTTTCAGGCCTCCGGGGAGGTCAGGCCGACAAGATGGAAGATGTTTTAGTAAGTGCTGTAGATTTGTGAAGAATCAAGACGGGGCATTTGATCAATATACCCACAACCTCTTTTTCCCCGGAGGGATTATCATTATTATGGGTGACTTTTTTACTCCACTCCACAGTGAATGAAGGGTTACGCCTTTAGCCACGATGTGCTTTTGCCATGCTGTAATCTTACTTGGTTTATTGGCTTGATAAGTCTATGCTTCATCATACTACAAACACGGTGACTTCACAAAACATCGATTGTGAAACAATATTAAATACAACCCATGATCAAGGGCATTTGAAATTTACATAAAGCGCTTCTAGGATTCATCCTGGGAACGCATCAAATCCCTGTAGAATAAATTAACAACATAAATATGTCAATTGTAATCTAGTAATTTGTCTTTTATCTGTCACTGTATTATTAATGCAGTTTTTCTATATTCACAGACATTTCTTAGTTTTTAAAATCTGTCAAGTATGATTTATTTCCACTAACTAGCTTGTTATAAAACAATACGTTTCTATTATTACTATCACAGAGAATTACTGCTTTTTTATGATGTATTACATAACACAAGAAGCGTTCTTGGTTGACCTGCCGTTGAGCAAGATGTGTGCTTTGGTCATTTAAACATTCATAGACTGAAACAACACACTCTCTTTTCCAAACACGGGCCAAAAGCTCGGTCGGCCAAAGCACTAGAAGCACGACAGATAATCATGCATGCGAGGATAAAAACGGTTCAAAGACTTGCTTTCCACAGATGCTTGCTTCTGCACTCTCATTAAATGGAAAAATAACTCGGGGGAAAAAGATCCATTAGTGCTATATCGCTCTTAAATATACCGTGCGTCTGAATGCTTTGCACTTCGTATAAACGCCACCAAAGAGAAAAGCAGGATAGTGAGACGTGACAGCGTGCGAAAAGTAATAAACATGTTTACGTGAAATATGAAGGGGGGTCCTCGTGGTAAATTAATTTGACCTGAACAGAATTGCAATATGTATCGACTTAAAAAAAACCTTTCTGGTGGGAAATGATGCTGTTGTGTTATACATTAATTCATCCAGAAAAGTGTTTAATCTAAAACAGATTGCTTTTAGAGAAACAGGCAACAGTCTTTCAGTTGTCAATACACAATGCAATTCTCACCCCGGGCTTTCAGATTTGCAGATTACACAGCTTTTAATCAAAAGTGTGTCATGAATATCTCTCTACGTGTTTTCTCTGGTCCATTTGCACTCTTCAAAAGTGACAAAAGATTGGAAAGGAAATTGCAAAGCGGGAAAAGAAACCCTGAAAATGTAATAAATTTGTGCAACTCTAAACATAAAGATGCTTATTAAAATCCTCAAATTCATGATTTCAGAAAGCTCAAAAGAAAGCCTGAATTTAAACATGCATTTAACACACGACACCTTAAAAACATACAAATCGACACATGCTTGTGAATTATGATTATGCAAATCACAAATGCCCACAGAAGAAAGGACGGACTGGAATAAAAAATGCAGCCGACTGTGGGTGAAGGACCAAAGAAAACAGGTGGGAAAGAATGAAAGTGCGAGCCTTGATCTCTTTAAAAGCAGCAATGTTTGAAAAGCTGTTTCTTTTACAGCACATCAAGCTTTCTTGACAAGCAAGATTTCGACAAGCAAGGGCAATTTGAAGTTGTTTTCACACCTCCACGCTACCGGATAGAACCCAACTCCCTCGCAGCTCTGATGGAGCTACCGCACCAGACTTCACCTTTACCAATGAGGTCACGCCTCAGTGAAAGTCACGTATCTTCCCCCCTTCGACCCGGATGATGACATCACTACTCTGAGCTCAGTAATCCCTGCTTTAGATCTAGCCGCTACTGTCCTCATGATCTCAATCTCTCTCAATCCCGAGCATGTCGCTGCTATGCTAGTTTTTCTTTTTTCTCCAGCCATTCAAGAGCATTTGAAACGTCAAACCTTGACCCACTTTTTACTTACAATACTAGAGTTACCCATGCTTGCACTCATTATGTAATCTCAGCGGCCCACTTTTGATGTCCGAGATACACATTTTTGGACTAGTGCAATACAATGTAACATTTTTAGATCAGATTGAAAAGCCTTTTAATGGCTTTCCGTTTACATCAGTCAATGACAAACTGGAGGAGAGAGATAATGTATTGCACACCTGTTCATCTGCAGATTTAGACCATCGATCCAAGACAGGTTGCAAATATTCACCTGCGGCTCTAAATGTTGATTTGAAAATATGAGATGGATTTAAGTAAACGATAAACAGTAATCTACCTGCAGCTATTAACAGTTTATCAGGTTAATCTGATGACCAAATTAGTCACATGATCAAGAGCAACTAGCAACTTGAACCACGTATCCTAAATTTGGTGGTGTCTTTTCACATCCTCACATATAAACAGTATTCCGTGAAAATATTCAAACTAATTTTCGTTTCAAAATAGATTGATTTTAATGTAGTTTCTTTTTTATTATTTTCCAAATTCTTTGACATTGCTAATTTGTTGTAGCTGTTTAAACACCTCCTTGAAAGCTTCTACGTTAACAAATCTCTTTCACAACAAAGTTTCCTAACAAATCTCCTACTTAACTAGGAACAGAGAATTATTTGAATGCCCATCTTATCGCAGAAATACACATTACATGTTATTTTAAATGGAGGACTTCGAAACTATCAAATATGCAGTGTTTTGGGAGAAGAATTAGCCACAAATGAATAGCAGCGTTTCTCTGGGAATGTCTTGAAATTCATTTTTTCTCTCGATAGTAACACTGCCTCCATTAAAATGACTCAGTGAGGGCTGTGTTTGTCCACACCCTATCCCAAATAAAAGCCTCTTTCATTCTGGACTCCTACAGGTAACTAGCAGCGGCTTCTACAAACAGTAAAGATGATAGATTTAAATATGGAAAAAATATATAATCCAGAATTTATTAAGCTATTAGATAAGGTGACTGCTTATGTTGGAATTCAAAGAAATCTAAATTCATTTCTGGTGCGATTTACGCAGTTAGCAGGCAACTTATTTTTGGTCGATGTGATTATAAATCTCCCTCACTTTAAATATTTACATAACAAACCTTTTAATATATATATTTTTCCTACTAAAGAGAAAACTTTCAATTCACAATATTATGACAAATGATTTATCAGATAATAATTCGAACCGTAAATCAAGCTGTTCTTAATAAACATATTTCTGTTTCTTTTAACTTTAGATTCCTTGCAAAAAAAAGTGATAATCCGTAAAATGTATTTGTTTTAGGCACCTTTTAAAATGGTGAATAAACCAACAAACAAAAAGTATACACATTAAGTAATCCTTTCTAAGCAGAAAAAATACTGTGTGCTATTTCTTATACTTAAGAAATAACATAAATGTATAATAATGATAACATTCGAAAAATATACCTCAAACTCAATCTCAACTAGTAAACACAAACCTAAACGACAAAATCCTAACTGACACTGACAACAAAGAAATATGCCTGGTGAAATTAGTTTTTATAAATAATGGCACCCGTCCATGAACAGATTTATTCAGCCCGTTTTATAATAAACCAGTGTGCATCTTTTGCTCCGAGCAACTTCGTACAACAACCTGCAATAGTCCCGAATAAATGTGCACAGTACTGCATCATGCCCTGCAAGTCTTATGTCATCAAATCCTTCATTAAGCACGCACTATGCACAGCTGACGTCACCATCGTCCTCCACAGCAGGTCCTGTCCTTACCCCAAGCCTCAAAAGGATTTAACCCATGGCTTTCTATTGCGGCACGGGGGTAAGACGGGAGTAATTACCCGAGTCCTTGCGTCAGGTGCCCTGCTGTTGTGCGCGTGCTTCAATGACAGACGCCACGGACCCTCGACCAAAGAAGAGATGGAGACTCCGCGTCTTTTCTCCACTAAATGTCACACACAAGCACGTTTAAACAGCACTTCACAAGATATAAAGCGAACTTACCGTCTTTGAGTCTAATTCGTGGTGAGGTTGAGCTAAGACCTTATCTACACTGGCCGCATCCGCAAACGTAACGAACCCAAATCCCCTGCAAAACAAACACAAACATAAGACCTTAATTAGGACGGCGATGGGATGCGCTTGTTTGACAGGTAAACTTGGTGAAGGGTGTTAACTCCTTCCCATTCTATTGTTAAACGTTACAAGAACTTGGTTAACTAAACATTTAAAGTAATCTGTTAGATCTGTTACAACATGTCACCTTAGATGCACCGTCTGTCAAGGACACTTAAGGCGCGACAGACGAAACACCTGCAATTGCGTTCAAAAGCATTTGTATTACCATTACGCGTTTAGTAATGCCAAATCAATGTCAAACTGTATTCAACGCAGGAAAACAGCGATCCCGTCGCTTATAAAAAAAGAGCATCGCAGCATAAGAATAACAGCGCAAAATCGTGCAATATGTCAGTAATGGCTATGCATAAAAGTGCTTTAAAGGAATAAACATCACGTTCTTTTTACCTGGAACGTTTTGTTGTGGGATCCCTCATCACCATACATTCTCTGATTTCTCCAAATTTACTAAAATAGTCTCTAAGGCTGTCTGTGAAACAAACAGAAGAAAAAAAGAGGACACATAAGCAAAGCGTTCGCGCGTTACACAGCACATCAGTTTATTTTATTAAACGCCCCCCCTGGATGTATTACAGGGGTCGAATAGAGGACTTCAAATGACTGGGAATGAAAATAACCTTGCGCGCACGGAACATATCCCGCACAGCGCGCAACGCTGGATACATTGTAACCAGCGCGGACGCGCAACAAAACGCAGCCCGACAAAGGGTCGGAAATAAGACGGAATGATCGTGCCCTTACCTGGTGAAGTTTGCCAGCTGAGGCCACCGATAAACATTTTACTGTAAGGAGAAAACACAGCAGAAGTGAGTCCAGATGTCAGATCGGCCATTTTGACGTGCAGCTAACTACTTAGCTAGCGACAAAAAAGCAGAGCTGAGCAAAGGCAAAGCAGAGATCGAGGAGAAGAGAGACGTGCGTGTTTTTTACTGAGCTTTGCTCTAAGGGCAGGCCCGCACGCTCGTATAAATCAAACAAAGGTGTAGTAGTTGCGCGCACCCGGAAGGCTGCGCCAATGCCAATGCATTGGAGAGGAGCGATTTTAAAAACACTCTCTCTCTGAATCATGTCACTGGACGAAAAGAGACAAGAAAAGTCAAGTGCTGTCAGCACTGGCTCTGGCTTACCCCGGGTCGTGTTGCGAATCGTTAGGGCTTCCAGATGTGGCTTGGCTCCCGTCTCCCTCCATTGCTAACCCAACTATGGCCAGTAACTAACACACACACTGTCAGAGCGAACGCTACCCGTAGCCCCGCTAAGAGAATATTACTGAGCCGGGAATGCGAGCGTCACACGTGGGATCAGCTCTGCCTGGCTCACTCCCCCTCCCTTCAGCCGCGTGGGGCGGGGTGGAGAAGGGGCTCGTCACCTAACCCATTTCATTGACGTCATTAGGACTGTAACGCCCACTTGGAGCTCGGAGCATGTGGATTTTTGTCTTTATGTTGTTGGTTTTCGTTGTTCGCTGCTTGCGCTTAAACAAACAGAAAAATGGTGTAGGCTAAGCGACGATAATGATATTGACACTAATGGTGACTTCTGACATATTTGCAGTTAAAAATTCGTTACTTGCATTGTATTTGTTATAAAATGGCTAGAACGTTCCAATTGAAGTTTTTTTGTGCTTCATTTTGAATTATTACGTCTAATTATTACGTTTGGTGATCAAGTAAGTTGTTGTACGAAGCTTACCTAACTTTGTTAAGGGCACAGTTTTACACTATATGCCATAACACGTTGCCTACGTTTCTTTGCACAGTCTACCAAAATAAACCATGGTTTAAATATAGTATCATAGTATCATTTTTGTTTTATTTTACTACATTGTACTTATTTAATGTAGTCTACTATCACCATAATAACCAATAGTTTAACCGCGATATTAAGTGTAAACTATGGTAATGTGATTAGGGTCATTTTCAAACAATAACATATTTAAACAACATACAATAAAGAAACAATATATGCGAAAAAAACATTATACAAATAAATTATGCAACATACAACAGAGTAATATACAGATATTTTGTTATGCAAACAAAGCATTGGGCAATTTATAACACACGTGTGTTGATGGTACAGAAGGAAAGTGCAACTATAGTGAGCTGAATAAATACAGCAGATTTAATTTTGCAGCAATGCATACTTGGTGAAATAATGATAAAAATAAGAGCATGTCTTTTTGAGCAACGTCAGCTCGATAACCTGGCTTGCTTAAAATGAATGTATCCGCCCTTTTTGTGTAAATAGTTGTTAATTTCGCATTTTAAAATTCCCGGTGTCTATGAATGAATTAGACGCCGAAAGCTCAATGCAAATATTCAATGTGTTTACTGTTCTTTTTTTGTCATTCTTTATAGATGCATGTTTGTTTTGTCAGTGTAAAGAACACATTTCATTCAGTGACACCCATCTGTCACTATAACACATTCAACTCAAAATATCCCAGCACATCGCCTGAGGGTTTTTGGACCCTTTGACTTCGGACAACTGCAGTTTTACACATCAATTAAGGGTCTTTAAAATGCACAGGAAAGGTTAAGGGATCTTGTGCTTATTATCCACAGAGAGTCAGCCTGTGCATTTAGATGGAGAGAGAGAGAGAGGGCTCAATTAAGCCTGCCTGCTCAGTGGATTTCTGTCATGCTACAGTGATTGCTGTTTATTTCCTGCAGCTCGCTTTGAGAAAAGGTTCCATGGCCCAAAGACAGCTCATCATTCTTCTTTTTTTGTCATTTTTTCTTTTATTCCTCCTCCAACTCATATTTCCTCTTCACTGCTGCTAAAGATAGCTTTTGAGCAACAGTCAGACCTTTCGTAGTGAAGAGCCCACATAAAGCCAGCGTCCAGACGGGGAGGCTAAGATGCTCTTGATTGGCAGGTGAACCCTGCTGTGTCAGCTCACCTGGCCGAATGGACACATGGGCACCTTCGGGGTGCAACCCAGAAATCTCTCTCCCCTCTTATTTTCTTCTCTCCTGGGCATGACCACTGTTTTGAAGAGAGAGAAAAGCCACGAAGCATCATTTTTCTTTGATCATGTCTTGCCGTGTAATTGCTAATTGCTAATTTAAACTATCATTAATAAAAATCATTATCTGAAACCGAGCTTCCTCTGTTTTATGTCATTTTTGTTAAGTTCAAATATGCATCGCCACTGCCGTTCCATTTCATTGTAATTTAATACGTAATTAAACATGTGATGGGCTTTGGCAGAACAGTTTACAGGGCATTTAAGATAATCGAAATGACATCATTTCATAATAAGGCTTGATATGCGTAATGGTGGGCAAAACAGTTTACCCAAAACGAGTGCCTTTCATTGCAGCAGAAAGTAGAGAATAACACTCCATCTGACCACCCAAAACATGTCGAGCTGTCGTCTCTCTGCTATTACACCAAGGCGCATTGCCAAACATTCACAAGCGGACTGTCATAAGGGGCTGTTTTTAGAATCATGGCTCATTGAGATT
Organism: Triplophysa tibetana; assembly: GCA_008369825.1. NCBI lineage: Eukaryota > Metazoa > Chordata > Actinopteri > Cypriniformes > Nemacheilidae > Triplophysa > Triplophysa tibetana. The sequence goes on from CM017917.1 coordinate 14,943,841, forward strand.
TTGCATAATTGTACAGGAAATCACTGTTTAGAGTTTAGTCTGAACCGTCTGCACGATGACCCGAGCATCATACAAGCCTTAAATACCATTTAGGGGTATGTTTATTGCAAAGCTAACTGTTTATGGGTTCATTAAAGAACACTGCGGGCCAAACGGACCTCTTTGGAGCTCTTTATGAACTTATTTTGTTGCTGGCTGTGTTCTCATCCCCTTGTTTTAATTGTACCGTCACAGATGTGAAACATTGTTTTATTGCATTGCAGTACCTCATGGCACTGATATTTGTCTGAGCGCATAAAAACAAATCTGTAGATCAAGCAGAAAATCATCTGCATAATAAATACACTGCCGCTATGAGACGTGGCATATATTTCATTAATATTACCGTTCCCTATATGAATATTCATGTTACTTGTGACATAAACAGAGAGGCGGCTGTCGGGTTTGATGAAAAGGAATTTTGATGCGGCTTTAACGGAGACCCATCAAGAGTGGATTTGAATGTATGCATTTGCTGTTTTTGAAGGAACGGTTTATTAACGCTGCAACCCTCGCCATTATTAAGTTAAATCTAATGTCTCTGCAAATCCATTAAGTCTTCAAAAAGAGCAGAGGAAGATGTCTGAACAGAAGGCCCTTATTAAAAAGAAGACTAAGTGCACAACACAGATCTGCCCAATTAGAGCCCGCGCATTTCTCAATTAGAGAGGAAAATGTAACGTGCCAAACATCGCCTAAAATGGACAGCCAATTTGACAACAGTTGGAAAATATCTGCTCCAATCTTTAAATGGATAATCACAGAGATAATGCTTCATGTTTGAGAAATTGTTTTAATGGAGGGTGAGGTATTAAAGAATGAGGTCTCATCATGTAGGTCCTTTTGTAGTAGTGCTGTCCTTGAATCAGAAAGTTTGTACTAAAACTGGTTTGGGGGTCAGTCTACAAACTGTGTCTGGTTCGACACGCTCAAGATCTGTTCTGCCATCTGTAAAATGCCAGAGGGTCTGAGCACAGCCGGTTTTGGAGAAATGCACAAGTTTACTTAAATATCTATACAGTCATGTAAAAGTGTACAATCTTTGTGAAGAGAATACGTGTTGCTGTTGGAAAATAGTTATTCTTCTGATCGTTTTTTATTTTAAGGGTGCAGACATGCAGGTGATAATTTTTGGGGCTAATCTTAAATTAAAGCTCAATTGTGACAAACGTTGCTCTTTGGGTCAAAGACCGAAATCAATGTAGACAATCATCAGCACGCAACACACTAGACCTTGAGTTACATGACAAATCAATTCTTATGTACGATCACTAAATAAGCATTGAGTGCTTCATATAATCTACGCAAGACAAATCACATCCCAACTTCTATTTCTGTTTTATTTGCCTGTGCAGGTTGTTTTGCAAACAACATTTGGCTGTTATCTAATTTACAGAAATACTTGTTTGGACAAAACTGTCATGAGCCAAAAGTAGCATTTGAGCGACGGCTCCTCTACAAGTGCCCATTGCTGATGTTCACATTTCATTTAGGCCGTGGGCGATTCACTGCATTCATATCTTTTCTCTTTTTGTACTCATCAAGTAATATAAAAAGAACAGGGGAAAGATGTTTGTACCCATACTAATGATCTGCCATCAATGTTATTGGCCTACACTTCAAAGCAGACGCTCCATTCATCAGCCCGTAGAGGAGACTCACAAACAGAAGATGTGCTGTACATGTGAGCTCACATCAGCGCAGAGCAGATGGTGTCAGTGGAAGAAAAGAAGCTGCGGGCCGTTTACACACTTTAACGTGAATTATCAGTTGCTCTTATTTATTGCCTCGGTGTCCGCCTTTGAATTCATGTCACTGTTTCTAAAAGGGTGCTTGAACAATGTAAAGTGAATTGTAATTCATTAATGTCGTAATTGCTGAATAAAAGCCTAATTTAAAACAATCTTATAACTTCATTTTCATTACCCACGTGTAAACGTATATTATTTCTATTGCATTCAATTGAAACATCTTTTTGTGAACGGCTTTGCGTAAAAATGGCATAATTTCTTTAAAAAAGATATATAATCAATGCAATTTGGTTTGACATTTTACTATCAAAAGCAACAACGCTCTTCTTTAATCTGTGGTCCTTTAAAGGGACTCTGTGTGTCAGAACTTTAACTTTAAAATGTCTGAAAAGCATAGATGTTCAGTGCATTTCGAAATCAATTTGTTCCATAGACTGTTTTAATGAAAGAATGTTTCTGCCTTAAGCCTCCATGGCCTTTTTAAGCCGGGTATCAGATTCACTAAAGTAGTACTTTGAAACGCTTCAGAATCGCCCTTGATGCCGATTGAACTTGAACTACAGCTAGCCTACTTCCGATTATTTTCTCAGTTTAGTTAGAAGAGAAATATTTGCCTGCCTCATAATAAAGGGTCAAATCGTGTCCTTGGTCATGCCAGAACGGACTTTTGCTTTTCCCCATTCATTACTGAAAATGATAAGGGCGTGAGACACAAAATTGTAAGTGTAATTTAATCGTGCCAGGGCAGAACAATCAAATGAGAGATGTGTTGGTGTCAAACTGGCCCTCAGGAGACAAAAACATTCATTCAATTCCAGCACTGCTGTCCGGCATTACATTCACATGACAGAATTGTCTGAATATCTATTGTGTTCTCTTGCAGTTTTCAAAGATTTAAGGGTCTCGAATGTCTGGCGGCAGAAAGCGAGACAAGGGTGACCTCGGATAATTACCAGTGTCCAGCCACGAGCTAGAGAGCGCAGCCTTTCAAGACGCACGAATAAAGGTTGTGTGTGCTTGAGTGCATTCATTAGATTCGAGCTCACGCATTACCACTATTTGACAGAGATCAGACAGACAAAAAGCTCATTTAAGTGCCCTGTAATGGAGATGGTCTTGACACCCATAAGTTGATGATCTCATTTCCAAGAAAAACGAAAACAATTTCCGAGTTGAAATATAATGCTCGGACGCCACCTTGTGTTCATTGAATGACATCGCATCACCTCACAATCATGTCTGTTCTGTAACTTCTTTAACTGGAAACAAGACCAATGCCCTATATAAAGAAAATGAACTGTTTGTTTAGTAATGCTTCATTTAAAGACATCCTGTATACCCCCAAAAAAATTCTGCTCTGTGAATTATGAATCCTATAAAACGTACTTCACAAAGGTCTGACACATATCAAATATGTGCTTTAAACCTGTTTGCAAGTCTCGTTGTCTTAGGGAAATAATTTGTGACCATTTGTTTTTGAAAAATTCTTTCAGGCAGATAAATACCTCTCGGTTTTCACCATACTGATTGGGAAATGGGAACATGGAAATGTCTGTTTTGTGGTCTATGGAGGGCCATCCCTTCTCTATTTGTTGGGTTTTGTATCTGGTTTGTTCATTTTGATTTACAGAAATCCAACGAAGTATGTGGTCTCTCAAAAACATACATACCTATTTGTCACTTCCATAAAACATAAACGTTCTCTCTTTTAAAACAGAAAACTTGTGCATTGATATTTTCTGACGTCTGGACTCTATCAAAGACCTTGACCTGTTAATAACAACAGACACCATCGAGCTTCATTAAGTATTTATTTGTGGATTCATCTTTCATCAATAAATGAATGAAATTCATTAAGGATTCATAATCAAAAAACTTAAACCACCACTTTATTGTCCTTTAAAATAATGAGCTACTTTATAATTTTGTGTTAATTTTTAGATAAAAGAATTTCTAAACAAATGTATAAATGCATTTACTTTGAACAATTAGTTATTAAATGCTTGATTACTTTACCCCTGAGACTTCTGGTCATCCTTAAGCTATTCATGTTTGTCTATTAGGGAGGAACTCCAGTTTAGCGGTCTATCAATCTGACAAAGAGGGGAATTTGTTGATTGATTTAATGCTAAATCAATGTGCAAAACTGTCTCGTTTTGAAGTGTTTACACCTGCATGCGTGAGAGAAACTGTGTTCTTGGAGTTGTCATTGTTGGTGTTAGGATTATAGAGGTTTAACACATGGATTCATAAATCTTTGAGTAAAAATGTGCTCAATACATGGTCTCTTTCGCCCTCTAGAGGTTAAGCAAATATATATTTATTTATTTTGGATTTACTGGCTGCTGTACTTTGACTTGCCAGACCAATTTATTTCTCTCACACCTCTGTAATCAAATAAGTCCTCACCAATATTTAAATATATTAAACCTTAATGATTTTAATACAATTAAAAGATTTATAAGGTAAACAACGTCCAAATGTCCTCAAACCCTCATGTTCTACTATATTAAGAAAGCATTTAAAATATTGCAGACTGGTTTAGGCACACATAAATCTGTAGTTTTCCATTATAATAAAATATCAATTTATCACTATTGTAGAGAAATGCATACAAAAGCTACATTGATATTTGTTCACAAAACTAACCTCAAGCATTTTAAGCACAACCTTTTAGATAAAATGCATAGAAGTGCAAATCCATGTGTCACTCTCAGAACTGAACACAACAAAATGTTTTTAATAACTTTATTCTCTTTTCCAATAGATCTGTACAACCAAAGAATCAAACTTTTGAAGGAGTCTGGCAAAAAACCGACTTGTACTGTACATGTCTAGGATTGCTTACACATTTAAATAATCAAATTTATCTAGCTAAGCAAACATCTCAAACCATTCCTACCAACAGAGAACAGGTGAACAGAAAGGGGGATGAAAAATATAACATGTTCCCTTTTGATACCTACACTCACATCAGTGTTTTTACAAAAGTACAGTGATACCTTATATATATATACACACACACCAGGACAAGTCTAATGTAGCGTGATTCATCAATGACAGGAGAGTGTGGGTAGGAACATACAGAGGACACATATGCTCTAATGGTAGGAGGCAATGTGAGGATATGAGTGGATTTTTCAGACCTAAAGAAAAGTTAAAAGCTCGGAGGTCAACGTGGTTCCTTAGTGCACGTGGACATACAGGAAAAACCCTAAGCTGGCTGTACACACTGCCACAGGTCAAATACACAATTCCCGAAATGACAAACAAGATAACAAATGAAGAGCTCATACCTGAGATGGATGCAAGACAGTTTAGAACCTCAAGCTTGTGATATTGCAGAAATATCTGGTAAGATAGTGGACATGAGAGAGGGTTTGCTTGTGTAGTAGTGCTCTTTATGGAAGTCTAAACTTTCTTTAAGTAGCAATGTCAGTTCATGAGCTCTCTCTAGTACCAGCAGGAAGTAATTCCACTTAGAAAGCCAAAATACACAAAACATCATTTCAAAATTGTCCTTTTTTATAATTTAATTTAATTGCACCCAGGTTTACTGTGACACTAAAACGTCATCATGATTTTTGGAATCAAAACTCTATTGCTAACAATCAAAATCCATTCAATGACCCATAACCAGGATAAAGCCCAGTAACGTCCCAACCAGGGGCAACTTTAAACATTCTTTTGCCTGACGACATTACATTGCAACGTTCCAGCAGCAGAAACAGGGATGAACTCTGGTCAAAAAGTCAATTTAACCATCAGGAAAAGCATAATCGATGAAACCGTACAAAAAAAGGAATCTTAATAATCAACGTCTCATTATTGTTTGACAAATTACAGTTAAGAGTATTAAAGCATATCTGATCGCATCCAATGTAAAAAAAAAATGAATAAGGCTTAAAGCTTTTTAAAGACAGGTGTACCGAGAGAGCCTTCCCACATAGTTAATCGGGACCGTGAACAACAGTGGGGTGGGTTTCGGGGAATAAACACCATATACCCATGTTATTAACAGAATGGAAAGAGTAGATGGCAATTCGTTGTAGTGAAACGTGGTTCATGCTGGACATGATTCAAGATCCGAGTATGACGATAGCACTGGTAGACATAATGGCGTGACCGCGACAGTGGGCTGGGCCAAAGACGTGCTCTGGAGCAGAATAACATGCATACAAAACCATATAGAGACCCATTCATCACAAGCAGAAGGGAAGGCCCGCTCTCAATCACAGTTTCCTTCAGGCCACAGGTTTTAGTGGGTCCATGGGTCATGATGGGCTTTCTGAATTGTATTAAAGCACCGTTCAAACTTTAGTGTTGCTCTAGGGCTGTAGCTCCCCCCCTCAAACCGCCCAGACGTCAGAGGGGCGCAGATGTGTGTAGTCTGTGTAAATCAAGAACACTGCGAGAGCTCAAACTGACCACGGCTGTCAGGCGAATTCGAGTCCGGAGCACGTGTTGTGAGAGATGGGTGTCTTTTCCCCCTCTAAGGCCACACTGTTGTACAGACAGACATAGAGATGGATTATTTGAAGCTGTGGTAGTTTGTCCTTTCTTGACGCGTTTTTCGTCACCCGGTCGGAAAGCGAAACAAAGCTTAGATAACAAATGCAAACATGATGTCCCAACATTACGTCAACCGCATATCTTCTCAATATACAGATTACACATTTTTCATCCATGGCATAATCCACTTGGGTTTGTGCTGGAAGGAGTCTGGTCGGACGGAAAGCATGATTAACCTTTATTTAATTACAATATTGAAATTTACAAGGAACGTCTTCAGTCCTTATCGGGGTTCAGGCATTGACACTTGGCTCTCATCGTTTTTCTTTAATACAGTAAGTAGGTTTAATATGAAGGAGGGATAGAAAACAAAATTAAACAAAACGCAGGGTGGGGAGCGAACCAAAGAAGGAATTTTCCTGTAGTCGGTGAGGAGGTGTATGAAGAGTGCATGGCGGGAAGAGGACGACGGGACCTGCGGAGCTTCAGAAGTGGTGATGGTTAGGGGGCAGGTGGGCCGAGAAGTGAGTGAGGAGAGGCGGGGCGAGAGAGCAGTGCTGGAGGATCAGAAACTGTCCACCCACACGCCGAACCCTCGCTCTGCCAAAGTGCGGTTCAGAAGGACCAGCTACAAAACAAAAAATAAACATATTATTTGTCTGAGTTAAGATTCCTCCTATAAATGAGTTGCCCTGTAGCTCAAACTAGGCCTTCAATTTTCTTTATGAAGGAAATTTTGCACCTTGACATCAGTCTAGAAAAAATATGAATCAGGCCTTGTGCATTTATTATTATCAAAAAGGCAAACTTTCAAAAACCTCTTAGCAATGTTACTATAATCAACTTAAAATATAAAAAAAAATTGTAATTGTCAAAAAATTAAAATTGGAACTGAAAATTTTCAAGACCATAAAATTATATTATGAAATACACAACACACAAAACAAGGTATGTATCATGACAACACAAAATAAAAAAAAGCACAAGAAAATGAGCACTAAAAATAAAAAATACAAATAGTAAAACTAATACTAAAATAATAAACCATGTAAAATTCACAGACAAAAAAATCATCTCACCTCTTCTCCCACCATGTTCCACATTTGTACTAAGGGAAGTCCTGTATTGTTGTCATAGTTAGTGACCTATGAGAAAGTTGGCCATTAAATTAGCATTAATTGTTTATAAACAGTGACAACATTGCAGACACCGTCATTAAAGACAGACATACCTGTGCAAGCAAAGGAACCCCTCTTGTCATCTCTTCCAGTGCAGAACTGGCCTCAGCGGAGAATCTGTCCTCTCCTAAAATTCAAATGGGAACACTGTGTGATCCAACTGAACAGAGACAATAACAATTCAGCTCATAAGATTCAAATCAACAAGCCAAACCTGGAAGAGGAGCGATGTTGTCCAGTAAAACTTCGGTTCCTTGGAACGGTAAAGTCACAAAGTCCGACCTGACAAGCAAACACACAAGGTTAAAAATGTAACGATAAATTCATCATAATTCATTTTAAGTTTCTGAGCTACTGTTTTCCTGTAGTTCAGTGGTAAGAGCATTGCGTTAACAACGCAAGGTTGTGGGTTCGATCCGAGGGCATTGCAAATACCCATGTAAAATGTATAGGATAAAGCAATGTAAGTCGCTTTGGATAAAAGCGTCTGCCAAATGCTTAAACGTAAACGTAAGTTAAAAGGGAAATACATTAACGGACAGTTCATTGCAAAGGTTTTCGGGGTGTCTCTCAAAGCAATTCTGTTGTGGACTAAAAAATTTGATGAAAATTAAAAAAGCTTTATTTGGTTAAAAAAACATTTCTGTTTCTATAAATGTTTTACATAAATTAATAATTGTCATTTTCATCTAATTTTATTAGAACTTTTAATATGTCACTTTTGTTAAGCCACTTAAAGGTACTGTAGGCCTTCGTGTGTGTGTGTGTACTAGATTGGGATGGCAAAACCCTGCTAAAGGACGGAAAATCAACCTGATCTGGCGAAGGCTGTCAATCTTGACTCTCTCGTAGCCTCCATAATCCACATATCGGATCTCTACTTCATTCGAGTCTTTGTAGTACGAGATGACCTGTGCTCGCCACCAGGCTCCTTCAACCGCTGGGGCAGCACAAATCACGCCAACTGAAAAGAGATGGAGGTCAGGATGAGAAACAGAACCAGAAGGTGAAAATAAAGAGAGTAAACAACCATCTTACCTTCAACAGGTGATGGCAACGCGGGCGTGCCGGGCTGTGAATAGCAGAGGAACATCTGCTGGTCCAGGCTGCGCAGTGCGTGATATGTCGGGTGAGTGTGTTGCTGGACAAACATGTGACCGGCCGATACGATATTCACCACAATCACCTCTACCGTAACACCGTTGGGCAAAAGAAGCTGCAAAAAACGCAAAACACTTCATCAGCAGGGACATTTTTAGTCGTCCTTGTCGTTTTATCATTCTAGATACTTTCACCATCTGGACATTCTCAATGCATTTAGGAGCTTTACTATCGACAAGATCACATCATCACACACACAATGAGGGGCTTAACATAACTTGGACTTCACAGATCAGCTCAGTTTCGCAACCTAGGAGAGAAGAGGCATCAGCTCTTACCCAGGATGTCATTGGCAGGGAGGGCAACGTTAGCGGTGGAGGAGGAGCATACAAGTTGGTCAGGTCCAAGTCTTTGAATTTCTTCCCAATCAAGGTCAGGGCTTTATCTACCTGCTGTTGGGTTCCTAAATATTAAACAAAAAAAAAATTTCATGGTGATCTAGCGTAAAAGCATAAATTAAATGCGAAAACACCACATACCCTCTATATGGCATATCTGGAACTCTTGTGTGTAAGGCAGGGTTGAAATGTAGATCTTAGCACCAGAGGTCTGCTTTAGGAAACTCACATATCTCCCCTGTTTGCCAATTAACCGCCCAACTAGATGCTAGAGAGAAACCACAAAGATTGGTTACGTTACAAATCTTTCATGACATGAAGAACGTGGATCATAATTTGACAATATATACAGCCGCAGAAAAATTTAGCCTTAACCCTTTTCACTTAATCAGCATTTCTAGATGTATTGTGGCTAGGGTTGAGTGATTTATCAAAGTCAAATAGCAATTGCAATGTTGAGACATTGCGCTTTGCTAATCGCAAGAGGCTGCGATAGAATAGATCATCTTTTAGAATCTTTTTTATCGTCATTGTAGTCAGAGTAAACAACAAGATTCTTAGTGCACCTCTCACAAAACATGAAAATTAAAATAATAAATGTGCAAATTATACAAGGAGGCAGACGCAAGCAGTCAAAAAAGGGGCAGAGTAGCATATTTGGCTAGATGAATCAAAAAACAAATAAAGACAACAGGAAGATCTTGAGTGTAAGGAGATCTAAAATAAAAACAGATCGTAGGTGTGTTTTAGTTTAGTGTAGTTTGGTACAGATTTAATGTAAAACCTGTTTAAAATGTTTATGGCCCTGGGATTAAAACGGTCTCTGACTCTGCTGGTATGCATTTAGACTGATCTGTACCACCTACCAGATGGTAACAGAGAGAGAGGGTGATTACGGTGTCTGCAATTCTAAGGGAATAAAATACAAAAAACACAATTCAGAAGACCGTACACACAGCCTGTGTCATCCTCGCGCATCTCTGCCCTGTGCGGCTCATCTCCCTGACGAGCCATTTATACTTGATGTGCACACAGCCTGTTTCGTAATGCTCTTTTATACTTGAGGCCGGCTCCACACCGCAAGTCTCCACAAGCGCATCTTGTATATGGATGAGACTACACGCACTGTGTCGCCTCACGTCTGGCTCTGCGTTTCAAACAAATGTAAATTCTATCCAACTGCTTGCTAATTTCACTTGGATGAAGAAACATTCAGCACATTTTCTACTTGTTTTTAAATCCCCAACACTTAAAAATAAATAAATCAGCATATGTTACCCGTGTAATATTTTAATAATTCTAAACACAATATACCATTTTATGGATTTAAGGGTTATATTGAGTTGTTTTTGTTTTAATGGAAATTGTAATAGTGTTGACTGCTGTTTGGATTCTATTGGTGTAATCTGGAAGATGGGAACCAATATAACAACAGTAAGTCATATTTGAATAATGCCCAAAACACACTACAAAAAATAATCATTTAATAGTTTTAATGGAAATAATTAAGAATTTATGTAATGCTTCTTATTATTTACTTTCAGAAGGGTAACTAGTGTATACCCATACTGTGCTGCAAAATATTGACAATTTTGCGCAGAACCTTGATTTTATCAATTTACTTAATTTATTTAATTAAATCGCAATGTCAAAGCCCCCCCCAAAAAACACAATTCGATATTTTCTCCAAATCGCACAGCCCTGGGGCCTCATTTATAAAACTGTGCGTAGGATCCCTACTGAAAGTGTACATGTGCCCGAAAGCCATAAATAGCATACGGCAAAAAATATTCAGACTTCTAAAACTGTGCGTTTGCACACCTGTAAGCAATATTCGCTTTATAAATCACAGTTGCGTATGTGAATCAGCCTCAAATCCCGCCCTGTACACACCCATTTTTACCCATAAATAGTCAATGCAAAACACCTCATGAATGCGGATTTGTATATTAATAAGCTTGGCATGCAATCCGCTTGTTAAGCCTGATGTGACTCACAATATTAAACATATAATGTTTGCGGGTCCAACGCTATCAGATGCCAGAATTGTTTTAAACAAAAAATGATATAAAACTGCCGAAAACACCGGATCCCATCCTTTATCTCCATAACAAAATCATGAATGGCTCCCCCATGAGATTAACAAATTAATAATCGTTATAATTATATTAAAGCCAAAGATGGTCTCTGCAGCATTTAAATGTTAACAGCATTTAGACTGATCATTAACACCGCATTAAAATCATCTCATTCAATAGCGGTGTCCTTCACCTGAAATCAAATTTGAAGACATAATTGTAAAAGACGAATGTTTCTTCTTTCTGGTTTTGGTATGAACATAATTAGGACTGATAACGAGGACATAAAGAGAAACGATTGTGCGAGACCTTCATGGCTGTATTTCCAGAATTTGACATATGATGATTATGCACAGTAAGGAAAATTTGTTTACACTGTGTTCAGCAGTTATCGTATTTCCAGTAATCCATGCTGATGCTGCAGTGTGATGGTGAGACAGCGTGATTAATCTTAAATAAAAATAATAATCTAAATATTTTTGAGTTGGATTTCCAAGAAGATGCATGAAAAAGTTATCCCAAAATACAATCGCAAATAACTAAATACAATCGCAAATAACTAAGCTACATTATCACGAAGATAAAATCTACAAATTAAGCAAAAATAAAATGTGTCAATGCTTATAATCATTTTTAGTCGCACTTACTTTCTGCAATCTAACTTGAATTCAGTATCTCACCATCGGTATTTCTCCAAAATATCCGTACGCATTGTTAAGAGTTTGCGTTAAAAATGTCAAGTTTTTTTTATAAATCCCTTCTTTTGCATGGCAAGAGGCGTACGGCTCTTTCAGGGCATGTTTTGTGTGTACTCAACGGTTATAAATAAGGCCCCTGGCCATTCCAGTCCAGTCTCTTTTGAATTTCAATTCAATCAAACCTAAAGAGTGATATAAAGTCATCCGACAGCAATGTGAAAGACTGACAAGAAAATACACATGAAATCAAGGTCATCACAAAAAATAACTTTTCCTAAATACAAATATTACTCTTGTATAGCTCGAAAGTGAATATGAACTTTGAAAATACAGAGCATATTTCTGTTATTTTGACATTTTTTTATATTTGGCAAAAAAACGTAAATAGAAACATTAACAATATTTCTGGCAAATTTCAAACAGTTGTAGTGTTCAAAGAGTAAAACAAAAATAACCATTTAACCTAAACACACAAATGGTACGCACAAATGGTACGTTCAGAAAAACTGAATGTGGTCTTTAAAATGGTCTTTTCAAGTCCCTGTGAACCGGACGTTATAATCACTGTTACGGAGAATAATAGTGGCCGTATCTTGTGTTTTCAATTGCGATTCGAATGGATGTATAAAACAGGCGGTGGATTTTGAAATGAGAGTGGCAGCAGACTGACAGTTGAAGGGGAGGAGTTAACGGTTCTGACCTGCCCAAGCCATCTATTTGACGTCATCTGGGACGGATGACCACTAGAGGCCAGAAATGCAATTCCAGATTTTGATTAAAGATTATGAGGGCACTTGAATTTTAAAAAGTGAATGACTCATACTGATAATGTATTTAAAACAAACATAGGAATTAAATTAAATTAACTTCGATGAGCACAAAGGTATATGTATATCTTGGTCATATACTGTCCATTTGTGCATAATTATTTTTTTGTCAAATCTGTTTATTTATACTTTGGACTGTTCGTCTGCACAACATACTGTCACTTAAGTCTGTAAAGTCACACAGTTGTTTGTCATACAGTTGTGCATTCTACTTTGTATGGAGTACACACCCAAGACTTTAAAAGCGAGTTGAGATAAAGTACAGCTTTCCCATTCCCTTCAGATACAGTGTACTGTAAACATCCGAGGTCTACTCAAAACACAACACCCATGTTTTCCCCACAGAGTGTGTGAAAGTGGTTTAAAATGTCTGTAATTGTGGAACGTGATGAAAATCAGAGGTCTGGGAGAAACGCACCTTTGGCACCTCTATCTCCCACACAATGAGCTCGGAGCTCTGTGACTGACAGGCCTGGCTGCCACTTGCGAGGCTCTCCATCCCCAAAGTGGAACAGCTGTCCACAGAATCCATGCTATTCACATCCGAACCTGTCGAGAGAAGTGACAAATGTGGTCAAAGAATAACACACAATAACCGGGCTGTACCCAGCATTGTTTCACATGAATATTAAAGGACCATTTCGCCAACAAATGAAAATGTTTTTGTCATTTACTCTTTCTCATCTCTTTGCAAACAAACATGTGTGACTTACTTTTATATATGCAGAACACAAAAGAAGATATTTGTGAATAATGTTGGTGAGCAAAGAACACTGGCTGCCATTCACTCACATAAACAGAAAACCACTCAAAATATCTGCCACGTACAGGTTTATAGAATTTTTATTTTTAGGTGAACTCTCCCTTTAACATACTTCAAGTGCTCAAATAATAATTGTCTACCAAGTTAAATCAAATAAACAAAAAGTAACAGTCACCTGCCAGGAGCCTTGAGTTGATTTGGATTTCATTACAAGTACAATTGGCATAGTTGAATAAAATGAAATCCATTCCATGCATGCTTCCCAAAACATCACCACAACATATACGGCCGTCTTTCATGGGGTCTAAACAAACCATTCCTTCAGAAACCGAACGCAAATGCTTGCTCGGCCAGGTCATTGCTGTTTGCTAAGCAACCATGAGGTAACAATAACAAACATGACTGGTACAGATGAGAAGGTAAACCATTAAAGAAAACAAGCCTCTTGCTTCAAGACAACAAAAAAGCCCTTGTTGCTCTTCATTAGGGCATCATAAAAACTTGACTGTATCCCCACATATGCATTTTCACGTCAAAATCCGCTTCTCGGTAGGAAGCTTTATATTTCTGCTCCTTTAACAGTGAAAGGGGGTGGAGTAAGAAGTCGCTGCGAGACTCGACACCTTTTATGGGTCACAATGTGAAAGAAGCCAGATCAGCTAGCCGCCGCTCACAAAAGCTCAGGCAAATCACCCTCACACGCCCCACACAGGTGATTCCCGTCGTCAGGCATATACTCTCAATGTGATCATTCACGCGAAATTAAAATCTCAGAGCAATTATTCACCCTTAGTTCTTTCCGAACCTGTATGCCTTCCTTTCTTCAGCAGAACACAAAAGAAGATGTTTTGAAGAATGTCGAAAACCCAACAATTGGCACCCATTTACTTCCATTGTGTGGAAAAAAACTAAATATGTATGGACATTTCTCAAAATATCTTCTTTTTTGTTCCAAAAGACAGAGTCAAACAAGTTTAAAACAATACAAGGTTGAACAAATTACATTGTTTTATTTCTAGGTGAACTATCCCTTTAGGAAGGGCTGGTATGACAGAATTACAAAACATGGAATATGACCATGTTCATGTTTCCAAGAGGCTCGGCAGGTTTTATCACCACAGCCATTTAATGTCTACATAATAACAACAAACTGTTTGGAGGATGGAGAGTCACAGTAAGGTCACATATGCCACTTATATCCATTTAAGGAAGTTGCTGTAGTAGTAAAAACAGGCACATGTTTGGATGTACTCATGTAACACGCTGTTTGGGAATTAGAGCATCTAAGGTTTCCGATAGGTATAATACCATCCGCTAGTTGAGAGGAAACCTTGACTCAAGCATTTTTTCCCAATATCTGGAAAGATGTCAATAACGTGTTTGAGACTGGTTGAATTTGAACACAAAGCCATTAATTGCAATAAACAGTAGTGGACAAAAATGAGGTCCAACATTTGCTTAAATGCTCAGCTTTAAAACTTAAAGGAAAACTGGTAATAAAAAAACAAAGCTCAAGACCAAGAAAGATGAATTCTGCAGTCAAAAACAACATAGGTGCAACAAAATTTTATCTGGTCAAACTATAGTCAATGCATGCACTTTTTGTATATGGTAGGGGTGTTAAACAAATAATCGAGATTAATCGCATGCTAGGGCTGTGACGGTAAGGTTTTGTTTCTCACCGCGGTGAAGACACAACAAGTCATGCGGTTTGGCGGTTAATCGCACCCAACCACACACCTCCACAAATCCACAATTTATACTATTTTTTATCAGAGATCAACATAAAAGAGCCTTTTTCTCCGCAGAAGCTCCAGAAAGAACAACAGGGTAACAATATAACGCACTTCTCCAAAAGCAACTTGATGAAACTTTGAATAATTAATCAATTGTAACAGCAAATTATAATCAATATTATTTAACTATTTACATTTAGGCATTTAGCAGACGTTTTTATTCAAAGCGACTTACATTGCTTTATCCTATACATTTTACATAGGTATTTGCAATCCCCTGGGATCGAAACCACAACCTGGCGTTGTTAACGCAATGCTCTTACCACTGAGCTACAGGAAAGCCTAAAAACTATTTTTTTCAAAGTGCCACATAAAAAGGGAATATGGGGCTAGACTATAGTACAAGTGTTTGGCTGTTGTACAACTGTTGCAATAACTATTTGAAAGTTAAAAATACTTTTCATAAAAATAAAAACTGCGTCAAAACAGGGTTAAGTTACCTCTACAGAAGACCCTAGAGTTGTCACGTCGTCTTTAACGCATCTTCACTTCATCTGTTATGATTATATAATATACAGAAAATGTAAAAAATCCTTTGCATATGTTGTGTTCCTAAATCTTTGTTCACACAGATCGCAAGCTAGTTTAAATATTTTAAGTTTACCGGATGCTTGGATCGCGTGTTATGCTCAGCTCACTAACATCACCATATTAAAATGTTTCAAAACTTGAGAGCCACAGAATTCGTTAACCTTACTTAGATTAGGTATAAAAATTGCTTTCTGGTCATAGCCTGTAAATATATTTGCACGGATGCTTTTCTTTGTTTTAAAACACGCAGTGATTCCCTAGTTACCTTAGTTGAAATAAATACCTTATTTATTGATGCAAATGCAATGGAAAGACAGACACTGACCATGAACGACAAAGAAAACAATAGTTTTTGTATTATACCATTCTGCACTGGCTTAAATGCTTAAATTATTGAAAAATGCCTATCCCTAATCTCAACGGAGTGACAATGTTGCCAGCAGCACGGAATACACATTCGATGGAGTGGCAATTTACCGGCTGCCTCTTGTCATTTTTTTAAATAATGTTGTAAACTGATTCACTTTAGGTTACTCGGAACTCAGAGCAATGTAAACCACATCTGCTGAACTAAAACGGCTCATCCTTTTTTCAGGGGATCCAAATTACAGTAACCTATCTTCTAGCGGTGCAGGAAAAAAAACTATCAAGTGCACCAAATCCACATTACATATCCATTTCTGTGCACTACAATACAGAAAACATGCAGTGATGACGGTGATGACCTCGACACCGTAGTTTGCATCTCATTACTGCGGTGATTCGGTAATCGTCACAGCCCAATTGCATGCCGAATAAAAGTTTGTGTTAACATAATAAATGTCTGCGTACTGTAATTTTGTTTTCATAAACAAAGATTAATTTATATATTTAAGAAAAAACATAAAAATCTTACAGCTCCAGTACAAGATTTGCTGTAGTTTGCCAAAGCATATTCTCAAAGCAATTTTATTTCAAGTGTTTCGCCATTTTGTACCATACATGGTTAAGTCTTATCTGAGGAAACAAAAAAATATATTGTACAAATATGCCCCCCAGACATCACTATTGGCCACTGCTGTACATTTTATCATAGATGTAGACCTATATTTTTGAATATTTCCACTCACCTCCCGACTGGTCAGCTTCTACCTCGCTCAAGATGCCGTTCCTAAGGCCCGTCCCGTTAAACCGTGCCGCCTCGCAAACCGAAGCCACATTCTCTGCTGTAAGTGAAGACTCCTGACGAACAAGACTCTCCTTCAGCCCATCTCCATGACCCTCTGAAGCCCTACATGTCCCTGAAATTTGAATGAGGTCCTCCTTGCTCTCAGACACAGTCGAGGACAACCCCGTGCTATGGAGGTCCTCGCTGCTGACGCCATCCTCCGATTGGCACGTGCTACATCCCGAGTCTTCGACAAGCATTTCCTCGGCCTGCAGCTTGGCCACAATCGGTGTCAACTCCAACAGCTCCTTAGAAAACATGGTCAACTTCACCCTTTCCTCGCTCTCCTCTTTCCTCTCGTCATTAGACAGCGAAGGTGCTAGACAACCATTGACCATCTCTTCCACTATCTGGGCCATCTGTGCAGTTTCCACGTGGCTTTGAGAGACTGTGCTCTCCGAAGATACACACAACTCCATTTCCCTTCCGTTTACATCAGGCGTGCTGTTGTCAGCGACCTCCGAGCCCTGGCGGGACTCACAGCTGCTGACCGCCATGACCTCCTGGGTGGCAGCCGAGATGACCTCAGTGATCAGCCCTGCCGCTAGCCGCTGAAGCTCTTGCATGTTTGGACTGGTCTCGGATGGCAGACCCACGTCTTTGTTTTCATGGTGCCGGACCTCTGTAGAGCTTTCTGAGAGGGGTGTGCTGGTTGAGTTGGGGAACGTGGCCAGAGCCAGGGGTGTTTCGGGGCTTTGCGTCTCCATCTTCCCAGGTCCATCCTCTATTGAGGATGCAGTGGAGGCTAGCTCAATGTTTGTTAAGTCAGCTGGCAGGTTCTTTGCACACATTGGTGTGGAGGCTTCAGTGGCCACCTCTCCCTCAGGCTCTGGTCGCTCTGCCTTGCCTTCTGGAGACCGCTTGGTGTTTAGTGGTTGTTTTTCGGCTTGCTTCTTGATCGAAGCCGTTGTCTCCAGAACTCTATGAGTTGAAATCGCCGCCTCTTGTCCCTTATGATGAGGACTCTCCTCGACTGATCTTGTTGGGGTTGAAGATGAGACCGGAGATATCTGCCTGATGGTTTCTGGGTGGCTTTGTAGGGGGACTGATTTTGCATTGCTCTGAGGAGCACTTAGCTGTCCGCTCGCCAACACGACAGGGGCAGCGCAGAGAACCTCTTCCGCTGACACTTTGAGCACAGGTGTGTGAATCTCTGCAACAACTTCCTGCTCAACAGGTCTGTGCTCTTTGGCTTTGATTCTGTCTCGACTGGTCCTACGGTGTGTGCTGCTGGCTGTGGGACAGCTTTTGTCAACTATCCCATTACTGCCCTCACCAGAAGACAGCAAGCCCATAGCTGAGCCCTCCTCACTATCAAGACTGGGCAGTCGCTCTTTTTTGCGGGAGATGTACCACCACCAACCTATGAGTGCCAGCACTCCGGGAAGCGTATACGGAACAAAGGACCGGAACCTCAGTGGCATCTCCTCTGGACCCTAGCAGCTACACCTGAGGGCAACACAAGAAAATTATAGTCAGTGTCATTTAAATCACAAGAAAATAAAAGTACTTGCGGGTTAGTTCACCCAAAGACATAAAAGTGCCATCATTTGTTCACGCTCATGTCATTCAAAATCTTAATGACCTTTTCTTTTGTGGGCCGCAAAAGAAGATATTTTGAGAAATGTCTCTGATTTCCCCCCCCCATGCTGAGTAAGTATAAGTTGTCTGGCTATCAATATCCTTCAAAACGTATATAAATCACCCTCATTTCTTCCAAAATGTGTATAAACTTTCTTATGCTGAACATGAAACAACGATTTTCATTTTTGAGTGAATTATCTTTTAAAGCTGCAAAACGTACGCTTTTTTGGTTAAAAATGAATACAAATCCATAAAAATTATATTTCCATAAGCTTATAAATTGAGTTGTCTGTTACAAGTTCTCAGGAAATGTCAGTATTTTGTAACTTTACTTTAACAAAACAAAGAGAAACAAGCAATGTTTTAAGTTAAATAAAGATAACAAATTAGAGGTAAAAGTTACAGATTGCAGCTTTAAGCTTGGCCTCTCATAGCGAAAAACATTTTGTCTGTGTCCTTCACAAACCTCAGATGTCCAAATTCACTGTTTTTCAGAAAACTGAAAGAAAACAGTACCTTTTAAATAATTAATTATGTGTTTTCAAAGTTGACAAGAACTCTTTAATACTTTTTTATTGGTTGGATATTTGCAAAATCCAGTGACAAACAAAGTGGGACTAATGATGATTTTTGGCAGAAAAAAAAACATGAAATATATAGATAAAAGGTTTCGGAAGGACAGCAGCTCTTTCATGTAAATAAGATATCACTAAAAGATGCTTAAGCAACATTTACTGTATGCAAGTCACTGCTTTAGACACCAAATACCATTTAAGGAGCACAATTTATGCAAAACAGTACAACAAGAAACTTAAAATACCAAACAATAACTTTACTGCTTAAGTACAGGACACCAATATTGAGACCCTTTCTGGTTTATAAATTGCAAATAAATACATTAACGGTTTAACTTGCTTTGCACTGTACTAGAGACTTGTTTCTGACTATGTGCAATCTACTGAGATTGAACGTGTGACCTTGACGTTGCTAGCGCCATGCTCTAACCACTGAGCCACAGGAAAGCTACATACTGATAAACATACAGCGCAGCACACACTATAAAACAAAACGTAAACATCCCACATACGCTGCCAAGATAAAGGTTAAATCCACATACTCAAAGACATCATAACTTATCAGACAAGTTGGATTATAAATCACAGTGCTTGTTGCACTTTTGTTCAGGCTGCTTTACGTGAGAGAGGAGGCAGCCATGCTGAAACTTCAGGGACAAATCACATGGCTGACATTCAACCTGAGAGGCTTCTGGGAGCTACATGCTATGTCTGCCTTGCTCCGGATTGGCTGGGAGGGGCACTCATTCGGAGTTAAAAAAGGACATCCATGCATGCCTTTCCATCATGGGAGCAGGATAAGCCGACCTCTAGAGGAAGAATAATAAATCGTCCACAAACCCCTCCCATACATAGTAACCACAGATAAAGGGGTTTTCATTTCTCTGCAGTCCACAGACAGCATTGCACAAGACAGACAGCTAACTGCCTTTGACTGTCAATGAATATTGACTGACGGTGTAGAGTAGTTAAGGACAACCAAACCACATGCCATGCTGCACAAGAAGTCAAAAATGATAATGTGTTATATTCTAAAATTTGGCTAAACATATCATGTACAGAACCCAAAGAGGATAATGCCAATGTCACACTTAACTTATCTTGTTTTGTAGTCACGAAGCATGAGAAAATAAAAAGATAAATCTACTATACTCTCATTTTAGATCAATCCTGTAATTCAATAGCTCAGAAGTAAAAAGACATTGTATCAAACTTAGACTTAAAGGAAGATTGATGTTCTATACATGAACCATTGTTGCTCAAAAATGAATGATTTTGAATGCCAAAGGACGACTGAGATTTAAACACATACATCATTGAAGTCATAACCATCATTGTCAATGTCTTGGAAACACACCATATAATCAACACACCTTTCGACTAATAACACAAAATATTCCTGATAAATGTTCTGCATGAAATATTCAAACGTTTTGGGGAACCCAAATTCTTCACGCTTCACATCCTCTCTATTATAACTTCATTCATAAAGGCTATTTTGACAGCTGTAGACGATGATTTCTTTGGGCTTATTTTCTGTCACGTGGTCTTGCGTCTGCGTGTCTCTCGCTTACACACATACGTCTACGTGAAAGGTGAAAACGTCCCGAAACGGCTTCGTTCGCAGCTCACCTTCAAACGAGGTTAAATAAACCCGTGTGTGTAAAGCTCGGCCTGAACGCGTTCGGACCGGAGAAAAGAGCCAAGCGCGTGCAGTGCGTTGGCCGTTCGACCTTGGGGAAGCAACGGAGAGGGTCACAGTAGTCATTCAATCGCGCAACACGTTAAGTACGACTCTACGGAGCGCAGATTCGCCGTAAACTGCATATTAACGCTGCGGCATCCACAAAGCAAACCTCCGTTCACGTAAGGTGATATCGGTATAACGTTCAATCCCCGGCTGCTGCGCTTTTAGTGGAGAACTACACCGGAGTGCCCTGAAAGTGACGTTGTAGTAGCGCAATGAAACGCGCGTTAACACTGCAGCGGAAGTCTGTGATATAATATATCATACGTTTCGCGATCAAACTCGTCGCACGGAATCGTGCCAGATGTCGGCGTTATGTCGCCATGCACCTCGATGTTGTAATGCATGCTGCGTGTGTTAGCAGTCAGGCTAACTGCCCACTCCTGCTATAAGAACTACTCAATGATAACATGCAATCAGTTTTCAACCGAGCATCCCGAGCTTCTGGCAGGAACGAGATCCCGCCACATTATGTACATAAGGGGGGTCATTATAATTAATAGTAACACAAAACCAGTCAGTGAGGTGGTTTTGACCTAACGTTACAGCACGCGTAATAACGCATGGTAGGCCTCACCTATGAATGAATTACAACCCCGAACGGTTACACACTCCAGTCATGCCATCATTGAAGTGACTTCTGTAAGTATCTTGAGGCCGGGCGAAAAGATTTCACGTGGTAACCCTCTACCGAGTCCACTAGTCCTGAATTATCCATGAGTTCACAGAAACCGGTCGTTCGTATGGCTTGGTACATTATTCAGCTGAACGAAGGTGCGAGCACTCATTTTACTTTTTCAATGACAAGCTTCATAATGCGCAAATAGAACAAAGATCGGGCAACTCGAGTGAGCATGCATTGAGTCTCTCATAGTAATTGGGTCTCTAAAATGTCCATGTAAGTTCTAATAGCTCCCGCGTGACTTACATTATGTCCCATCATAATTTACGCCAATACAAAATACACAATATTAATGGGGCAAAGTAGCACGCTATCCAGTGGAGTTTAATTCAGATTTGGCCACCCAGTGGTAACTTAGCCAGTTAGCCGCCGTTGCTAAAGCGCTGGAAAAGCCATTGTCAAGTTACTTAACTGTCCGCTCTTGGATGGTGGATACCGGTGGTGCAATGTCACACACATGCTGTGCAACCCACAGAGGTTAAATCGCTTTCAAAAAATGACAAACACCTGCGATACGGTAGAAATGCGTCTGGATGTGAAACAGAGGGCGACAGCAGCACTAAGCAGATATACAGCTAAAAACGGGTTGCCTCCCTCACTGCGCTATAAGCTTCGTCTATCCGCGATATTGATGTAAAACCCACAGACGCGGTTCATACTCACTGTGTTTATGCGTTCTTCGCACCGCCACTGTGAACTGTGTCGTATAATATTAATGTTACGTATTCTGGGCCCAGAACAATCCCAACGTGTCCCCCCCGCTCAGTGTGTGTCTCTTGTCTATCTCCTCCCCACGTGTTGACCGACCGAACGCACGCTCTAAAAACAGAGCAGCATCAGCTGATCAACTCTCGCGATAACTACGCACGTTCTCTAAATGGGCAGAATCTCGCGGGATTACGGTGGTCTCGGATTTAGTATGGCTGGTTAGGTCAGTGTGGAGACGTTGATGTTGATATTTAAAGATGAAAAACCGGTTAGATCAGCAGGATTTCATCTTTGAAGACATAGGGCCCTCTGACCAATCGACTCATGATATAAATGCGCATGTTTATAATGATAACACTTAGGAAATGAATTTGTTTTTATTATAAAAACATTATTCTATTAGGTTTATGATGAAAAGTCTTTTTAAGTAGGCAGAAAGATAGATAATTATAAGAAATTATATCTTCTAAAAGGGGCTTTAACACATTGATGGCATGTAAGAAAGCAAATACGTTTTGACATTTGCCCCATGAACACTAGTTCAATTTACTGGATGTTTGCTGCTTATGTGCTTGTTTTGACATGAAATGTCAAGCATTGAAACTGGTATCCTGGAGTTTCAGATGTTCATATGGCAACATTTGGTAAGTTTTTTACTATATATGTGACATACTGACATCAATATTAAAGGCAAAAGTGTACAGACCACTTCGCAAGATGTGAACACTGGTCTAGAAGTACTTCTAGTTTCAGTTTTTATTTATTATTATATATTTTCAATCTTATATATTTTCAATCTTAAAGATATTCGTTTAACATTTTGGTTATAAATGTTTTCTTATTTGTATTTTGTTAAAAAATGGATGCTCTAGATCAGCATTGTTTACACTTTCTGAAGTGGTCAATTAATTCGATTATTTAATTTTCATTATTTCATATGTTATAATAAAGTATAATACATATGTATATATTATATTATATTATATTATTGTGCAAATTATTATTTGCACAATAATTATTATTTTGTATTAGTATTAAGGCATCATGATCATAAGATTACATTAAGTAAAATGTGAAAATAAAAATGAAATAATCACATTAATTGACCAACTCAGATAGTGAAAACAACGCTAGTCTAGAACTTCCATTTTTTTAACATTATACTAAAATGTTTTGACAAAATAAAAATAACAAAACATTTATTATCAAATCCAAATGTTAAGATTTTCATATGTAAGATTAAAAATATATAATAATAAATAAAAACTGAAACAAGAAGTACTTTTAGACCAGCGTTTACATCTTGCGAAGTGGTCTGTACACTTTTGCCTAAAATGTTGATGTCAGTTATTGTCATGTCACATACAGTCATGGCAAAAATTGTTGGCACCCCTGCAATTTTTCCAGAAAATCAAAATTTTCCCACAAAAAAGTATTGCATTAACACATGTTTTGCTATACACATGTTGATTCCCTTTGTGTATACTGGAACAACCAAAAAAAAAGGAGGGAAAAAAGCAAATTTGACATAATGTCACACAAAACTCCAAAAATGGGCTGGACAAAATTATTGGCACCCTTTCAAAATTGTGGATAAATAAGATTGTTTCAAGCATTCAATGCTCCTTTAAATTCACCTGGGGCAAGCAACAGGTGTGGACAATATAAAAAATCACACCTGAAAGCAGACAAAAAGGAGAGAAGTTGACCTAGTCTTTGCATTGTGTGTCTGTGTGTGCCATACTAAGCATGGACAACAGAAAGAGGAGAAGAGAACTGTCTGAGGACAAAATTTGGAACCAAAATTGTGGGAAATTATCAACAATCTCAAGGTTACAAGTCCATCTCCAGAGATCTAGATGTTCCTTTGTCCACAGTGCGTAACATTATCAAGAAGTTCGCAACCCATGGCATTGTAGCTAATCTCCCTGGACATGGACGGAAGAGGAAAATTATGAAAGGTTGCAACGCAGGATAGTCCGGATGGTGGATAAGCAGCCCAAAACAAGTTCCAAAGAAAATCAATCTTTCCTGCAGGCTCAGGGTGCATCAGTGTCAGCGCAAACTATCCGTCGACATTTAAATAAAATGAAACGCTATCGGAGGAGACCCAGAAAGACTCCACTCCTGACACAGCGACATAAAAAAGCAAAACTAGAGTTTACCAAAATGTACTCGAGTTAGCCAAAATCATTCTTGTGGACAGATGAGATCAAGATAGAGCTTTTTGGTAAAGCTCATCATTCAACTGTTTACCGAAAATGGAATGAGGGCTACAAAGAAAAGAACACCGTACCTACAGTCAAATATGGTGGTGGATCAAAGATGTTTTGGGGTTGTTTTGCTGCCTCTGGCACAGGGTGACTTGTTTGTGTGCAAGGCATCATGAAACCTGAGGATTACCAAAGGATTTTGGGTCACAATGTAGGGCCCAGTGTC
This sequence comes from Triplophysa tibetana, assembly GCA_008369825.1. Classification (NCBI taxonomy): domain Eukaryota; kingdom Metazoa; phylum Chordata; class Actinopteri; order Cypriniformes; family Nemacheilidae; genus Triplophysa; species Triplophysa tibetana. Next base: position 14,968,455 of record CM017917.1, read on the forward strand.
AGAAAGCTGGGTTTGCATCCGAGATCGTGGGTCTTCCAGGACAATGAACCCAAACATACTTCAAAAAGCACCCAGAAATGGATGGCAACAAAGCGCTGGAGAGTTCTGAAGTGGCCAGCAAAGAGTCCAGATCTAAATACCATTGAACACCTGTGGAGAGAAAAAATTGCTGTTAGGTAAAGGCGCCATTCCAACATAAGAGACTTGGAGCAGTTTGCAAAGGAAGAGTGGTCCAAAATTTTGGGTGAGAGGTGTAAGAAGTTTATTGATGGTTATAGGAAGCGATTGATTTCAGTTATTTGCTCAAAGGGTTTGCAACCAAATATTAAGTTAAGGGTGCCAATAATTTTGTCCAGCCAATTTTTTGAGTTTTGTGTGACATTGTCAAATTAGCTTTTTTCCCTACTTTTTTTTGTTTTGTTCCAATACACACAATGGGAATAAACATGTGTATAGCAAAACATGTGTTAATGCATTACTTTTCTGTGAGAAATACTTGATTTTCTGGAAAAATTTCAGGGGTGCCAACAATTTTGGCCATGACTGTACATAGTAAAAAAACCTTAACAAATGTTAAAAAAATGAATATCTAAAAAACATAAGGTTCAGCAAGAGCTGTAATAATCAACACAAAATATAGCATTTATTTCTTGCTAACAGGAATCAACTTTACCGTTAAGAGTTGCATTGAGTTTGGTTGGTTGGTAAAGTGGTAAAGTGATTTCCTGGAGCTCAGTGGTAAGAGGATTGCGTTAACAACGCAAGGTTGTGGGTTCGATTGCAAATCCAGGGGATTGCAAATGCCTATGTAAAGTGTATAGGATAAAGCAATGCAAGTCGCTTTGGATAAAAGCGTCTTTCAAATGCCTAAATGTCTAAATGTGTTGTGTGTTTCATAGTAAAAAAATGCACCTAAACAAAAACAGGCAACATCCATCCCAAGCCAACCAGAATGACACAGAGATAATGGGTTAATAAACTTAATATGTATGTCAATGTCTCACACGATAAGAAAGGTTGCGGAACAAAACTTTTCCAACAATTTACTGATTTCATTGAGAAATGTAACATACCAGTCGATTTGAATCTACTAACCTGTCTCCGAATATCTCTAAAGTCTATTATTCAGTTTCATACAAGTGGTAGTCCCCAGAACCGAGTCAAAGACTCATAAGATAAAAATTAGTTTGAGATCGTCAATAATACACAGTAACAATCGATTCCACAGGTAACACGGCATGTTAACAGGGTTGAGGGAAACTTTTATTACGAACACTGGTATAATTTAATTGCCATGTTATACATGTACAGCAACTAACCGCTTTACAAAAAAGCAAGTAATACAATATCACATATATTTACACTTGTATTTATATACCTTCCAATTTTACACAAACATATTTACAAGTGACAAATACATTGTTTACAGATGATCAATGCAGTTAAAAATGTGGCATATGCATCAGACAAACACGCATCTCGAATTATATAAAATAAACCACGTTTTTAGTTTGTTTATGATGAATTGTATACATAAGACAATTTAGTCACATATGCAATTTAAAAGGCTTAGGTCCATGTCATGTGTCTACCATTCCTGTAGCCTTCAAAATTATCTTAATGTAATACGATCAGACATCCAGAGGACACATCTGATTTAGTCAGTTTTAACAGCAACGCAACATACCAGATTACAGAACTTATATTCTGTTTATTTAGAGTAATGGACGCGAGTCAATAAAATCTTGATTGGGTCACTGATGTTCCTTCATATTTTCTGTTTTGAACACACACCAGGAAATTTGACAAATTACATTCCCTATTACAACATGGAAATCAGGAATAAATATTTCAATTCTATTTCAAGTTTTGGTTTTGATCAAATATTATGAAATCAGCTTTTAGGAGTAGCGGTAATATTTAGTGCACTAAAATACAAAATGTAGAATAAACAGAAGTGTTTGGATGGTAGTAAAGTTGTAAAACAAAAAGCAAAGTAAAAAATAAATGCACAAATGGAACAGAAAAGACGACATTGATTTGGTCCCAATTCCAAGAGTGAAACATGAAATTCTGGTACTCTTGTGTATGAATTCATTAACCTTTCGGAAACAAACTAAAATTACGCACCCCTCATTCATCTTCTTTAGTGATCCAAGACTCCCTTTAATAAGTAACACGGATCACATCATTTACTTAACCTCCCCTCCAATAAAACAACCCAAAATAATAATAAATGAAATGGAAATTACGATTGGGTTTCCTGTTTGTTACCATATATGAACCTTATTCCTTTTAGTTTGTAGTAGACTTCCACTGAATGCAAAACAGATATCGCAAGACACACAAAATTCCCTTTCACAGCCATGTGAAGTCATGTTAATGTTATCTTATAACTATTTCACCCTAAAAATGGAAAATTTTTGAATGATTTGAAAAGCCACAAGGACCAATTAGTCGCTTTCTGTGACATTGATGTTACAAACTGAGTGAAACCAAATGGAACAAACGATTTAGATGTACATAACATAGACAGAACTTAAAAAAAGATAAAAAATTAAGTTCACAACAGTTTCTTCTCACAATATTGCAAACTAGTCTTTGGTGCAATGTTAGTATGTCAGTGTGTCGTGGGATTCATGTGCCACCGCCTGAGAGACTAGTGAGGAAACAGAGGGAAATTGTAAAGTAAAAATGCGCAGATAATTCCAGATCACATACTTTAATTATGTGCAATTTCTACACACACATAGTGTTCAACAAAACATATTGCACCACGGTGAGACAAAAAATGAATCATTTTAATGCCAATCTGTATTTGATAGGTGCATTTTGGAAATGGCACCAAATGGCACTCTCTTATCTCCATAACATCGTCCAACTGTTATTGTAAACAAAGCAGAATTTCTATGATAAAAAGGACGGAATACTACACAGACTCCACCATCTGCTCTTCTATAATCTTGTTTTGACCGATGATGCAATGACGATCGCAAAGCAATACCTTCATGTGACTTCTAAAAGGATTATCTACATTTACAGAATAAATATTAACATGTTGCAGTATGATAGCTTTGTATCTGATGGTCACATGGTACTGTTTACAACTGGGTAACGTATGGACATGTTACTGTATATGTTAAAGCCGCAACATGTTTTTTTTTCATAATTAGTACCTGTTTTCCCTTCCTTAACAAGGTCTTGCCTATTTTACAAACTATACACAGCTGGAAACCCTGACAAAGGCACACAATGGATAAAATCAGAACCCAAAACACGTGATCGTTATTCTCGTCATAAGTATAATACACATAGAATCCTTCCGTGGTTGGGATCACAAAGACGTCGGATCTCAATCCAGATTTCTGTGGATATCAGGTTCTCAACCACTGCTCATCCATCTTAAACGTGGTTCCAAGACTACAAGAAAAAAGGAAGATCACGCCAGGCCAGAATATTGAGGCTGCAGGTCTCCACACAGTTAATATTGGTCATCCGTTCGCTTGTAGTGGTTGTTTGAATCAGTTTCTCGTTCATGTTTCGTTCAGACTTTAATAAAAGAGAAGTTTGTGCAAGTTGCAAGATGAAGAAAAGGATGCCTCTCTGTGCACGTTGAAAACGGGAGCTCGAAGCGAACAGGGATGCGCATGCGCGCCAAATCTTGCGTTTATATGCGGTCGGTGTCAAATCGACGGCGTTAAGTGCAATGCGGAGCGTTTCAGTGCAACCTCCGAGCTCCCCTGCTTGTCAGTTTATTCAAGTGTGCGGCGAGCTTCTGTCAAACCTGTTTTTCTTCTTCAAGACAAACGAAATCCCCAAGTGGTTCTTTATGCAGGAACCTTGTTAAACTGGACGGTTGAAAACAAAATGGATTCGCGTGATAGCCAGGAACGTTTCCTCAAATCTTCTCAGACGATCTTTTTGATGCTAGGCCGTCTGAAGCTGCCCGCACTCCGTTGCTTTTGCACCTGGCTGGCTGACCCGTGTCGCGCTCGCCCAGCGGAGGAGAGGCTGGAGGTGGGCGAGATCTCAACGTTCTCCTTGTCGATACCTGCGAGAGAGACACCTTATGTAACCACTGAATCACAACCTTCCGTGCAACACTGTCTTTTATTACATTACACCCAAAATGCCTTCAAATTTATATTTTCAAACATGATCAATAACTCAAATTTACTATTAAATTTACTTCACACAGAAACAACAATTCTGTCATTTTAAACCTGTATAACTTTTTTTCTTCTGCAGAAAGAATACATTTTGAAGAATGTTCGTAATCAAAAACCGTTGGTCCCCATTCACTTCTACTGTATGGACACAAAACGATGCAAGTCAATGGGGACTAACAGTTTTCATTTAATGACATTCTTCAAAAATCTTATTTTGTGTTCTGTGGAAGACAGAAAGTCATACATGTTTGAAATGACAAGATGGTGAGTAAATGCTGACAGGATTTTCATTTTTGGGTGAATTATCCCTTTAAGCTTTCATGTCTGGCTGAAATTCTGTAAATACAAATATTAAACAGTAGGTGTCTCAGTCCACACATTTATTAATGAGGGAAAGCTTCACATATAGATTCTGTTTGACCTATGTAACTGTAACAGTAAAATAAAGAGAGACTTTACACGCTACACTAAAGCCATTTATAACCCTGAGACAAAGTTCTGATCTGCAGCATATAGTGATAAGGATGTGTTTTAATGTTTGTTGTTTATCGACAAAACAGGAAACTAATCATAAACTGCCTAAACACTTGCGTCATTAATTTTTCATATGGTATATGTTGTATAACCACAGGAGCTTTCAGACAGTATAAATGGGTCGGAGGATGTTTATTTTGAACACCCTGTCCTTGTCCTATAAATGCTTTGATCCTAAAACTCTGACTTTTAAACCTAACTACTCAAGACTATTTTCTAATTCTGAGAAAAATATGAAGTAGAGTATATGAAACTATAAATACAACCCCTAACCCCAAGTTAAAAAAAAAAGTGTGAAAAGCGCAAAGCGACGCTTTCAAAACTGCAAATGTGATGTCCTATCATATTATGATGCAGCTGTCTCTGAGTGTTTGGTTAACACCAGGCCCTTCTGATCTTAATGTCACACTTCCTGTAAATGTAGCCCGTCCTTGCTTTGATCTGACAGTATTCCTGCAGCACGCCTACAATAAACAACCCTCTCCGATCAGCTGCGAATGGCTACAACTGCTGTTTTCACACAATGGAGATCAATGAGTACCTGGGAGGGCGAGGTGAGGTGGGAATACGGCCGACTTAGAGCAAGGCAGACACGCTTCAAACAGAGAAAGTAGAAAAGAAAAAATAAAGACATGAGTGACACGTCCAAAACTCAAATGAGGACAGGAAGGACAGGTGAATGGAAGAAACAGGAAATAAAAATAAAAATGGCAGTCCATAGAAAAGTCTGACTTGTTTTAATCGTAATGGCTAACGTAAAGCTAAGCAGCTGTTATTTCAGGGCTGGGAAATATACATGATATTTACAAAATGTAATATTTGGAAGTATAAACTAGTGATTTAAATCTCTATTTTTCAATTTATTTTATTAAACTCTAAATTAATGTTTGTTTTCGCTATACAAGATTCTTCATTTCACATCTAGCAGATATGACCGAAAAATCTCAGATGTTAACTTTAGAGTAATAAATTGAAGGGATACTTCACCCAAAAAATGAAAATTCTGTCATCATTTACTAACTTTCAACTTGTTCCAAATCTGTATACATTTATTTTAGCCGATGAACACAGAGAAAGATATTTGGAAGAATGCTTATAACCAAACATTTTTCGCCCCCATTGACTCCCATAGTCAATATAAAATAATATATTTTGAAGAATGTAGGACAGCAAACAGTCCAGGAGCAATTTTGATCCGATGGTATTTTTATCTACTATGGTAGTCAATTGGGGGTGAAATCTGTTTGGTTTTAAGGATTCTTCCAAATATCTTTCTCGGTGTTCATCAGAACAAATACATTTATACAGATTTGAAACAACATGAAGGTGAGAAAGTTAAATTTTTGGGTGAAATATCCCTTTAAAGCATTAGAGTCAATAAATCATTTCAAAATTTGACAAAAAAATACATTTAAAACTGTTAAATGTTCTTCCTTATAGTGAAAAAGTGTGAAAAACAACTAATTTTTTTACTTCATTTCACACAAAAAAATTTAAATGAAATATCTATCTTACCATTTATTACCTAGTCAAAAAATAGAAAAAGAGACATCATTTTGGCTATATTGCCCAGTCCTGGTTAAAGGAGTAGTTCACCCAAAAAAACGAAAATTCTGTCATTTACTCGCCCCCTTAACAATTTAAACCTATATGACTTTCTTTCTTCTGCAAAACACAAAAGAAGATATTTTAATTTGGATATTTGGTATCCAAAAACCGTTGGTCCCTAGTAGTGTTGTCACGATACCAAACTTCGGTACCAGTCGGTACTAAATGTGAGAATACTTGCATTTCTAGCTATCATTGTGAGCGCTGTTGAACAGATTATGAAAGACCCCTGATTGGCCATTGTGTTTCAAAGCTCATCAGATATGTCTTTGAATGGAGATAGTGATGCAATGATCATTCATCGCTTCCGGGTTTGGTTGCCCAAGCGCTCGATTAGGAGCCATTCAAAGACATATCCGATGAGCTTTGAAACACAATGGCCAATCAGTGGTCTTTCATAATCTGTTCAACAGCGCTCAAAATAATAGCGCGAAAGCACTATTATCATCTCAGTATCATCTGTATCATCTCAATTAGTACTTACTGATACAGAAGTTTGGTATCGTGACAACACTTGTCCCTAGTGATTCCATTGCATTGACACAAAGTCAAGGAGACCGACAGTTTTCACTTACCAACATTCTTCAAAATACCTTCTTTAGAGGTTTGCAGAAGTCTGTCAGCCCCTCATACAGGTTTGAAATGACACAAGCGTGCTTAAATAATGGCAGAATCTTTTCAGGTGAACTGTCCATTTCACATTAGCTCCAAATGCAGATTAAATTCATATCACAGAAGAAAAATTAGTGAGAAGGAATGTGTCTTCAACATTTATTTCATTGCTTCCCGCATCATCTTGCTTTACACATAAATACCTCCGTTATGAATAAACCCACTTTACAGGCCGATTAAAACTCAACAGTATCACACTGCCATCACTGAAAGAAAGTAAAAACAAGAAATAGGCACTGAAATAAGTTACCACAGTTGGCAAACTATAGAACTGGACATTAATTGCCCAACACAGCTCTATAGTTTAGGTTTGTACCAGCTGATTTCGACGGCACCTCCTCTGTGCTTCGCGGATGGGTGAGAGTTGGGGACCTTCTATAAACTATAGGGCCCTCTGAATCGACAGCACATTCCCAATGAAAAGGAGACAGAATGCAGTGAGGTTAATGAAGATACAAATGCAAAGCAAAGGTGTAAAATGCACACACACACACACACACACACCCTGTTCAAGCCCTGTACATTCTAGCCTTTGTCGCTGACAGACGCAAAGCCTGAGAAAGTGTAAATTGTGGGCGCAGGGGAGAGAACGGAACTTTTGGGGGTTTAAGATACAAAAGCAGATAGGAAATCTCTTTAAGATACAAATAGTGTGATGTGCAACATGGATAAAGGTGAAGTGCTTTAGTTTTTGCTGGGGACAAAAACACAGAGATGAAACACAGAGATGAAACACCATTGACTAATAAAAAAGCGTGAGTGGGGCTTCCATTTTGGTGGCAAATGGCAAGTGGTGACGCACAAGCAAATAACCGAGGCTTTTACTTCGCTTTTTGGCAATGTTAGTCACAACCCGAGGTGTTAGAACAGTTATTTTGCGTCTCACACATCACCTTTATATGTGTGAGTAGCTTGTGAAATGTGAAATCTGCAATTGAATCAAACAACTACACATCTCACTGCAATAGTAAATACGTGTGTGCAATAGTTAACAAGTGAGTAAAGGTGTGTCATAATAGGCCGAAATGTGCAAAGTGAGCACTAACCTGGTGAGTGTTGTGAGGTGGCGAGTGATGTCATGGAGTTGGACAGGTTGAGGTTGGCCGTGATGCTGAGCTGGCTCTGGACGGTTGGCGGATACGGGGAGGTGGGCGTGCGCAGTGACTCCTCCCCTCCCTCCTCCTCAATGCCAGGAAGGTAGGTGTCAATCAAAGCATCTAGGAACTTAACCACCAGTTCAGCGTAGTCTGGAATTTGAGTTTGCTGGTGGAGAGAAAGTCGGATCAAAACCAGACCTAAATAAATGATTTTGTATTTTTGTTTGATTAAAATCATCATAAAATAAATTCAGTATTGTGTTGTATATGAACCACAGCTAACCAAAATTATAAGATTTATCTGAGATTTATCCCAGTATCCCTCAGCATTTACGTGATCAAAACAAGCGACAATGATTCAAAGACCACCGTATTGGCCTTATTGAGAATACATAAGCAATACATCCCTGCCTTATTAAAGCCCACAGCGGAATTGTGAGACAGTAATGGTCAGGACACAGCGGATGGGTTTGGGAGATGTTTGGGAGGCCGTTTTGGTCAATAAATCTGCAAAGCCGCAGAGAAACCGCGGAGCTAAATTTCTTTTCTGCACTTGGTCGGAAAACACAAGGCAATAGGAGCCGTTAATAATACCTTAGAGAAGGGCCCGGCAAACCTCCAAAGTCCATTGAAACCAAAGCCTGTGAGAGAGAAAGACATGAGTTGAAATTCATATAATGTGGAAAACTGGAGGAAGCACTTTAAACGCTCCCTCTCAGGATTGTGAGAAAGCATTTGCCAAGACTTTACTCTGTAAGCAGGACGGCTGGTACTGTGGGGGCGACTCCTCATGATAGACCACGTTCTGAATGATGCCGTGGACCGGGTTCAGGAGGTTCGGGTCCTGGCACATGGAGAGGACGGTGCTGATCTTGGAGTCCAGCAGGTTGTGGCTATAAAATCATAAAAACGCCTCTTTACTCAAGTTTTAAAGGAAGTACAATGTATTATCGCATCAAAAACCATGATCAGGACCTAATAACAAACCTGAGGTCCTAGTTGGTGACATACAAAGCCATGTTTCTCATCTATGTTTCGTGGAAAGTCAGGTTCTGTGCTAGCTCTCTGCTTAATATGTATTCATGTGTAATCTTAAACCAGATAATCTCAGGGTATGCATCCCTGTGATCACATTTCCGTCTCTATTTATATTTAGCTGTTTAGAAAGGGCTACAATCCCTCAGCAGTCAATTTTGTTGCAAAACCCTTGCAAATATGTTCATAGTGGGCACATTTCTAATGGATCACTTACACCACAGGAAAGACTTTGGGGAAAACCACACTGGCTTCGGCCAAATACTCGTACAGGATCCGCTGATGGAACTCATCCGTGGTGTATTTTACCAGCGTCGCCTGCAAAAAATATATACACAGACATTTAAACAACCTCTAAAATGATATACACACACAAAAAAATTATGATATAGGAGCAGATATGGAGCATATACCAGCACGGTGATGAGCAGCGTCTGGATCTTCGGGTCTGTGAGAACTTTATCATCCAGGAGGACGTTTGACTCAGACATGGACACTTTCCGTAAATGCGAGTTTGCTAGTCGGTGTGATTCTGAAATGGAAAGATTATAATGTTTACGGCAATCTTCTCGTTTATTTAATTTAGATGTGCCTGAAGACCCTTACCGATCTCATAATCGTTTTCAGAAACCCGCCTCATCTTTGGAGGTGTGGTGATGTTTCCCGATTCCATGTCTGATCTCTTAGGAGCTTTGCAGTCTGATATCAGGTGATCAAAACTCTTTCTGGTGCCTGTGATAAACAAGAATATGTGTTAAGTGTTTATGTATAAACAGACAAAAAACTAAACTCGACCACTTCGGACTGTTCATACCCAGTATTTTCTTTGCATTGGCATGCGATGGCTGGCCCATGTCCACGCTCATGGATTTGCGTGGGCGAAGGCTGGTCTGCCCCATGGCGGAGTAGTGCGGTGTGAGGCTACGCTCTGACACTTTTGGAGAAGCCCAGGGCTGGTTTTCTAGCAGCAGTCTGACAAATAAGAAATTGTGAGTAGAACAAACAAAATATGCAAGTAACATAAAAAATCAATACGGTGCGCTTGAAACAGAAGAGGAAAAAAGAGATCTCACCTGCATCCAGGATCAGCGTCATACACTGTGTATGTGTCCATCGGAAAATTGTCCATGCTGACGTCTGAGAGCAGTAATGACTTCCTGTGTTTTAGACAGCAGCGGCTCCTGACTTCCTCGGATACCGTAAGCAAAGCTATTAAACAAACACATTAAGCTCAGAACTCATACTTAATTCCCGGTTCTGAATGTTCAGTTTAGGGTGTGCTTGGTTTAGCTTACCTGCCAGATAAGCGGCGCTCTGCGTGTTCACCTCAAACTTATCACAGCTGAGGTGCTTTCCCACAAGTCCCAGAAGCATGTGGAGAATACGAACTGTTCTCGCCACTGTGGTGGAGGAAGGATGTCTGTACCCTTCACCAGAAGACAGAAGCAATCTTTTATTGTATCTTACTTTAAGGCATGACTAAAACTTGAGCAATTGACTGCAGTCGACCCATTCTGTGACATTCAAATTACGGCTAAAAAACATTAATTGGTTTTTCCATACATTACAAAATAAAAGCACAGATAAAGCCAGCAATACAGCTGGAGAATTTCAAAGGACCCTATAGAGCTCCGGAGATTGACATCACGCAATCTTAACCATTTTGGCAGGTATTCAGGATAGCGCTATAGCGACTGCAGCATTGATATCCACATCGGTCCGCAATATTTAAAACAACAATATTATGGTTTAGAACTTGAGAAATTTCAACTTGGCGTGCAGTTGTTGTGCGCCAAGATGCCAGCACAGGCAAGGGAAAGAAAAGAGGAAATCATTTTATTTTGATATTTATGAATGATGTCTACTATAAAGTTACTCACAGCGATTTAGCTATGCTGGCTGTACAAACAAGGACAGCTAGAGTCGATTACGTTGGATAACAACACAGTTGACTAACCCATCCAATGAAGACAAAGCAGGTTTTAGCTGGCACACTACAAAGTTGAATATTTTTCACAAAATTAGACTGCTTCCATTTGTACCTCTCCAGGCTTTCTGAAGTGTCTCCGGAGAAGAAGGCAGAGGGAAAGTTGATGAGGTAGTTGTAACATTAGATATCAGGAAAGTGCAGGATGCTATCTATTCCTTTATTGCAGTGATACTCAAATCTGACTCGCGAGATCCATTTTCCTGTCGCTAATCGCGATTGCGGTTCTTTAATGTCATACGCCAAGCAATCTTTGCAGCCCCGCAATAAGTCGAATGCGACATGTTCTTGAACAATTTGATTAGGTCATTCAGGTGTGTTTTATCAGAGTTGGGGCTAAACTCGTCAGGAAAATCTCACTCTGTTGCTTTGAATATCATGCCGGCGCCATTCATTTCATATTCGCTACCGGCTGTCCATGGCCCACGGAGCTCTATTGGTGACGTGACCCACGGAGCTCTATTGGTGATAAAAAGTGGCATAAAGCCAGTGCTGACTTGAATAAACAGGCCTATAAGAACACCACAGAGCATCTGATCATTACCTTTGAGTAAGTGCCCCACTAATGCAAAGTTGAAGTTGGAGGAAAAGTTAAGTCCCACAAAATGGTCCATTTGTTTGCAGTGCCATTCCAGCGGCTTCCGGATCTCCATGAACACCTCCTCAGGGCTCTTCACATGAGGGAAACATTTATATGAATAACAATGCTTTTGTTTCTAAATGCACAATACAATGAACTAAAACTGTCTCGTCCAGTTCTTCCCAAACTGTGCGCCGCCAATGGGCTGTAGCGCTACTGCATGGGGTGTGGTATATCGAAATGTTAAAATATTCTATACAAAATATTTAAAGTTTGTATTTCTACAAAAATATTGAGGAACTGACTATATAGCTTCTGTTACACATTTTGATTTCATTTGTAAATAGAAAGCATCATTATGGATTACAAAAACAATGTATTTATTATCTTCTTACCATCACCAGAACATAAGCACGTTTTGTGGTATCCAACAAGAAAAAATACTTTTGTAAACAATAGTATTTCCTACATTTAAAAACTCTTAAATACTTTAATATTTACTATAGCAATATTCAAAAACACTATTATACAATCAACTTTCAATACAATTTACAAAGTAAATACTTTAGTTTTAACTTGGATATTTTTAAAATGTGGAATAAAACCCTCAACTGATAATTATTGTCGATTATTTTAAGAGACTTTTTTATTGTCTTCATAGATTTTATTAACTAAAGTATTATCAAAAATAATGTAATAATAATATAAAAAGGCAGGAGACATTGGCGTGTGCATAAGTTGGTCACATTATTTCATATAAGGCTTCATATTACAAATATTTTAATGTCAAGTTGGAGGACACACAATTAACATAAAACCCCTAAGAGATAATAAATGTTGATTACTTAAAGAGACTTTATTATCTTGTCTGTATATATACTTTTTACTACCAAGAAATGAGTAATATGGGGGGGGCCTTTTTGGTACAATATGTCTTTGGGGACCCTTACCCTGCTAAAGTTTGGCAAGCTCTGGTTTGGTCTGATTCACACATAATTGAGGTCTGTTCACATTAAAATCACATTGACATTCGCATTGTCACTGGTGTGAACAGCCTTATGCACACACAAAGGATTATGGGATGAATGAACGGTAGACATCTCAACCCACAATGATAGCAACAACATTCTGGTTGAAACACGCCTATTCAGTACGTGACCAAATGTGTTTAACATTTGCTATTGTTCATTACCTTATCATTAAACACCCGGAGGTTGTCCAGCGTGTGCAGGTTCTGCTCCAGTAGGGCGGTACCGGCGGAGTACAGATTCACTTCATCCAGCTGGAGGACGGCCACAGCCACCCAGAACAGAGCTTTATGCATTGGAGAATCCTGCATACCATTATACACATTAGCTTTTCTTTCCTTCTAAACTAATACACACTCAAAATCCTAAATGCCATGTTACTATCCTGTTACATGAAAAGTGAAGTATTTGTTTCATGTCTAGACAGAACTATGTACTTAACTGCTGGGGTTTTTTGAAAAACTGAAGCATGACTGCACCTGATCCAGGAGAGGTTGTAGTTTGGTAAGTGCGATGACCGTGGCCTCTATGAGAACCTGGCTGTTGTAGTTGTCCGGACCCTTTAAGCAGCTCTCCAACCCCTGTGTGGGAACAGTATTCATCAGACAGAGCGTGACAGCAGTTAGACTAGCGCAGTGCTGAATCACAAGAACATAGGGCATATGGAAACTAATTCTTGAAGAGTCAAAATTCTCTTCACTATTTCAATGAGATTTATTGGAGGAAACTACAGCTTTGGGAAAGTCGATAGGAATGAACAAAAATATAATAAACTATACTAAAACATAAGCTCAATATCACCGAAAACCTTTGCACTGCTGAAAATGTATCTAAAAGTAGGTTGTTTGACAGAGAGGAGTTTGATGAATAATTGAGAAAAAGGACAAACCCGGTCGATGCTGAGAAGAGGACTGGCTTTGCTGAGAATACGGATGATCTGTTTGAGCTGCCCGTGAGTCACCCGCTTACTGATACAGCCAAACACCACCAGAGCTCGAGGCTGAAGTGATGGGTTGTACTGGAAGGCAAACCTTTAAACAAACAATACCACATAAATCATAGATATACAGCGATTTAAAGACAGAAGCATGTGATTTTACTCTTAAAGGAGTAGTTCACTTCAATATAAGCACCTATTGACTTTCCATAGTAATTTTTATTCTTACTATGAAAAGACAACGGGGGTTTATTTTGAACTACTTCTTAAAAACTACAGAACTCACTTTTGAGCAAGTTCAGTCCACTGATCCAGCCATTTGCATCCAGGAATGTCCCTCATACAAGCCTGATGATAAAAAAACATTTTAAATACAAATATACGGAGCCAGGGGTGGAGCATCAATTAAAACTGGGGGAAAACATATTATCAATTTCGGCCCCGCCCACACTTATCACATCGCTCCTACATCCCTGTATATGAGCCATAAACTAAATTATGCGTGAAATTTATGACCTTTAAATGATATGACATCTCCCACCTTCCTATTATATTTACATTTATTCATTGAGCAAACACTTTTATCTAAAGTGACTTACAAATCAGGAAGCATTCAAAATGATTAATAATGTTTTATATTAATAATAGCAACTGACCTCCATGATCTCCAGCAGGGCTTCGGTTACTGTTTCCAGGGAGGACAGAGCAAATGTCTCTCTCTCATAGGACCCGGGTGAAAACGATCGGTCCCTGTAGCTGGAGCGAAAGGCTATGACTGCTGCAGACTTCACCTTACTGATGCCAAACAGCAGGTAGAACTTGGGAAGGGAGAACTCGGTCAGACTCAGACGCAGCACTTGTTTAGTTTCCTCTGCAGAAACAGAACCCCAAAAAGCACCAAAGTCATCGATGTTCAAAATGGTTAATGACAAGAGAGTGAGAAAACGATGACAAAACTATCCCTTTAAAAAAAAACTAAATAAATAATGAAATTACAAAAGAAGATGGCGAACTACAAAATCACAGTAAAACCGGCACGATATAAAAATAAAAGTGTAAAAACATCACAAGTTTTCAGGATCAGTAATATTCTATACCACATGTTTCTCACCGCTGAAGTTGAGCTGCGAGCAGGTGCAGAGGGAATGTATGATGTTAATAACAAGACCATGTGTTGATGCTCTGAGGGACAGCGGGCCGGTGGCCACCAGCAGTGTGACCACGTGGAACAGGTATGGCAGGTGAGCTGCTACGTCTAAAGAGTTGTTGAAGGACAGCATGAGCATGTATCGGGCCAAGATAGCAATGTCATCCCACATCAGATGTTGCTCCAAGGTTGGGGTGGGAGATAGGCACGTCTTATCGATGATCTTACACATTCGGCCAATCACCTGAGAGAGAAAAACGATCAATTTTTAAGCAATTTTGGGTTTTTTTATACACAGCAAAGCACCTTAAAGCCTACTGGAGTTGTGGTTTGATGTGGCATATAAAATTTCTAGTTTTCATACGTAGGCGAATTATATTTATTCACTGTATTGACATTTCAATCCACAACACACTTGGAATGTGGAATAAATGTACCCATACATTTTTGCTCTGTGTGACGTACCTTAACATGACTTGCAACTGGCTTTCATAGCTCTCTCAATAAGATTATACTCTATCTCTCATTTAACCTCAGTGTTTCTTCGAGTGTTAGAAAGAGCAGACGCACAAGCTGCACAAAGAACGCCCTTGTGCTCCAGAAACTGGCTCAATGTGACATCAGCAGTGGCTGGCACATGCTAACCAAACAATATTCAAATATACTCGGCATAGGTAAAAACTTTGGAGAAAAAATATGAAATATGCCCAAGTAATTAGAAGCCGGATATATGATTAACACCACTGCATGAAACCCGGAGACATTAGAGTTAACGGATTCATGAGAGTGTCTGTCCTTTCTGTTAACCGTCTCACAATGACGTCCATTGAGCGTAGTGACTAACAGTTACACATATAATAGGAGCGACTGCTCGCCTGGTCAACTATTGTCAGTCGCGCGTGCACGCGTACCAATTGAGCATTTGTGTACAAACACTTAGGATAATAGATTCTCGGCAGAAGAGCTGGTCAGCGTGGATAAGATCACAAGAGGAATGATTGAGGAACACAAGGACCAGGAACACTTTCAACGGTAAGTGGAAATCTATTTTAGAAAGTGTTAGTGGGCTAGAAATCAACGCTGGGAGAAATAAGATGCGTTAACAAGAAAACAAACAATAAAAGCTAACGGACTGAAAGTAGTGAAGGAAATAAAGAAATGATGAACGTATCAAACACTATACTTTTCTAATTTTGTTATGATACTAAAGATGAAAAGCTTGGATGATAAAATTACACAAGGATTATTTTATACGAAAAGCTGTGTGAGCTTTTTGAAGTTAATCTGGAATTGAAAATGAATAATAAACTATTCAGTTTGAGCATCTGCGTTGCGTTCTTTAACAAATCTTTAAACAAACTGTATAGATAAATAGAAGCATCAGTTGTAATTGTTTGCAACAAGCGGCACTAAAAATACCAGATGGAGATCAAAGCTTGGGGTTGGTTTCATGAGCTTGGTTGTGTCGCGTTTCCATTTCCTTAAAATATGCAATGCAAGCCAGAAAGCTGGTTTTAGTTTACTATAAATAAGTTACACGGCTGTGTATACCGTGTAACTGAATTCATATGAAAATATATTTTTGTATTAACATTTTACATTATTACATAATTTCAGTGTTTTATGACATATGTGGTAAACACTTACCTTGCTGGACACCAGCTTGACGTTTCCTGAGGCCAGTGCCACAGCTGTGTCAGCCATGACTTCAGCCTTGATAGATCCCAAACCACCAGTAGCACTGGTCTTTATAAAGCTGTCCAACACCACATCCAGCAGGTCTGTGATCTATAAACACAGGTTGTAAAGGCAAATCTATAATTGCTGACTTTGACAGAACCACTGCAATTTGCTTTCGAGTTTCTAAACACAGGCAAAATACATAGTACTGTTACCATTTGGAGCCATTTATCATTCAAGGGTCATATTGTTGACATTTTGAAATTATCGGATAGGATCAGCTAATGAAAAGGACATTGAATGAGGGCAATATGTTCTGCAAAGGTAGAGGGTATACCTGACCCAAACTGCCCCATATCTTCGCCTGTATGGATGGGTACATCTGTTTCTCATTAATGGTCATTGTGATGAGCTTGTCCAGGATGGCCGTGACACGCTGCCTTTTAGCATCGTCGTTGTGTTTGCAGAAACGCACCAAATTACGCAGCCAGGGAGTCATGTACTCCAGACACAAGTGTTTTAGCTCAATACCTGAGAAAGAAAACAATTTTCATACTTCTAACAACTTTTTTAATTAACAAAGTGTATTCAAGAGTGATTTACAATGAACACGGTTCCATATATAATGAGTGTGAATTCGTATACTGACTTGATTTGCTAAAGCCAGAGATGCACTCTTCCAAGAACTCCAGAGTGAGGTGGGGTTCATTGGCTGCTAGGGTTTTGCTAATGGACACTATAAAAAGGGTGTTGTTGGCTGGGATGCACAAGCCAGATGTTTCCAGGAGTTGGCCTTCAATCTTCAGGTTAAATGTGCAGGTTAAGGCACAGAGGAGATTGTATGCAGCTGACCTGTTAAATTAATTTTTATTTAGCACTTAAGTTATTTGAGACACGAATCAGCGTGAGACACACATTTTTTCTACATACATCAGCCTACCCTAAAAGTACTTGATTCGTTTAATTGTGTTTAAGTTTTGCATGACAAGTTTACGATTTTAGGACTGTGTTACGTTGCGACTGGAAGTTCAAGAGCAGGCGCTGCTGAAGTGCAGGCACAATATATTTCAATTAGAATTAAAATGCACAAAAATAAGTAGCTAAAATAGCTAAATTTGTGTTTAAAATGATCTCCTTACTTTACCCTGATTCGCAAACTAAAGTGAGATGGAGTGTCGGGTATGGTTTAGCGGGAAATAGTTTGATGATCTGACTTAAACGCATATAGGGATAAATAAAGTAACCTGCAATTTTATGTTTCAAACAAAGATGACGATATAGAAGCAGAACTTATAAGAAAGTTTTCACGTCAGCATTATGATTATGATTTATCTTTATAAATTAGGTCTAAAATCGCAAACTTGTCAAGATAATATAAAGTTTTGCATGACATGTTTACGATTCTAGCACTTTAAAACTGGCTTCGGGAGGGCAAGATCAAGAGCCACCCCAGCTGAACTAAAGACACAAAGGAGCAGTATTAGAATTTCTAATCAGTACACAACAGAGACATAGGCCTGCAAATCAAAGGCCCTTTGTCCTAATAAGACTTTGGTCAAAATAAGGGATCCATCGAACCATTCACCCCAAATCTTCAAATATAAACAACAACCTCGGCACTATCAAAATCCCACAATCCCATGATGCTTTGAGAAGGAGAATGGCGCTCACCTCAAACTGGGGTCGGAGCTTCCCAAGTTGAGCAGGGCGATGTTGAGAAGGGTTCCAGGGACATCTTTAGGCCTGATCTTGGTGTGCTGGGGAATGGAGTCTGGTTGGGAGAGCTCCCAGCGGGTGCGGATGTGGATGATGGATTGAACGATGGCTTCGCACTCCTGATGCATGAACGTGAGAGGGGTGCCCTGGTTAGCGATGGTCAACGTGAACTGATTCTCATCCACCAGGCATATCTCCTCAATCTCAGAGGCGTAGTATATGTCATTAAGGAACACGGGTTGGCCCAGGACCCGTGTCCGTTCGGCAGAGGTCACCTGTACGGCTGTTGAGCCCACCTAGGTAAAAAGAGGATAAGATGCAATCTTTGATGTTTTTTGTAAAAAAAAAAAATTGAGCATGTACATAAACATCAGTGCTGAAAATGGTCTTGTTTACCTACCCTGATGTGCAACTGTAAGCTTATAATTATAATTATTTGTATTAACCCATTGGCAAGGTGCCATTTTATATGTTAAGCAGAGACATGGAGCGATAAAGAGGCATAGGTTACAGATTGCAGCTTAAATAACTAAAAACAGAAATCAGCCAGAAAACAGAATAGTTAAAAAAAACATAGGGGTGACTTTAGAGTCATTAAAAAGGCGTGTTCTTGCATAAAAGAAAACCAGATGAAGTTCAACAGAACAAATCTTTTAGAGTCCAGGGATGGTTTTAAAAAGCTAAAGCAATATTAACATCCATCTATGCTTTTGTGCATGCACTGACGGGTAAAAATAACACAGAAACTGTGTGAATGAGCCATTTAACTTCATATTGTTTGAAAAAACACTTAAAGCGTAATACCAGAATTTGCCAACCCATATCACCATGTTCTTACCTTGATGGACACCTTTGTGTCCTTGTGGGCAAGCTTCAGGGCATTGTGAAACACTTTGAGGTCCTCCTCAAGAGCCAACGTAGCAGCAGGCAGCTTCTGCTGCTCCGGCTCAATGTGCTCGGCCAGACGTGTGGGCGAGTCAATAAACAGCAGTTTCTTGCTTCCTTTAAGGCCGGTCAGCAGTCGCTCGTGGTATTTGGTGTATTCTCTTACCCAAGTGTTGCAGTTGTAGATGTACACGGCTACCACGTTCTCGTAGGCGAAGTTAGGAAAGACCACAAACCACTTGGACAAGAAATCCGTTTTAAATCGGTTACTGGGCCCCACATGGGTAAGATCCACTACGATCTCATAGTGTTTGGCATAGTAAGGCTTTAGGGTTAGCAGCACGTGATATATGAGAAGATCCCCATTGATCTGTCCGGTTTTGAACCTGGGAGAGAATGCAAAAAACTTGTTTAGGAATTCAGAACTTTGGTTTGTGCAAATATGGGGTAAAGTGGTCAAAATGGCAAACAAACAGCTGGTAAGACCCAGCATAGGTGAGAAGGCTGCAACTATGGCTTTTAATAGCAAACGAAGTCATATGAACAGAAACATGTTATGTAAATATAACACTGCATTCTCTTCTCAAAACCACAGGTAACTAATTCAACTGAAACAACATCTAAATTAAATCATAAAGGAGGCGGACAGGAAGTGACTGTGCATCTGAAAACCATTTAGCAACACTGCTTCAATTCATTGTTTAACATCCAGCTTTCCGGACGAGCTCCTCAAGCAAGGCCTTATATCTACTTCCGTAAGTATCTATTATATCACCCAGTTATCTCTAAAGCTAATGTATACATTAAAGGATAGTTCACCACCAAAAAAAATTCAATTCTGACCCTTCTGTCATTCCAAATTTGTACTACTTTCTTACGTATGTGGAACACAGATGATGACATATAGAAAATGACAGTAACCAAACAACATCGGAGGCCATTGACTTCCAATGTATGGACAGAAAACCAGACATTTCTCAAAATACCTTTGTGTTCCACAAAAGAAAATACCGGTTACGAATGACATTAAGGCTAATACATGATGACAAAATGTTTATTTTTTGGTGAACTATCCCTTCAAGAATTTCTAAAACTGTTGGCAAAGCTTAAACTGTAAGTGTTTCAGTTTTGTATTATACAATTTCATTTCAACTCATCACTGACATGTTTTGTGTTCCCTTTGTGTAATGTGAACTAAAATGTTCAACAGAACCTGAAAAATAACAGTGTTGTTTAATTCACTTCGAAACGTATAAATTATACTTTTCATAGATATCAACACGTTGTTTCACAGATTCACAATGGACAACAACACCATCTCAGACCTCAATATTTCAACGGCATCGCCATCTAGAATGCCTCCAACCGGAGCTGCAGAGAACATCTGCTTTATTGACGCCCAGCTGGCGTTTATAGTGACCACCTCTGCTGGTGGCGTCATTCTGATCCTTCTAACCACCACTATAGTGTTGGCGTGCTATGTCTCCAAACTGACTCGTCGCCATCGGGCCCCTCGTCCATCACGAAGCAACGCCGACCTAGTGAGCGGGACGGGTTACTGGGGTACCGACAAAAGAGAGGGAGGCATAGTGGGCCCGTGTGAAACCAGCGTTCTTCTGGAGGAAGTCAAGACTGATGGAGAGGAAGAAGAGATTCAGAATGGAGAAGAAGAGGTTCAGGATGGAGATGCCGGTTCGAGCCAGTACATCTCTACAACAAACAGCGCTCATAACTCTGAAAGTGTCCCACCAACCATCCAGAGCTCATCATCAAGAGATTCCTGCATAAATACTATAAACTTAGAGAACATGCCTCTGATGGTTTAAAGCATAATGTTTTTTTTTTTTTGAGGGGGTGTGATGTCAGCTGTCTGCCCGAAATCAGTGTGATATTGTACCAGCGGAAAGGGTATAAATATATTCTTTACTTTCAACTCAAACCTTCAAAAAAAAGATCTTAAATAAATTCTTTGAATATTTTTTTTATAATGGCGAAAGCACAACATTACAAACTTCATTTAACAGATTTTATAACATAGATTTAAACTAGCAACTAACTATGAATGTGTTCAACTTGGAAAATTGTCAGGAAAGAAGCAAAAGAATGTAGATTTGATTGCAAGACCAATGGGTTTAAAAATTGAGTTTGCCTGGACAATGGACAAAGGCAGAAAACAGAAATCCATTTATGGAAATACTTTTTTGAGAATAACACAATGGGTCCAGCATTAGGCTATACATTTGAGGGCAACATAATATTTGTATATATATTTTTAAGACCGTTAAACAGTAAAGCGAACCCGTTTTAATTCTTGGAACCCTTGAGCATTCTGACTGTTTGAAAGGCCTCAAGAAACATTTTTTACTTCTCATTCTCTGACATCCAATACTTTACTCCCTATTTGTACTTCAACAAAATAAAATGCTAACGATAAAAAAACATTGTACCTAATTTTGTTTTAGATAAAGAACAGTCCTTCATAATCAGTCACTGTACAAAATGTTTCCTTTCTTATTACAGTTGAATTCCATTGTTAAGATTCACATACCGAAGGACCATTTCAGGATTACGAAAACAGTCATGAGATCAAACGCCTTCAGACCACTTCTGCTGCTCTGCTAAAAATATTCTTACACAATGTGCAAATCTATAAAGTCAGTTATTATAAAAAAATTGTTAAATCACTTGAACAGTAAATAATGAAGCTCATATACTGATTCTGAAAATGCCCTTGTCGCAAAAAGCATCTGTTTTCACAACGTTACCACAGACAAAAAAAACGCTTTTAGCAACAAAAAACAGATGCACCCATATCGTAGCTTTCATTTCCTGTTGAGTAAAAGTTCCGTATTCACCAGCAAACACTTCAGTCTTCAGCAAATGCTTCTGAGGCTGTCGGGGTATGTAAATAATCTCTTTTCTTATCTAGAATAAGCAATCCAATTACTAACATCTCTATAGCAATTTTTTTGCATATAAGGACTGGAGTATATAAAGAATCTACAGTGTGTTACAACATGTTGACTCATTTTTACTACTATTTTCACTGAAAAGCTAAATACAAAGTTATAGTAAGATTTTATTTGCCATCACTGCCATCAAAATGTCTTCAAAATTTAGTAATGAATAAAATGAATAATGAAATAATGTTGTACTGACATGATACATTCTGAAAGTTAAACTTTTAAGATTAAAGAGTTTTATTCAGATCTTATTGCAAGTTGTCAAGAGAAACCGCTGGAGAATAACATGGTCTCATATAGAAAAATGTGTTTTTTGCAAGGTGTTCCGACAAGATATCTTTAGGAACAAAATGAGGATTGTTTCATGCCCACTTGTCGTCGTCTTTGTCTTCTCGCTACCATGGAGACTAAACAGTAAAGTAACTCCAGCTATTAATATCATGAGGAACAACGAGCATATCACTGAACACCAGATGCTTACACATGTAGCAGAAGGGCCATCAGGATTCAGTCACTACTCTACTGATGCTAGAAAAGAAAACGTGGTTTCACTTTCAAGCCTTCAGACGCAACACCTCACAAGTGAATCAGAGCGGCGTATCACCGTGAAGACTTCCAGAGCTTTTGTAGTGAATCATAGGACAAAAAGAAATATAGATGGAAATGGAGACAACTTTACATCACTGATGCAAACACAACTGGAAGAAACAACTTTAAAAAAGGAACTACCAAGCGGACTCACAACGCAAGCTATCCTAAATACAACAGAATTTACATCTTCAATTCATCCACCAACCAACATTTCTTCCTTTGAGAAAACAACCAGTAAAAGGGTTTTGGATACAACGGAAAGAAAGACACAGGAAACCACAGAGGACATAGCATCTACAACTACAAACACGCATGGCAACAAAATCAGCACAAACGTTGATCTTCATACCCCTCAGTCCTCAAAGGACACTACAGTCCAGTCTAGCCCCACGACACCGACAAAGGACACTAGAGTCCAGTCTAGCCCCACGACGCACACTCACACATTTACAGTAACACCCGTGATAGCCATCAATGAGACGGAGAGTCTGAAACCCACAGAGAAAGAAGAAATTACGACTGAAAGGCCAACTGGATTTGACGTAAAGACATCTACGAGCAAGCCGGTGGAGATATTGACAACATCTCTGAAGACCACCACGAAGGGTGCGATTCTTGCACAGAACAACAAGCAGGGAAAGAACCCTGGAAAGGCTGTGGCAGCTGTAATAGGCACCACTTTTGTAGTGATGTTCATAGCCATTATGTACATATTGGTACGAAAACGAAAATTACAAAAAAAGCAGCTAGACAATCCTGAGTGGGCCGGACCCTCGCCGTTCCTGGAAGGTGACTTTCAACCTAGCCTGCCAAGTCATGAGGAGTCTGAGCCTGTCGATAGGCAAGGATTCGGCCAGATCACCAAATACCTTCCCCAACGGCTCTCCAAACATCTGACGTTTCGGAAGAACACCAATGAGGAAGTGTGCATAGGGGACATACTGGAAGGAAGCAGCACATTTGGCAATCATTATCAGGAAGAAGTCCAAGAACCCAATGGGGAACCAACAAAGGTTGAAGATGCACCAAAGACAGAAGAAAATGAAAACCATCAAGGCCCGACATCTGGGGACTCCGTAGATTCCAAAAGCCCAGAGGTCACGGTGGATATTAACGAACCACGCTATCAGAATGATGGTCTCGCTCCGACTACACCTCAAGACACTGTACTTAAAACAATTCCACCCTTAGTGTCTATAGATCTCGATTCTCTTTCAGAAGAAACAGCTCCTCCCAAAACATTAGATGTTGGGAATTTTCCTCCAGCTCCACCACTGCCCTAATCTCGATGTAGATCTTCAAAGCATATAAAAGCACTCAATGGAGAAAAAGAGACTTAATAAAGATGCAACTAATCATAAATTCATATATTCAAAGCTTTTGCTTGAACCAAACATGTCTTGGCCACCATTGACTACCATAGTTGGAAAAATGACAATGGTCGTCGAAAGTGCCCGAACTGTTTGCTTTCCTACATTCTTCAAAATATCCTCTCTTGAGTTCCACAGAACATTTTATTTCCTACTATAGTAGTCAATGATGGCATGAAAACAGCAACAATAACAAAACATATGTCTGTATATTACTGCATTGCTGCGGTCACTGGGTGCCGTCCTAAAACGCAAAATACAAGCAGCTACTGTCAACCACATAATTGCAGAGCTCACACCAATAATTCCCTAAAAAAATACTGTAACTACTCCGTTTGTACCCTTACTTTTATTCTGCTGTAAAATAAAGCAATTGTGTGTTGCCACATGTTTTAAAATGACATGTGCATGTAGCCCATTCGGTAAAGTAATGTTTTTAATCTGATGAAAAAAAGTGCCTGTAACATTTATCATCTGTATCTGTTTGACTGAATCAAATCGGTTGTATCAGGTTGTTATCTCGCATTGCTTAGAAACAAAACATGTTACTGAATGACTACCATTTTCATATAACAATAAAAGGTCCAACTGTCAAACTAACCAGTCAGTGCCAGTGCAACTAAAAGACTCACAAACTGTCCAGGGATCAGTGATATACACTACACAAGGTAGAAAGCAAGTACAGATGTTTACTGTGTGCACAGGCATGAATGTCTGGTCTGTGCAACGCATGCAGCAGAAGTGAGGGAGGAAATGTCACAGCAGAGTCATATCTGGACACAAATAACACAACTATTTCTTGCCTTTTGATTTACCACAAAGCTAACATTCTCTCCATCCGGTGGGATTTCAGCCAACATTTAGTGGCTATATCAACTATTGCTACAGAACTTGACTTGAATAACTAAACTGTTAAAGCTAGTAGTCCTTAGGTATCTACTTCTTTATATATAGATCTAATGCTAACCCACGCTCACATTAAACAGTTTATTAGCGACAGGTAGGGCTGCACGATTTGAAGAAAAAATCGAATTGTGATTTTTCTGACCAAAATTGCGATTTAAAATGCGATTTGACTACTATTTAAAAAAAAGAGCTAGGTTTGTTGTGATGGTTTTAACAGCATGCATCAAAGAAAGAACAAGCAAAATCAAAAACTATTGTAACATTATCCCACTGTTTATTTAAAACCACTAACACTGTGGCCATTTTTTTAAATAAAGTTGTCATGCGAAAATGTCATGACAAATTAAGAGAATAACAGCAGTCTCTTAAATAGTTAAATTAACAAGTATAAACAAAACCTTAAACTTTTAAGATCCCAAACACACTGTAAACAATTACAATTATGTATAGCGTCTGTTATTTTGCCATACCTTTGTGACAATTTGTCGTTTGGTGTGCTTATTTCAAACGCGTGAGCAATTGAAGTTTGCTTTCCATGTCAGTTGTGGTGTTTGTTGCGACGAAGTGGGTTTATCTGTGGACTTTTTGGCCTTGCATTCAACATAGAATAGTCTTTGATACCTCTGCAGGTGTTGATAGAGATTGGTTGTGTTGCCTCGCGAGGTCGACACAGACTTTCAAAATAATTCCAAACGTAAGCGATGCTGTTTCATTTAGGTACCAAGTCATCTGCTGCTGCAGGACTTTGCGCTTCAGCAGACATGACGTTACTTTGTTGCGAATTTGAACTGCTGCTCCCGGTCACGCTCATCTTTTCCAAATTACGTTCTTTGCTTATTCAAAAGCATGTACAGTAGATATGCGCGGATAAGCTAAAATGTCACCCGCATCCGCTGCTTCAAATAAATGATCCACCCGCACGTACGTATAATTTTCTCCGATATTTATATTCTCCCTTTTTAAATTTTTCTCGGATCTGTTTTGCCTCCATTTCTGCTTAAAGAAATAGACCATCCTCTACCGCCGCGACGCGGTTTCTACCTTGTGTTTTGATTTGAACATCGCACTCGTTCAAATTGCGATTTCGGTTTAAAAACGATTAATCGTGCAGGCCTAGCAACAGGTATATTAAAGGAATAGTTCACCCAAAATAGACAATTTTGTCATCCTTTACTCATCCGCCATGGGGTTTGGAAAAACCTCAGTGTGAGATCTGTTTGTTTACAGACTTTCTTCCAAATATCTTCCTTCGTGTTCAGCAGAACAAAGAAATGTATACATGCTTGAAACAACCTGAGGGTGAGTAAATGATTTCAGAATTCTCAATTTTGGGTGAACTATCCCTTTAAACACTTATATGGTATTATGGTTTTATTGATTACAACAGTTTCATTAATATCAAGTTATATTACTGTCTGTAAATGTTCCGATATTAAATTCTGATTACATTAATTCTATGATGTCATTTAATGCTGTAGATTTTTCGCCTCAATAGCTTCAGCTCTTCCAAAGCTTCACAGTGTTGCTATGCAGGTGCTGCTCTTACATTGTATTGGTGTTGCCATGCTGCTTTTATGCAACGATACATTCACACCCCATTGGTGCTCCTGAAAGATGCACATGCTCATTGAGAACACTAGGGGGAAACAGATGGAAGACAAACAGAGCGAAAAGGACAAAAGCAGGGTTGGAAAAGAAGCATTTTATGGTGTTGAATATAGTTCACCCACACTAAAGATTCTGTTATCTTTAATTCACACTTGTTTTTGACCAATTCTTCTGTGAAACACTTAAGGAGATATTTTGAGAATTGTTTAGGTCGATATAATGGATGTCCATAAGGGTCAATGTTGTTTGGTTGTCAATGTTCTTTAAAATATCATCCTTTGTGTTCTGCAGATGAAAATAGGTCATACAGGTACAGAATGACAAGGGGGGAGTAAATGATGAAAGACTTTCTATTTTGGAGTGAACTATCCCTTTAAATCTTTTATAGACCACCAACTTATTTTTCAAGAACTTTTACTGGGAAGTATCTCTGTACATAAGATGTAAAAGGGAAACTCTTCAGGTCAGTTTGCATCACGTTATAAACACATACATAAACACATTTTTGTTTAAGCATTACACTTCAATCATATCATGTAATAATTACAACACAATGACAAACTGATGACAAATATTGACAATGGGAGCATGCATCACATGACAAACTTCG
This sequence comes from Triplophysa tibetana, assembly GCA_008369825.1. Classification (NCBI taxonomy): domain Eukaryota; kingdom Metazoa; phylum Chordata; class Actinopteri; order Cypriniformes; family Nemacheilidae; genus Triplophysa; species Triplophysa tibetana. The sequence continues at coordinate 14,995,578 of CM017917.1, forward strand.
AACCAGAACACCTTCAGAAACAAACATCATGATATGAGGACATGAAAGCATGTCACCGCTTCATCTGCATCAAAGACCGAAAGATTAATTCATCACAGACCGGCACCATCGCAATGCAGACGTTAATTTATCAAAGTACTGGGTTGTATATAATGGGGTTGTATTACACGCAAGGACCGTGACATTATAGGGAGACAAAACCTTAAGTGTGTGTGTTTGTGTGAATGAGAGAGAGAGAGAGAGAAAGATAGAGAGAGTGATTGAAGGAGATGATTTGGTTGCGTGTGCAGATCCAGAATACAAAACACTGAAGTCAGCATCCACCCCCCCACCTCAGCAGTATGGGCTGAGCCCGTGCTGCATTCTACCCACCAAGCACCCCCGCCACCCCTCCTTAGACCCTCCCTCCACCTTCTCTCATGCACAGCCTGGTAGCTGATGCTCCAGCCGAGGCTATCCAGAGGTGCCACACTATCATGCCTGGACGAAAAGCAAGGGTAGGTAATGGCTAGACGTGGACTCACAACACAGTAACTGCTGCCAGCGAGAGGACTGAGAGAGGGTGGGCAGGGAAGTGGAGCGCGCGCGAGAGAGAGAGAGAGAGAGAGAGACAACATACGTGAGAAAGCAAAGAACGTGGACTCTGCTGTCCCATTAGCGTGGAGCAAAATACATGACAAATACAAATTAAGACATTGAAATAGCCTTTAGCTGCTTTGGAAAAAAGGGCGAACAGGGAGAAAGCGCTGGAGAAAGGTTGCGGCGCACAGCGACATGCCTTTGAAGTGATGGAAAGGATCAGGTAAGACATACATGACATGAATACCAATCTTCGAACCGTTTAACACATGGCAACTAGACAGACCTGCAGTATACACGCTCATTTACAAAAAGCTCAGTGATGCTGGGTGACAGAAAGAAAGACTTCAGTAGCATTTTAATACGCAAAGCAGGAGAACCTCAATCACAGCGCATGCTACTGTTCCTACCGAGATTCCTAGGAAAGGTTAAGTTTCTCAGCAACCCGCAGCCAAATACTCGAAACTCTTTACTTTTAGCTGTATCATCATAAGCCTGTCCTGCATATTGACGTGGCAATCCAGAATGCCAGAAGTTTCCATACTGAACATAGCATGTAGCCGGGCACACGCAGACTCCCACTTAGATAAAGATGTTTCATGCTTTCTAATTTTAACGTTAAACGTTGTCACCAGGGTTAGGGAAGACATTACGCATAAATTCCATGTATTGCTCTTGAAGCTAAATGCTAAGTTTTAACTGCAGCAGCAGGTCTGTGAAGCTCCTGGCAGGAACTCAAACTTTCAGGAGAGAACCAATGAGAACCGAGCAACTAATAAAGGTCCATTAAGCTGCTGAATGATACTGTCCTTGTGTTATGATTTATATTTTCATTTGGGCAGTTGGCAGACGCACAAATCGAGAACTCATATTCTATCTGGGTAGTTAAATATTTTATCATTTACTCATCCTCATGTCATATCAAACCTGTATGGTTCTTTCTCTTCTGCAGGAGACAAAATAAGATATTTTGAAAAAATGTTGATAGCCAAAAAACATTGACACCCATTGACTTTCATCGTATAGATGTCATAAACAGGTTCTGAACAACACTGGGATGAATAAATGTTGACAGAATTTTTATTTTAGGGTGAACTATCATCTTAAACGATATTCCTTATATGGTCAAAGGTTTGAAGTTCCCAGCTAGGGGTCCGACTTGATCTTCACAAAGCTTTCAGGCCTTGAACTGATGCAAAAGCAAGGTAAATAACAACTATAACTTTGTTTGTTATTTTCAGAACAGCAAACATCATACCTGCCTCCATGCCGATTAACCTCCTCCTGCTTCTGCTGCTAGGGATGCGCGTGCTGGCCATTTGCCCACCCATGTGCACCTGTAGCGGGGGTCATAGAGTAGTGGACTGCTCTGCTCGTGGCTTAAGTTCTCTTCCTGACAGCCTGCAGCACAACATCCATTTCCTCAACCTGTCCGATAACAGGATCCAAAATCTTGATGGCCTCCTCAGCCATTTTGACCACTTAAGAACACTGGACATCTCTTATAACCGCCTCCAGCACCTTCCGGCTGGCCTGCCAAGAGCTCTCTGGGACATTCATGCTTCGGGAAACTACATCCGTCAGATAGAAAAGAACGACACGGCATACCATTGGAACCTTAAGTCACTGGACTTGTCAAATAACCAGCTGGAACGGGTGGTCTTGATTAACAACACCCTATCCAGTTTGCGAGCTCTCAATTTCAGTCGCAACAAATTCTGGACCGTCCCAACAAACCTGCCTCCCTATTTGGAGACGGTGGACTTATCTCATAATTACTTGCTGCAGATCTTAGCCGGCTCGCTGGACCGCCTGCAGAGACTCTCTAGATTCTACCTGCATGCTAATCGTTTCACCTCATTGGATGAAGGCGTCTTCAGTCAGCTAGAGGGACTACAGCTCCTAACGCTTGGGGATAACCCTTGGGCTTGCGAGGATGAGGCGAACATCAACCACATACTGACCTGGATGCAACAGACCCAAGCTAAAATCTTGGGATGCCCCTGCTACACCAGGCCCACGTGTGGGCAGGTTCACTTGGCCACCATGAGAACCTGGCTTTCGGCCGCCTATACAGACCCACCATTGGGTGCCGATGCCCGTTACCCCGACCACCCAGTTACTTCTGGATATCCGTCCAAATCCTCTCGGCTGAATCACCCTCATAATCCAAACGCTGTTAATGGTTCTGAGGCAGAAGAGCAAGCGTTGACCATGGGTGGGGGTTTTCTCACTTCGACCCCGCACAGCTTCACCACCAAGACAAGCACAACGATTCGAACGCGTAGTGCCAAGAAGGTCCTTCCAGTGCGTAGCACAAGTCACCGAATCCACAGATGTAACCCTGTTTTGGTTCTTTTAAGTACTGCAGTAATTCTCAATGCTTTGAGTCTGTAAATCTAGAACTAGATTTAAAAAGCTGCAAGAATGCAAAAAAGATACTCGCCTATTTGATTTATCTCATCTGACTATTGCTACCTTCCTGAGCATTCTTCAATGCATACAATCTCGGGGTACTTAAAACAAACTTACCGCTTTCGTCTGATGTGTCAAAGTATCGTATGGCTACCGTGTATACTCATAACTTCTTGAATGTATAAGATTACAACACAACTATCAATTTTTTGATGTTGCAAAAAAGCATGCACTTTTCATTGAAAAAATAATACATTTTACAATGTTATGCTTGATCATTGAAGATTTTTCTTTGTTTATACCACATATTGAAGTAAAGCACTACAACGACACTCCAGCGTTAAGATGAGGTCTATCAGCATAAGAGAAACCGCTTCTGCTGTCTCTAGTATACACTGTTTTCTATCATTACAGTAAAATTATGGTGAAAACTATATTTTCTATATTTACGTTATACGGTAACAGGGTTTTTAACTACCATTTTATGAAATAACGTCAACTAGCCGTTAGGTAGGGTTGGTTGATAGCCATTTACTTTTAGATTGTCTCGCTGTAGGTTGTTATATGCCCAGGGGCTTCCTGCAGTTAAAAGGGCAATCCCATGGTGCCTCTATACAGTACGGGAAACATCAGGCTCGGCCCCCCATTTCACAACCCTCCATTTAATGGTACACAGACCAAATGAACATTGCCATTTCAAACACTTTGTTTTCTCTGAAGTCTGTGATACAAATAAGACAAACACGTGCATAAAGCACTTTTTGGGAATACACCAGAAAAGCTACAGAATGCAAATTCTGTGTCATATTAAAGATGGCATTAAATTATGTTAAATGCAACACAAAAATCATGCTGTTTAAAGGGGCCATATAGCTTGAATACGTGTTTTTTTGTGTCTTTGGTGTGTTATAAGTTGCCCATCCATGTATTAGAGACGTTAAATCGCAAATATTAAAGTTTCGGAAACAAAAGATGAATGCTATCTCAAAACGAATGCTCACCCAGACCTGCCTGAAACACCTTGTGTAACAACAACCCCACAAATCTATGTCAGATCGTGGTACGAGTTGACTAACTGTGTGTTCAGACCAAACGCAACTTGCCCAAATGAATCTCGCTATTCACGCTTAGTTGGACTTGGGCTATTCACGCTTGGTAGTTTGAACATTTTGAGTTTACTCGCTTCATTCGCGCGTCAAATTCGCTTCATTTGCACAACTTATCCTAAATTGAGATCATCATGATTTAAGTGCAGAGGTGTCAAGTAACGAAGTACAAATACTTCGTTACCTTACCTAAGTAAAAATTTGGGGTCTCTATACTTTACTGAAGTAATTATTTTTCAGCCGACTTCTACTTCTACTCCTTACATTTTCACGCAATTATCTGTTCTTTCTACTCCTTACATTTTAAAAACATTACTCCAATTTCATTCCGGCTTGTCATCGTAAAAAAAAAACTCACTCCATCCAGATAGAGTGAATTTGATTGTGGTTGGATGAGAAGTATAAACATACTTAAACGTACTTAAAATAGTGTGTGATGTCATTTTATTTAAGTGGGGAACTTAACAGGGTTTTGTAACGTATACAGGAAATCCGAGTCAAGAATTTGAGAAGTCATTGTGATATGCTTAATATTATCTACATACAGAGACCAAAATAGGCTATTCCTCCATTTAATGGCTTAAAACTATACAAATGCCTGAACTAGTCACGGTTTAATATGAACACGTCGAAGTCTCTACTGAATGCATACATTTAAATTTATAAATACGGCAATATGAAGCGTTGCAAATAGCGTTTATTATATGCGGATTAGTTTGGACAAACACCGTACGAATGACGTAATGCGCCATCTAGTGGCTGTGTATGGTAGTCTCTTGAGGGCGCTGTATTTACATTTTCTGTTCAATTGTTTGATGAATTATTGTCGATTACAATAAATGTAAAGTATGCGTAATATGAACTATTCAAGGGGTACAATTTGTTAATACCATCTTATTTGACATGACCATAAGATATTTTCACAAAGCATCAACATATTTTATTCAATATTGTTTAGGTGACTGTTAAACTGATAAACATTTGAAGTGATATTTCCAAAATTGCCAGTCAGAATCTAGTGATTATAATAGTTTGGTTTTGTGTTGCCAAGTGAAAAATATACATTTTTTGGCAAACAGCTTCCTGTTTTTAATCATGTAACATTTAATTAGTAACATTAAAGACTATTTTGGGGGATTGGGGTTGGGCGAGGGTGCATGCAGACTTCCTTCTTTTTTGTCGTGGGCTGATCACATGCCTGATGAAACACACGGTAATGCTCAGTAGTACACACACATGGTTCTTTAATGTATTTGCATTGTACTAAAATGAGTTCATTTTCAACGGGCATATATGCCCCTGAAACAGTCTAGTGCATTCCAAATTTTTCAACATTATCATTTTAATATAACATTATAGTCCTTATTGCCTTTACAAAATTGCGTTTTTGAGGCGGTGGGTAGTGCACAATAAGCTCCTGTGGCGCGGCCTAAGCTTTTGTACCTAATAGCATTTTTTTCCTTACATTACTTTTCCTTTTATACTTTTAGTAGTTTTGAAACCAGTACTTTTACACTTTTACTTGAGTAAAAAGCTTGAGTTGATACTTCAACTTCTACAGAAATCTTTTTAAACCCTCGTATCTATACTTCTACTTGAGTAATGAATGTGAATACTTTTGACACCTCTGCTTAAGTGCAAGTTAAATTTTAAAACCTGACCACTTAATTTACCTGCAAAATTTGCACGGTTGTTTGAAAATTAACAACCTGGATGTGACATAGACATACACTATACACCCGTGACATCATGGCTTAAACATCAGTATCAGAAATCAGTCTTGCTAACTAACCGGTTTCACTAAACCCTTACCAACACTTTCTAAAATTAGCATGCCGGAAAGGAAAAAACTGAGGGGAGGAAGCGGATATGTTAATACATCTTCAATGTTAACACACCTCCACCTTGTGAGGGTGTTGACTTCATTTAAAATATAAGGCAACGCTCAACTCTGACAGTCAAACTCATCAAGAGAACCGACATAAACGGATCATTCACCCTAAGGATTACGGTAAATATATCTTGTACTTTTATCAATTTTATGAGATTTTTAAATTATACTTTTAAAAATACTTTTAATTAATCATATTAACTATGGACGTATTCTTCAATACTTTTCTTGTTTTTGACCGATATATTATATCCTACACTTACGAGTTGCTTAAGCTTCCAAATACATTTTAGTGAACACACGGTATACAGTATGATGAGTTACATTTAAGAAATTTTGCATTTGGAATCTGAGTGTACATTTTTTATATTTCCCCGACTGATGAAACAACATAAGAATGTATCATAATTTAACCATGTATATTGTTTCTCTCTACAGATTAAAAAGGAAGACCTTAACATGTTTTCCAAACAGAAACTACTTCTCATGGTGGCTGTAATGATTACAGGCAATGACCTTATCAATGTCATCAACTCAACCAATGCAACATCCAGCTCCAGTGTAGCAGCCAAAGCAGATTCAACACTCAACCGAAGCACCAACATGCCTGCGACATCCAACTCGACTGCGACATCCAACTCGACTGCGACATCCAACTCGACTGCGACATCCAACTCGACTGCGACATCCAACTCGACTGCGACATCCAACTCGACTGCGACATCCAACTCGAATGCGACATCCAACTCGAATGCGACATCCAACTCGAATGCGACATCCAACTCGAATGCGACATCCAACTCGAATGCGACATCCAACTCGAATGCGACATCCAACTCGAATGGGACATCCAACTCGAATGGGACATCCAACCCGAATGCGACTTCCAACCCGAATGCGACATCCAACACGAATGCGACATCCAACACGAATGCGACATCCAACACGAATGCGACATCCAACTCAAACCAGTCAAATTCATCCGCAAACTCAATTCTGATCTACATCATTGCCTATATTGTGGTCCTTCTAGTGATAAACTCAGGATCTTAAACTCATCTTTAAACATCTAACAACCTTTTACAATTTGTTAACACTTTTAGTAGTTTTAATACTGTTCCTGTTCGTAATTTTTTAAACGTCAGTGTTTTACTGTCATAACCTTTATCCAAAATTTCAAATTAAATAAGACATAGGTGTTTTAATAAAAATGCAATAAATCTATTTTAATTTTCACGTGCATTGTCATATTTTTTTACTTCACTGCTATAAAACTGATGTCATAAGTAGTGGATCTCTATTATGGGAACTTACAAAACGTAAAGAAACTACTTGTGGATTTATGCAAAACTGTTCTTTAAGAAAGCCATTTGATCACATAGATATGCAAACATGACTTATGACAAACAGGATCCAAAACAGATAAATCCATACACCCAACTGCGTGAGCAGAGTAACCACAGAAAAACATCTCAAAACACAAGCTCTTACCTGCGAGCAATGTAATAAAAGACAGGATTGCCGTTCTTAGATGTGCCAGCTTGGTAAAAAATGTTGAGGGTCTTTAAAGCTTTGAATTCTTCTTTTTCATGGACTTGATGCCTTAAAGCAGATCAAAAGATTCAGACGTTATTTTCTTATAAAAGTACAAGCTTTTAAAAATAAATCAAACAATCAGGATATAAAAATGATAAGGCAGGAAATATATGGTTTTCTTTTGTTATTAGCTGGGCAGATAATTTTTTTTCTAAATGGCTCATTTAGAAAAAGAGATTTGAGCCGTTGGTAGAAGAGGAGGCAGTCACCTTGTCATAAACTCCTCAAACTTTGAGCTGGTGAGGTTGAGGCTGGACCAGTGTGTATCAGCCAAAGGCTTATGTTCGGGAGGACCCAGGTATGCCAGGAGGGTAGCCATCTTATCAAATGGTCTGCGACCCACTGCCTTATGATCCCTATGGTTTCAAGCATTATTTTAGCATTTGTACAATCATATCTGCAATATCAACCCATTGCACCGTTTGCCCAAAGCTGTGTTACCTGTTGCTAGACAGGTATTGGCCAATTCTCTCCTGATTGTTCCACAAAAGACGATGCAGTGCAAGCACATTCCCATCACTGATGAACGACAGACTGTGATTCACCGAATCGCTTGGAGGGGAATCGGATGCAATATCCAAGAAGAACCTGCACGAATGCAAAAACACAACATTTTGAATACTAAAGTTGGGAGTCATAAGGGTTCTGAAGAGCTGATTAATTTGACCGACACTCCCTTAAAATGTCTTAACATTCAAGGCATATAAAAATATGCCATTTTGTGTAAAACTGCCTTGAAATGCACACCTTTATTTGATGCCCATGAGGCATCTCCCATTTTAACTAGCCAATAGCATGTAGTTTACCTCACAGCCTGGAATTTGATGGGGGGCTGAAGTGCAGAATGAAATAAAAAAAGACAGATCCTTTTTGAACGAAGAAGATTTGAATGCTTATCGTCTAAATGCACCTTGTCAACGTTTTGGAGCATATTAGTTTAAGAACATTCTTAAGGCTTAAAGTATTCATACTAAGCTCCACAAAACTTCTATTTTGAGTTCATGAAGACTTGAAAGTTAAAAGCTAGTGATGCACCGAAAATTGTATTATTGGTTTCGGCGGAAAGGAAAAAATAGGCCAAAACAAAGGCTGAAATATCTGGCTTTTAGTGTATGTAATATTCCAGAATTTTTTGGTATCCGTTTCAGCACTATTTAAAGCCCAATGTTATTCTTGTTTTGGTGTCCGTGAAAGACTACAGCTAGTTATGCGTACCTTATTATATGTACAATACAGAATGAAACGGCTGTAACATACCTTCTGGCATCATCAAAGTTGCTTTTTACAAAATCATTAAAGGGCCGCATGTGTTCCTCTTTAGTAAAGAGAACATGATTTGCAATGCTCTGCAGAATCTAAAAAGATAGGGAGAAAAAGTACACTTGTCGAATTCCAAAACCTGTTGACAATAGTTGCTCTTTAACACAGTTTAGAATGTCAAACCATGAACGCAGAGTTAACAACAATACATCTAGCCAGTACACTCGTCCATAGATGACGAAACATGGCATTTCTTAGCAAACCACACTAAACGGTGCCAACATGCTGCATGCATGCTTTTCAAGTGCACACTTACCTTTGACATAAGTTTGAGACCGCGCTCGATCCTCGGAGGTGGTTTCTTTTCCAGGATTCCTGCCTCGTACGGCGAGACGATAGCTGGGTTAATAAACCGCAAAAACATGGCGCTTCCCACAGCACCAATACTGTTCTGAGGAAACCGCTGACTGACCACCTGCACAAATGAAAATGGACAGAGTGGTTAGATTACAAAGGATTTGAGACAAAGGTAAATGACACACAAGGACGTCAAATTCGTCCTATTACATCATTCCTAAATTTTAATAGGTTCGGAATTCATGAAAAGATATGATCAAAAAATTGTCAACAAATGACAAAAATGGAAACAAAAAAAAACTGATTGGTGTTTTGGTAGCATGTATTATGGAATTGCAGGCTTTGCGCTGAAAAGAAAACACGGGTCACATGACTTACAAGAAAAATTTGTATTTACATTAAAAGATGAATAATGAGACGACATCAACATCATGGCACGAAAAGCTATTTTGTTAGTTTCTCATCTGCCAGTACAGAACAATTAAACACACAAGCACATGACAAAACTGCACTTGTTCACATACAAAAACACACCTTTATCAAACAGACTAAAACAAACGTTGACAGCTCACAGAAGAGAAGTAACTCCACACATATTTACACTTAGCAAACGGTTTAAAAGATTTAAAAATGGATAGTTCACTCACAAATAAAAGCTCAGACTCATTGACTACCACAGTAGGAAAAATGACAATAGAGTCAAAAGTGCCCCAGAACTGTTTGCTTTCATACATCTTTGAAACAGAACAAAGATATTAACATTAAAAAACTACTTTAGTAGTCAATGATGGCCAGGAACATTTTGGTTACAAGCATTCTTCTAAATATCTTTATGTTCGTCAGAACAAAAAAATGATACAGTTTGGAACAACTGTGAGTGAATGCTGACGGAATTTTTTGGGGGAGTGAACTGTTCCTTTGATGCCAATACATATTTAGGTGAAATGACAAGAGGCATTGTTACACTGACAGGTTAAGCTTATTGATTTAAAACACATTATAAATAACCATGGCATCCATTCCACAACACCTAAATAATAATTTATGTCCTTTAATTTTTTTGTAGAAGACTGGAATGGTTCATTTTCAAGAAACTAGGGATTCAAAATGTGAATAGGCCTTAGGTTAGGCCTATATTAATCTAACTGACATATAACCCATCCCTTCAATTCTTTCGTTTAAAATTTCATGGTGAAGTCTGTCACACAACCGGAAATGTGATGATAGTGTAAGCACGAGGAGGGAGAAGAAAACACACCAACAAACAGAAAACAAAACTTTGTCAGTAATTGGTGTTTTCATGCATGCAAACGCACCAATGGTTTTCACAATGTGTAAACATGCAGAACCATTGTTTTGACGACAGCCCATAGATAACATGACAGAACCCATAGAAGCACCAACATGTTCATTAGATCCGATCTAATTCATGCAAAATTGCTTTAAGTCTAGTTTCCCCAAGTCACACAAGCCTTTGACTCCAATAGGTTTTTATGTAATCTTAACCTAGATGTGATGCGTGTATGTGATGTGACAAATCCTTGCGGAAGGTAAAACCAAGTCAGATCAGGCTCCTGTTGTGCTTGGGTATTTTTCGGGCAGCTGAAAAGACCATAAACCCAAACAAAACCTCTTACTGCTTGAGATTATCCTGGTACAAAAAGCTAAATCCATTCAAACTGCCCAACACCAGCAGCGCACTCCACACCAGTTTTTTCATGTATCTGCTTGTTTATCCAAAAGACTAAAACAAAAATGATGGCTCAAAAATCTGGAGCTCAAACTTTAGATGTTTCTGAACATGTTTAGGCAAAGAAAAAAGTCTCAAATCATGAAAATAAAAATGAACAAACTCAGAAAATCAACAAAATAAAGCAGGAACCAAAAATGTTTTATGAATAAAACCAAACCAATAAAATGAGAGCCAAGGAAAATAAACTGCTAAAACACTTACGGATTTTTTGTTTTCCTTTTTTTCTTTAACAGTGGCTTTATTCAGAAGGGAGTGGCAAGTAGCCTACAGGGCAGAGATGAGCACAGAGAGATCACAGCAGCTACACAACTGTAATCGGCACAGCCACAGTGCATACAAACACAATGCAGGAGCAGACAACACAACCTTCCTGACAGCTGATCTAGGATCAGTCTAATTAACCAATGCTCCCTGAGCAGAAAGTGAAGCGGAAGCTGCTGCCGTGAAACACAGATGAGAGCTCTCAGCTCAAGCAAAAAGTGTGAATATGTGAAGAATGTGAAGATTAGAGATAAGTCAACACTAGCTGAAGGACGAGAAGAGGAAGTCTTGATACAGTATGTACTGTGTATAAATGATGTGACATATATTGCCGTGGCTTCGCCCAACCCCATTGTGTATATTTCTTGGTACTTCTGACTGTAACTGTTTGTATAAGCTATGATTGACACAGAGAACTTTGGATTTGGAAAAAGAAAAAAAATGAGGTGAATAAACAGAGAATGAGAGAAACATGTGTTTTGATATCAAGTCCCATAGAACAAAGAAGATGAAGCCAAGAAAAGCTGAAAATAAAGGAAATTAGGAAAAAGGAAAATTGGTTTATTTCTATGACTTAAAACACAAGAAGGGCTGCACGATACATCCTAAATAACCCTAAATATCACATTAATTGGCACTTTAGAACAATTATGATATCGGAAACTCTGTGTTTGTTTCATGTACTGTTCGTCCATAAAGCACGTCTCTGTGATCGGTAGGAAATGAAGCTTGATAGGCATTTCCTTGAACTTCGCGTATTATTGTTTCTGCACTGGAGCGCTCTCTGGCTTTCAGATGCAGCAGCATTTAAACGTAATTGTGACAAACTGCAAAATAACCAAAATGCAGACAACTGCCAAATCGGTTTATTTTTGTTTATTTTGATTTATCGTTAAACCTTGAACACATGACATAAAAATGACAAGATGCATGAATTTTTTTTTGTGTCATTTGAAAACCGAAAGCACCGACAGGTATAAAAATAGTTATTACGACTAGATATATCTGAACACTGTGAACAAACCACCATTTCCGACAATGTACGAAAATGAGCAACATTCCCATAACAACAGTATTTCAATGCTACACTACGATGTTCCAGTGGCATTTTTTTCTGGAATACTTTTCAAAGAGGCAATTACAAGTACAACTCATTAACAAAGTTCTCAAAACACTCACCAACCAAAATGTACTAAACTAATCATGCCCTATAAAAAAATGTGCGATGTATTTGAGGGAACGGGGGACTTTTAAGCTGCCTTATATTCTCAAACACAGAAAGACAGAGGTGAGGAGGATGCGAGAGGATAAAAGCATGTTCCCTTGTTAGAAGTGACGCAAGATTGATCAGTGGATGCCCAAACATTAAAGCCAGCTTTAGTGCCATCATTCAGAGAATGCAGTAACCGTGATGAAGCAGGTTGGCGTTGTGAGCGTACCTGATAAAGGCAGTGGCAAACACTGCGCAGCTGAGGAGGAAACTCTGTGGAGGAGTTGATGATAGCCAGAAAGAAGCGGTCTGTGATCTGCAGCAGGTTCTTCTGGTTCTCATCCAGGTTCTCCGTTTGTTCTAACCTGAAATGGAAAATGGGCGATCCATAAATGTTGCTAGAGCTTGAATTCACAAGGATGATAGGGATGCAGTGGGGGATAGATGAGAGTATTCCATATTCCACCTCAAATAGAAATCACATTTCCATTTTGTTTAAAGGGGAAGGGCATCAAATAAATTAAAACAGATTTTTCAGTGGTAAGACAAACAGACAGTACCATCCGAACTTGTTCAATTTATTAAACCAAAGTTGCTATAATAAAATGAACAATGTTTCTGGAAGACATCCTACCACGAACGGTTTACTTCTAGTCATTTCTATATTACTTAGGGATGACTATAAAAACCTACCAGCCACAACTTAACTCCATTAAAATATCCGAATAACCACATTAGATAAAGATTTAATCACGATTTAACAGTATCATCACCAGTGGTTTAACTAGAAACATGTACCTGGTGGGGTCGACTTCAAAACTGATCTGCTGCCATTCTGGTGTGGTGATTATTCCTCTTAAAAGCGGATCCAGCAGCTTCTGCAGATATGTAGCACCGTACACCTGCAAACAACAGCACCAGCACAGAAACGGGACAGGATATTATCTCATCATACGTCACTTATACAATCATATTATTGATTATACCACGGAAATCTCCTATTAAATCACTTGAAAAGGATCTTTCCTTTCAATACATTTCTTATTGAAACAGTTCAAAGGGAAGACAAACAGGAATGGTTGGTTTCCTTTACAGGCTTTAACATTTCTTCAATATTTTCATATTTATATATACATAAACTGTAGATTAAATATATCTTTTGGATAAAAATCTATTCTGTTGACGTTTAGGACACATTGTATATTGATAGTTTCAAAGTCACAATTTTGATGTGAAGTGGTTCACATGTATCTTGTATATGTTAAAGTAACAGTTCACCAAAAAATAAAGAATACTGTCATCATTTACTCTCCCTCTTGTTTCTTCCGCAAAAGAAGTTATTTTGAAGAATGCTGTTAACCGGAACCCATTTACTTGTATGGTGCAATCAATAGAAGAGAATGGGTGCGGTGCTGGTACCCACTTTCTTCAAAATATCTTCATTTGTGTCTTGCGGAAGAAAGAAAGTCATGCATGTTTGAACTGACAAGAATGAGAGTAAATGATGACAGAATTTTCATTTTGGAGTGAACTATCACTTTAAAGGGTAAAGAATGCTTATGCTCTAGAACAGTGGTTCTCAAACCTTTTTGGCTTAAGTACCCCTTTTTGTGATTTTTTTACCCTTTGAAGTACCCTTTGACCAGACAACAAAATTTTACCTTAAAATTCACTGAAATGAGAGTCAAACAGTAATTATATCTAAATGTATTAAATTATTTTTTAAGCATATTTGTGTAGTCCTAATTTCATATAAAAATACTATTATCATAATTTATTGATTTTCATTATGTAATCCTAAATGTCAGTTTCTCTCACGTTCCCCCTGCAGTACCCTTGCAGTACCCCAGGGGGTACGCCTACCCCTATTTGAGAACCACAGCTCTAGAAGGCAGTTTAACATTACCTTGAAGCAAAATGTCATAATCTTGCTGGCTAGGCTGTTGCCTCTGAAAAGGGTCTGCATAGAGTCGGCCAGTTCCACTTCTTTTGAGAACATGTTCCATAGCAGCTGATACAGCAGATGTCGCGAGTCGAACAGTGTCACCAACACCCTGGCCAGCTCATCCTAAAAATCACCACAACACTTTAACCACATTTTCTTACCAATGACCAACAACATACCCAACCTATCACTGCAGGTGAGCTAGCAAAACAGATGTTTCTGCGTAATTCAGCAAAAAGTTGTTTCAACAAAAGAATACTTTGCAAAACTTTCCGACGTCTATTTAACAGTTACTCACCCATTGGGAACAGGGGACCACATTGGCCAGGGCCATGGCAATGGGCAGCTCGCCCTGGTCACCCATCATGGTGACCAGCTCGACGAGTCTCTCAAAGCGATCTGCCAGCACGGTCTCTGCCAACGTGTCGAATTCAGTCCCTTGTTGCAAAATCTTTGTGAGGACCTCCAGGAATGTAGCACGTGTCTGTAAGTCCTTATGGTACCCCAACCCTGTTCAGAAATAAAAAAAGAATCATTCAAATCTATAAATTGACAGGAGACATTGGTCACACTTCTTGACTGTATCAATAGCAACGCTGTAAATTGAACTGTCTCTCACCGATGGAGTGCATGAGGCCACTATCCACATTGGCATTAAGTAAGTTGGACATAGCCAGAACTGTGCAGTGACGAAGCGACGCAAGCCGTCTAGACATGCCACGTTTCCTCCCGGCCACCTGCTGTCCATCTTCCTCGACCTCACTGCAGTCATTCAACAGGTTCATGAAGAGTGTGAAGTACCTGGAAAAGAGTGAGGAGCAAAAGAGAAATAAAGAGACTTTAACACTATTTTTAATTCTGGGTTCATTTCAAATAGCATACGAAAAAATATATGGTTGGATCCAGTATCCAGTGGCAGACAAATAATCTCACTTTAGAAACAGCTGTGACTTAGCCTCCATGAGCTCCACGCCATCCCCCTCTTCGGGCTGCAGGGGAAGACCAGCCAAAAGGGAAACAACCGCCTCCATACTGGCCTGGTCCAGATCCCTAAACAATATTTAAATACATGACCATCAGATGTCAGAAAAGTCTCTGGTTTCAAGGCATGACAGCTTTTAAATTGATGGTAAAATCTATTGAATTTCAAACACTATACCGTGTTAGACATTTGATGTCATCATCTGCTGCCTGATTGGAGGTTCCCATCACCCAGTCTGTGAGATACTCCACCATTTTATTTCTGGAAACAGCAGTGACATTAGGCGTCATATTACCTTTCAATCCATATACATTCAATGACAGCCAACATATTAAAAATGTTCTGCTATGTACAGATAGATCGGAGTTGATTATCAAAGGAATCAATAAAAGAGATTTCTTATTCAAATTACCGGAATTTCATCTCCTGGCAGAAGGAGAGGTCATCTCTGCGCTGCATCATCACCTCCACCAACTGACACAGCTTGGTTTTGATCTGAATGGCATGCACCCCGTTTCCTAAAATACGCACATATCTACAGAAAAAGGGAAGTCCAAAAATATAACATTGTCGTCTCGTCATTGTCGGCGAGAAGGAAACAAGAACAGTCTGATCAGAATGAGTCTTACCTGACCAGGTTGAGCATCATGGTCTCAATACTGGCCGGTCCCAGATGCTCAGAACTTCCCTCGGTATGGCTGTCCAGCAGATTCTTCATAATGGCGATGGTCTGCTCTACAAACAGTGTGTTGGTGTCTGTAAAGGGTACCTGGGGAAGTGAGGGACAAAACATTTTTCAATACAAAAATTCCTTCATAATTTTGTGACAGTCACATCATTCCAAACCTGTATGACTAAATATATTTTTAACAATGCTTGTAACCAAACAACGGTGGGCCTGTTGACTTCTATTGTACAGACAAAAAACTCCTCTCATTTCTCAAAACATTATCTTTTGTGTTCAACAGGAGAACTAATCATGTTTTGTTGGCATGAACTCTCTCTTAAAGAACTAAGAAGCTGATAATATAAATAGTAGAAATGATTCATGCAATGACTAGTTCATGTAAGAAGATTCAGAAGATTTTTAGAATCTTTGAGAAGAGAAGCAGTTTAGGGCCAAATTATCTGGTATGACAAGTATTGGCTGAACCAATAATGTTTATCTCCTGCCACCTTGTGCCCAAAAGCATATATGACACAAAACTTTAAACGGACAACATAAAAAAGCGAAATAAACAATTTAACATTTAAATGATTGTAAAAATTTGTATAATTCAAATGTATGTTGACATCAGCACAGTATTCGTTGTATTGAGTTCAATCAATGCTGATTGATTATAGATAGATTATATACACAATATATAACAGTAATTAAATATTCCCTGTTTTTGCACTACAGCATTGAGAATTTAGAGAAAAATTTGCTTAATCACAACAAAAACACCAAACTAAGTTTGTGTATAAAGTGAACATTTTGTGAGAGATCTTACCATTTAAGGGAAAATTCACCCGCCAAAATAACTTCTGGCATCATTTACTGTCAAGTTGTTATAAATCTGTATAAATTTCACCACCATTTACTACTATAATATGAAAAATGACAATACTAGTCAAAAGTGCCTTAGAACTGCTTAGCTTTTCTACCTTGTTCTTTTAAAATATCTTCTGTTGTGTTCAACATCATAAAGAAATGTTTAAAGCAATTTTTCCTACTATGGTAGTCACTGGTGGCCAAGAACTGTTTTGTTTGCAAGAATTCTTCTAAATATCTTTTTCTGTGTTCCTCAGAACAAATAACTTTATACAGATTTGAAACAACTCGAGGGTGAGTAAATATAGATTAAATGTCAGCAGATGATTTTCGGGTGAACTGTTCCTTTAATGTGCTAAAATTCATTCAATTACATCCCCACATATTAAATCACATAAAAAACCTCACTACTTTAAAACAAAATCGAATTCTTCAGTTTGCTCAACTCACCGGACCCTGCGTGTCAAAGAAGCGTCCGATGCTGTTGCGTAGCTTGGTAAAGAGCATGGGGTAGAGAGCTGGACTGAGCTCCAGTCCCACCAGGTCCTTGACATTAGTGCGAATCTGCATGCCCACCTTCTCGTGGGTACAGACCATTAGAGACAGCAGTCGCTCCAAAAACCTGTTGAGAGACGTTTCGCTGTTCACCTCACAGGATCCCATGGATATCATAGAGCTCTTGCGCTCGGTCAGAGGGCCCATGGGAGGACTGTAGGTGCCCAGACTTGGTGTACTGCGCTGTTGGAGACACACCCCGCCCAGAGCGGACAGGAAACCAGTCATGTTGATCCATTCCTGCGGACAGAGGGAACTGCAGAAGGAGGAACCAGATGCAAGGAGAAAGAAAACGATTTTGTATTGTTTCAGTTACCTGCCCATCTTCCACTCTGCTTTTGGAGTGATTGAGTATTTGTTTCGTAGCTTGCTCCCATTTTGCATGCGTGTCTTCCCATGCCTGCAAAAGACAATTATGACTAAATGTCAGCTTATTTGTTCGGTTTGAACAAAAATGTATACACACGAAACATTCAGATAAAGGTATAATATAAATCACCTCTATGTTTCCAGCTGTAGGGTGCTTTATCCTCCTCAACAGGGCCATCACTCTCTTCTGAAGCGTGTTTCGACCTAAGCACACACAAATTTTATACTACAAGCACAATAGCGAATAGAAAAATGATCCATGTATGTGCTGTGCTATATTTCATTCAAGCTCCAACCTGTAGCCATCATATTGCTGACAGAGGCGAGCTCCATGAAGGTGTTGTAGTTGGGCAGGACGGTGTGCATGGGCAGCTCGTCCACGCTGCAGCGGATGTCCGCTTCCTCCGAGAGATGGCGAAAACAGGACATGGCCACAAGCACGGCCTCAGCATCAGGACTCCACAGGAAGGTGTACAGACACACCTCAAGCTTGGTCTGAGCCTGTCTGCAGATGGGAATGAGACTGCCTTGTGTAGCACACTCCTGTAGGGGAAAAAACACGGAGCCGGTTTAGTTCAACTACATCAGTTCGACAGTTTAACGGCTGTATATTGGTTCCACAAAAACGCAAACTACATGTCCACCTTGTTTTTTAGTAGGAACTTGTTCCTGCATATAAGAATCTCCCTGAGCCACTTCAGTATCTCTGTACTGTTGATCATCTGGTGACCGATCAGCTTCTTACATATCAGGAATAAGACCTGAGAGCTGAACGAAGAGGAGAAAATACAGTTGAGGTTGACAGAATTTTGAGGGGGGGTAAACGATCGCATATGTCACATCTTATTGGCCGGCTGAATAACTTCCTCCAATCATCTGAGAGATCTTTTATGATGTCACCCACCTGATGTCCCAGAAGGTCTCAATGGTAGCATCAGGGTTCCACTGTTCGATGGTTTCTGGCTGATGTAACACCAACAGCGCCTAGGTAAGGATGCAAGCAAAATGTAGCTTTTTGGGTTGATGGGAAAGGGGCCGATCACATAAAAAGCGTCAATTGCTGTTAGACGCGCCATTTTGAATTGTTTTCAGTAGGCAAGGAGTGTTTTGCACGCTTTTTTCGGAGCGCTCTGACGATGGATACGTTAATACATTGTGATGAAAGATGACATCGGGGCGGAGCTGGGGGCGGGGCTTGTGTCCACAGTACAGCTCTTGCCCGCTAGGAACGATTTGAAGCAGCCATCAGAGATGCGCAGACATGTGTACGTCTTCTTTATACAATGCGGGATGCGCAGACACTCGTCTTCTATATACAATTTGGGATAAGCATACACGATTCTTCTTTACACAGCGCGGGATGTGCAAACAGGCGTCTTAGTTATAAAGTCAGGCAGGTCTGTGCAAATTGTGCGCCCTCTTTATACAGCGTGAGTATTATATTAACCAGTCTGTACAGCGGAAGTTTAAATGCCCCTTAGCCTTGTTCATAATTGTTCCTGAAGTGATTTGCAGCATGAAGCAGCATGAATCACGTGTCAAAAGTGAAACATTTGTTGGAATCACGATGCTGGCTCTCCATCGTGATGCCCGTCAGCCATCGGCGATGGCATCGTCTATCGACCCAACCCTACTTGACGTCATGTGCCTTTTTTCCACCGTCCAATCGAATGAAAGGAGAGTCGGGCCTTCGGATGTGGTGACAGAACTTTACAGTTGCATTTAACGTCTCGAGACTGCAATGGTGAAGGAGAAACGTGTGCTGGTTGACGCGGGTTAACCAGGCAAGGACACAGCATGCGCCCTCTGCTTGTACCTTTATAAAGTTTCTTATAATATGACTAGAGCACTGGCGCTATAATCCTTGACTGATAGGACCGCTGTTTCGGTGCTAACCTTCCAACATAAAAAAATGCAACGCGCTGCTCTTTTCAGAGAGTCAACCGAAAGAGCAGTGAAAAGCGCGTTCAATGTGATCGCCCCCTTAGGAAGCAACCTGACTGCTCATTTTGATCGGATGGATTACCTCCATGGCTTCCTGTGAGAGTTCGACGCTGTGGTTGAGAGGAACCAGCGCCACCAGACCTTTGATGAGCTCAGCTGTGCTGTTCTGGATCTCTGGACCAGATTTACCAGGGTTCTGATAAAAATGCATTGAACACAAAGTCAATATTTTTATGCAGTTCTGTCGGGTGATGCTGATGGTGCACTTTCCATATGAATTCTTGAAATCTGACCAAATATATGGTTGTCTAACTTTAGAGCTTGCGCTTTATTCAATACAATTCCTAAATAATCAAAGTGATATTAACACAAAAGACAAGATATTAAAAAGAGATAAATAGGGGTATCACAATACACCTGTATTGACAATAACAGCAATTTTATTATAGCGATTATCAATATCATGTTAATACTACATATAGTATTGTAAATAAATCAGGTAATAATTAATTTTGTCTTAAGAGTTTCTCTACGCCTCAATACAATCATATTTCCAGTGTAATTCATTGGCTAAGAAATTGAAACACAAAATAAACGTAATTTATATGAATAATAGCATTATTTATTATAGGGGGGCAAGCAATAGATATCGTGTTAATAGTGCTATCGATAATACCATAATTATTTTGGGAAAGCTCCTTCATATATAAATAACTCCATGAGGGCCGTACTCACGTGTAGCATTAGTTTCGGGTCAGCGTGGATAAGTTTGACCAGGGCGAGCAGCAGAGAGCGCGAGTCAAGGTCTGTGGACCTCTCCTTAAACTTTAAACTGGTTGTCATTTTTTCTTTAAAAGTCAAACTCTGCAGAGGAAATGCAAAAATTGGTTGAATTCATAATTGGTTGAATAGTAGATGTGAGAGCATGTGTGTTTTATAGTGTATTGTATTAGTCTTACTGATGTCATCCTCAGAGGTGGATGGGCACTGAGACTTTGGATCACTCTGCCCAGCGTGTCCGCAAACATTGTACGCAGTTCACCTGAGTAGCAGTAGATGGCGTCGATCTTTGGCCACCAGTCCAGGTGAGACTAGAAATAACATGAATGATGAAAATTAATAAAAGCAACAAATTACAACATCACTTTTAACTCGGTAGCGTTTGTACTTACATTGGTGATAATTTTGTGCAACGAGTTGACCAGGACATAATGAAAGGTAGGAGGAGAACTCGAAGCTAAACACACCTAGACCCCAAACAATCATTAGAATTCAAACATTTGTACACAGACCAACAATTCACAACTAAAATCACACATATTTTTAAAGGAACAGAGAGAATGCATATTATGGTACATTAACTAAGCTGACCTTGAAATGCTGGTTGTTACGAGGATTGATGCGATAACACGACACAAAGCAGTCGATCATCAAATCCACATCAGCGCTCTGGCAGCCCGCCCCCCTCGAGAACGGCTTTGTGGGGTTAAACAGAAGACCCTAGGAGAGAAGACATGCCAAGGTTATACAGGAAGAAATATACCGAAATTATTTCTAGTAGGCTCAGTTATCATAACCCCGTACCTTAAGGTCCAGTACAATAGACTGAACTAGGAGAAATATAACTGAATTATCCTCCCAGTTGATGTAAGTGCATGCTTTGCAGAGCTTGACACAGGCGACGGCTGCGCTCTCTGTCAGCGGTCTGCTGCCACTGTGCTGTCCCAGAGCCTTCCGGAGACTTTCCAAAAAGGACTTCTGTTAAATAAATAAAAAACTTTGTAGCTCCCAGACCATCTCTGATCTCTGACCACTGCTGTTTCTTGGCAAAACTGATATATAATCACATCTTTACAATGTATACTGTACTGCAATGTACTGTACTCAAATTACCCAAATTTATAATTTTGGAGATTTTTAGAATTCAGATTTTTGTTATTTAAATTTTATAATTGCCAACAGTGCTTCCGTAAACTGTTTTCACAAAGCTTCATTTCGATTATAAGGTGTTTTTTATTAAGCACTCATTTTTGTGCGCTACTACAAACAGAAGTGAAACTCGGCACACGCATCTGCAGATAAGACTTGAAACACTGTTGTCACTGTGACCTCAGACCTTGTTAGCTTTCTCCTCTCCACCAACTTCTTTGGTAATGCTCTGTGTGATCTCGGGACACAGAATCAGGAGGATGATCTGCAGCGGCCACACTGCCGCCTTCCTCTTGGCGCTCTCCGCAAAATTGTCCACCAGGTCGAACAGCTTTTCTGCACAGTCTGTGTACACGACAGAAACATATAGAAATTTAACTTCTCCCATACTGGCACTGCACTGGCAAGACGAGTGACATATAAGTGTAATGAACAAGTGATCAGATATCAATGACTGTGTTGCTCACCAGCCATGTCAGCCTGGGGTCTCTGATAAAGCATGGTGAACTCATCGGGGTAATGCTCCACCCAGTTCCAGAAAGCCTGCGAAGACATACGATATATTTAGTATTATGGCCTGATGTTAATGAGATTTTTTGTTCAATATTTTTCTTTTTGCATAGCACCTACCTTTTCCAGACTACTGATTACTGCGAGCTGGGCAGGTTTTTTCAAAGCTTTGAATTTGAGTACTGTTTCTAAAGAAAATTTTAAAAACGTACAAAAAATTCAGCGATTCAAACAAATGGTTTTAAGAATAATGTGGTCAAGAACTTTTAGAAAACTGCTTTTAATCCTTTAAGGGGTCATATGGCGCGAACACAGCATGTCTTTTCTGTGTCTTGCTGTGTATGCTCACCAAGACCTGCCTGAAACCCCTCGGTAACCACACCCCCACAAATCTACGTCAGTTCGTGGTATGATTTGAATAAGACTGCCCAAATGTAATCGCAAGTTAGGTGGGCATACCTGTCAGTGCAATTGCTTTGAAATCTGATATTCCAAATTAGGTAAGCAGCGTTATATTTCCGTCACACTCTTGCACTATTTGACCATTTACTACGCACTGGTTAACTGACCAATCACAGCACAATTCGCTTTTCAGAGCCATGAGCTTTGTAAAAAATCCACAGTTTCTGAGAGGCGGGGCAAAGAGGAGATAATACAGCGTTGTTGATCCTTAAATCGTGTTTACACATTGGATTACATCTAAAACAAACTATAATATTCGTTTTAGCCATGTCATATGACCCCTTTAAGATAGTTTAGAGTTTAAAAAACGAATCCTAAAATAACATCATCATGATTAAAGCGTATTCATTAACATGTGTACTTTACCTTGTAGCAGTCTCTTTAACTTGGAGCAGTCTACATTGATATACTGGATGAGTTCAATGTCGTGGACATCCACTGTGTCCTCTGTACATACTGTAAATTCCTGCAACCTGTGACATTGGAAAACATCTATCTATAAAGACGGCTATTATTCTAATGCTATTATAAGAATATTTTGGGTTCTGAGCTGTGAATCACAAATTGAAAGAGGCCTTAAATTGGAGCTCTGCGGTATCCCTGGTGTCTAAGAGTTACCTTGTAGAAATACGGCTGAAGACGGCGTTGAAGTTGTTGCAGCTGAGAGAGAAGAGAACAGCAGAGGCGGAGCTACGCAGCTGAGCGGCGTGCTGCTGCACCTCACGGTACGAGTGCAGGAAGTGACAGATCTCAGGCAGCAACTGCTTCACCAGCATGGCCTCATCCAGCCTCAGGCAATCCTTTGGTTGCTAAGGGAAAAATGTGCCAATAAACATAAACACTTATTCCCCTGTAGGGATTCCTGTTTATGATACCGATACCATTAGATTCTGGTACCGTTCTGAAGCCAAAGTCTTGGTATTGAGCCAACCCTACTCCTGCTTATTGAAAACACATTGAACACATATTTTTGTATAATTTTGTAATGTTTACTGCTTTTGTCCTCCTGGAAATATATACAAGTACATTTTGCATTAACAGAAGTAATTGCACAAGACAGTAAAGGGACGTCTTCCATGCAAGTAAGCAAAAAATTGGAATCCAAAGGAAAATCCAGATCGTCTCTCAAGTTAAGGAAACACCTGCAAATGTAATAAACTGCTGCTAGGACCAGTCCAGCGCGTTCTGTCTGCCTAAAGATTTAATTATTTTTCCAGGACTCTCCGTCTAATACTTCAGAGTTAAGACACAAACCATTTCTAGATAGTTTTGTGCCACTGATATATCACAGTAATCTTAACTTTATACAAATATTTGGAATAAGATTTAAGGCGGTTTTAAAGCTGTGAGACAGGTCAGGGTGTGGAAAATGCAATAATCAAATGATTGTAACTATGAAGCAACTGCGATCAGCTATAAAGCTGGAACAATGTTCGCTGTTGAACAGGACGTAAGACAGTTGAAAAATGGGATAGGTTGGACAAAGTCCACTTTGGGTTATGACTACTCACCCCCGCCAGACACTTCTCCAGTGTGTCCAGGATAATCAGCTGGGAGAGGTAGAGGTTCTTCTCTGCCGCTTCGCCGAAAATTCGCTGCGAATGAGAAAAGCACAATTACAAATGTTGCATTCTGCTTTTTGATCTAAAAACACCACATTTAATGTCAAAGACGTAGACTTGCCATGTTGTTCACATTTTTGAGTATGTTGGTCAGACCATTGATGACAAGGGCGAATTTGTACTTGGAGATGTTTATCAAACATTCTTTGTTGTGCTCGGTGCTCACTTTGCTGTGGGTGCTCTGTTGTCCTGTCTTTGTAGGTAGCTGTGGGTGAGAGAGAGAGAAAAAAAACGTTTGACATAAAAACCCGGCACCAAATGTACACTTCTTACACAAAGGATTAAACATTTGAGATAGACCACAAACAGATCTGGCTGGCAGGTGTGAATGTTGGATTCCTGTGGCTTTGCTTTTAAAGCTTATGTTAACTCCTGGTTGGAATAATGCTTAGGTCTGACGGTCTTAAATTTGACACGCCCACCCCAGAAGAACATCTAAGCACTAAAGACTCCAACCCACTCATCCAGGGCCTAAACTCTCCAACTTTAGGTGTTAAAACAAAGAGCCCCAAGCTCTCCAGACTTCCGCCCTCTGTCGCACACCTGCGGCCCAGCACATCTGCTCTTGCGCTGTCTAACACACACAAAAGCAGTTTATTCTTTGCAATGGAAATGGTGAAAGAACGCAAGGTCTGGCCATCTTAATGAAGCATTTGTAAAATGAGTGGGTGGAGGTCTCTCTCCCTTTAAGCGTTCCCCGATGAGAAATTGCTCTCGCTGTTTCAGAATACCGCGGTTCCTTTAAAAGGATCTAAGGAGCGTTGTTTTGGTTACTTCATTAGCTTATACCAACGTGTATACAGTCTGTGAACGAATGTAAACAAAGTTGGCAAGCAGCCCAGTGGAAAAAAGTTCAGTTCGAACCAAAAACAAAACCACAGGAAAGAATTGATCAGATTCGGGTTAGTGATCAAATAAAGAGCATTAAAAACAGCATTACAATACAATAATGCTTTATAGCGCACATCACTTTAAATTATCTAGCCTACAAAATAATTCACCCTACAGATGTCATTATTGGTTGCTAGGTTTAAGTGACCTAACAGCTGCATGTCAAAAGAGACTCTTGGAAGCCCTGAGGTCCCTTCCTTCTTTCCGGTGTGTGACTCTAACACAAAAGCATGTGGCTGGGAATTAAAGTCCTAAAACCGGAGAGGAGTCTGTCTGTTAATCCCACGACCATCAACAACACACCCAACACTACATATCACTACATACACAGAACACATACACTCACATGGTACAGCCTTGTTGACATCCATTTTAATGCTGGATACCGAGGGACAGTAAGCACTTTGTTTTCCAGGAACAGTTTAAAATTCCAGAAAGGTCAGTGACAGATTGCTTCGCTTAATTGCACTCGTATGTGCTACAATACAATTGTAAGTGCAATTACTGTGGACATACGTTAAGAGATAACAAAAAGACAAATCTGATACACTAAACCAAATCTTATTCAAATATTATGAAATGACGCCATTTTGATTGTTTGGGATTATGGCGTAATTAAACTTTTATGGGCAACCATTCAAGAGAAATATGAGTTTCTACCTCTTCCATCAGTGGATAAAGGGATAGTTGTTCACCCGAACATGAAAATGGAAATTCTTTTATTAATAACTCACTTACTTACTGTTTCCATTTTTGGAAATTTGGAATAATGCTTGTAACCAAACAGTTATTGGAACCCATTGATAACCATAGCAGGAAAAATTAGAATGGCAGTCAGATGAGCCCCAGAAATATTTGCTGTCCTACATTCTTCAAAATATCTTCTTTTGTGCTCAACAGAATAAAATATATATGGGTTGGGCGATGACTAACAAACTGGCATCGAACTATGGACACAATGAAACATCACGATGGACGATGATATCATTGTAAAGTCAGGCGGGTCTGCGCAAACTGCGAATCCTCTTCATACAGCGCAAGCTCCACAGTTATAAATTCAGAATATTCTGATCTGTACAGTGTAATTTTTTATGCCAATTAGCTTTGTTCGTATTTTTTTACAACGTGATTTGCAGCACAGAGTAGCACGTGAGGAAAGTGAAACATTTATTGGAATCACGATGCTGGCTCAACATCATCATCGGGGAAGGATGAGGGCACCGTCTATTGGCCCAGCCCTATTATAAGCATTCTTAAGAATATCTTTCTCTATTTACTGTTCATGTATACAGTTTTGGAACAGATTGAATGCAAGTAAATGTTGACAGAATTTTAATTTTTGGGTGAACTATCCCTTTAAGAAAAAAATTATATAAAAATCCATGTGACACTGACTGTACAACCAAATGTCAAATAAACATTATCAGGCCAATATTTTAAAACCTTGTCTTCAATAAGACCACATACATTAGACATACATTCTAATCCAAATAACTAACAGTGGTTTCATTTGTGCACTTTTTGGGATTCAAACATGATACTGGCATTATTAAAACATTTTACAGTAAACAAGTAGTGATGATAGGCTCTAGAAATTCACACGAATAACTTTATTTGTACATAACATCAGAATAAAATGACAAAAAATGTGTAGTCTGTATCACGGCGCAAGGGACCGATTCATTATTCGGTTCACTGAATCGAACTGTCCTAAAGAATCGGTTTGCATAAAATAAATCAGACTTCCCAACACTATCACAGACTGCCCCATACACGAATAAAATGCAGTAAAAAAATTATGAAATACATCAGATACTTTCATAAGTTTTTTTCCCAGACAAAAGCTTTTCGCTCACAACCATACATGTCATGTTCTTTCTATCCAGTATCTAAGCCTTGGCCAAATATGTGTATGTAAATGTCCCAAGCTGGAATCTATGTAGAATACAAAGCAACATCAATCTCTCATTCCTGAGTCAGAGCTCTCCCCAGAGAGACAACAGATTAGTTTTCCATGACCATGCAATGGCATCTGTGAGGTCATTGTTACAAGGTACTCTGTGCATTCATACAGCTGCTGACAAGGCAATAACAGCACACAGAGTTTGCCTTTTACAATTTGAGAAAATACAAAAGTGACACATCACTGACGTTATTATTGCAAAAGATGCAATTTCATTGTAATCTGGCCGTTTCTATTATATTTTATAACTGCATTGTTACTGTTGGCTGCAGCCATTCAGAAATAATAAAAAAATGATAAGGTGGCAAAAGCTTGACTTGTCAACGCATTAAACCAAATAAGTGCCTTAAGTTCTCTGTTTTAAAGAGCCTAAGATCGGCTAAACAACAGCAAAGGAGCTTAAACCCCTTTTAAACTTTAATCAAACTGTTAGAAAATCTAGCCACTGCACAGGATACAAACCACCTTCAAAAGGAGATTTCAACTGGATGACAGCACAGGATCAAACACAACTGCTGTGACAGAAACTGGGGGGAACCAATTCCTATAAAAACATTAAATAAATCTTACTCGATTATAAACTATAGAATGCTTACAAACCATTCATTTCTATACAAAATAAATACATAATTATTTGCATGAAACTACATTTCAGTAACTGTACATTTCAAGGAACCAGTGCAGTTTTGGCACTTACGAGAAGACGTTTTGAGCAACAGTGCTTTGCAACTTTCCAACCACTTTTATCTCACTGACCATGTAAATCTTGCAATGCAAACTATGTTCGATTTAGACATGTTTGCATTTTTGCAGGCATGCACTGACTGTAGACGCCAGTAAGGTTGCTTTAGCTATGCGATCTCATCCCTGTCTATGTCAACAACACAGAGGGAGTCTGATTCCCTTTGTTTATATTTAGCCACGGCGCGCGACCAACTCATCCGAACAATCATCGATTCAATCGCGATGCCACAGATCAACATTATACTCATTCGTTGGCCAAACGCACTACGACCGGCCTAACCAAGATCATCCTCGTATTGCATTTGACCATCGAAAGCCCAAATCTGCCAACCATTTCATTTTCAACATAAACAACGCGCGTGCACGCAGATGCAAACATCATTTCGCAGTTTGCATGCTCGCTTTTTACGCCTCTAAACGTCAAAGCCCAGCGGCGACCACCCGAGCTGGCTGTTTTATTTACCTGTTCGTCGAATCTGTTAATGATGGCCTGGACCCACTCCACGGGCTTGTGCGCCGCCATGCTCAGGCGGGTGCGCGCGCCGCAGTGTCTCCTATCAATCACTGTTGCGATCCCGATATCTGCTCCCGAATCGCCCCCTACGCACCGAATACCTCCAAAACAGCTCCGAAAAAATGCTGGAGGAGAACAGCGGAGGAGGTGAAGGAGGTGGAGGGAGGAGGGGGGTCTGGTTTAGTTTTTCACTTCAAGCTCACTCCACAGAGCCGCCATGACACACACACCGGAAGTTTGAATCCTCCTCTCGCTAGCTCCAGTCTGGCTGTGGAGCATGCGGAGTAGCGCTAGTAAAGAACTGAGGCGTTTACATAAGTACAGTTCCCTGCTAAAATATATATTACTTTCTAATGTTTTCAAATGCATTACTGTTGTCTACTGTTGAAATGTACAAGTCATAAGCAAAGTTGTATATTATTTAAAAAAGAAAGAACACCGCATTTCTTTATTACTATAATAATCAGTGTTGGGTAAGTCACTCTGGAAAAGTAATTAATTACTAGTTACTAATTACATAACAAATTACTCTCTCCATAAAGTATTTATTTACTTATTACTGCCAAGTCCTATAGTCTCTTTGATTAGTTAAGTGATTCAAGGATAGACACGAAATGACGCTAAACTCAGTTGAATCAATCATTTTTAACTATATAAAGTAGGCTACTCTTATTAACTGACTAAAAGTATTAAAAATGTGAGAAATATACATTAATGAATTCACATGCATTCTAAAGTAAGACTTTGAATTGCAATGTCAATTCCACTATTGTATACATTACACGGTATTTAGTTCAATTACATGAAGTAACTGTAATTAAATTACAGAACATATAAGAGTAATTCCTTACTTTACTTTTTAAGGGAAAATGAATTAAATTACAGTAATTAATGACTTAATAACTAGTGACACCCAACACTATTAATAATAATACATTTGACCCTGGACAACAAAAAACAGTCTTATGGGTCTTTTTTTTTTAATTAAGATTTTAACAATATCTGAAAGCGGAAGAGTTATGCATTTTATAAATTTATGGTTTGTTAGGATATGGCAATATCCGGCAGGAGATAAACAACCGTTAAAAACTCTGGAATCTGAGGGGGGCAAAAAAATCTAAATATTGAGTAATTCGCCTTTGAAGTTAATCAGAGGAGCTGTACTAGGCCATCCACTCACAAAGATAAAGGTTTTATATATTTACGGTACAACGTTTACAAAATATATTCATGGAATATCATCTTTACTTAATAATTTTATGCCATTAAAGAAAAATCTATAATTTTGACCCATATGTTGTATTTTTGGCGCTTTACTAAAAACTTTTGTTTGATCCAGGGTCACATATGTACATTTTTATTTAAATTAATAATAACCCCGAAACAGTTGAGTCCCCACCTGATACTGTGGTCAATTCAACAGGTGGTTCAAGTGGTTCTCAACAGGGGGCTGTGGCCCACATGGGGGCCCCAGCTGACCTCCAAGGCGGCCTCAAGATGACTAATAATTAAAAATTTAGATAAAATGAGTATTGCAATAAAAAAACAAGATATTTCTTGATATTTGGAGATTTTTTAAATAAATAAATGTTGAAGCTCGAAAATATTATTATGAGTTTTTGTGATTGTGAGTGAGATTGGATATTCTTGAATACAATGGAGGACCTTGGAGTCAAAAAGGTTGTGCTAATATTCTACGGTATTTTATCTGGTAAGACCAGAGTTAAAAGCGACCACTATTCCATGAGCCTTGCTCAATTTCACCTGACTCTTCAGTCTCCACAATATATGATGGTTAAACAATTTTGCTTGCTGCCATTGTAGGAGGAGGTTCGTCCTGATACATTGCTCCAGCTCTGAGTGTGGCGATCACCTAACTACAAAACCTAATAAAATTAGTTAAATCAGAGTGGATATGGAGCGGTGAAGGAAAAGAGATGCCAGAAGAATCACCAGTTTAGGGTCCTGAGATGGTTCGTCTGTCGTCTAAATGTAAATGTAAACTTCATCCGATTTAACTTCTATTCTTATATATAGTTTACAATCAAATAAGTCTATGATAATATAGCAAATAAAGATTACAACAGGAGAAGGCCCTTATGATATTTACAAATAGTAAAGAAAGCCTGCCACTTAGAACGGTTTCTTAAGGCATCTAAAAGGCATGTACTGTAGTTTTGTCCTAATTTACTCCCCCACATGCTTTTCTAAAACTATATAAGTGGATGAGTAAATAGTGACTCACTTTCCATTTTTGGGAAACTGACCATTTTATTAGTAATTTACAGCTTAGAACATCACAATGTATCATAGTATACACACGATTCCATTGACACCAATTATTTGCATGAGATACAGCTCTTTGCATGTGGATTGTTCTATCAATCATTAAGGAAGACACAAAGTGATTAGAAATTGACAGTTTATTGAATTGTCTTTAATTAGGCCTAATTAATCAAGCAAAAGAAACGAAACTTGGATTTAAGACCCTAAACCTTGATGAAAATCAACTGTAAATCTGAAAATCTCCAAAGATTTCATAAACTTCAATTTCAGAGAACTGCCAGAACCGATGGTTAAAACTGTGTATTTGTTGACCATTTTCAGACATATTGTAGCGATGGCCAGCATAATAAATGGTAACCTGAAACAAAAAACCTTAAATAAAATATGTGGTACTATCGCTATAAAAATCCTTATTAAAATGTCCTGCCTGTGCAAGAACAATCCTAACATTGATTGCTCCTATAAAGGTTTAGACAAACATTAAACAATTTGCATATGACATGAAAGTTACAGCATTATTAAAGTTATGCAACTTTTAAAGGTTATACAAAGTTATATAGGACACAAAAAAGAAAATATATATGCTCAGGAATCAGAAAGATATGGGATTGCTTAATTCAAAGGGTTGACCTTCTTTAAACAGCATGCCTGCAGGATGTTATTCTGCACTCCATTAGTCATCCCACGTGTTGCACACTAGCTTATTCTCATCAAAACGACAATTGTAATGAAATGCAAACCCAAATGTATGGCGCAGGTTAATATGTAAATGAGGAAAGACACCATAATAAACAAATCAATAACATAAAATATATTGAAACAGAAGATAATGTTCTCGGTGTCCGATCTTGGTTAACCTGTAAGCATCTGGGTTGACCACTCCTTGAACCGTGAAGGTTTTGCCAAGTTTCACTCCACCTTTAATAATGTTTTTGTATGGAATTGCTGATTATTGGTGAAACAAGCGAGACTTTAATGAAGATTTAAACAACACGATAGTTTCAAGTTGTGATATTTAAAAATTTAAAAATGTGTTTAACGTAAAAGGGCTCACTTAAAGTGACACTCTAACCTGAATATCACCTGAAAGCCTTATATTAAAAACTAAACAAATGATTACATACTAAATAATAATGCTGCTTTTAACAAACATATGTACATTACTAGTTCAGCACTCCGAAACAAAATGTCAGTATCTGCTAAGTCAATAGAGTTTAATGTGTTTTAACAGTTTAGAGGCTTAGAAGGAATACAGGAAAATATATAGATAAATAAAAATAACCTTAGATGTGTTCTATTATATTATGATCACAAAGTAAAAAAGTTGTTTACTTACGACCAGTTGGGGGCATTGAATCTAACAGTTCTTTTCTACAGTCATAAATGTTCAACTCAATTAAATTTTATTTATATAGCGCTTTTCACAATGTATATTGTTCCAAAGCAGCTTTGGAGCAAAAAATAAAAACACATTAATGTAAAACACACCACAGTGCATTGTGTTTTTAGACCAAGCAATATCTAGTAAATAATATCTAATAAATAAAGTAATGAATAAATAAATAAATGCATTCTCCCGGTGAGCAAGCCAACACTGCCCTGCTGTGGCGAGGAACCCAAACTCCAATGATGTCTTTGACTAGACCTATAATGCACAATCATGCACA
The DNA here is from genome assembly GCA_008369825.1 of Triplophysa tibetana. Classification (NCBI taxonomy): domain Eukaryota; kingdom Metazoa; phylum Chordata; class Actinopteri; order Cypriniformes; family Nemacheilidae; genus Triplophysa; species Triplophysa tibetana. Next base: position 15,027,923 of record CM017917.1, read on the forward strand.
ATGTAAATGCTTAAATATGTCAAATACAATAAGGTCCTCCCAAATATTGGTGAGAAATGTAAAGACAACAATGCATTTTAAACACACCTTATTAAATGATACAAAAAGAAATTTTGTTTGTTTAATTTAAATGACAACTTTACACTGTAAACCCAATTAAGTTAAAAAAACGAGTTTTGAGTGTGTTGTACATGTAAATGTACTTCAATTTTGAACTTTTAGTGAGTTAACCTTGTATATTTAAAGTTAAATGATAGAAGTGTCTTATTAAATTATCCCAATCATTTTTACCACACCAACAATTAAGAAACAGCCTTCACACAGATTGTTATACAACACAGTTATGGTACCTTCACACAACTTAAGCAAAAGCACCACTCTTCTGAACGATGGTAACCCTTTCGGTATTCTAAACTCCTGACAAACCCCAAAACAAAAAAATACAACGAACTCTTTGTAATTTTGTAAAATGTAATTTTGCAAGTTTGCGATCCATCACTCTTACAGCCATATGTTTCTGTGTGAACCAGCTACATTAACTGGCTGTATGGCTTGGTTGTTTTGAAAGGGTCATTTATATTCTCATATTTTGCCATTGTATGTTAATGTTCTCCGCACAATCCGTGTTGATTCACATTATTGGTGTAAATCACTCATTTGTTTATCATGAACGCAAACATGCGAGACGTATCAACGACCACTAACTGTAGCCTACGTTCAGACCGCCGGCATCGAGAGCGTCAAAAATCGCTCTGGCCGCTCTGCCAACAACGCTGTAGAAAGAGTCTTGGGCACGCTGACGCTCTGATGTAGAAATAGGCAGCAGCGCTTAGTTTTAATTCAAAATATATAAAAAAATTGCCAAACCTCTTTACAACACCTATATATCTGAAATATTCTGCAGCAGTAACACTGTTTTGCATGTTCTGGCGCTAAGATTCCCGCTAATTTACAGAAAATGTATAACGTTTATGCACATCAGCAACTCACCAGGAACACAAACAATCTCAGACACCATGGTCCACGCATCATTTTGTAAATGTATGTTCGCAAACAGGCATGCGTCGTATATGATTTGGGAAACCCGCCACAGCAATGAAAATATTAGTATGGATCTATATTGACTAATATATGTATCTATATGATCTAAATACTCCTTTCAATAATCTAAATAATAATAAAAATTGACTTTGATTTAATTTGAGTCATAATTTATACAGTGAATACTGATAAGGGGAGAAATAAAGCTGAATGTGTTCAAAATACCCAGCTGAGATATTTATTATATCACAAAATAAATTATTAAAAATGTTTTCCACTTGTTTATTGTGTAAAGAAATCATTATTGATATTAATTTAATTTTAAAGCTATTCTTAACTGTGATGATTATTCATAATAAGATTTTTTTTAATGAATTGGTTCACTTGACAAGTATAGGTGGCAATTTGAACCTTTATTAAAGGGAAAACTTCTCATTTATTTTGCTTTCAGTGAACAAAAGTCTCGCGGTACAAAGGTGCGAAAGCGTGGAAAAGATTGTGCAGTGTTGTAAATCGTTGCAAAACATAATTACCATTTGGGCATGCGGGTTTTCTACTACGTCATTATGCGCATGCGCGGATGGATCGTGCAGGAATCCCAGATCGTGTACCGACACTGCGTTCTGTGGATTCCTGTCAAGTGGTGGACTTCTTCGTTCCGATTGGTTGCCCCCTAACCGCGTCATAGCTCATTACCATGAAGTTGACCAATTTCAATTCTCCTTGAGGCTGTCAACGGCCAAGACACGCTGCTGCTCGCTGCATTGAAAAAGAATGATTTCCGGCCACTTTGACGCTTTCTGCGGCGGCGGTCTAAACGCACAGTAAGGCGGGGGAAAAGACTGCAAGAAGAGAGCCCCCATCTTTACTTCTGCCGAAATAGCCATACTGCTGGATGAGGTGGACTCCACAAAGCTTTCGCGTGCTACCCGGCCACTTTGCCACCACGTCTGTAAACATTTTTTTGCGGCCCAAATCTGGCCCACACCTTACTCCCCATACTTTACTCATCTGGCCAACATACCGCGTGGAATGATGGCACTTGTGCAGTCAGCTCCCGTTTGCCAGATTTGGGCCACAGGCATGCCAAAGCTATGCCACGTGTCAAACATCAGAACAAATAAAGCTGAGTTGAACCAAATGTAAACAACAGTTCATTTCAATTCTGGCACAGATTTATCCCAAAACCAACACCTTTCTGTACTCCTGTTTGACAGAATTTGTATTGAGTTTCATTATTACTATAGTGATGATTGAGTTTTTAGTGATGAACATTTGGGGCAAGCGAGAACTACAATTTCCAAAGGCACTCATTCAGTAAATGTCATTACTGCGCTCATTCGAGTTATGCTCTATGGATCATTAGTACTGTTGCGCGTTCTCGTTATGCGGTAACGCTACAATAGCGTATTTTACTGTTCTGATACAATGTTTTAAATAAAATGTAACCATTCATCTTCGGAAGGTAAACCTAGAGGATTTCATTTCGCAACGCGACAGGAATGCGGCGGCGATGATACAATGCTAGTTAGTACTGGTACGCACACCTTACTATGAGGGTGGTTTTAGTCAAGTCGTGTGACGAAGTGACGTAGATTCTCCGGGGTGTGGTTACACGAGGCATATCAGGACAGGCAGGTCCGGGTGACCATTCGCTTTTAAAAGAATACACTTACATTTTTGCAATTTTACGTCACTAATACATGCATAGGCAATTTGTAACTCACCAAAGACACAGAAGAACACGTATTAGACGCCGAATCACCCCTTTTTAGACAAACACAATCGTTTGTTTAGATTATTTATTTTGTTATAAAAAAAAGATGTAAAAACTTATTGTGTGTGTATAGTTCTACTCAACCCAAGAATGATACAGAGATGCAGGGGAAGAATCTTCAAGCAGGACAACGAAGTGATAAAAGAATTAAACTCAGTTTATTTAACAATCTTATAGTTGCACTTCGATGCTCAGTCTAACTAGAAAACAGTCTGGTGTTAAGACGATACATCGTTTAACATCGGATTAATCAAATGAATAAGTGATAAAATGAAAGCAAATAATCAAATGACGAGCATGGTGATTAAATGTATTGACTATAAGTGAAGGTTTTAAAAATTCAGATCAGATCCTCAGATTACCAAGGAAAGGCAATACATGGAACGCTCGCTCTCATTGGCTTGATGGAGGATGAAATCGCTGCTAAGCCACCACAGAAGTCACCTGCAGATCTCCACGAACACCAAGAACATCAATATCATTCAACTGCTTGAAGCGATGGTTGTAAGTGTGGATTTGATTACCATCCACAAACACGTTAAAGCCTCTGTCAGTACAATAAATGTAGACCTGTAACAAACACAAGAGATGAAAACATATAGTTTATTCCTATATGTTACAGACAAAAATAAACAAATCTGGGAACTCAATAGTGATCACTTTAAAACTATAGTCAAACATAAATCAAACCTGGAATGTGATATATAGTTGTAATAAGAACACTGTCTGCGTACCTCAAAGGGTTGACCTGCTTTAAACGGCATGGCCGAAGGATATTCTGGTTCACCCCAAGCCACATCGCAAGTGTTACACACTATCCTATTCTCAGTAAAACGAGGATTGAAGTGAAAGGCGATCCCATGTTTGTGGCGAAAGTTGATATCAATCCTGACAAAGATGAGAGGAGAGACAGCACAATAAATAAACAAATATTTTGAAACGAAGATATATTTTCTTTTGTGAGTGATGTTCGTAAACCTCGTAGGGTTGGTGTTGACAATTCCTCGAATGATGAAGCCTTTGCCAGGTTTCAGTGGACCATCGATCGCGGTTATGCACGGCACCGCCTGATTTGATGTTCAAATTGAAAACAAAACACTTTTAGGTTGTGATACCGAGCCAACTATGAACATAAAAATGTTCCGGTTTAAAACCATACATTCAGTCCTCGAATTGAAGGGGGGCAGGGGGGTTCCGAGACCCCCCATTAGGCATATTTTTATTTGAGTAAAAATGATAATGACAAATGTGATAGAATTCATGCAATTGATATGGTACATTTTCTGAATGAATTATTTAGAATAATTGACATTAAGTTTGTTTGTGGGCTAGGTCATGTCTTTTTAAATTTTAAACATCCCACTCCTGCACGTTTAAAGACATTTAGGCAAAGGAAGCTTCTTACATACTTTTTTCAGGGGTAATTGTCTCTCTCTCTTTATCTTTCCACTGTATTTATCCATGTTGGGGCATTTTATTCCTTGCGTACATTTTAATTATGGTTTTGGAATGCTAGAGATCAAGGGATTGCTCGTTGTTTGGTTTGTGCTACATATAATCCTTACAGTATTGTATAAAACGTGTCTTTCATGCTGCCTCAAACCAACGTTACGGGAATAACATCGACATCTAAATCCGGGCTTCACTCTTGAAGTAGCTATGATTGACATATTGAAAGCCATAGTTAGTTTCTGAATAAATCAGATATTTGGACAGAGATTGTTGAATAATCTGCTGTGCCGACTGACAGACTCACTCATAACAGTCCTTTGCCTCCACCTACTGGACGTAATGTTAACTGCACTGAAACATCACACTAACACAGGGATGCAGATAAGTGGTGTGCAGGTGCGCATACGCACCCAAATAAAAGATGCGCTCTGTAAATAAGTTTAGACCGCTCAGTTGCGTACTGACATGGTTGAACGCGTTTAATGCACAAGTACAATCACAATCACGATTTTAGACGGCCTAAATGTATTACTGGATAAGATTTACGTTGGAATTGAATGCTGCTAAAACTTAAGTGATTTGTTCCCGGTGTTAAATGGACCCTGGGTCTAAATGATGACAAACCGGAGTATTTGTAACTCCCCCTTTATCGGTTCTGCTCTCGTTCCTAGAGAACGCGCAGACTCTGTGAATTTCTGGATTTGCACTGCTCTGCGCTGCACGTCGAAATAAACCACGCTTCTCTTAAACTTTCTAAAAGGACAAGCTGTTTGAACTTGACACTTCTTGCACGCAGCCCGTGTTTATCAATGATGTACTCGATCCTAGCTCCGCACCGCAAGTTTCCATGTGCGCTCGCAATTGCTCTCAAACTTCTCAGCCACCTATCAAAAAATCAAAAACCTTTTTTGGGGGGTTTAAAAATTGGTGTTGAATATTAATATTAACTAAAGTAAGAAGTATTACATGTACATTTTTAATATGTAATCAACTAGTTTCTTGCATTTAAACAAGTCTTTTGGAAAAAACATTATTATCACAAAGTTTTAATCATGCAGTTGGTTTTGGGGAAAATATTAAATACTCAAAATTCTAAATAAATCTTATTCTGTTGGACGTACACTATTATACAAACGTCATTTCTTTTCAACAAGCCTGCCTTGATTTGATCCAAAATATCATGACATATTATTACAATTCAAAATAATAATAATACAAAAGTAAACAATTTTCTTAATAATTACTCCAGTTTTCAGTGTCGCGTGATCCTTCTGTAATCATTCTAATATATTAATTTGGTATTCAATAAATATTTCTGATTATAATCAATATAGATTTTTTTTTCAGGATTCCGTGATGAATAGAAAGAACAACATTTATCTGTAATAGACATTATTTGTAACATTATACACTTCCGTTCAAAAGTTTGGGATTAGTAAGAATCTAAATGATTTATTTATTTTTGGATCCATAATTTATTTTGGGACCATAAGACTTGATTCAATTTGAGCACTGCATACATTTATGATAAATGTCGCTTCTATGAAGAAATTGTTGTCTATAACAACCACATAAAATGCAGCCAAATTTCTAAGATGATTAAAAGTTACTTACCAACTTTTGACTTGCCATTCTAACAAACTGTACTTTTCTGCAGAGTAGCCTTCTGCAGAGCAGCTTAAATACAGAAATAAGCCCAACCCATATTCAGGAAGGCACACATTTGAGAACATAAATCTTACTGACGTGTGGTTGCCTATTATTTCATGATCTTTGACCCTTTTTTCATGCTCCGTGTTACAAAAGGCAATTGCAGGAAATGTGTGCATATATGAAGATATGAATAAAACTATGAAATAAAGAATGTAAAATATAGTGGTGCGAAAAAGTATTTGCCCCGTCCAGTATTTTTTGCATATTTGTCATGCTTAAATGGTTCAGATAATCAAATAATTTGTTTAATTACTCAAAGAAGCTTTCCTGTAGCTCAGTGGTAAGAGCATTGCGTTAACAATGCAAGATTGTGGTTTCGATCCCAGGGGATTGCAAATACCTATGTAAAATGTATAGGATAAAGCAATGTAAGTCGCTTTTGATAAAAGCGTCCGCCATAAAAAAAAATACAGAATAAATACAAAATGAAGTTTTCAAATTATGGTTTTATTTATTAAGTAAAAAAACAATCCAAACATGTATGACCCTATGTGAAAGAGAGTCAGCATAGCATGGGTTTCACCAAAAATGGGATCAGTACCTGCTGTTAGCGATCAAGCTTCATGGAAGAAACTACTGTGAGAACAGACTGCTCCATATGCTTTCAAATAGCTGCCGGTTGGCATACTTCTAAAGTGACTTACTCGATTGTAACAGTTCAATTTCAGGGTGCAGCGACTGACGTCTTAAAAACATATATTTGTTTTTGAATGAGACCGGTCTCTTCTTGCTCATTTTGAAACTTAGGAGTCAAAGTGTTTTATTTCTGATTAAAGTGTAACTCAAATGAAAAACAGTACTAATAGAAACATACTTAGTAGTCATCAAATCTACATTAAGTTACTGGCAAAACTGCTGCAAAATTACAGCAAAGTATTTCAGTGTATGCTAGAACATTTCCCACCACAGACAATGACATCATGTTCAAATATATGAACATGATTGTAATAGAAAGTTGTTATAAAAAGCTTACATAAATACTTGCTTTAGCAGTTTCTCAGTTCTAACATTTTGCAGACAATAAAGAACAAAACCAGCAGATCTTTTCAGTGATGACGGTAGTTTAATGCTTCTACGTGTTTCTGGTAATCATGAAGTATTCTTAACTTCAATTATTTTTTATTTATTGCATGTTTTGCTATATAATGTCTTAATAACTTTTTAGTTTTTCTGAGGTTGTTGTTTTTAATTTCTATGACCCCCACCTTTAAAGATTTCTGTGAAGGCAATTCCCCTTTCGTTTTATCAGAATGTTAAACTTGTCATGCCCTTTCTCATTTTGAATGCCCTGCATGAAATAAGTTCCTTAATTTTGCAAACACTAATGAATGAGAATGAATAAGCATAAACAAGCTTTAGAAATAAATATCACATAGAGTTCATTTTTATTGAATCCTTTGTGAGACAATTAGTTCAATTACTTTGTACATACACACTTTAGTGTATTTTACACTGTATTATACATATCTTCAATGGTTTTTATTCACTTCTTAGACTCTCCCATACAAAACGGTAATCAACAGTGGTGCACAGCAAAATCAATGAGAGTTATTTTTTAAACTCTGGTTTATAAACTTTGGTGTATATATAATCCAAACTGGCTCTAGTTAAATGTACACTTTTAAAAGTGATAATGAATCAACACTTACAAGGAGTTCAACATTTAAATCTTACATAGTTAATCAAACATATCGTATAAATGTTAATCTGACTCTTCAGAGAGTAAAACAACGTTACCTTAGATTTGAATAAACTTAATTTGATAACAACTAGAAACGTTAATCCAACACACAACAAATAGTTTAGATGACAGTTGCTATGTATTGGTAAACTCATATTTTTTTATTGTACCAAAACATCAGAGGCAAAGACATGTTTTTAAAACAAAAACAATCTAAAAAACAACAGTCAAAATATTGCGCTGCCTAAAAAACACTAAAATATACAGCATACTGTACATATGTGCTCTGAATGGTCTCATCACATATAAACATCAAGTAGAACATTTTTTTTATTTTCTTACTACACTGCCTATAAAAACAGTAAAAACAAACAAAAAAACATCGACCAATATGTGCATATGTACTCTGAATGCTTTCAACACATAAACATTAAGTACAACATGTGTCTTACAACAGTTAAAACGTTACAAAACTGTGCAAAGGCACAAGATACTTATTCTCATTCGGTCCATTTGCACTTTGAACATCATAAGGTTTATAATGCTTAAGATTATCAGCTCGAACAACTGCATCATATTCATTATCATCAACCATGCTATGAGATCAAATGCTTTAAAAAAACAGTCTTGCCATAGGTAAAGACAGGTGAAAAAACAATGTTAATAATTTGCAGCAAAATGAGTGACAAGTTCCAGTTTGGATTTCCTGGAGGCAAAATGTCACCAAAAAGTATTGGTGTGTTTCTCAGCAAGCACAATATTAATAGAATTCAATCCAATAGATTTTCCACCATGTTCCAAGTTAACATTTGATGGTTGATTTCTGCGCTCAATGTATCCAAAGTCAAACGAATAAATCCTCAAAAGGAGATCATTTTCCGAGATTAAGTTTTCAGTCAGGTATTTAAATAAAAGTTTCCGCTCATACTGAGGTGTCATGACTCCGCCTCACCATGTAAGGTATTACTTTGTCTTGAGACGGAATCAGGATCTCTTGTTTTATGTTGCAGAGAGACTATTTTGGCACTCCCTTGTTCCTGCCCTCCTGTTTCCTAGTTAGTGTTAATTAGTTTATCCCCTGCACCTGTTCCCTCTTGATTTGGTCCCTATATATTGACCTCGTGTCTCTTGTCTTGTGCTGGTTCATTGTTTGTGTCATGTGGGTGAGTCGCTGCCTTGTCAGTGAGTCGCTGCCTTGTCAGTGAGACGCTGCCTTGTCAGTGAGTAGCTGTCTTGTCAGTGAGTCGCTGCCTTGTCATTGTAATTGTTTTTTGACCCACACAGTGCGCACATCAACTTGAAGATACATGAGCATTCCACAAGTCAGCTAGGCTAGGCTGCGCTCCATGTGAGCCATCGTCAATGCCAGCTGTTCTCCAGTTGGGGGGCAGACGGGACATTGCCTGCTTCCTCGCAAGGCAAACCGCCTGCACAGCTCGAGCTGGCCTGCAACAGCACTTTCCGGTCACGTTTACCCGCTAAAACATCACTCCTCCACCTACCCAAGCACCCGCCTCATGGCCAGCGGATCTGCTACTAACAGCCGTCGCTTGCCAGGATGCCGTCACCGGTCTGAGGAAGCACCAGTTGGCCGCTCCAGCGGAAGCCACAACTACCCTCATCTCTGCGACTCAGGCAAATTCTCAGCATACTTTGGCGACTGCTGTCCCAATGCTGTTGCCTTCAAACGCTGGAACCTCTTCCGGTCTTTAACAGCATCAGGGCGCAGATTTTAGCTGAAATTCAGGCTGCTTGCACCATAGGCAGACCAATCACCAACGCCGGTCCCCCCCCTTTCGGCCTCACTATTTAATCAAATCATCCTCTAAATACCTTGCTAACCGCCTCCAGAAACTCAATCATCCATGCCGTTTCTCACAGGACCCAACAGTCATACCTCACGGCTTGGAGGAATTCCAAAACGTTTCACCTCTCATACAACATCCCCTTCCCGGATTCTTCCCTCCTCTCAATCACGTCACTCATCTCCTTCCTCAATAACACGAAGCATCTCCAAGCCAGCTCCATCAAAGGTTACTTGAGCGGGATCCAATTTTTCACAATTGAAGTTCAACGCACCTTTCCCAGACATTGGAATTTCTTAGACATCCATGTTCCTCAAGGCGATCCAGAGAAACCAACCCACTCCCCGAGATGCCAGACAACAACCCATCACCTTAGAAGTCCTAACCAAATGAATCTCTAATCTTCGCAAGGGCTGGAATTCACTACTACATTTCACTTCGACCCTTCAGTTCATCTTACCATTTCTGAATCGTCCATACTCCATTCTGACACAATCTCGTTCTTGATCAAGCAAAGCAAGCAAGCAAGCGAGACGGACCAGGCCAAACGAGGTCATCTGCTCACCTATCCAGCCGTTCCAAACCCTGGCAGCATACATCCCCTTCAGGACGTCACAAGTTACATCTCCATCCGACCCTCTCTTCATGGACGATTCTGATCGCCCCGCTTCTCGTTTTTGGTTCATCTAAATCATCCAAAATCGATGCTGTTACGTCTAGGCATCCCAGCGGATCTATTCTCCACCCATTCATTCCGCATTGGCGCAGCAACCACTGCCGCCCAAAAAGGCCCTCATGCAATCTCAGATCCAAGCGATCGGCCGTTGGTCTTCCGAAGCATTCAAGAGCTACATCAGGACCGACCGTGCCCTCATCAGGAAAGCACACCGCACGCACCCTCGACGCCATGTTCATCCTGGCGTTCTTCGGTTTTCTCAGAGGTTCAGAATTTACCACCACATCTCACTTCGATCCTTCAGCTCACCCTTCCATTGCTAATTTGTCCATACTCGACCATGAAACCATCTCATATTTCATTAAGCAGAGCAAGACAGACCAGGCCAGACGTGGTCATTTAATTTACATCTTCAAACTCCCTTCACCGATCCAGCCGTTCCAAACATTAGCAGCATACCTCCACTCCAGGACATCACAGGCCTCATCTCCATCTGACTCTCTCTTCGTGGACGATTCAAATCACCCTGCATCACGTTTTTGGTTCCAAAAACATCTTAAATTGGTCTTACTACAATCGGGCATTCCGGCGGATCTATTTTCCACCCATTCTTTCCGCATCGGCGCTGCAACTACGGCCGCCCAAAAAGGCCTTAAAAAATCCCAGATCCAAACACTCGGCCGTTGGTCGTCCTATGCATTCAAGAGCTACATCAGGACCGACCGTGCCCTCATCAGGAAAGCACACCGGACTCTCCTCACCCACCTCGTTCAGCAACCGCCTACACCCACCCACCAAGCAGCTCTTCCCAGATGAAGCATCATCAACTCAACTCAACTCAACTTTATTTATATAGCGCTTTTTACAATTTTCATTGTTACAAAGCAGCTGTACATGAGACACATTGAATACAAGTAAAAAACTAAAGGCATATACCTGTAAAAACAAGAAAAAGGTGAAAACAACAAAGACAGACATACAAATGCTCCACACACACAATATGCAAACATACATACACACACACATATTGACATAGACGCACACACACACAGTGAAAGCACACATTGGCGATAAAGGAGAAAGAACCACAGGTCAAATATTAAACGGACTATAAATTCTTATATGCAATATTAATTATGTCAAATTTCTGAATTCTAAAGCAGCCCCCCCGGCCAGGCAGATAGTGCAAAACAATATGCAAACGGTGGTGAGGAACCCAAAACTCCCATCGAGAAAAAAAACCTCAGGAGAACCCAGGCCCAACCAGGGGATTCCAGTTCCCCTCTGGCAAAAGCTGCTGCCTCTGCACAAGCTCAACAGTGCTTGCACAACAAGGCTAAATAAAAATAAAAAATGATAGATTTAAGATTATCATTCACAATCTAATAACATTTGAAATGTTGTAGGAAAATCAAAGTTGTGGCGTCCTTTATCCAGCTCTATCCTCTTAGCTCTTGTCAGGTCACCGCTTCCCATTCTCAGCTCTGCCATCGGGTCTGGGCATGAACTGCATCCTGCGGTAACCTTGGAACAAAGAGACAAGACTGGCTGAGAGTAGAGTACTGTTCTGCACTCTTTGATGCAACAAGTACATCATTTGTTGTTGGATGTGTTTCTGGTTCCGGTTGATCTAAATAATGCAGCCTAAATCCTCTGAGGATTAATATTATGGAGGAGTATTGTATGCAAGATAAAAAAGATGAGTCTTTAGTCTAGATTTAAACTGACAGAGTGTCTGCCTCCCGGACCGTGCAGGGAAGAATATTCCAAAGTTTAGGCGCTAGATAAGAAAAGGATCTACCACCTGCACTTGATTTTGAAATTCTAGGTATTATCAACTGACAGGACGCCTGAGAGCGTAATGTACGTTGAGGTCTGTAATACAATAGAAGTTCATTCAAATACTGCGGCGCTAGACCATGTAGGGCTTTATAGGTAATAAGCAAGATCTTAAAGTTAATGCGATGCTTTATAGGTAACCAGTGCAAGGTTGACAGAACCGGGGTTATATGCTCATACTTTTTTGTACGTGTAAGAACTCGAGCTGCCGCGTTTTGAACAAGTTGCAGTTTTTGTAATAGGCCTGCAGGGCATCCACCTAGAAGTGCATTACAATAATCTAGTCTTGATGTCATGAATGCATGAATTAATTTCTCTGCATCTGACAGTGACAGCATATGACGTAGTTTATATATATTCCTAAAATGGAAAAATGCAATTTTACAGGTGTTGGCGACATGGCTTTCAAATGACAGAGTACTATTGAATACAACGCCAAGATTCTTAGCTGATGACGAGGATTTTATGGAGCATCCATCAATCGTTAAGCGGTATTCTTGGTTGTTACGTATAGCGGTTTTCGGTCCAGTAAGTAACACTTCTGTTTTGTCCGAGTTTAGTAGTAAAAAATTGTTACTCATCCACATTTTTAAGTCAACTATGCAATCCTTTATTCGATGAAACTGCTGGGTTTCATGAGGCTTCGAGGAAATATAAAGTTGAGTATCATCAGCATAACAGTGAAAGCTAATTCCGTGTCGCTTTATTATATCTCCTAGAGGTAGCATGTATAATGCGAAGAGCAGAGGCCCCAAAACTGAGCCCTGTGGTACACCGTACTGGACTTGTGATTTGCGGGACACCTCATTGTTTATTGCTTCAAATTGAAAACGGTCAGATAAATAAGACTTAATCCATTTCAATGCTATTCCGTTAATGCCGACGTAATTTTCGAGTCTATGTAGAAGTATGCTGTGGTCAATGGTGTCAAATGCAGCACTGAGGTCTAGCAGCACCAATAACGAAATACAGCCACGGTCAGACGCTAAAAGCAGATCATTTGTAACTCTGATCAAAGCAGTCTCTGTACTGTGACATGCTCGAAATCCAGACTGGAATTCATCATTAATGTCATTCCTTTGGAGGAAGGAGCATAATTGAGTTGAAACTACTTTTTCCAGAACTTTAGATATAAATGGTAAATTCGATATAGGCCTGTAATTCCCTAGTTCTTTAGGGTCGAGTTTTTTTTTTTTTTAAAAGAGGCCTTATAACAGCCACCTTAAATGCTTTAGGCACATGTCCCAATGTCAGAGATGAGTTAATAATATTAAGAAGAGGATCTATAATTTCTGGGAGCATTTCTTTCAGTAGTTTTGTAGGTATAGGGTCTAGCATGCATGTTGTTGATTTAGATGATCTAATGATTTTAGACAGTTCATCGTGATCTACTGTAGAAAATAATTGCAATTTCTCCTTGGGGGTGCTGTAGTTAGTTTGTTCAGCGGGTTTCACTACAGGTTGCATTGTTATAATTTTTTCTCTTATATCTTGGATTTTACTAGTGAAGTAGTTCATAAATTCATCACTGTTATGCTGATAATCAGAATCTGACGTCGCTGACGACTTATCTTTTGTTAATTTAGCCACGGTGTTAAATAAAAACCTAGGGTTGTGATGGTTTTCCTCTATTAGTGATGAATAGTAGGCGGATCTAGACGTTTTTATGGCATACCTGTATTTTCGAGTACTATCCTTCCATGCTATACGAAATACCTCTAAATTAGTTTTCTTAAAGTTGCGCTCCATTTTCCGGGACGCTTTCTTTAGAGTCTGAGTGTGTTCATTATACCACGGTGTTGGGCTGCTATTTTTAATTTTCTTTAAACGCAGAGGAGCAACTATGTCTAATATTTCCGAGAAGGTAGAGTTAAAATTTTCAATAGTAGTGTCAAAATCGTCAACGTTTTTACACATGCTAGATATTTTAGACAATTCAGGCAGATTATCGAGAAACGCATCTTTGGTAGTTGAAGTAATCGTTCTACCATATTTGTAGCAAGGAGTTTGATTTGCAGCCGTAGGCCATTGAAGCAAACATAATATCAGACAATGATCCGAAATGTCTTCACTCTGCTGAACGATTTTAACATCGTCCACATTTATACCATAAGAAAGTATTAAATCTAAAGTATGATTACGAAGGTGAGTGGGTCCTGACACATGTTGACTAACGCCCATGGAGTTAAGAGTGTCTTTGAAAGCCATGCCCAAGGCATCTGTATCATTGTCTACATGGATATTAAAGTCACCGACGACAAGGACTCTATCTGCGGCCAGTACTAGTTCTGATAAGAACCCACCAAAATCTTTAATAAAATCTGTGTGGTGCCCTGGAGGCCTATATGCAATAGCTAGAATAAAATAAAAAAATGTTTTGTCCTTAGTATTTGGTGTCGATACGTGAAGTACCATGACTTCAAAAGAATTGTATTTAAATTTAGACTTCTGAGAGATGATAAAATAATTATTGTAAAGTGCAGCAACACCTCCCCCTCTACCTTTTAGGCGAGGCTCGTGTTTATAGTAATAGTCTTGAGGAACGGATTCATTTAGAGTAATATAATCATCTGGCTTTAGCCATGTTTCTGTCAAACAAAGCATGTCTATTTTATGATCGGTTATCATATCGTTAACAAAAAGTGCTTTATTTGAGAGAGATCTAATATTAAGCAATCCGAGTCGTAACAGTTGATTATCTGTATTTTGTTCATGTTTAATTTGTTTAACGTTTATTAAATTACTTTCAAGAGGTTTACGCAATATCTTCTGTTTGCTAATCCGGGGGACAGACACAGTCTCTATTTTATGTTGTTTGTAAGAAGGGATTATTACATGTTGCATTTTTTGTGTATTCTGTAACGCGAGACGGCGAGCAGACAGTTGGTTAAGCCATTCAGTCTCCTTCCTGACCTGGGCCCTAGGTAGTCAGACTTTAGCATTATTAAGACTGTGTGCCAAATTTCTAGAGAGGAGGGAAACCCCATCCCAGGAGGGATGGAGACCATCTCGTTTCAACAGGTCAGGTCTGCCCTCAAAACTCTTCCAGTTATTTATAAAATCTATATTATTCTGCAGGCACCACTCAGACAACCAGCCATTTACTGATGATAATCTGCTATAAATCTCATCACCACGGTAAGCAGTGAGGGGGCCAGAGAATATTACAGTGTCTGACATCGTTTTTGCGAGCTCACACACCTCTTTAATATTATCTTTAGTGATCTCCGATTGACGGAGTCTAACATCATTTGTGCCGACGTGAATAACAATCTTACTGAATTTACGATTAGTCTTAGCCAGCACATTTAAATTTGACTTGATGTCAGGCGCTCTGGCTCCCGGTAAACATTTGACTATGGTGGCTGGTGCCTCTATGTTAACGTTCCGGACAATAGAATCACTGATCACTAGGGCACTTTCAGCAGGTTTCTCAGTCGGTGCGTCACTGAGCGGGGCAAACCTGTTCGAGACTTTAATCGGAACGGTTGAGTGATGTTTTGTCCTGCGACTATGCCGTCTCACCGTCACAAAGTTTCCCAGCTGCAGGGGATTTTCAACCGGAACCGATCTGTGTGCGCTAACATTGCTCGCATCCAAAATGTTTTCTACGGTCCTAACACTCTTACTATCCTCAAATAAGGATTGGATGCGAGACTCTAATTCTAAAATCTTCTCCGTCAGCCTAACTACTTCCCTACATTTATCACATGTAAAACCCTCGCCGCTGACAGAGAAGGCTAAGCTAAACATATGACATGAGGTGCAAGTAACAACAATAGGAATAGAAGCCATGACTCACCGGGTATGAAGTGCAATCCTAACTTACCAAGTTTGCTTGATGAGTCTTAGTATATACACTTAAAAAGAGAAACAGTTAGCACACAGGACAAACAGGGGGAGATGATATTCCACAGTGTAAACAGAAGGCAAGCTAACACGCTAATATGCTAATATGCTAGCGGCGTTACGCTTCAATTAATATAGGTTTAGAAAATAAAGTTATAAGTCCCCTGGTTGGGCCTGGGTTCTCCTGAGGTTTTTTTTCTCGATGGGAGTTTTGGGTTCCTCACCACCGTTTGCATATTGTTTTGCACTATCTGCCTGGCCGGGGGGGCTGCTTTAGAATTCAGAAATTAGACATAATTAATATTGCATATAAGAATTTATAGTCCGTTTAATATTTGACCTGTGGTTCTTTCTCCTTTATCGCCAATGTGTGCTTTCACTGTGTGTGTGTGTATGTATGTTTGCATATTGTGTGTGTGGAGCATTTGTATGTCTGTCTTTGTTGTTTTCACCTTTGTCTTGTTTTTACAGGTATATGCCTCTAGTTTTTTTTACTTGTATTCAATGTGTCTCATGTACAGCTGCTTTGTAACAATGAAAATTGTAAAAAGCGCTATATAAATAAAGTTGAGTTGAGTTGAGTTAAATAATTCGGCAACGACAGTGATAGGTAACGATAGTAAAATACACTAATATTAAGACCAGGAACAGATGTGAGGTGAAGCAAGTGTCAGAGGATACAAACTAGCCGCTGGCAGCGATGCAATCAGGAACCGGAAACCAGGAATCACCGTGCCTCCCCTCACCAGAGGCACCTTCACTCCATGCCACTTGCTCCTGCATGTTCTGCCGCAGCAGAGCTAACCCTTTCCCCCCAGTAAATCCTTCCCTCGCATGCTCCCCTTCCCCCATCCCATTCCCCAGAAGCAGTACCTCTTCATCCCTCACTGTCTTTCCTCACCATAGATCAATCCCTGTTTGTCTCCCTCACCTCTTCCCGGAAGTATTGTGCTTCCTCGCTCACTCTGCCGCAGCAGAATGTCTTCCCTTCCCCAAAATTCCCTCGCATGCTTCCCTTACCCCCTCCTCTTCCCCAGAAGCCAGTATCGCACCACGCGACAGCCCCCTTAAGGGCCCGTGCTTCATCCCTCACTCTGCCGCTGCAGAACGTCTTTCCTACCCCCAGCTTACCCCTCCCTGCATGCTTCCTTCCCCTTGTCCCCTTCCCCTGAAGCCAGTATCGTATTGTGCGACCGCCCCCGCCGGGGCCCGTGCTTCATCCCTCACTCTGCCGCCGCAGAATGTCTTTCCTCTGATAGAATCCCTCGCATGCTTCCCTTACTCCTTCGCCCGAAGTATTGTGCATCTCCCCTCACTTTTCATGCCCGAAGCCAGTGTCGCCGCAGCGACCGCCCCACCAGGGGCCCGAGCTTCATACTTCTCTCTGCCGCAGCAGAACGTGCTCCCCACCCCCCCCCAATACCAGAAGGGGACCATGGCTTCAAAACTTCTCTCTGCCGCAGCAGAACGTGTTCCACACCCCCACCCAAGCCACAAGCCAGTGTCACCGCAGTGATCACTCCCGGGCTCCAACCCTGGCTCTACAGCAGTCAAACGCCAAGCAGCACGTAGACAGCATCGCATCAGTGAACACCCCCACAGGGGCGCATCGATTCATACTTCTCTCTTCTACTTCAAACTCCTCTCTGCCGCAGCAGAACGTGTTCCACCCCATCCGGAGTCACCGCAGTGACCACCCCAGGGCTCCCAATCTTTACTCTGCCGCAGCAGATGTCACGCATTTCGAAGCTAACATGGCGGCAGCAAATGCCCCGCAGGGGACCATCGCTTCCTACTCACGCCCTGCCTCAGCAAACACCTTTCATCCTCAAAGCCAGCGTCGCCACAGTAACCGCCCAACAGAGGCCCGTGCTTTCATACCATTCTCTGCCTCAGCAAACAGGCAAGTCAACCTGCCGAAGCTAGCCAACCTTCCAGCTCTGTTGCTCCCCAGGAACATGATCCTAATTCACGATCACAGAAGAACTCCCTCGGACATCTACATCCAGAGGCCATGACAACATCTGCAACATCAGGACATGCGCGACCGCAAGCCACCATCCAGGAAGGCTTTCTCTCAGCGGTTTGTTTTTGGGGAGTATGCGCTACCTGGCTGCTGTCCAACTCATATCCTTGCACTTTTTGGGGGGTGAGTTCTGGGTTCGGCCGTTTCCGAGCTCGGCGCACTCGCCCGTATTGGGGGGCGGGAGCGTTCCGGGATCGGATGGAATCGGCGAGCTCGGAACCTGCTCCCCGGACAGCACGCCAATACGCATACTTTTACTACCCCTGCTATCTTCATTATCTGCTCAGGTGAACTCGTGAAATGATGTTAATGGATAATTATAGATTAACAAAGTTCGGGAGAAGCCAGAGCAGATAATTAAGACCGGCTGGTTCGCAGTCAGCAATCGTAGACTCTACCCTATCAGCTCAAGCGAACCAGCACTTAAGTAGACAAAGATTCTTACCTGAAGCCATCTCTAAAGGATTACACATCCCACCACCTCCCCGGCTCCTCTACTTGAGCTCTTGTCGATAGCAGAACTCCGGGGGGTGAGTTCTGGGTTCGGCCGTTTCCGAGCTCGGCGCACTCGCCCCTATTGGGGGGCGGGAGCGTTCCGGGATCGGATGGAATCGGCGAGCTCGGAACCTGCTCCCCGGACAGCACGCCAATACGCATACTTTTACTACCCCTGCTATCTTCATTATCTGCTCAGGTGAACTCGTGAAATGATGTTAATGGATAATTATAGATTAACAAAGTTCGGGAGAAGCCAGAGCAGATAATTAAGACCGGCTGGTTCGCAGTCAGCAATCGTAGACTCTACCCTATCAGCTCAAGCGAACCAGCACTTAAGTAGACAAAGATTCTTACCTGAAGCCATCTCTAAAGGATTACACATCCCACCACCTCCCCGGCTCCTCTACTTGAGCTCTTGTCGATAGCAGAACTCCGGGGGGTGAGTTCTGGGTTCGGCCGTTTCCGAGCTCGGCGCACTCGCCCCTATTGGGGGGCGGGAGCGTTCCGGGATCGGATGGAATCGGCGAGCTCGGAACCTGCTCCCCGGACAGCACGCCAATACGCATACTTTTACTACCCCTGCTATCTTCATTATCTGCTCAGGTGAACTCGTGAAATTGTAGTTCAGGTGTTATTCAGGAATTTGGCTCGAAGCTCTTTCACTTGGGCAGACTCTTTTGTTTTCTCAATGTGTTATAGACAGTGGTCTGCAGAAATGTGTAGAAGCTGATGAGAGCGTTGGCATAGGATATTTTCAAAACATAGTGGCAGCCGCCTACAAACAACACAAAAATGTTTTACAATTGAAATAAAAAGGTTTAAAATTTCTCACGCTACCAGAGTTTTTTACAGATAAAGAGTTCGGTATATTCTGATCATAGTATTCAATTGCTATTTGATTGGTACTAGCTACATTTGGAAGATCTCACAAAGCAATCTTTCCATTTATTTTTCTCACCACAGGACTCCAAAATGCAGCCACATTTTAAAATATAAAATCTGTGAAAGGGACGTTGTTACACAACAAAATGGTGTCATAAAATACAATCTGAAATAAATCACTTAATTTGAGTTAGTTCAGTAAATGAAAGTATTCTTGTCCACACACCCGGTCACAGGAAAAGGCGTCTGTGGGATTTTTGTTGTTGTTGCAAGTAACAGTAAAGATTATGCAGTAAACATAAGACAAACATATTAATAAAATAATTAAAGGAACAACATTACAATTCAAAGAAAAGAAAAATAGAAAAGAAAAGAAAAGAAAAAAGGGGACGTTACAAAGATAACCAAACTATATTATAAAGTCACAATTTTGAAATTATATTTCCAAGAATCTTCAAATTTTTCTTCGCTTTAGCATGCAGAGATTTAGACATGATTTGAAAAGAAGCAAAAAGGGATTTTAAATCAGCAGAAAAAGATAAATAATTGGGTTTACAATGGATTGTTCCGGCTTTATGAATATGAAATTTTCCCAAAAGTAAAGTAAAATTAAGGTTTGACCAAAATTTACATCAGCTGATAAAACTTCGGATAAAACAACATTTATTCAATGATATGTATCAATTTGTTATAACGGCTAAACAAAAGAATACAAATCTCTATAAGTAGGGACACCAGAAGAATAAATGTAAAATAGATTCCTCATCAATCTTACAAAAAGAGCATAAAGGAGAAATACTTTCAGAGAATTTGTTTAAAGATTTGTTACAGGGGTAATACTCATGAAGAATTTTGCAATTAAGTTTTTTCATTTTGTTTGAGGTAAAGGATAAATCCACATATTATTAAATTTAGGATTATAAAGGAGCGTACCATCTTGAGCTTGCTTTAGATAAAATAGCTTGATCTAAGATAAGGGCATTTCTTAGAAAAAAAATCAAGAATATATACACAATTGATCGCCGGCATAGGAGTATAATTTGCCAGCCCTAAATAACTTCAGTGAGCTTTAACCAAATATTTTAAGGGAACATAAAACGCCCTTTGATAAACTGAATTTGTCAAAAGAAAGAAGTTCTCCTGTTTCATTAAATATATCAGAAACAAAAAGGATATTCTGTGACACCCAATGCTCAAAGAAAAGAGATTTGTTTCCAGATAAAATATTTTCATTGTTCCAAATAAAACAGGTGTTAGGGGAAAAGTTATGTTTGAAGGCGATCTTCTAAGAATCAAGGGCTTGTTTGTGAAAGTTGGACAGCTTAACTTATAACTTGCTGCATTTAAAATTACAGGATAGTAAAAACTTGATCACCACACTTCTTAAAAATTAACTTTGGGATTCAAAACCATCGCAAATCATCCTCAGACATACATTTTTTAATCCAATAAATCCAATAATCCGATAAAATCTTTATCAAAAATCTAAAGCATTAAGGCAACCCTACCTAAATGATTTTGTCAATATTTTCCATTTAACACGTTCAACTCCATTTTTCCAAATAAACCGAAACATTAGAGAATTAACCGATTTAATTATTTTGTTGTCAACAAATGAAGAGAAAGCAGCACTCTTAGAAATGAAATGTTGTATTTAATTAATAAAGTTATGTCAACCGGTCCCACAAAACTTAGTTGCTTAAATGGAAAAGGTAATAAACAATTAATTGTAACATAATGTTTTAAGTAAATCGCTCATAACTGTGTTAATTAAATGGTACATCACACACTTATTTTGAATAAATGTAAATTATTGTCTTGAATTTAATTACTATAGCTTGATCTAAGATGACCTGATTAAGTTCAATTTATTTAACAGAAATAAGCTTTGATAATGTTATCCATTTGTGTTGATTGTACGTAATGATTGGAACTTAGAACAACTAAGTCTGTAGGTCAAATAAAAACACTAAAATAAAATGAAATGTTCAACATTTTTTTATATCATATATTTGTAACCTTTATTAGACATTAGCTCATTTAACTTCAACAAGATGATATTGAGAAAATAGAACTCAACAGAAATGCAAATAAATTATTGTAACCGCCCACGATCTAACCAAAGGCAACACTTTTCTGAACAAGGGTAACCACCAAACTCAAAAATAAAACTAACTCTTTAAAACTTTTAAGATAAATGAACATTAAACACTGACAAGTGTTTCTTTTTACTGAAAAATGCATAATATAAAACACTTATTTAAGAAAATAACTCTCAAAATGCAGTGTACGCAAAGCATGCTGGGAAATATAAGTCCTCTGCCATATTATAACTATTTTATGTTTACACAACACAACTCCTTTATGTTGTCCCAACATGAATGGATTCAGTTATATGACTTAACATAAAACAATCATGTTGTGACCATATTTTCCAAGAGTTGTGTTGATTTTACTCAAGCAAGTTAAGTAAATTGAACAGGCAGCAAAAATCTGAACAGGCAGCGGTCTCTGTGAAGCCAGCAATTTAAAATCTGTTTTGTTTTATCTAATTTTAGGTGGAAATGTTTTTGAAGACGATCAGAGATTCGCATGTGTCAATCCCAAGGTATTTAATACATTTCTTTACATTGATTCCACATACTAAAGTCTTGTCTTAGTCATGTACAAATAGAATATCACTTTTCTCATTCAGCACAAGCCCAGAGGCCTTGGAAAATTATTCAAGGAAACTCAGAGCAACTGATATCTGTGATTCATCTTTTAAAAACAGACATGTATCATCCGCTATCAGGCTGATTATTAAAGTTTTTTCACTAATATTTATACCTTCAATAGGAGAGTTTTTTATATGTAAACTAAGAAGTTCTGCAGCTGGAAGAAAAAGAACTGGCCTGACCGCAGTAAAGAATAAAAGGGGAAATAGTGCAAACTTGACGAATACCACGACCGACGTTAAAAAGGGGAGAAGTTGAGCACTCTTTTACTTTTGAAGCATTGGATAAATTTGGGTTTGGCGACTCGTTTATTAAAATGATACAAACTCTATAATGGTATTAATGGCATTATATACAGTTCGCATCATTTTAATAAACGAGGCGTCACACACACAAGTGGCCTCTCAATCCAACCTTTGTCAATATATTCCACACAGATTGAGTTGGGAATCCTCGACATCCAACCTCCACCGTCATCAGCCATGTTGCCCACCCCTTGTCCCGACTATCCTGGACAAGTTGCTGGTATTTGGTTTTCTTCCTCTCTGCAGCTTCCTCGCACCCCTCCTCCCACGGCACCGTCAACTCCACCAGGATGATCTTCTTTCCCTCTGGGGACCACATGATGATATCGGGCCTTAGAGTTGTGGACAGTACCGCTTCCGGGAAGTGGAGTTTCCTCCTAAGATTAACCTCCATTTCCCACCCCTGGGCCGACTGCAAGAGATTCTGTTTGGCTTGGCTGTGGGTGACTAGTCTTTGGCCCTCCTTCACAAAGGTGATGGTTCTCGGCAATGGTCTTGGTTTGGCTGTTGGTTTCTTCCTCCTTTCTTGCTCCAGAATGTCTGCGAGCACTACCAACAGCTTGTCATGGCGCCACCTTTACCTCCCTTGCGTCAGTGCGGTCTTGCACCCTGACAGGATGTGCGCCATTGTTCCTTAGTATTTGGCTAGTATATCTAAAATTAATCTTTCATTTTGGAGATATGTCTATCCTTTAAGAACCCAGATTGGGTATTGGAAATAATTTAATTTTAGCAACTTTTGAGTTTTTCAGCAGAAACAGAAGCCAATAATTTATAATCGGAATTTAGGCGGGTGATAGGACGCCAATTATCTAAATACTGAGAGTCTTTCTTCGGTTTAGGAATCAATGTTATGAGACCCCGCTTCATTGATTCAGTCAGTTCGCCATTGTTAGCGTTTTTTATAGGGGCATCGAAAAGAAGGTCTCCAATAGAGTCCTAAATACTTAAAAAAACTCAAAATGTACACCATCGGGTCCTGGAGATTTGTGTTATGGCATTCTTTTGACTGCTTTATAAAGATCAGATTTAAAAATAAATGTATCACAGAGCTCTATATTCTGCTTATTATTATTGGGAATTACCGACACAGTTTTTCAAAAGGAAGTGAAAGTTAAAGCTGAAGGGTCATATAAGTGGGGAATATAAGTTATGGTAAAATTGAAAGACATTTGACGAGACTAAATTCGGATCATTAGTCAGGATTTTATTGATATAGATGGAAGAGATATTTTTATTATTTCCATGTATCTTTTCTGGCTTAAAAAATAAGCAGAGTTTTACTCACTAAACTCGGTCAATTTAGCCCTTGAGCATACAGTATACGAATGCACCCAACCTTTTCCAGATAAAAGTAATCTTATTTATTCTGTAATATGTAAAGGGAATTTTATCTTAACCATTAAGGTCAGTTTTCATAATAAACATATTCATTTTTTGTAATACATTAGAAAGTTAATATTTTTTTCTGATATCCTGTTTTTCCCAAATTTAATAGAGTATTTCCGGCACTCATATTTAAACAACTCCCATCTAGAGATAGCTGATATGTCTTCCAAAGGTTTTATATTTCTTTTTTTATATTTATAGAACAATACTCATCGGAAAAATAAAGAGCAATTTATCTTCCAATAGCCAGGAATTAGATTAGACCGTTTCCCTGAACGTTTACCAGAAATGACCATTAAGCAGTAAGCAGCCTGCCAAGTTGTAAATCCTAAGGTGAATAATTAACAATATCTACGTCACTAGAAATAGTCCCCGCCTACGTTTTGCTGGGACTGCTTCACTGGGAAAACTTCACTCTCTCCTCCCCCAAAACACTGTCGCCCGTTCGTGATGCGTGTGCCGTCTGAAACATGTGTTCTACATTGTGCAACTAGTGCGTCTTATTTAAACTCCCATTTACATTTAGGCATTTGCCAGACGCTTTTATCCGAAGCGTCTTACATTGCTTTATCCTATACATTTTACGTAGGTATTTGCAATCCCCTGGGATCGAACCCACAACCTTGCATTGTTAACGCAATGCTCTTACAACTGGGCTACAGGAAAGCTGTACATCATTTCCATGTCCAAAGAAAGAACTTCTAAAGGAAACAATGTTACAATTGATTTTCAAATGACACCAAAGGAGTATAAACCAGGGATTTACTGTGGGCACGTCATTTCACCGAAGATTGCTCCAATAATCTTGGCACGTTCACTGCAGGATATGTTAAAAGACTCTCCTTGAAAGGGGGAAATACCAACCTTTTTTGGACCTGATAGCTCCACCGAATCTCAACCTGTAAGTGTGACTATTTATTTTTGTCTGAACTTAAAGAAATATTTGTGTACCTAATGTCTGCGTTTAGCTAATGCAGATAACGCTAACATTAACATGTACAGTTATTTCTGGGGTGTTACAGTTTGTTTATCCATCTATGAACCCGGCTAATTTAAGTGTTCAATCTATTATCGTCTATCTGTAATCGTCTTCGTATGTTTCTTCGTCAGACTCAAGCTCAAACTGATAAGATAAAATCCCCGCCATCTCTATTTATACACTGTATATAATATATAACCTGTAAACTGTAATCCAGCATGGTAGGCGTTCCATTTGCAACCAACGATGAACGCTGTAACAAATTCAAGGAATGGTAAGAAGGAGGCGGGAACTGGCGAAGGTTCAGCAACTTTTCATAAAAAATAAACAAACCACAAAACGTAGGTAAAATACCGGCAGCTGCCGGTCGGTCTTTAAACCTGACCGTTAAATCCTTTTTCAAGAAACACAGCGACCCCGGCTGACAAATTAGAGCCATGACTTAAATTGATCTTATTTCCCAACTGATTACGCCAGAACTTTTCATCATAGGTACGGGAAGGCGTATCTTGCATGAAATATATGTCTCTTTTCTTGGATTTACGAAACAAAACACAGCTTTTGTCATGATTCCACCATCATGTCATGTTTATTCTTGGTCTTGCGGTGGAGTCATGGCATTGACTTGGGTTTTGTTTGAGGAAAACATGGCTTTGTTTATAGTTTGGCTTGCCATGCTCTTTCTCGTGTCTCGTCAGTGTTTCCTGCCCTTTTGTCTCGTTAGCTTTCCCTTAGTGTTTCATTACCCACACCTGCTCCCTATTAATTATCCTGTCTTTGTTCCAATTGGAATAGTCCTCCTGTTTCATTGTCCTGTGCTTGTTCGTTATGTATCTTGTCCCAGTCGTGTCGTGCCTTCCCTTGCCTTGCCTGTACGTACGCTTTAGATACCTTCCCTTGCCTTTCTGTGACGTTGTGACTGTGTGTCTAAGTTTGGTTTTTGCCCCCTCGTCGGAAGTCTTTGTTTTGATTTATATATTTAGTCCGGCCTGTTTGTGTTTCCCCATCGAGGGTGTTTTGTTTTGTCTGTTAATAAATCTGTTTAACCCCTTCATCACTGCTGCTGCCTGCAATTAGGTTCTCTCCTGAGATAACATAACAGAATGAACAAGCCAAACAGAACCCTGCAGGCAGCCATGAACACCTCCTTGCGGTCCCACCAGGCCCGCCTACTTTTTGGGTTTAAACAAGGGTATTGCGGGATTAGAGAATTCGCCCTGGAATTTATGGCTGCCAAGATGATGTTGAGCTCCCTGTGGTTGGGCGACGTTATCAGGTACGTGATCAACCAGGATGATCCCTGGCCGTTACTGCCAGCCTGCGTATCCACTCACTTGGCTACCGTCCCGGAGGTCTGCGTCCTGGTCGCCCTTACCGGGGAGCTCGGCACCTTCATCCACAGCAGCCTCTCCACCGTCCACCAGCCTCGTGGGCAAGCGGGGGAGGCGCGAGTCATGGGGGTCATCTTCGGAGGCCTCCAACCCACTGCCAGCCTCGCCATCCACCTCTTTCCTTCAGCCGACCATGGGTGGGTCGACTGAGGAAGAAGAGGCAACGGAGGGCAGTTCCGAGTCCAGTGGTACCAAGTCCCAAATATTTTTTGGGGGGGCACCATACGGGCAGGACGGCCCGATCGGCCAGTCCTGCCATCGGGTCTCCTGACCAACCGGCCCCCAGTCCAGTCCAGCAACCGGCACTCAGTCCGATCCAGCAACCGGCACCCAGTCAGATCCATTTTAGTTGTTTCAAATAACCAGCTCAACCATACAAGTCTACTGTACCCTATATGTTATCCGTTTGAAAATTACATAAAATTTTATCAGGTTCAGTATACAAATATGGTGTCAAAAAATACAATATTAAATAAATCACTTACTTTTTGTATTCCTCGAGTAAATAAAAGTATAATCCTGTCTGCTCCTTACACCCAGTCTAAGAAAATGGAGTAGATACCAAAGTGTAAAAATACTGTATTATATAAATATAATGACAAAATATCTATTTATCTTACCCCCCTCCTACAATTGCCCATCCAGGACATCTGTCCGCCCCCCTATTTTTAGCTAGCAAGAACCAGGCCTGGTGATCATCAACAAACATTGTTATATGAAAAGCTCTTGAAATACATCATGCACCTTATATTAATAGGATTATATTTACAAATGATTAAACAACATTGCATGTTTGTCTTGTTTAAACCTTGTGTTTTTGCTCAGATAGTTCATAGAAAGTTCAGAGTTTTACACGGCTCACCTTAAGAAGGTCATGTTATGTGCTGTAAGTTCCGTGGAATTGCCTGAGAGTATCTTCGATTATTAAAAGCAATCTTAAGGCACACACAAGGGGCCCGTTTCAGAAAGGGGGCTCAGTGAAAACTAAACCCTGAAATGAAGGAAAACTCTGGGTTTTTCGTTTCAGAATGTGAGGTATGTCAAAGCCAAGAAAGCGGGGTAACTTAAGCCCGTTTCTAAAAGATAGGTAGCTTATACGTAGTGGTGTAACTCCTTAATACAATTATCCATGGCTCGTATTTCGATAATACAGAAACCATGTCAGTTACATGTAATTTATGAAGAGGCTGCATTAATTCATTGATATGTACTTCGATTTCAGGAGAGCATTTTAGGACCCGAGTGGAATTTTGTCATATTCAATTCAATTCAATTCAAGTTTATTTATATAGCGCTTTTCACAATGTGTATTGTTTCAAAGCAGCTTTACAGGGCAAACAGGAAAAACAGAAAAGGTAAAACACAGCACAGTGCATTGTATTTATACAACGAGTAAGATCATTCTAATAAATAATATATAATTTCTAAATAAATAAATAAATGCAGTCTCCCGGTGAGCAGGCCAACACTCGAGGAACCCAAACTCCAATGATTGATTAATGGAGAAAAAAACCTTGGGAGAAACCAGGCTCAACCGGGAGGGCCAGATCCCCTCTGACGTGTCATAGCTGCACTCAAACTGCTGACATGTGATTTAAGTTTAGCATTTAATACCAAATATTGTAACTTCAGCATTAATGAGACAAATAGTCCGTCTTTGCTCTTGGTTGGGGGTGTATTGGTCTGTGCTGGGATGGTCCGATGGTCATATTTCTCTTGGCTGGTGGTGGAATTGCCTTAGATGGAGCTGGGATGCTCAGTCAGCCTGCAGATGTAGCTGGCGTTATCTCAAATTGGGGATCGGGATCTGTCAGTCGTCTGGACATGGTGGAACTTCTTCCTACCTCGGGATGGGTATCCCGAAGCAGAGGCGGAAAGAGAATAAAGAGAATAATTAGCGTAGCTGCTGTTCATTAACTATGCATTAAGTGAAAGCTTGGCTGAAAAGATGTGTCTTTAATCTAGATTTAAATTGGGAGAGTGTGTCTGACCCTCGAATAGTATCAGAAAGGCTATTCCAGAGTTTAGGTGCTACGTATGAGAAAGCTCGACCCCCTTTGGTGGATTTAGTTATTCTAGGTGTTGTCAAAAGTCCTAAGTTTTGAGATCTTAGAGAGCGTGTTGGGTTGTAACGTGATAAAAGCTCGGTTAAGTAAGTAGGGGCTAAACCGTTTAAGTCTTTGTAAGTAATTAAAAGAATTTTAAAATCAATACGATACTTAATGGGTAGCCAGTGAAGCGATGATAAAACTGGGGTTATGTGAATTTTTATTAAACCTCTGTTATTTCTCTATAATTAGAAAAATCATCTCATCCATCCTTAAATCAATAACATCAGCCACTGTAGTTGTCTTACATCATAGCATAATTTTCTATGGACGATGAAAAATGACTTAATAATGTGTGTGAATAAAGTGTATGAATAAAGAAATATAAATAAATACAGACAAAGATGCAGAAGTGAAGCAATAAAGGTAATAAACAAGTAATTTTGACATGCAGCCATGCCAGCTTAAATCTGCTTAGAGCAGGGTTCGATCTGAACAGTGTAACTTTGCATGAGAGTCCCTACAGGTTTCCTATACACCATGACTTCTCATTCGCGTTACTAAAGGACTCATGCCGAGTGAGAACAAACATTTTTTTAAATCTTATTTCTGTTGTTTCATTCATTTAATGAATAATGTATTTGTTTATAGGTACATGTATCTATTTATTAATTTAAATTTAAGTCATTTTAGCACATTAGTATCTCCACTGCATGCAGAGCGGAAAGTGTTCCTCGCTCTCAAGTACTTTCCGCCGCCATGGAGCTCCATTGATGATGGCATTTTATATCAGCGTTGCACTTGACCCCCAAATCCTGGTTCACCTGACTAGTGTGATAGCGCAGTATCTCTCCCAGCATGGTTCGTTTAGTGGTTCCTGGCTCGCTCATACTAGCAAATCTGCTGCGAAAGTTTTACAGTGTAACAATGAAGATAAATCTCCCTTAGGCTATGTTGTATAGGTCAGGTGTCTAGGAAAGCCCATTATATCTTGATGGATAGTTCTCATCCTCTCTATTCTGAGTTTTAGTTGTTGCCCTCAGGATCTCGGTTAAGATTTCCCTCTGTTAGGAGTAGCCGGAGCATGTGGAAAGGGGGAGCTTGTTTGGACCGGTTGTTGTCTTTTAACGTCAATATTTACACACCAATGTTTGTATGTACTTTACTTGTGTTTTTTGTATAGTGGTCTTGTCGTAAAACCAATTACCCTTAGTGGACATAAATAAAGAAAAAAAAGAAAGCTCTTTTATATGATAATGTAAATATTAATAATATAAACAAATTTTTGTTTTCAAAATTTTCCTACAACACATGTACGATTTATTTGTCAACTATATAAACTTACAAAAAGATGTTTCTAAGGCAAATGTTTTTACAAGGATTTTTGTAAAAGTTAGCCGGTTCAGATCCAGTGATAGTGCTGAAGTCAAGTATTAGTGACTTGAATCTGATATGGGCTTCAACTGGTAGGCAGTGGAGAGAGATGAAAAGGGGTGTCACATGAGCCCTTTTAGGCTGTTGGAAGACGAGGCATGCTGCTGCGTTCTGAACCATCTGGAGTGGTTTGATTGCCTTTGCAGGAAGACCAGGAAGGAGAACATTGCAGTAGTCCAATTTTGATAACCAGGGCCTGGTCAAGGAGATGTTGCCACAAACTCAGTGAGAGAGGGTCTAACCTTTCTAATGTTGAATAAGACATATCGGCTTGACCACGTTCTCTTTGCAATGTGATCATTGAAGGACAGCTGTTCATCAAACATGACTCCGACGTTCCTGTCTGTTTTGGAAGGAGTGACTGTGGTATTGCCAAGATGGATGGTGAGATCGTGTTGCACCGTGGGGTGTGCAGAACACACGAGTAGTTCTTTCTTGGCAGGGTTCAGCTGGAGGTGATGCGCTTTCATCCAAGCTGAGATTTCCTCGAGGCATGCCGTGATGCTTTCCTGTACCTCAGTGGTAAGAGCATTGCGCTAACAACGCAAGGTTGTGGGTTCGATCCCAGGGATTGCAAATACCTATGTAAAATGTATAGGATAAATCAATGTAAGTTGCTTTGGATAAAAGCGCCAGCCAAATGCCTAAATGTAATGTAAATGTGATGCGAGCTGCTACAGTGGTATCATCTGGGTGAAATGAGATGTAGACCTGGGTGCCGTCAGCATAACAGTGATACGAGAAGCTATGTACCCGTATGAACAATACCAACACAACAAAAATGCTAACAACTTAGCAATCAGTCAACGAGTGATTAAATAAACAAGCTCAAATCATTTTAAATAACAACAGGCTGCTACAGTCCAGTTCAACAGTTAAAAACAGGGTAACAGGGTATATAGCAGACTCGCAGACAACTGCAGCCTTGTGATGACAATTCGCTTCTCCTTTCTGTAAGGTGGGCACTACATACCCAGAACCATCGTCATAACGTTGGTTAAAATACAGAGCAATGTCTAAGTGGGAATGAGAACCACACTTGAAGTTCACATCGAATCTGCAGAACAGAAACTGAGCTATGAAATATTAAGAAGTACGAAACAAAAGCTGTAACAAGTGTTGATGCAATAGTTTTTTATGTTAATGACTATGTAAAATTATTTAAGTATTATTTCAGATTTATAAAGAGCAGGTAAAAAATTAAATAATGTTAATAATGAAATTAATAATTATGAATAAAGGCATGAATAAATAATTATGACACATTAAAGGGATAATTAATTTAAAACCTTCATGTCGTTCATGACTTGCAGAACACAAAAGAAGATATTTTGAAGAACATTTATTACAAAACAGCACTAGACCCCATTGACCTCCCTTTTATGGACACTGAATATATCTATCTATATATCTGAAAATATCCTTCGTTTTCCAAAGACAAAATGCAGGATCTGACCAGCAATGTATTAATTAATAAAACAAATATGTTTCTCTATTATTCCATAATGATCTGACATTTTTAAACCTAGCACACATCTTACACCTTTGTTACATCAAAGAGCTGTAAGGCAGCTGAAAAGTGCAAAGAATTAAGGCTGTTTGTAAAGCTGGGACATAAAACAATCAAACACCATTTGTTGCTAGATCATGAAGAATAATATCCTTTCCTCCCATCAGGGGTTGAGGTCCATGAACTGAACCCATCGTCTTATCACACCTCTCTTATCCACTTCATCTCTTCAGGCCTTGATCATTGGAAAAGTGCTTACACATTCTATATTGTGTTTATAATGTTTTGTCATGTTATGAAGATTTGAACATCATGTTTGGTATTGTTTTAAAGGTCTTGGTGCGTTGGGTGAAAGGGTCTAGTTCCTTCAAACCATAACAAAGAGTGTATTAGAGCTTTTTAACTTAAGGACATTACCTGCACTCCTCTAAAAGGATTGGCTTTATCGAGGAATCCTGTTCACAGATAAATTGGCATCCCATTTGATGATCTCGTCAGCCACGAGTTAAACTAAATTTCACAATGACCATTGTATTCACAATGAACATTGAGTACATCATTCTTGGGTATAAAAGGTGCATTGACAAAAGACTCAGGGAAGCTTCTGTAACCAGAACTTCCCACATTGCAACTGTGTGTCTCGATTTGGAAGCATCTGTAACCAGAACTTCCCACACTGCAACTGTGTGTCTTGATTTTACCAGGTATGATAAACTTTGTGGTTTTATTTTATTCTTTTACTATGTTAATAATCGATGCTTAGTAAATTAGGAATTTCTTTGTATACGCATTCAATGATTTTAATTAATGTTGTGCCTGCCTGGTATAATAAATTGTTATTGTTGATGTTATCTGAATTCATCAAAGTTTGTTATTACAAGTAGATTGAAAGGAACTTGTTCTGTTACCGCAAAATCGATGTGTCAGGATAGGTAGGGCTAGTTTATACTAGATTTTAGGAGCATTGCTAAAGCTCACATGATTTCCATCTATCATCTGGCCTAGCAAGTTGCATGATCGTGACTAAAATAACTATTGTTATGTTTCTGAGCAAGCATATCGCGGCCAAACTTAATGATATTAGTTTACCCGGCAACCTCTGACTAGAGATCGGAACTGACCGTTTTGTGTCCGTGAGATCCATGAGCCCGGCCGGCGTGAGACTCTCAGCGACTGCAGGTCCCAATCGAAAGAATAACTATATTAATATTAAATATTAAAGTATGGAGATTTATAGATAAATGAACGCTAATCAACAGATACATTTGAAATGACTTATAAGTTATTTTATATTATATTGAAATTGGAGTCAGATCGGTCTTAACCACAGAGTCATATAAATTGAACTAAATTGTAACAGTTCTTGAATATCTTCATGTAGAAATCGCTGAGGAGAAGCAGAACACAAGATCCCTTCAACCACACCATTGGATTCCGTTGTTGGGCCAGTGGATGGTCTTTTACAGAGCTATATAAATATAAAGGCTAATATTTTCCATTCATTGAATCTCACACTACAGGAATTTGAGAAATTTGTCCTTATAAGTAGCTGTAGAAGAGTAGGCGGGACGAGACCGTGAGTCGAGGCCGGTGAGTGAGTGATAATGAGCGTCAGATGTACGCACACCGGTCTCGTATCACGGAGGAGATCGAGAGCTTAAGAGGATAAGTGACCGGGCTGTCAATGGGAGAGGACCAGGCCTGGCCTTGTAGCATGTGGCAAAACCCGCCTGGTCCCATCCTGTAAGCCTCCCTGAATCAAACCTTTTAATGGAATTTTCTGTATCGAAGGTACATAAACCACCAAAAGCACCTGAGGCGTTGCTGGACCAAAAGCTCTGGGCACAAGCCCAATCACTTTTTTTCTAAAAACCTGCTGTGAAAACTTCCCTTGCTTAAACCACTACTATAGTGCAAAAAAACTATATAGTAATACATACTGTATATTTAAATCGAATGAATAAAATAACTAAATAGAAAAACGAATGAATTAAAAGAAAGTCTACTGGTTAGTTTTTTTTCCTCTTCATGCTTATTACAACTGATAAAAAGATGCGCAAGAAAGTAGTTCTACCGTCAAGAATATTTTAAAGAGGATAACTGGACAAATGCTGAAATGAAACACCCCTACAACTGTAGGTCACATTCCATTAGGCTTGATTTATGTTTGACTATAGTTTAAAAGTGATCACAATTGCCTCCCCACATTTGTTTGTTTAGATTGTGTTTGTACAATATGAGAATGAGCTATATATTTTAATCTCCTGTGTTTGTTTTAGGTCTACATTTATTGCACTGACAGAGACTTCAAAGTGTCTGTGGATTGTTATCAAATGCTCACTTACAACAATCGCTTCATGCAGTTGAAAGCAATAAACTGAGTTTTATTGTATCATCACTTCGTGTCCTGCTTGATCTCTGTATCAGCCTCGTGGTTGAGTAGAAGTTAACCCACACAATACCTTTTTACATCTAGAGCGAAATAACAAAATAAATATTTGACCCCAATGATTGTGTTTTGCTTAGCAGAAGTTAAAATCTAAAAAAACAGATCAATCCTGTCTGTATAAGTCATTTTTAATCAGTACTCATGCATTTAACTTTAAAATATACACTGCACATATTTTTCCTTACTGGGGAGAACATTTGTAAGTCAGATGGTGTTGTAATTTCAATGCTTGCAATGATTACTCCGAAGTAATACTCTCTATAAATTGCTTTAAATCGATATATTTGTAGGTACATGACATGTTTCTGTGTGTTGCACCTTAAAAATGTGCCACCTTAAAAAAATATATGCATGACGCCCCTGCAACTATAGTAAATACTGTTGAAAAAAACATCTAATGCCTGCAAACGATCGTGAGTAAACAGTTGTTATTGTTGAATTGTCATTACAATAGAATAGAATACATCTTATATTGTTTTTATCTTATATTTATCTTTCCTTTCATGTGTTTCGTATGTGATTTTAAACTATTAAAGGGAAAGTTCACCCAAAAATTTAAATTCTATCAACATTTTTCTGTTCAGTTGCCAACATTCTTGAAAAGTCTACTGCAAAAGAAAATCCTACAGGTTCAGAATGACATGAGGTGAGACAATGTTGAAAGAATTTCCATTATTTTATGATGTATTGGTGGATCTAGTATAAAGTTAAGATAAATCTCAAAATCCTACACTAGATAGGTTGTTTGTGTCAAATGTTGACATCTTCTATACAAATGGTCGGGTTGTTCCATAGTACCCAAATATGGAGTGAAATAACCCAGCTGTTTTAGGCTTTCCTATCCGCTGTAGATATCTACCCATATAGTCAAGTGTTCGTCAGCTAATGACTACTTGTGTTTAGTTTTATAATTCAATTCAATTCACTTTTCGTGCATGTCATTATTTTGTAGGAAGGTACACAGTTGAGTTGACACTACTTTTTCTAGTATTTTAGACAAGTACGGGATTAGATGATTAAACAAAATTGCTATAACACCTGGTGTGTTCTTTAAGATTGCTGAAAATAATTAAAATACTCTCAGGCAATTCCAGGGAACTGCCGTCACATAACTTGACCTTCTTAAGGTGAGCCGTGTAAAACTCAGAACTTCCTATGAACAATCTGATCAAAGTTTAAACAAGACAAACAAGCAATTTTGTTTAATCATTGACATGTCTGTTGCTGATTACTCGCACACCTGAACTTCATTTTGGGAGCCATTTTAGTCATGCGCCTTACTTAGATCTTTGCAAGTCTTGTTTGGCACCGGTTAACATTTTTTAGCTGAATTTCCAATTACCTGCCTTTCTGTGAATTTCCTTTGGACTGCCTATACCGTTCGTGAGTGTTTGCTGCTTGTCTCTGGACTCTTATCTCTGGTTACTGAAATTCAAGATTGTTTCCCGCCTGCCTCGACTTACGCCTGCTAGTGGATACAAAGATTGTCTGCTGCCTGCCCCGACCCATGCCTGCTATTGGATTACGATTGTCTTGCCTTTGATTTTGTGTTTGCTGGTGATTGAGTCTGCTTGTACAACGTTGGTTTCAATAAAGCTGCACATGGATCCTCAAGATACGAGTGCTTCATTACACTTATCGAATACGTGTTTCCCGAAACCTTAAGTTTAGTATACCTTCTGTAAGTCATACATTGGTAAGGTTGGTCTGGAGCACTCTTAGCTATACCCTTATCGCCGTTAATAGTACCGCAACGCAAAAGATTTTTTATCGCAGTTTAATTTCACATATACCATTTAATATAATAACTTAATATAAAATTCTATTTACTATTTAATTTACATTTTTACTTTAACTTAATTTTTATTTTATTAATAAAATACTCTGGTTTGATACACTCATTGTAGGCTATTAATGTGTTTTTATTAATAAAATAGTCATACACTGACGGTTAGCGTTTTTAGTTGCAGCCTATTATCCCAAGACACTTCAGCTGGCAATCCATTTGACAGTTAGTGTTTGCACCACTTCAGTAGAGAACTCTTTAGCCTCCTGGCTACCATATCAGAAGAGACAATTCTACACAGATTTAGCCGGCAACGCAAGCAAATTCTGCAGCTTTTGCATCTCGTTGGCCCAACTTTCTCGACACAAACTCGACAGAACCCCCTCAGCCCCGACTTTCAGCTGCTGCATGGTGGCTCTTCGTTTTTATGCCGTGGGGAGTTCTCTGGAGGTGTCTGGGGATAAATATGGGCTGAGACCTTGGTGTGGTGGTGCGTTCACTCAGTGACTAACATCCTGCTCCATCATGGCACTACATTACATGCGTATTAGTGGTGGGCCGTTATCTGCATTAACGTGAGACTCTTATCGGGCGATAATAACAGGTCGCCGTTAATCTATTCTCAAAGTTTGGCTAGGAGTTGGGTCTATACTACGCAAGCTATGATGACTTTCACCTTGGTAATTTAGTGCGGATGTAGAAGTCGAAGGGTACCGCCGTTGTTCAGTTACCAACATTCTTCATGTCTACTGCAAAAGTAAATCCTACAGGTGCAGAATGACATGCTGAGACAATGATGAAAGTATTTTCATTATTTTATGATGTATAGGTGAATTAAGTATAAACTTCAGATAAATCTCAAAATCCTAAACTAGATAGGTTGTTTAGGTCAAATGTTGACATTTTCTAAACAAGTGGTCGGGTTGGTTCATATTACCCAAATATGGAGTGAAATTACCCAGCTTTGGCTGTAGATATCTACCCACATAAAGGATAGGTCAGCTAATGGCTACGTGTGATTAGTTTTATTTACATTTACATTTATTCATTTGAGAGATGCGTTTATCTAAAGTGACTTACAAGTAGGGTGCAGTGGGCAGCTATAGCTGCAGAGCAAACAGGGGTAAGGTGCCTTGCTCAAGGGCACTTCAGTCATTTCCTGGTGGCACTGGCAACTCTCTAACCACTACACCACAACTTTATGACAGGAAGTGTGTTGTTTATGATGCTGAAAATAATCAAAGATAATCTCAGGCAATTCCAGCGAACTTAGATAACATGGCCTTCTTAAGGTGAGCTGTGTAAAACTCAGAATTGCTTTTATTGTATTCAACACAATCGTTAAATCATGCAGTTACTTTATGTTGTTGTCTCTCTTAAGTATAGAGTATGTACGTTTAAAATAATATGAGAATCTTTATTAAAAAACTCATTTTTCAAATGAGCTGAGTGGATTTTATAATCATTAGTTGAGTAAACTTGTGTGAGAAGAAATAAAGCAGATGAATGAGATGTGATGGAGAAGAAATCATGTTTGTGTCTTGTGATTTCGTGTTATTTCCCTAAAAACGCAAACTACTGTGATAATATCCACACTTACACTTTGACACCACATACTGCAAAAACTGAAGTAATGTTTACGAATTAACTAACTATTCTGTGAATACGTGACAGAAACATGAATAAAAAACACTAACCCTCTCTCTTTCTCTCAACTGGTACTGGTCTGGCTTTTGTTGAAACTATGTATTGGCACCTTTTGTATTAATGCTCCTGCATGACATATTGCTTTTTGCTCCCTGAACTCTCTGTAAATCGCTTTGGATTAAAGCTTCTGCTAAATGACTAAATCTACAGTAAATGTATTTTTATTTATTATTTAGCCAATTTGTTCATTTATGTTGGTTTAGGACAGAGGTTTATATTTTAAAATACATTTATTAAGCATTTATAATATGTGAGTTAAAAATAGCTTACTATTTGGCAGGTATTTTATCAGAAGCGCTTTTTATTTACGCAGTAATAACTGCTTTATAATGCATTTGTAAAATACATATTAAATATTAATGAACACATTTACAAATGCTATGTAAAAGGAACCTCAATGTAAAGTGCAACCCAAAAAACTATTTAAAAAAGAAAAGAAAGATGAAACATGATACTTTACAAATAATAGACAACATTTTTAAACTTTTGAGATGTTGGAAGTTGAAATGGGAACACAAGAAACCATTGTAAGTGTTTAGTGTGGGAAAAAACAAGTAAAACCAGGTGGAATATGTAATATCATAAAACCTGCCAAAAAAGTTTTTGTCATTTGACCACTAGAATCCTTTGATACTGAATGAATCACTACTGCCACCCTGAGGTTTTTGCGCAGTTCCTACATAACCGCTGGGTTGCACATTTCCTCATCCAGTTTCTTCAATGTCTTAGCCTTGTGGACCTGCAGGATGGCCATGGCAAGAAGCGCAGAGGCAGCTTGACCCGCAGCACTGTAAGCTTTTGACACAGGAGATGACGAAAACTTACATGCCTTGGAAGGGAGCCTTGTTCGGCCCCTCCAGGTGGAGGCAGTCTGCTGGCACAGGTGCAATGAGACGGCACGCTCGACCTGGGGGTTCATACATAGCCCTTAGCTATAGGGCGACCGAGCAAATCTACAATGCAAACAAGAGGTTATATTGAGGGATCATAAAGATATGAGACTACCTCAAAGGATTGACATTCTTTAAACGGCATGCCATTATGGTGTGCTTCTGGACCCCACTTTCCATCCCAAAGTATTGCACACTACCCTATTCTGATCAAATGAGGATTGTAGCAAAATCCTATCCCAAAACAGTTGCGCAAGTTGAATTGAATCCTAAGGGAGACAATAAAATAAATAAAGAAGAAACATGATACAAGATAAATATATTTTAACCTTTTAAGATGTATTCTTTGTTTCTGATGTTGGTTTACCTAAAAGTGCTGGGATTGACCACTCTTCGGATAATAAAGCTTTAATAAAGGTTTCACTCCACCGTTGATAAGGCTTTTGTATGGTACCTTCTATACATACAGTATGGGAAAAAATCTAATTTAATTATTTAAGATCTATAATAAAGCACAGCAGAAATGTTCGATCTGTCGTGGGCTTTCCCCCAGTGTAAAGTATTTTCCTAATATTGTATTCTGTATTTATTCACACTGTATATCTGCACTTGCTAATTGCACTTCTGGTTAGACCTAAACTACATTTCGTTACACCGTACTTGTAAATGTGTAATGACAATAAAGTTGAATCTAATCTAAAAAAAATCCATTCTGCCAGTTCTTATGTTTCCTCAGTCTTCTCTTCAGCTGCATTAAAAAAGATTGACCAAAATAATGAACATTGAGATGAGATCTATCTTAAATTAATAACATTTAATCATAGTTAATAGATAGATAACTGACCCACCCAGTTCAATAAGAAGAAGTCATTGAAATCTGTCAGCATAATTCAACAGAACGCAATAGAATTTAAACAAATGTAATTCACAGAAAAATCAGGATAAGTAGCTTGACAAGGATGAACAATATAAAATATAACTGGGGAATGCCTCAAAACTTTTTGAGGTAAATTTTCATCCAACATATTTTCAGAACAAATGAATTATTCTCCTGATGATAGTTTTGTAAAGTAAAGTGGCTTTATAATTGCAAACAATGTTTTAAAGACCATACACCCTAGTTGTTCTACCAAGCAAGAAGCAGGAAAAAGTAAGGGGAAATTGGCAGTTTATTGAATAACCTGTAACTATGTTGATGGTTGTGAGACTGTAACGAGATTCATTAAAAGGAAGGAAGGAGGCGAGAACCGGAAGACAATAAAAAAACATTATTTATTAAATATAACAGCCGACGGCCCCTCACGGACGACCGACGGCTAACAAACAAACAAACCAAAACATAATATAACAGCCAGCGGCCCCTCACGGACGACCGCCGGCAAACAACAACATTAAAACAATACAAACACAAGCTCTGGCCCGGTCCTCTCTCTTCGACGGTCCGATCGCTTGTTCCTTTTATATGCTCCCAATCTCCTACGTGATGCGAGGCCGTTGCGCGCACCACTGGCGCTAATTAACAATTACTTACCGGCCTCGAACCACGGTCTCGCCCCACCTACTCTACTACAGAGACCTTGATGAAATCATTCATATTTCACAGAAATTTTGTTGAGAGAATAGTTACAGTTTGATTAAGATTCAAGGCCATCGAACAGGGAATTACAAGGAACAATTGTCAATCAGTGGGACATTGTGTGGGTGAGATCTACAATCTACCCATATAGTCAAGTGTTCGTCAGCTAATGACTACTTGTGTTTAGTTTTATAATTCAATTCAATTCAATTCAAGTTTATTTATATAGCGCTTTTCACAATGTGTATTGTTTCAAAGCAGCTTTACAGGGCAAACAGGAAAAACAGAAAAGGTAAAACACAGCACAGTGCATTGTATTTATACAACGAGTAAGATCATACTAATAAATAATATATAATTTCTAAATAAATAAATAAATGCAGTCTCCCGGTGAGCAGGCCAACACTGCCCTGCTGTGGCGAGGAACCCAAACTCCCATGATTGATTAATGGAGAAAAAAACCTCGGGAGAAACCAGGCTCAACCGGGAGGGCCAGATCCCCTCTGACGTGTCATAGCTGCACTCAAACTGCTGACATGTGATTTAAGTTTAGCATTCAATACCAAATATTGTAACTTCAGCATTAATGAGACAAATAGTCCGTCTTTGCTCTTTGTTGGGGGTGTATTGGTCTGAGCTGGGATGGTCCGATGGTCATATTTCTCTTGGCTGGTGGTGGAATTGCCTTAGATGGGGCTGGGATGCTCAGTCAGTCTGCAGCTGTAGCTGGCGTTATCTCAAATTGGGGATGGGCATCTGTCGGTCGTCTGGACATGGTGGAACTTCTTCCTACCTCGGGATGGGCATCCCGAAGCAGAGGCGGAAAGAGAATAAAGAGAATAATTAGCGTAGCTGCTGTTCATTAACTATGCATTAAGTGAAAGCTTGGCTGAAAAGATGTGTCTTTAATCTAGATTTAAATTGGGAGAGTGTGTCTGACCCTCGAATAGTATCAGGAAGGCTATTCCAGAGTTTAGGTGCTACGTATGAGAAAGCTCGACCCCCTTTTGGTGGATTTAGTTATTCTAGGTGTTGTCAAATGTCCTAAGTTTTGAGATCTTAGAGAGCGTGTTGGGTTGTAACGTG
The DNA here is from genome assembly GCA_008369825.1 of Triplophysa tibetana. Classification (NCBI taxonomy): domain Eukaryota; kingdom Metazoa; phylum Chordata; class Actinopteri; order Cypriniformes; family Nemacheilidae; genus Triplophysa; species Triplophysa tibetana. The sequence goes on from CM017917.1 coordinate 15,068,429, forward strand.
ATAAAAGCTCGGTTAAGTAAATAGGGGCTAAACCGTTTAAGGCTTTGTATGTAATTAAAAGAATTTTAAAATCAATACGATACTTAATGGGTAGCCAGTGAAGAGATGATAAAACTGGGGTTATGTGATCGTATTTTCTTGACCTAGTAAGAACTCTGGCAGCTGCATTCTGAACTAACTGTAGTTTGTTTATCGATGATGCAGGACAACCACTAAGTAGAGCATTACAATAGTCAAGTCGTGAGGTCAAAAATGCATGAATAAGCTTTTCTGCGTCAGCAAAACATAAAATATTTCGTAACTTGGAAACATTTCTAAGGTGGAAGAAGGCTATTTTTGTGATATTTGAGATGTGATTTTTAAATGACAGGTTGCCGTCTAATATAACGCCTAGGTCTTTAACTGTTTTTGTTGGAGTAACAGTGCAGCCTTCAATTTGCAGGCTGTAATCGGATATATTCTGTTTACCTGTTTTTGGTGCTATAAGTAATATTTCCGTTTTGTTAGAGTTTAAAAGAAGGAAATTACTAGTCATCCAATGTTTTATGTCCTCGATGCACTCTGCCAGTTTGGATAGTTTGAAGGAATCATCTGGTCTTGATGAGATATATAGCTGAGTATCATCTGCGTAACAGTGGAAGCTAATTTCATGTTTTCTAATAATGTTGCCGAGGGGCAGCATGTATATGGAGAAAAGCAAGGGTCCTAAAACCGATCCCTGAGGTAATCCATAATTTACTTGCGTAAGATATGACGATTTCCCTTTTAAATGGACATATTGATATCTGTCTGTTAAGTAAGATCTGAACCATTGTAGTGCCTGTCCCTGAATACCAATATCATTGTGTAAACGATCTAATAGTATTTTATGGTCTACAGTATCGAAAGCAGCACTAAGGTCAAGCAGGACTAAGAGTGAGATGTTACCTTTATCTGATGCAATAACCAGGTCATTTGTAATTCTAACGAGCGCAGTTTCAGTGCTATGATACGGTCTAAAGCCGGACTGAAACTTTTCGTGCATGTCATTATTTTGTAGGAAGGTACACAGTTGAGTTGACACTACTTTTTCTAGTATTTTAGACAAGTACGGGATTAAATGATTAAACAAAATTGCTATAACACCTGGTGTGTTCTTTAAGATTGCTGAAAATAATTAAAATACTCTCAGGCAATTCCAGGGAACTGCCGTCACATAACTTGACCTTCTTAAGGTGAGCCGTGTAAAACTCAGAACTTCCTATGAACAATCTGATCAAAGTTTAAACAAGACAAACAAGCAATTTTGTTTAATCATTGACATGTCTGTTGCTGATTACTCGCACACCTGAACTTCATTTTGGGAGCCATTTTAGTCATGCGCCTTACTTAGATCTTTGCAAGTCTTGTTTGGCACCGGTTAACATTTTTTAGCTGAATTTCCAATTACCTGCCTTTCTGTGAATTTCCTTTGGACTGCCTATACCGTTCGTGAGTGTTTGCTGCTTGTCTCTGGACTCTTATCTCTGGTTACTGAAATTCAAGATTGTTTCCCGCCTGCCTCGACTTACGCCTGCTAGTGGATACAAAGATTGTCTGCTGCCTGCCCCGACCCATGCCTGCTATTGGATTACGATTGTCTTGCCTTTGATTTTGTGTTTGCTGGTGATTGAGTCTGCTTGTACAACGTTGGTTTCAATAAAGCTGCACATGGATCCTCAAGATACGAGTGCTTCATTACACTTATCGAATACGTGTTTCCCGAAACCTTAAGTTTAGTATACCTTCTGTAAGTCATACATTGGTAAGGTTGGTCTGGAGCACTCTTAGCTATACCCTTATCGCCGTTAATAGTACCGCAACGCAAAAGATTTTTTATCGCAGTTTAATTTCACATATACCATTTAATATAATAACTTAATATAAAATTCTATTTACTATTTAATTTACATTTTTACTTTAACTTAATTTTTATTTTATTAATAAAATACTCTGGTTTGATACACTCATTGTAGGCTATTAATGTGTTTTTATTAATAAAATAGTCATACACTGACGGTTAGCGTTTTTAGTTGCAGCCTATTATCCCAAGACACTTCAGCTGGCAATCCATTTGACAGTTAGTGTTTGCACCACTTCAGTAGAGAACTCTTTAGCCTCCTGGCTACCATATCAGAAGAGACAATTCTACACAGATTTAGCCGGCAACGCAAGCAAATTCTGCAGCTTTTGCATCTCGTTGGCCCAACTTTGTCGACACAAACTCGACAGAACCCCCTCAGCCCCGACTTTCAGCTGCTGCATGGTGGCTCTTCGTTTTTATGCCGTGGGGAGTTCTCTGGAGGTGTCTGGGGATAAATATGGGCTGAGACCTTGGTGTGGTGGTGCGTTCACTCAGTGACTAACATCCTGCTCCATCATGGCACTACATTACATGCGTATTAGTGGTGGGCCGTTATCTGCATTAACGTGAGACTCTTATCGGGCGATAATAACAGGTCGCCGTTAATCTATTCTCAAAGTTTGGCTAGGAGTTGGGTCTATACTACGCAAGCTATGATGACTTTCACCTTGGTAATTTAGTGCGGATGTAGAAGTCGAAGGGTACCGCCGTTGTTCAGTTACCAACATTCTTCATGTCTACTGCAAAAGTAAATCCTACAGGTGCAGAATGACATGCTGAGACAATGATGAAAGTATTTTCATTATTTTATGATGTATAGGTGAATTAAGTATAAACTTCAGATAAATCTCAAAATCCTAAACTAGATAGGTTGTTTAGGTCAAATGTTGACATTTTCTAAACAAGTGGTCGGGTTGGTTCATATTACCCAAATATGGAGTGAAATTACCCAGCTTTGGCTGTAGATATCTACCCACATAAAGGATAGGTCAGCTAATGGCTACGTGTGATTAGTTTTATTTACATTTACATTTATTCATTTGACAGATGCGTTTATCTAAAGTGACTTACAAGTAGGGTGCAGTGGGCAGCTATAGCTGCAGAGCAAACAGGGGTAAGGTGCCTTGCTCAAGGGCACTTCAGTCATTTCCTGGTGGCACTGGCAACTCTCTAACCACTACACCACAACTTTATGACAGGAAGTGTGTTGTTTATGATGCTGAAAATAATCAAAGATAATCTCAGGCAATTCCAGCGAACTTAGATAACATGGCCTTCTTAAGGTGAGCTGTGTAAAACTCAGAATTGCTTTTATTGTATTCAACACAATCGTTAAATCATGCAGTTACTTTATGTTGTTGTCTCTCTTAAGTATAGAGTATGTACGTTTAAAATAATATGAGAATCTTTATTAAAAAACTCATTTTTCAAATGAGCTGAGTGGATTTTATAATCATTAGTTGAGTAAACTTGTGTGAGAAGAAATAAAGCAGATGAATGAGATGTGATGGAGAAGAAATCATGTTTGTGTCTTGTGATTTCGTGTTATTTCCCTAAAAACGCAAACTACTGTGATAATATCCACACTTACACTTTGACACCACATACTGCAAAAACTGAAGTAATGTTTACGAATTAACTAACTATTCTGTGAATACGTGACAGAAACATGAATAAAAAACACTAACCCTCTCTCTTTCTCTCAACTGGTACTGGTCTGGCTTTTGTTGAAACTATGTATTGGCACCTTTTGTATTAATGCTCCTGCATGACATATTGCTTTTTGCTCCCTGAACTCTCTGTAAATCGCTTTGGATTAAAGCTTCTGCTAAATGACTAAATCTACAGTAAATGTATTTTTATTTATTATTTAGCCAATTTGTTCATTTATGTTGGTTTAGGACAGAGGTTTATATTTTAAAATACATTTATTAAGCATTTATAATATGTGAGTTAAAAATAGCTTACTATTTGGCAGGTATTTTATCAGAAGCGCTTTTTATTTACGCAGTAATAACTGCTTTATAATGCATTTGTAAAATACATATTAAATATTAATGAACACATTTACAAATGCTATGTAAAAGGAACCTCAATGTAAAGTGCAACCCAAAAAACTATTTAAAAAAGAAAAGAAAGATGAAACATGATACTTTACAAATAATAGACAACATTTTTAAACTTTTGAGATGTTGGAAGTTGAAATGGGAACACAAGAAACCATTGTAAGTGTTTAGTGTGGGAAAAAACAAGTAAAACCAGGTGGAATATGTAATATCATAAAACCTGCCAAAAAAGTTTTTGTCATTTGACCACTAGAATCCTTTGATACTGAATGAATCACTACTGCCACCCTGAGGTTTTTGCGCAGTTCCTACATAACCGCTGGGTTGCACATTTCCTCATCCAGTTTCTTCAATGTCTTAGCCTTGTGGACCTGCAGGATGGCCATGGCAAGAAGCGCAGAGGCAGCTTGACCCGCAGCACTGTAAGCTTTTGACACAGGAGATGACGAAAACTTACATGCCTTGGAAGGGAGCCTTGTTCGGCCCCTCCAGGTGGAGGCAGTCTGCTGGCACAGGTGCAATGAGACGGCACGCTCGACCTGGGGGTTCATACATAGCCCTTAGCTATAGGGCGACCGAGCAAATCTACAATGCAAACAAGAGGTTATATTGAGGGATCATAAAGATATGAGACTACCTCAAAGGATTGACATTCTTTAAACGGCATGCCATTATGGTGTGCTTCTGGACCCCACTTTCCATCCCAAAGTATTGCACACTACCCTATTCTGATCAAATGAGGATTGTAGCAAAATCCTATCCCAAAACAGTTGCGCAAGTTGAATTGAATCCTAAGGGAGACAATAAAATAAATAAAGAAGAAACATGATACAAGATAAATATATTTTAACCTTTTAAGATGTATTCTTTGTTTCTGATGTTGGTTTACCTAAAAGTGCTGGGATTGACCACTCTTCGGATAATAAAGCTTTAATAAAGGTTTCACTCCACCGTTGATAAGGCTTTTGTATGGTACCTTCTATACATACAGTATGGGAAAAAATCTAATTTAATTATTTAAGATCTATAATAAAGCACAGCAGAAATGTTCGATCTGTCGTGGGCTTTCCCCCAGTGTAAAGTATTTTCCTAATATTGTATTCTGTATTTATTCACACTGTATATCTGCACTTGCTAATTGCACTTCTGGTTAGACCTAAACTACATTTCGTTACACCGTACTTGTAAATGTGTAATGACAATAAAGTTGAATCTAATCTAAAAAAAATCCATTCTGCCAGTTCTTATGTTTCCTCAGTCTTCTCTTCAGCTGCATTAAAAAAGATTGACCAAAATAATGAACATTGAGATGAGATCTATCTTAAATTAATAACATTTAATCATAGTTAATAGATAGATAACTGACCCACCCAGTTCAATAAGAAGAAGTCATTGAAATCTGTCAGCATAATTCTACAGAACGCAATAGAATTTAAACAAATGTAATTCACAGAAAAATCAGGATAAGTAGCTTGACAAGGATGAACAATATAAAATATAACTGGGGAATGCCTCAAAACTTTTTGAGGTAAATTTTCATCCAACATATTTTCAGAACAAATGAATTATTCTCCTGATGATAGTTTTGTAAAGTAAAGTGGCTTTATAATTGCAAACAATGTTTTAAAGACCATACACCCTAGTTGTTCTACCAAGCAAGAAGCAGGAAAAAGTAAGGGGAAATTGGCAGTTTATTGAATAACCTGTAACTATGTTGATGGTTGTGAGACTGTAACGAGATTCATTAAAAGGAAGGAAGGAGGCGAGAACCGGAAGACAATAAAAAAACATTATTTATTAAATATAACAGCCGACGGCCCCTCACGGACGACCGACGGCTAACAAACAAACAAACCAAAACATAATATAACAGCCAGCGGCCCCTCACGGACGACCGCCGGCAAACAACAACATTAAAACAATACAAACACAAGCTCTGGCCCGGTCCTCTCTCTTCGACGGTCCGATCGCTTGTTCCTTTTATATGCTCCCAATCTCCTACGTGATGCGAGGCCGTTGCGCGCACCACTGGCGCTAATTAACAATTACTTACCGGCCTCGAACCACGGTCTCGCCCCACCTACTCTACTACAGAGACCTTGATGAAATCATTCATATTTCACAGAAATTTTGTTGAGAGAATAGTTACAGTTTGATTAAGATTCAAGGCCATCGAACAGGGAATTACAAGGAACAATTGTCAATCAGTGGGACATTGTGTGGGTGAGATCTACAACCTACTCAATAAGTGATTAGAACAGATGAAATCCGTTTTTAAGCAGGGCAAGCAAAATGTGAATCACATTTAGCAAAAGACAAATATACTGAAGACAAAACATTGAATTGTTTTTAAACTATTATTTCATTAAGTTTGTGCTGACATTTTTCTCACATTATACTTGCAGGTGAAAAAGAATATACGAAGTTGATAGTAAAAAGATTGCACATTTTTTTTCTCTCATGTCTATTAAAAAAACACCACACTCCCACCAAAACCATCTAGATGGGCATCATCCCTATACTTTCATTGACAAAATGTGATATGCCTCAGATTTTTTAGTCTTTTGGATAAAAGCGTCTGCTGATGAAAACTGGAAGTTATGAAGAAAAGTAATGTGTTCAAGTTCATCTGTGTCATGAGATAATTTATCTCATTGCAACACCAAATAGGAAATGTAAAATAAAATACATAATTTACTATACCAATACTAGTTTCTTGTTAACAACAACAAAATGTATGTATATGGAACTAAATGGTTGTAGAATCTTACAAGAAACTTGTAACTCTCTTCGAACTCTCTAGTTTAGATCCCTAAAAGTTTGTCATATGACTTCATCACGTGCTTCAAAGTCTTTAAACATTTCAAATGACTTGCCCCATATCCAGGAGGTGTAACAAACTTAGAGACAAGACTGTGAACTTTAGATGTATATAACACTAAAACTCAAATTAAAATGTCATTTAAAACGAGACACTAAAGTTTGAAAACAAACTTTATGTTGGCTTGACAAAGCCTGGTCTGATCAGTTTATAATAGTTTAAAAAGTTTTCGGTCGAACATTTTCTAATATGATGTAAAAAAAAAATATACAATCTCAGTCTGTGAAAACCGGCCTAAAATATAGGTCTGACTAAACTGTTGCTAAGCTAGTCTGCTTGGTTGCTGTGGGCTTGGCAGCTTAAAATTGATAATACTCCAAGCCACAAGCGAAACGAAACACCCTGTGTCTCTACGCTGTTCTAATGCAGAGATATAGGTACTGCTAAACGGTTGCAAGGCTAACCTTTCTGGTTTCTATGGGCTTGGCTTGGCAGATGGCAAAAAAATATGGAAACATAAAATACACAACCCCATTCTGTGAAAACCGGGCTAAGATATAGGTCTGGCTAAACGGTTGCAAAGCTAATTCTTTTTGGTTGCTATGGGCATGGCATATGCGAAAGTGATGATGCTCCGAACCGCAAGTGAAACAAACCAACTCCCATGTCTCTATGATTGTTCTGATGCAGAGATATAGGTCTTGTTAAACGGATGCTAAGTTAATATGTTTTGTTGCTTTGGGCGTGGTTCTGTATCTTAATGATTAACTGTAACTTAATTCTTGGTACACTGATTGTTTGCCTGAGTCAAATAAGCCCACCACCTTGTCTCTACGACAACTGTGTTGCAAGGAAATCTATCTAGGCTTTTTATAATAGATGCTACATTGCTGTAAATCAGGGGTGCCCAATCCTGCTGCTGGAGTTCTACTATCCTGCAGAGTTCAGGTTCAACCCTAATGAAATACACCTGTCTGTTGTTTTTCAAGTAAGCCAGAAGTGAGGGATAAATGAGCCCACCCCTTGTTTATATTACATTGTGATGCGAAGAGATCCCACATGGGCCTTTTATAATGGGAGTCTATAGGATTACTTTCCCCGTTATAAGTCTATGTGGAATTTCGGGTGGCTATTATGCCCCAGGGGTACAATTTACACCCCATCGGGAGTTATGTTCTTACAGAGCCTGCCAGCCTCTTCAAACATGGCAACCTGCAAGTTTCTAGGGAATCCTCATGGAGTTATGAGCCGTCACGGGTTTGTCACAGTGTTAAGTCAATGGGAATTTAGTTGGTATTGAAAGTCTGGTTTTCGAAAACTGGAACCCGGATCAGTTAGAAAATATGCAACACTCCGTGAGACCAGTCAGGAACTTGCTATGAATGTAATCATTACAGCATTCACTACAAACTATAAATAACACAAAAAAAGTACAATTGCAAAAAGTATAAAAAAATAAAAAAATAAAATTAAATACATAAACAAATGATGAAATCTGAGCCTATGGTAGGAAACATGTAACAATGCCAAGGAACAAGTAATAATTCATTAATAACAAGAAATAATCACAAAATTATCAAATCAACAGTCACAACTGTGTGCTGGTGTGGAACTCATGTAACTCATAGATTAGATATCACCTCCCTCAGACATTACCGTGGAATTATAAATACATTTCCAGGTGTTATAAAAAAATTGTGATTAAATACAAATTTTCATATAATCTGCCTACCTGTGTTTATCGGCCAGTGAGCAACACCATCAAACCTTGGTATATCAGTCAAAGCAGCTGACATTGATGTTGGCCTCAAGATCATGTAGGTCTACTCCTCCCATTAGCTGGTTGTAAAAGTGGATTATTTGAGGTTGCTGGAGGTAGTCATTTGCCTTTCTTTCCTTGTTCCATCCAACTGGTAACTCAGTGTAGTCATTTTCCACATTGCTTGCAACAGTGACCACGCTGTTATCCCTCCACCTCACCAGTAGCTTTGCTCCTTCAGACAGAACTTCCGTGAAGCCCTGTTGAAGTTTTTGGAATTCCTTCATTGGTTTGAACGGCACTTCAAACAACTGGTTTTGCCCAAGGTCCCAGAGCACCCATATCCTCGCTTGGTCATCTCATAAATCGGAGATAATGTGGTGAAGAGGATGTCATGCGTTAAGTCGCATCCTTCTGGAACACCAGCTTGTTCAGCCAAACCCGGCACTACAGTCGGCCCATGACCTAACCCAATCTCTTGAAGAAGGGTATGCACTCCAGCATGAGGCTCCATGTGGTAGAGGTAACCCCCTGAGGATGCCAGTCTAAAAACCTTTTAGCATTAGCGGATCGGTTAAGTGATATGAATGCTAGTTAAAAAAGGTTTATAAATGTAGATTTGATAATAATTGGTTGAGTCAACTTGTGTTATTTCAATCCCACGTAAAAACATCACAAAATGCTGTGATACCACAACAAAAATAAGACGTGGTATTATTTATTTTCACATCGCTAATAAAGTAAATAGTACATGTCCTCTGTTCATTAAACACTATGCCTTACAATTCTGTGACTGATCCCAATCAAGATTATAATTCTTGTCAAATTTACAATGCAAAAAAACATGTTGAGGGATCATGAAGATATGAGACTACATCAAAGGGTCGACCTTTTTGAAACGGCATGCAATTAGGGTGTGCTTCTGGACCCCACTTCCCATTCCAAGTGTTGCACACTACCCTATTCTGAAGAAAACGAGGATTGTAGCGAAATGCTATCCCAAAACTGTGGCGCAAGTTGAATTGAATCCTAAGGGACACAATAAAAAAAGAAGAAACATAATACAAGATAAATATATTTAAAGCATTTAAGATGTATTCTTTGTGTCTATTGGCATTTACCCAAAAGCACTGGGGTTGACCACTCCTCGGATGATAAAGCTTTTGCCAGGGGTCATTCCACCGTTGATAAGGATTTTGTGTGGTACCATCTATTGAAAAGATTTAATATACAAACTATAAAGAAACCATAACCCATCTACATTGAACATTAACAACATTAACTAAATGTCAATAAATCCCTGAACATACCATCGCACACCCCCTTTAATTCAGTCTATTGGAACCGGCGGGCGGAACAAAATATCAGCGGAAACCGCAAGCCTCATATGGACGGACATCCAAACCGGAAACCAAGGACCTTTGCTCAGACCTTGGTTTCCACATAGCACGGTAACTTAAACTCTAAGAAACAAATTATTACAAACATATACAGTACAGCAGGGCTAGTCAACTGCCGTCTCGTCAATTATCTTTATCTGGCCCGCCTTAAAATTTCAAATAAGTGGAGAGAACTGTGTGCTTTAAATGCATGTCCTCCTGAGACGCCACATCTTTCAAAGTCCAAATGAGGAACATGAGTGCCATTGGAATTTTATCCAAAGGGACTTACATTGCAGTATCCCGTACATTTATACTTGGGTATGTGCAATCCTCTGGGATCGAACCCACAACCTTGCGTTGGTAAGCAATGCTCGTACCAATGAGCTTTTGGATGTACTGGGGGACTGTGGGTGAGTAAATTAGTTAAAATTTTTGGGTAAAGTAACGCATTTAGGAATATAAAATACAATTAAAAAGACAAAATCCCTTTTCATTTAATATCATGATTTGTGTGCATGTTTTAATATATGGCCTATGAGTAACAGCAACAAAAACAGTATATAAGGAACAAAACGCAATAAATAGCAGAAATACAAAATAACAGAAGAAATGAGGATATGGAAAAAACTGGCCCGCATCCTCTTTATACTCTGGTCGTCAGAAAGAAGAAGTGAAAGACCCCTGCAGTACAGCAACTAAATTGTGTGCACTCACGCCAGTTAACATGCTCTGCCATGTAATAAAGTGTCTGAAAAAAGTAAACCAGTCTGGTGTCTTGTCTGTACGAAATCTGAAAAGTATAAATTACTTAATACCAAACAAATCAATGCATATATGTAAATATATGTGCATAATGAATTTAATGTTGGTGTATAAGAGTGTGTGAGCGAATTACTGCTGTAAATGTGTGGTGGCATCACGGGACATCACAGAAATAAATAATTAGTAATTTACGATCTTGTGAGGTTTTCATTCTTACCGTTCTTATGTTTCTTCAGTCTTCTCTTCAGATGCATTAAAAAGATTGACCAAAGTAATGGACAATGTGATCTAGCTTAGCTAAATAATAGTTAATATTAGTTAATGGGTAAAAAATAACTTGCCCACCCAGATCAATGAGAAGAAATCATTGAAATCTGTCAGCATAATTCAACAGAACGCACTAAAATTTAAACAAATGTTAAACACGGAAAATCAGGATATGTAGTTTGACGAGGATGAATAATATAAAATATAACTGGGGAATGCCTCAAAACTTTTTTAGGTCAATTTTCATCCAACATAATTTCAGCACTGACATTTCAATCTCATTTAAAAAGATCAATCAGATGAATTTATTATTCTCCTCATGATAGTTTGTATTATCTGGTGAAGTGGCTTTATTATTAGAAATGGTGTTTTGAAGACCTTGATGATATCATGCATATTTCACAGTAACTTTGTTGAGAGAACAGTTACACTTAGAGAAGAAATCAAGGCCATTGGGCCATGACACAAGGTACCATTGTTAATCCGTTTGACATTGTGTGGTCGAGATTTATAACCTACTCAATAACTGATTAAAACAGATAAAACCAGTTTTTAAGCAGGGCAAGGAAAATGTGAATCACATTTAGCAAAAGACAAATACACTAAAGACAATAAAGACAACTAATAGACTTTATGCTGTCCTTTTTGTCCCATCACACATGCAGGTGAAACTCAAGAGCACAAAATTTGGTTACACAAAGCCTAAATTTATAGTAAAAAGACTTGCAAAACTAATCTTTTTTTCTCATGTCTATAAACAAAACATCAAACTCCCGCCAAAACCATCTAGATTCACATTTTCCCTTTCGTTGACAAAATGTGAAATGTCCTCAGATTTTAAGGTGGTTTCGATTAAAGCATCTGCTGGATGAATGCATTTAAATGTGTAGCCTATTGTGAAACGAATGTTGCACATATTAAGCGCAATTTTGAGAAAGAGAAGCCATTCTTCAGTAATCTTTGTATCAATAATAGAACTTAAGAATCACAAAATATTTGAAAAATGTAATGCTAAAATCTATTTTCTTTTGTGTCGGATGCATTGTTGGGCAACTTACTCTGAAAAAGTAATTAATTACTATTTACTAATTGCATATTCAATACTTTAATTGGATTTCTGGACAAATTACTCTCTCCAAAAAGTATTTAATTACGGATTACCAATTACTTTCTATATCCTAACCTTGATTAGTTAAGTGATTCAAGGATAGACATGAAACAGTTCTTCTAATTCATAAAAATAAATCAAATAAAATTACATTTTGTATTATTAACTGACAAAAGTATAACAAATGTCAGAATTATACATTAAAGCACAGATTTTTATGTTAGACTTTGAATTTGTATGTCAAATCCACTATTTGCACACACATATATGTTACAAAAAGAAATAATTAGTTTAATTACATCAGAAGAAAATGAAATTAAATTACAGAAAAAATCCCTTTCTTTACTTTTCGTGGGAAAAATAAATAAATTAGAGATGTTGTCAAACCTGTTAGCGTTAAGGTAAATAATTTGAAGATTGTTTTTGTCAGGGTATAAACCACCGTGACTACCATTTTGTATGGGACAGTACAGTTGAATAACAACAATTGAAGATATTTATAAAACATTTTATTCATGTGCATAGTTTGTAAAGTACATAATGGCATTAAAAGCAATTATGTACATAAAAGCAATTGAACTAGCCTCACATTACTAAAATACCAGTATTAAATGAAATTTAATTTTTGTGTGATATTTATACTTCAAGATGTTTAAAAAGTGAGACTTTAAATGAAAAATACCCTTGATCTAAAACATACAAGTATGAGAAAAAACATAAATGAAACTGAGCAAAGAAAAAAGAAATGTGCTATTTCTTGGAAAGTAATGGTGAAACAAAATATGATCTGTAATATAGTCATAAAGGGAATAGGTATGAAAACCACAAACGTTTATTTTGTAGAAACATTAAAATAGCGTCTCTTTTTTGGTCTGCAAAATGTTAGAAGTGTAAAACTGCTAAAGTCAGCATTTACATGAGGCACAATATGTCTGAATATTCATATACTGTTTAAACTTTCCTTTATAGTCGAAATGAGGGAAAGGTATAGTCGATATGTTGATGTATGTAATGTTCTGACTGATGGATCTGCAAACTGTTGGGAGATATGATCTCTCCTGTTTGTAAAACAAACAATATGTGATATCACAACAAGACATTATTATGAAACCATACCAGCATAAAACCTGTTTTATTTGCTGGGATGTTCAATTGAACAATTAAAACTGGAAGTTATGAAGAAGAAGAATGAGATCAAGTTCTTCTGTGTCCTGAGATAATGTATCTCATTGCAACTCCAAATACAATACATAATTTCCTATTTAAATACTATTTTCTTGTTGTTTATTTTTGTTAACAACACCAACATTTATGTATGAAACTTAATGTTTGTAAAATCTAACAAGCAAGAATCTTTGAAATCTATAGTGTGGATCAATAAATGTTTGTCACTTGACTTCATCGCTTGTTTCAAGTCTTTCAAACATTTCAAATGATTGAGGGTCAATGACATGACGTGTATTTTTTGTGTCCAAATTCATTATTTTCCTAAAAAGAATTGGAATAAATACATGCCATATATCAAATGGATCTACAATATGTCCTTTATAAGAAACCCTTCTCATTTTATTGAAATTCAATAGATTTTTCGAGTTTTGGTGTTTCAAAGACCAAAAATGTCAGGTGGTGCGACCGTCCGAACATACAAACAGAGAACAAAACTGAGAAATAAATGTTAATTTTCTCAATAAAATTCTTAATCAAATATTTTGGCATGATTTTATGTTAAATTCCTTATAAATGAGGGGAAATAGTGTATCGGTCCCATTTCAAAACTAATCTATTACTTAAAAAACTTTTGTCCGGAAAATGTACTTCTACTAATGTCAGGGAGAGCAACCGACATAAAAATGCAATTTTATGCAATGTTCCTTTAAGAAAACCATTTGACAGCATATGACATCTCACAGAAGACTCCAGAGGACCCTTTGAAGCAGTAACAAGGTTAGTCAACCTCCCATAAATATTAGATAATTTGACATTTTTGAGTAATGATGAGGTTGATTCAACTTATCATGTCAGGTGGTATGACCCATGGAAAACTTTGAAAATGTGTTGTTATTATAAAAATGTGTATTTGATTTAAGAAATGTATGTATAACATTGAGCACATGGTCAAACATTTGTATAGGCGTCCAAGTTAATGCCTCTTAGATTTGAATTGAGTTTGAAATGTCAGGTGGTGCGACCAGAGTTACAGTTAAACCAACTAAAAAAAGTCATGTTAATTCATGTTTTTGAAAATATTAAATACATTTTAATAAATACATAAAGCTTTTAAGTTGTTTAAAGGTGCAATCTACATATGTATATATATTTGTTTATTTTATTATGGTTTGAGTGACAATTTAAAGAGCACATAGTCCATCTTAAAGTCTTATTCTTCAAGAATATAGGACTGTATAATCAACATTGATACTAAAACAATTGCATCTTTAAATGAATCTATTTTAATTTGTTTTTGTAGATGCCATTATCAAGCAAGGAGAAAACAGCACGACATAGAGCTCATTTAAAAAGTAATCCCGTTGCAAGGGCCAAAAGAAAAGCAAGGAATTGTGTTCATTATGTATATCTAGATACATTACAACTTAAGTTAATATGGTGTTCTGTTATATTTTTTGTGGTAATTACAGTTATTACATGTTAATGATACATACTTGATAGCAGTGTCATACAGCATTACAGAAAAGCATTGTTATTAGTAATGAATTCGAATGATTAACAAACCATTACCTATTCTATTAAATATTTAAACTAAAATAATCTATTTTACAAATGATATAGTACAGGTGAAACTCAAAAATTTAAATATCATGCAGTAGTTAATTTATTTCAGTAATCAAGTTAAAAGGTGAAACTAATATATTTTATAGACTCATAATATGCAAAGCAAGATATTTCAAGCCTTTGTTATAATTTTGATAATTATGGATTACGGCTTAAGAAAACCGCAAATTCAAAATTAGAATATTGTGAAAAGGTTTTCAAAGCTTGAAATAACTCACTTTGCGTGTAATGAGTCTATATAATATATTAGTTCCACTTTTTAACTTGAATTACTTAAATAAATGAACTTTTACAGGACACTCACATTTTTTGAGTTTCACCTGTATGTCCCATACATTTTCATTTAATAAAAATAGAAGGGGTCTGAAACCATGTATCTTTTATAGAGATCGGTGTTGTACATTGCATGTGCTTTCTGAAAGCATGATTTTGAATTATATTTGAAAAGAGTTGTTCTTTATCTTGACTTACGGTTACTACTGAATCTATTGATAAGTAGATTGAATTCTGCCCTTAATGTTTCTGGGCCCAATATTTGCACTAATTTTCAGATTCATATAAAAGATGTTCTCATTTATTAAATGTGTTTCTTGAGGTTTCAAATTTATATTTTTTAAGAAACGATGATCAAATGTTATCATAACATGCAGTATTGTTTTGCACTTTCTTGTTAATTACATTTAATTATATTATTGAGATAGAGTATAAATTGGTCAGAGGATTCAAATAAAAAAGCCAATTAAAACCTGAATAAAATTAATTGACATATATTTCTTTTTATTTTGTGAATATCAATCATTATTGTTCACAACGTCAGGTGGTGCGACCAGTCATGGTCAGGTGGTGCAACCAGCAAATTTACATTTAAATGTATCAATTCCCACTGCAATTGCAAAATGAAGTAAGAAATATAAATGTAAACCTTTACATAATGTATACAAATCATTTTTACAGTTAAAAACAAAACATAAAAAGTCCTTATGGAAAAATGGGTGTTTGAACACACAGAAAAGCAGCTGTTTATATGATTTGGAATAAAAGGTCAATAAATAAAGAAATAGAAAGGGAATTTACTTTCTGATATGCATTTTAGACACTACAATGATTCATATTTACAAGTCTCAGTAGTGCTAAGTACACTAAATGTATATTATTTTAAATTAATATATGGTCGCACCACCTGACATTTTCTGGGTGGTAAAATCAGAAATCTTGTTTAATAATGAATTAATGCCCCCTAAAATGCTGTAAAAACCAATATAAATCAACACAATAAATTTTTTGGACATAAAAATGCATTTTCAAACTGTTTTGCTTAAAATATATTTTTTTTCTTCTTGAAAACCTTATTTGTCATTGACCCTTGACCCCATATCCGGGAGGTGAATCAAACTCAGGCTGTAGACTTCAGACGTATATGGGAAAATTAAAATGTAAATTAGTTTGATTTTTGACAAGTTTACCATGTTAAGCGTGAGAAGACATCACGTTTAACATTGTAAAGAAGTCATAATGCATGAAAAAACGTTGCACATCCACTTTAAGTCTATGGGAATTTAGGTGGTTTTTAAAGTCCGGTTTTTGAAAACCGGAAAATTAAGAAAATATAAAGCACACTTCGTGAGACCAGTCTGATGATTTGAGGATTTGATTGATGTGTAAGTCTGATTTGAATATATTTTGTCATAGACCTACTGGTTTATTTGATGTGATTTTCAGTTTTGTGTGACTTACAGTTTTTCTCAGTCGCTTTGATACATTTCTAAGATCAGAATTGAAATTCTAAAAACTACCTGTTCGATCCTCACATCATTGTGTCACTTGTGCACATCAAAAAAGCAGTTTCTCATTTCTTTGAACAAGTTGCAAATGCTTTGGTACATCCATGCAAAATATTATGTACAATTCTTTGCTGTTTCCAACATTATCCATTGCTTATGTCATGTTGATCAAAATGTGCAACACAAGCCAGATTATGTCAAGCATATTTCTATACATTTCCATGAGACTTTTTTTCAAAATCTGTCCTGGTTGGTGAACTGCTCCCAGGTGAATCTTGACTTTCTCTAATGAAGGTCCATCTCATGAACCATCGACTGGCAAGTATATGTATAGCATATATATAGCCGAAGCACAAACACAATGTCTGACAATGGAAGGATAAGGAATTGGACGGGGTCAACAGCCAGTGAGAAGAAGAGGAGTGAGGATGCGTGGCGGAGGAGTGGGGAGGCAAAACGGAGAAAGAGGCAGATGAGGCCGAGGACATATGCATGTTTCTGATAAGATGAGAGCCATACTTGTAGACCACGTTCTCAATCATGGGATTACAATGACCGAGGCTGGTCGAAGGGTGCAGCCAATTGTTGGGAGATCAACTGTGTCCTCAATCATTCTGACTTTTCGTTGACAGAACAGGTATGTAATCTAACAATAGCCACCGTACTGTTATACTGCTTACTTTCTGGAATGCTTCTCACAATATTTCAGTATTCAACTTCCATTTTACATTATACAGTAAGTATACTTTACGTATAGAGTGACATTTAATCATACTCAATTTTGTGTTATGCATTACTATATTTTTTCCTCATAGGAATGCAAGACAACTTCACAGCGGTGGCAGAGGGCCCCTATTCACACCTGAGCAGGAGGAGGCTATTTGCACCATGGTTGTAGAAAACCCTACCATTATGGAGGACAACAACATCTTTGAAAACATCCAAACAGTCAGCATCTCAAGCATTGACAGGGTGCTGAAAAGACACCATATGAATATGAAGCAGCTGTGCACCGTTCCATTTGAAAGAAATTGTGAAAGAGTGAAGGAGCTGCGCTACCAGTATGTACAGGTAAAACACGTGTGAGCATGCAGCAACTGTACCTCCCAGTAATAAGTAGAACATCATATAGTGATACACAGTACAGTGAGTGTAACTTTTAAGGGGTCAAATGGCGGAAATACGTGTTTTTGTGTGTCTTTGCTGTGTTATAAGTTGGCCATGTATGTATTAGACATGCAAATGCGACTTAAAGCACATAAACAGGTGACTCTTTTGGCTGCCATGGATGCAGCATGTGATGACATCACAGCAGATGCCTGCAGAGGCTGGATAAGACACTCTAAAAGATTATTTCCACGCTGCTTGCAAGAGAAGATATTTGTTGTGATGTGGATGAGAATTTGTGGCCCAACATACAGGAACGTTAGGAGGTGTAGGAAGACTGCACTGTAATTGCGGCACAACTCCTTGTCCAGGCCCTGGAAATCTCAAGGTTTGCCTTCCTGGTCTTCCTGCAAAGGCTATCAAACCGCTCCAGCTGGTTCAGAACACAGCAGCACGCCTCGTCTTCCAACAGCCTAAAAGGGCTCATGTGACACCCCTTTTCATCTCTCTCCACTGGCTACCGGTCGAAGCCCGTATCAGATTCAAGTCACTAATACTTGACTACAGCACTATCACTGGATCTGCACCGGCTTACTTTCACACCCTCCTGCACTCCTTCACCCCATCAAGATCCCTGCGTTCAGCAAACCAGCGGCGTACTATATTGCCTTCCCATGAGGGCAATAAATCGCTTTCCGCTCCTTCCCATTCACAACTCCTTCATGGTGGAACATTATTCCTAACTCTGTCCGGTCAACCATATCTCTCACAACATTCAAAAAACTACTTAAAACCCATTTCTTCTGTGAATACCTGACAGACAAAAAAATCTAACCGCACTAACCCTTTCTCTCAACAGGTAGTGGTCTAGCTTTTGTTGAAACCAGTAACTTTGTATTGGCACCTGCTGTATAATTGCTCCAATATGACATACCCCTTATTGCTCCCTAAACTCTTTGTAAGTCGCTTTGGATAAAAGCGTCTGCTAAATCACTAAATGTACATGTAATTTCTACAGCACTGTCTTTTCCGTTCTGTATCGCAATGACATGGTCTGTCAATGGATTACAGTAAAAGCGTAAATGTGAATCATGTCCAGTCTCTTCTTATCAAACTCCCACATACACTAAGGTGTAACCTACAATTTTCAATTATTGTCATAAAAACTTTAGCCATAATTAACATCAGAACATCCCTCCGGAGTACACTGTTATATTGACAACATAATTTGTCTGTCTTATCCGTAGACAATAACAAGGACTTGTCATTCTGATCGCACTGAAATGAATTACGGATTTTGAGCAAGAGAGTTGTTTTTGCAGGTAATCCATTGTGTCTTGCTATTTGTACGAATTGTTTTGGGAAATACACAATGTTTTGCAAATGTCAAAGAGGATTCGAGAAATGTACCAAAGCGACTGAGAAAAAATTTAATATAGTTTTTTAACTCCTCCCTACGCTTCCCATCTTGTGTTGCTGAATTATTGAACAAATAGGGGGAGGAATGACAGTGCCTGCAGTGGAAATTATATTTTAACATTTCTAATAAATTGTAAACTCTTTTGTACTTTGCCTTTTAATGCATTTGTTTGGATTGCTTGAGTAGGGATATTTTCTTATTTTCTCCTATAATTTACTAAAATAGGAGTGGCTTAGTCATCTATTTAAATTGAAATGTCCTAATTTCCTTTTCGTTCCTTAATCCAACGGTAACATTAATATTTTGTTTTACTAAACCAATGACATTTTTATATATAGTGTCCAAAAGTTATTAAAGCCACAATGTTTAGTCTGTTGCTTAATTTTTGTAATCCTAAATGCCTTTTTATGATGCCCTACACATTTCTTAATATACAAAACGTATATTTTTGTCATTTCGTCTGCGGAAGTGCAAATGCATAGTCTGTTTATAGAAAAATCGTTATCGATAAGTAAACCATTTATTGTTTCTTTTGCACAGATAAAAACTTATTTCTGTCAACAAGATCTTCAGCCGTTCTGTTTTTCTCGTATGGAAGAAGTTGCACAGCAAACAATGTCAAATAATAAAAGCGGTACACAGCTGGTTACAATGTGGCGCTTACACTTAAATCAATTCAAAACTTTTCTTTACCAAGCTTAAATGCGAATATTATGTCATATTTCACTCATCTCTGTTAGCGAGCAATTTAAACTGTTTCCTGTCCTTCTCTAAGTAGTACTTGCACAGATTCACTTTAGGTTTCCATTCATTTACATTTAAACTATGTTAAGACCTTTACAATCATAGCAGAACTACCAAATCACTTTACCTACATTAAACAAGCCTACATTTTATACATAATGCCATGGGTGTTTGGTATTGAAATTTACATAGGATTCATACACAAATGTTCCAAATCTACAAGAAAATGAAAGTATGTCAAACATATAAATTAGCCTCTTTCCTAAAATGCAAACTTTGTCTATCAGTCAAATTCAGTGAGAATACGGGTTAGTTTTTCATGATCCTTTAGTTAAAATGTCTTTTCACATTGAAGGTTATGAATGTTGAATTACAAATAATTGGATGAAATGTCTCCTTCTTGGTTTAATGCTTTAATACCCAACACATTGTTATCCTAGCATGCAATAAGAAAGCTATAGCAGCAATTTGTCTGAAAAAAACTTTTATTTTTATAGATGATATTAAAATTCACAGTAAAAGGGAATGGGGATGCAGCTGAATGAATCTTAACAGCCATTCTGAGGCTGTTGTTAGGAGTAAACATTTTGATAATATAAATGTTCATGTAAGCTATTTCATACACATTGAATATGTCCTCGCATTAAGTGCCTTGGATAAATATATATGATATTTAATCCTTAGGCCTGCACTAAAGTCAACTGTAGATCCCCAGAAACCTCCAAAATGTCGATTTCATTCAATTTTGTGAAACGGTGGTTGTAGGTGTGTGCTTGCTGGCCACCAACAAACACATTGAAATGATGAGGATTGCAAGAGAGGGTGACCTGAAACATACAGTACACATCACATCTTAATGATAAAGATCAATAGTATTATCATACATGTAATATGACACATGTCCAAAATCTGTTTAGTCTACTTAAAATAAAGAACATAAAAATTTGTGTTGGTCTACCTGAAAAGGTTGTCCTTTTTGAAATGGCATGCCTCCAAACCGTTCCTCTGAACCCCAGCTCTCCAAGTGAAGGGAGTTGCGCACAACCAGGTTCTCATCAAAACGAGGATTGTAGTGCAATGCAATGCCGCTTCCGTGGCGCAGGTTAAACGCTATTCTGAGAGAGAGAGAAGCCATATATATATGAAAAATATGAAGAGTTTGGTTCCCATTTTGGAACCAAACTCTTCATATAATACTAAAGAGCTTGACTCTTCTGTTTCAGATATTGTCAAACCTGTAAGCATTAGGGTTGATAATTCCTTGGATGGTAATGTTTTTGCCAGGGTATAATCCACCGTTGATTACCGTTTTGTATGGGACAGTCTATACAAGTGAATAAAAACAATTGAAGATATGTATAATAAATGTGTAAAATACAGTAAAGTGCATAGTTTGTGAAGTATGCAAACTTTTTGCATAGCAGAGGTACAAAGTAATTAACTAATTGTTTTACAAAGGATTAAATAAAACTAAATTCTGTGTGAAATTTATTTCTTAAGCTTTCTTATGATTGTTCATGCTCATACAGTGTTGCAAAGGTAAGGAACGTATTTCAGGTCATTCGAAATGGGAAGGAAAGTTACACGTTCCGATAACACAAAAGGGGTTATTGGCTTCACAGAAATCTTTACAGTTGGGGTCATAACCTCCATTTTAGAAATAAAAATCAACAACCTTAAAAAATAGGAGGCAAGAAGTTATTAAAACATTATACAGCAAAACAGTGTGCAATTAATGAAAAAGTCATTAAAGTTAAGAAAACCTATGAAAACCACAAACATGTAGAAGCATTAAACTAGCGTCTCACTAAAAAGATCTGCTGGTTTTGTTCTTTATTGTCTGCAAAATGTAAGAACTGAGTAAGCATTTATTTACACGTCTTAGTTTTTATAAAAAATTGATATTGATATATGTGAACATGATGTCATTGTCTGTGGTGGGAAATGTTCTTACATAGGCAGTTGCAGTTGGATATGCAGGGAACTGTGGGGTGATAAAAAATATGAAATTAAATTATGACTCCTGTTTAAACAATTTAAGATAAACACTATGTGATCTCACAATACAGATTGAAAAATATTACTATATGCAACGCCATAACAGCATAAAATCTGTCAATAAAGTTTTTATGAGCTGGCATGTGCAAGTAAACGTTTAAAACAGGAAACTATGTATTATAATAATGTGTTAAAGTTATTTGTGTCACGAGTCAGGGAATCTTTTTGTGCACAAATCTGTTCTTGCAACACCATTTGACATAAGAATATATAATTAACTAAATAAATGTTGTTTTAATTAACAACAACAGGACCTGTGTTAAAGGATTGTGGAACATAATGGTTGTAGAATCTTATAAGCAGGAATCTTTGAACTCTATAGTGTAGATTACCAAAAGGTTGTCGCATGACTTGTGTTTTAAAGTCAACATTTCAAATGACTTACCCCATATCCAGGAGGTGTGGCAAACTGAGGCTGTAAATAAATAAAACTTGATGTTTGAGAGGAAAATTTAAATGTCAACCGGTCGTAATATAGTTTAACATCTTTTTTTTAATCATAAGCCCGTTGTAAGAGACTGACACCAACCAGGCAAGTAACCTGTGGACCATTCGGCGGGTCAATATTTCATCAACTTGTGAAGTACAAAGCTAGACGTATCTTTTGAAAGCTTAGAACCTCAGCTTTCTTAATAGTCACATTTTTGTATGTATGTTATGTACAAGAACAATACAAGGTTGGAATTCATCTTCCCAAACCCAACCACTTTTCCCCCTGTAAAATCATAAGCGCAATTTTATATTCATATTATATAAAACATATATGGTAACACTTTCCTTGAAGCTTGTATTTATAATGCATTATAAAAGTAGTTTTAAAGCATTGTAATGCACCTTTTAAAGGATTGTGATGTCTTATAAATAATTGTTATTAAAGTCAATATATTATACCACTTAGCAATTCATTGTTACACTACACATTTTAAATTGGTTAATTTAAACTACATTCTTTACAACTACATATAATGGATTATAATGGATCCATATAATTGATTACAACACACATCGTGAAGAACAATAATGCATTTTACCCTATAATAACTCTTTATAATGCATTAAACATACATGCTTCGAGGAAAGTGTTGCCACATATATACCTAACCATATTTAAAACATATATACCATACATCATTACTGTAAAATTAGACATTTTTTATACATTTACTCAAATCTGTGTGGGTCGGGCACACTTTAAATTTTGGTAAAAATGTAAAAAATCCACAAGAGCTTGAGGAGGTTAAGTGGATGGGAAAGGGCTACAAGTGATCTGTTAATCCTCCACCTCTGTTCCACAGGTATAGGTGACAGTACTTACCAGAAAAATTGCTTGTGGAGGTATGAAGGGCTGCCAAGAAAAAAGTTGATCAGATTACTGAATTGCAGTAAATATTGATTCAAAAATATGTCCCAACTGTGGCACCTGAAAATGGATGAATATGTTTCCAACAAAATACCAGTTAAGTATAATTTGACTCGTATGCAAATTTGTCCTATGGTGTGCATAAATTTTGGAAAAAAAACTATTTATGAAAATAATCTCTCTTATGCTATGTTATATAGGTCAGGTAGTTAGGAAAGCCCATTCTATCTTGATGGATACTTCCCAGCCTCTCTATTCTCAGTTTCAGTTGTTACTCTCAGGAGCTCTAAGATTCCCTCCGTTCTGAGTAATCGGAGTATGTGGAAGTAGGTAGTTTGTTTGGACCAATTGTTGTCTTTTTACTTCAATATTTATAGATCCAATTATGTATGTACTGTACCAGTCTATTTTGTATGCTGGTCTTGTTGTAAAACCAATTGCCCTTAGGGGACATAAAGAAAGAAAGTAAAAAAGAATGGAGTTTTTTTATAAATGTTTTCAAAATTTTGCTACGTTACACCTTAGGACACATTTATTGTCCAACTATCTATCAATTGCAAATGTTTTTAAAAGGAGGGTTTTTAAGCTTCAAACAACAGGTTATATTTACATTTACATTTTTATGCACTTGGCAGACGCTTTTATCCAAAGCGACTTCCATTGCAATATCCTATACATTTATACATAGGTATGTGAATCCCCTGGGATCGAGGCTACAACCTTGCATCTTTAATGCAATGCTCTTACCACTGAGCTACAGGAACAGTTGTAATGTACATCATTTGTAATGGTAAGAGAAAATAAATGTAGTTTCAAAGAAGCTCTAGCAGTATTTCTTTGTGGTTGCATCTTGATATTTTGTTTTGCTTATGCAATGCAGTTTTTACAGTTGCCAAAAATGACTAAAGCCACAATGACTAAAGTCCATTGCTTATTTTTTTCTAATTCTAAATGCATTTTAATGATGTCTTACATATCTATATAGTTTATTTTTGTCCTTACAGCAGGATTCTGGAAGCCAATGGAGTTCAGCTCCACCTTCCCGTTCACTGAGATAGTGTCAACCTGACTGAATGCAACACGGTGTCTGAAGTCCATGAAGTGTCCCCCATTAGTGCTTATCTAGAGAGAACAAACAAAATCCTCAAAAAGTGAAGAAATGTATCTCAAATAATTTATCAACACATTACAAAGTAAGTTAATGACCTTGTATGCGTCCTGGGTGACAAGGATCTGTAGGTTAAACGGTTGGCCTGAGGGGAAAGGATTATCATACTTGCGTTCCTCCGAACCCCAGTTACCTTTCTGTGAAGTGTTGTGCACTACATACCCAGAACCATTCTCATAACGTGGGTTAAAATGCAGAGCAATGTCTGCCTGGGAATGAGAACCACACTGGAGGTTCACATCGAATCTGCAGAACAGAAACTGAGCTATGAGATACTAAGAAATAGAAAACAGTTTCAAAAAGTATAAAATGTTATTTTATGCTTATTTTAATAAGATTTACATAGAGCAGGTAAATATTTATATGGGCTAATGTTAATGATTAAATAAATAATTATGAATAAATACATTAAAATAATTATGACGCAGTAAAGGGATAGTACACCTGAATAAAACCTTAATGTCGTTCATGACTTGCAGAGCAAAAAAAAAGATATTTTGAAGAACATGCAACAAAACAGCACTGGACCCCATTGACCTCCCTTTTATAGACATAAAGACACTGAGACATTTCTGAAAATATCTTCTTTTGTTTTCCACGGAAGAAATCGTCTAATAGTGAGGTGCCGTCCGGAGCTGTAGAACTGGGGAAACACTGCTCTTCTCTTGGAGAGTGTGTTACGGAGACCGCATACTACCGCTAGGGGACGTACCTGTGGAGACACTGACAGGGTCTCACCAGTGGGGAGAACACATGAGAGAATATGTCAGCCCGAGTAGAGGAGACAGCCCAGGTGAGAGTGCCACTGGAGGGGAGGTCACAGATTCACCAACGGGGAAATCAGGAGTGATTTTATACTTGGACTATGGGGCAATAGTCCAAGTATAGAGTTCACCTGAGTAAGGGCAAATCTACCAGTACTGGACTTGGTTCCAACCAGGCCGGGGTCTCAGGAAAATGTGAGAGTTACCGCCCAAATTCTAGGCACCCATGGGACACGAAGAATGCTGGAGGTCCCTTACCCTCTTGTAGAGGTGAGTGCCATCAAGAGCCTGGCCTTCATTATTAGATGAGGAGACTTGCGTCTCTGATGAGTTTGAAAGGGGCTGTACCAAACCCTTGTAGGACCATGCTACAGTCATGAGAGCGTTCGGAGCGCTGCCGAGGTCGCGCCCCTGAGGAACCTGGTGACCAGGTAATGTCGACCAAAAGACTTACCCTCCAGGAGATCGTGAGGAGCGGCAATAGCGGCTACATACACTCTCAACGTGGATGGGGAGAGATTATTCTCTAGTCTCTGTCGTAAGAAGGTCAACACTGACCTGATCAAGCAACTCCGTGGGTGCTCCCCGTGAGAAGAACACCAGGACGAGAAGAGGCGCCAATTAAAAGCGTACACACGCCTAGTGGTAGGGGGCTCTAGCCTGCAGGACGGTCTCTGACTGCCAGCGGCATGCCACTCAAGGTCTCCTCGTTCCGTCCAGGGGCCAGGCATGGAGATTCCAGAGGCCTGGGGTACCAAACCATGCCCTTCCCCTGCAACGGAAGGTCCTTCATCAGGGGAATCGGCCAGGAGGGCTGTCGTCAGAGCCGCGAGGTCTGAGAGCAAAGTCTGGTTGGGCCGGTGAGGCGCAACTAGCAGAACTTGAAGCATCTCTTCATTGACCTTGCAAAAGACCGGTGCAAGGAGGTTCACTGGGGGGGAAGGAGTACTTCCACTTGTCCCGTGGCCAGCTGTGTGCTAAGACATCCTTACCAAAGCTGCAATGGGTGGAGTCCGGGGAAGCATAAAGGTCCACCTGTGCGTGGCCGAACCGCTCCCATATGAGCCGGACTGCGCGAGGATGGAGACGCCACTCTCCGTGGGGCGTTCCATGACAAGAGAGCGCATCAGCTGTCTTGTTCAGGTTGCCCGGGATGAACATGGCCCGCAGGGATTTGATCACCTGCTGGCTCCATAGGAGGAGGCGTCAGGGGAGTTGTGACAGCTGCCGTGAGCGTATGCCACCTTGATGATTGATGTACACCACGGCAGTCGTGCTGTCCAACCGGACTAGCACGTGCTTGTTTGCACTGGGGGCTGAAGCCTCCTCAGTGCCAGAAGGAAAGCCGACAACTTTAGGCATTTGATATGCCATCGCATTTGTCCACTGTCCCGATACTGCCTGTCCGTTTCACACTGCACCCCACCCTGCAGAAAGGCGTCTGTCGTTAACACGACACACCTCGTGCCTGCCCGAGCAGCATCTCCGCTTGGAGAAGGGTTCTAACCAGGCTCTCTTACCAGGGTATGAGGTGCGCAGACACTGAGGCATAACCATAATCCGCCTGGTGCCGGTGTGCCATGCCGTCCAAGGAACCCGACTCTGAAGCCAGTGCTGAGGACACCATGTGCCCCAGGAGCCTCTGAAAGTATTTCAGCGAGACTGCTGGAGTCCGACTGATCAGTTTCAGCCAGTTCAGCACCGACTTTGCACGCGCGTTGGTGAGACGTGCTGACATACGGACAGAGTCTAGTTCCACACCGAGACAAGACGAGCTCTGTGCTGGGGAGAGCTTGCTCTTTATCCAGTTGACCCGTAGGCCCAGACGGTCTATGTGCCGAAGCACGAGGTCCCTGTGCGTACACAACACATCTAGCAAGTGTGCCAATATGCCAGTCATCGAGATTGCACGCCTCACTCCCTGAGGGGCGTTAAGGCGGCCTCCACGAGTTCTGTGAAAACCCGTGGACACAGGGCCCGACCGAAGGGCAGGACCTTGTACTGATACGCTCTTCACTCGAACGTGAACCGCAGGAATGGTTGGTGTCGAGGGAGGATGGAGACGTAAGAGTATGCGTCCTACGGGTCCATTGCCACAAACCAATCTTGGTGACGATCTGAGCCTAAAATGCGCTTCAGTATCAGCATACTGAACAGCAACTTGTGTAGGTGCTTGTTAAGGAGATGCAGATTAAGAGTGGGGCAGAGCCCCCCTTTTATTAAGGCACTTTGAAGTCCGGGCTGTAAAACCCAGAAGACATCTCGGCTAGAGGGATAGGTTCGAACACACCTCTCGCCAGAAGGGCGGCAACCTTGGCCTGAAGCACGGAAGCGTTCTCCCGTCAAGTAGAATGCCCCGAAACTTGGGCGGGCGCCTGGTGAAACTGGGTCGCATAACCGAGAAAGATCGTCCTCTCTGTAGCTACCGTAAACGGCTGGTGCACTCTCAAGCGCCCAAGAACTGTGGTTGCCGAACCAGAGGGACGATCTACTTCACCCTGCCATGGGAGGCTGGTTCGGTGGCTGACAGAGCGGTCACCTCGCAGAGGCCCCGGCTTGGGGGGGGGATGTGGCAGGCAACATCCTGCTTTGACCAGCCGGCGACCAGCCGGCGATGACCAGCCCCACTGTACTCCCCATCCCCATGGCTCATTCTGTCAGGACCCCTCTGTTTTAGTTGGGTTCCCAACGGTCGCGCTCAGGAAGCAGACAGGTTTGCAGCCTCGTTCCGGACAACGTAGCCAACTGTGTCCGCAACACCTAATCGACAAGTCTTTCCAGCAGTAAAAGGTCTCGAAGAGATAATAGCAGCAACATGTGCCGCACAGGTTCTGAAGAACGAAAGATGATTGAATGACCGCCGCCATCTTCCTTTCATTCCCGTATGTAAGGGGCGGAGACTGCTGTGCGTGAGCCATTCGCCAAGCCCATTGGCGTTTTAAATTTATCTCGGAGATGATAGGTTCTCAAGATCTAACCCCAGTCTGGTTCTCAACACAACGTAGAGCGTGACTGAAAGGGGATACAGGATTTGACCAACAATGTATTAAATAACAAAACAAATATGTTCCTCTGGTGTTTCATAATGATTTGACACTAACAGTTTTTTCAACCCAGCAAATATTTTACACCTTGTTACACCAAAGAGCTACACATAGAAATATACAGTATAACATTTTCCATTCATTGAATCTCAAAATACACATTTGTCTAGCCAACAAAAGATTGTTACTCACCTATTAGCATGTGGCAAAACCCGCCCACTTATGGTAATGATCTTCCCAACCTGTAAGCCTCCCTGAATCGAACCTTTGAATGGAGTTTTCTGTATCGGAGGTGCAAAAAACACCCAAAACATGTAAGCACGTGTTGGTATTTACTACCAGGGGCATTGCTAGACCAAAAGCTCAACTGAGGCACAGGCCTCCATTCCTTTTTCTATAACTCTTTTCTAAAAACCTGCTGTGTGCAAGAAATATGTAACACAATGCACCAAACAAACTTCCCTTGCTTAAACCACTATTCCTACAGTGCCACAAAACATTTATGTATTTAAAAATATTGAAATATCTTCAACAACTTTATTATCAACATGGTTGCATGCACTGTATGGAAATATTGAAACCATAGAGTAATTTTTCTGCTAATTAAATTTTAATTTCATGTCCGAAAGTACATATAACAAATTTTTTTCTTAGAATCAATGCAATTTCACAGACTCTGAGACCTGACTGGCTGGGGATGTACAGTAGTTTTTTTTTATCAAGTACTACTCATCATCTCCTTTCTGCTTCAATTTCCCAGCTCTGCACAAACAAATTTTGATGTCCATCTGCCAAGGGCTATTAACGATCGAGTCAAAATATGATGATTGATATTATTTAGAAACTTTAGCTTTCATAGCCTACATCAGTCACGTATCGTCACCCTTGCGCGCCTGCGTGCGCACTGTTGCAAGGAAATGCATATATGTGCGGGGACATGGATACTTTTGTGGATTTCGGCGCAAAAGTACGGCCGAGTGTGTGTTTTCGGGCGGGTTAATATGCGCGTATGGAATGATATTCCGGACATTATTAAAATGGAATTGCAAATTGTATTTGCAATTGCGTTTTCAATTTGTGGACGCATAAAATGTGACATAATCCAAACGCAATTGCAAATCGCGCATTCAGTTTGCATTTTCGTTTAAGCAAGCGCACACTGACTGCCAAATTTCAAATGGAAAAGCAAAGTCCGTTTGCAACTGTGTTTCCCATATCTTACGAGTTTTGACCCCGTCATATTTAAATGGTAATTTCAATTACCACGTCTGTTTTTTCACTTTCTCAGCGTCGCGTGTGTAGCCAGCCAAAACTCAAATGTAATCGCAATTCCCTTAGTATTTCCATTTCTGATGCCTTACACGGAAACCTGTCAATCAGTGTCAAGGGTGGGATTATGCTATGCGTCGTGTTTGTGTTGGGAAGTGACGTCACTCACAGTCGACGGTCAAGAGGTGATGCCCTGAAGTACAGAGACGCCGAATTCGTTTAAACAACAATGGAGGTAGTTGGTGAAATTGTGGAGGAACTTATGAGGCTCGCGCAGCAAATTGAGAAATTGACTTCTCCATTACGAGATTAAATGAAAATTGTACATGTGAGAATTTGGGGTTTTGCCTGTGTCCACACATATTATGAGAAATGTATTTCAATAGTTATTGTACTTGAATTATGTCTAACCTTACTTGAGTTCAAGCGCTGACCAAGTTAACAGAATGTTCAGAACATCGTGCTGCCTTTTTCTAAAAATACTAATGTACTAATGAGGAGTTCTCAATACAAATGTACTTATAAGGAGTTCTAGAACAAAGAACTAACCAACATGAACAATATTAATAGTTTTAATGACATAGCTACTTCCTCTTTTATGAATATAAATATTGGAACTATTTTTAATAAACTTTGCACTCTGACTGAACTGCAAGGTGTGTCTGTGTCAATTCTTGGTCTCCAGGATCCTGCAGTTCTGAAGGTTCAATTGACTAGACTAGACTCTTCAACCTTAAATAATAATCACCTAGACAAGGGGACAAAAAGTAATATTCTTACAGTAAATTAAAAGGCCCGATCTTCTGATCAACACGTTTTACCTAAAACCATTGAACGCATGGCCCGCCAAATGCGGTCGACTGTGAGTGACGTCACTTCCCAACACAAACACGACGCATAGCATAATCCCACCCTTGACACTGATTGACAGGTTTCCGTGTAAGGCATCGGAAATGGAAATACTAAGGGAATTGGGATTCCATTTGAGTTTTGGCTGGCTACACGCGCGACGCTGAGAAAGTGAAAAAACAGACGTGGTAATTGAAATTACCATTTAAATATGACGGGGTCAAAACTCGTAAGATATGGGAAACACAGTTGCAAACGGACTTTGCTTTTACATTTGAAATTTGGCAGTCAGTGTGCGTTTGCTTAAACGAAAATGCAAACGGTAATGCGCGATTTGCAATTGCGTTTGGATTATGTCACATTTTATGCGACCACAAATTGAAAACGCAATTGCAAATACAATTTGCAATTCCATTTTAATAATGTCCGGAATTTCATTCCATATGCGCGACTGCGTCGCTCAAGCGTGAATCAGTTAAGTAAATTGCAAAGATCCGTGTTGAAGTTATTATTAATGTTAATGATTACACTGAAAAATAAAAAATAAAGTTAAAACTTTTACTTGAAATGTATACTGTTACACATCAGATTTTTACACGTGCACAAGTAAAAAGGGTCTAGTGATGCCCCTGTCCAGACTACCTTTTGACATTTGCCCAAGAGGAAGACATGTGATCAGCTCAACAAAGCACTTCCTTCCTCAAGTTGATTTACTTTGGAATGAAAATGCTACATCATTTTATTTTATAACACCCCAAACAAGACAAATAAAGATACAAGAAGACATCTGTCAATAAAGTCCCTTAAAAAATGTATCATGGTTCTACTACAGTAATAACGACAATACCAAGGTTACTGTAAACAATGGTTAATACAAAATAACCATGGTTTCTAAAACAATGTTTTTTGTAAAAGCCATAGTAAACGATGGTTAGTAAAACCTAGTAAACCATGGTTTAGCCCCAAGTAATCAATGCACCAAAAAGACATGGTTACTACACGTGTAACACAAAAAACAAAAATGGGGCAATAATGAAACCACAAGAACTTCCAACTTAAAAGACAAAAACTACACAAGTAAATAAATTACAGGATTCTTACCGGGTTGTAAAACGGCTGTTGTTGATAAAATGCCATTCTGACAGTTATTTGGTGGACCTGTAGCTGTTTACTCAAGACCGATCCCAAGCTTTTAGCTGATATTATGCCTAGAGTATAGGATATTATAATGGTTTGCTAATATTTAAAACTCCGCCCACATGAGTTTCGTTTTCCTGTGAAGCTGTTATCTAAATATGCAAATTGCGTTTGCAGGAACAAACAACCAGCTATGGTTTCCTGATAGAAACACGTTATAATAAATATCCACATATTTCATTCAATAGATCTGTATGGGAACCTTACAAAGTTGATTGAAAAGATTTTTAAAACTACTTTCATTTTCTCCCTTTGATCGTTTACTGTGTTATAAAGGGGGTTAATATGTAACAGTAGCATGACAGGCATATGACCTCCAATCTGTGTTATCATCTTGCCTGGACAAATTCCAAAGAGAAATTTGTTCATTTCTACAACTGATCCATAAACAACGAAACCAAGTAAAAGTCTCTTGAGTTTTTTGATCTGTATCAAAAAAACACACTTCCTGTTTGTCTGTGGTCCTTTCAAAGACCCGCTAACATGTGAGGTCTATTAAAGGAAGACTTCAGTCAATAACTACATTTTTGTCATGAATAACTCTCTAGCTGTTCCAAATCTGTATAAATTTCTTTGTTTGGTTGAAAACAGAGAAAGATTTTTGAAAGAATGCTTGTAAACAAAAAGTTCTTGGACACCATTGACTACTGTATACCATGGCCCCAGAACAGTTTGCCTTCCTACATTCTTCAAAAACTATTATTATAATATTTTTTTCCTACTAGTCAATGTGGTTCAAGAACTGTTGTCCTTATAATCTGCTTTTTTTAACAAAAATATAAAACATTGAAGGTAACAAATGGAAGCAGGTGAGTAGCACGAACACCAACTGATAATACCTATTCTGTGATACCATAAAAGTGAAAAATAAATATTTGTTATGTTTATTGTTTTCAAAAGTTAAAACAATAAACATTGATGAAGAGCTGGCTAAAATGATAACTACTGATTTCCAACCCTTTTCAATTGTGGAGGACAGAGGTTTTAAAAGTTTTGTCAAAACTTGAAAGGGTTGAAAGGGTTTTCAACACACAAACCATTAATTTTTGCAAAGTTATGGTAAAATAAAGGCCTACAAAAAATCCTAAATTAAGAGCCTTTCAGGAGTCGAAAGAGCCGGCTCTTTTGGCTCAGCTCCCAAAGAAGAGCCGGCTCTTTCGACTGAAAAGAGCCGAACTTCCCATCACTAGTTTCAATAAGGAAGTTCCACCAACACTGAGTTAAAATCTGAACTCTGAGTTGATTTACTCAGAGAATCGCTACCCTGAGTTTTCAGTTTCAGACCAGCTGATTTCAGTTAGTTCAATCCACTCTGAGTAAGTTCACTCTAGGTTATGCGCGTGCGGCGTGGCGATGAAAAGCCATCATCAATTGAGTGAAGATAGCACGATTCACCATGTCAACGGCACGTGACAAAAAGCGCATGTTCATTTCTCGCCAATCGAATTGACGGTACTGTTACAAGTGTACGGTGAATATGAGAACATGTTTAGAAAAAATGTATTCACTTGTTAATCCGCAAGTTTATATGTCAATCACTTTTATATTTATTTTGTTGAAACTGTGAAAATGGGAATTATATTGAACTCTCTCGCTCTCTCTCTCTCTCTCTCTCTCTCTCTCTCGCTCTCTCTCGCTCTCTCTCCCTCTCTCTCTCTCTCTCTCACACTCTCATGTAGGTGCAATCCTTGTGCAATTAAAAAGATCTCGGCACAAGCTGAATATGAAATACAAGAACATCATTCGTTCAGGAAAGTTTAAAGAAATAAAATGCTCTTGCTAGTAGGATGCCTGATTGGGAAATGTTAAATATAATACTTAAACTTGCCTTAAAAGTTAAAATAAAACGTCCAAACGGGGCCCCACAATTCTCTCCCGACATAAATGTTACTTTCTGCGAATTAAAGCAGCTTCCTCATCTACGGGTTGCTGAATAAACGGACATACCATTTTAAGGTCTGTGTGACTAAATTGAGCGCGATTAGAAACACGAATCAATAAACAATTGGCGTATGCAGTTTCAACACCGCTCGCGCTTCGAAAAGGGGGCGGAGATTGTAACAAACCCTGGGTTTGCGGAATAAAAACCTGCTCCCGACCAGGTTAGGTTCACGGAGTATGTTACTCTGGTTACTCACTCTGAGTATAAGATACCTCGATTTCTGAAATGGCCTTGATTTACCCTGCGGTCGCGGGTTTGACATACCTCCAGTTCTGAAACCAAAAACCCTGAGTATTCCGTTTACTGGGGTTAACTTACTCTGAGTTTGCACTTACCCTGCTTTCTGAAACGGGCCCCTGCTCCACCCGGGCTGCATCACGAGTCAAAGCAAATACAACCTGTGAGGTAAGATAGATTCAGCTTGTTCAGGCGCCAACATTATGTAAAAGTCCCGGATGCTACCTTTACTTAATATTCGGATAAAAGTTATTTTAACCAAATTGACTTATAAAACATATTTTAATGCAAATACGTAATTTATTTTAGTTGTTTCAAATAACCAGCTCAACCATACAAGTCTACTGTAGCCTGTTATCAATTTCAAAATTATATAAAATATTGTCAGGCTCAGTATACAAATATGGTGTCAAAAAATACAGTATTAAATAAATCACTTAGTTTTTGTGTTCCTTATACGTAGTGGTGTAACTCATTAATACAGTTATTCATGGCTCGTATTTTGATAATACAGAGACCATCTCAGTTACATGTCATTTATGAAGAGGCTGCATTAATTCATTGGGATTGTTAAACTTCAGGTTCCTTTCGAACACTAAGTTTCTTTCTATGTTTTGGATTACACTTAAAATCAAATCAGAAATACGTTGGATGTTGTGAGAGAATTCCTCTGCAGATCTGGGAGCAAAAGAACTAGACACAAAGGCATCAAGCTTTTGAACTCATTTATTTTAGAATCTACAAGTCTTTATATAGGTACCAAAAGACCTCTGGATGGTTTCAAATGTCCAGGGGTTCACAGAATGACCAAATAAGGTATGGCACCAGCACTATTTGTCTGTGGTTGCATCTTGATACTTTGTTTCGTTAATGCAATGCACTTTTAACAGTGTCAAAAATGACTAAAGCCACAATGTTTAGTTCGTGGCTTACTACTTTCAAATCCTAAATGCATTTTAATGATGCCATCCATATCTCTATATAGCATATTTTTGTCCTTACAGCAGGATTCTGGAAGCCAATGGAATTCAGCTCCACCATCCCGTTTACTGAGATAGTGTCAACCTTAGTGAATGCAACACGGTGTCTGAATTCCATGAAGTGTCCCCCATTAGTGCTTATCTAGAGGGAACAAACAGAATCTGTGAGTAGAGAAAATGTCTCTCAAATAACTTATCAGCACATTACAAAGTAAGTTATTGACCTTGAATGTGTCCTAGGTGACAAGGATCTGTAGGGTAAACGGGTGGCCTGAGGGGAAGAGAATTTCACACTTACGTTCCTCCGAACCCCATTTACATTTAGTCATTTAGCAGAGGCTTTTATCCAAAGCGACTTACAAATGGTTTAGGGAGTAATAAGCAATATGTCATACAGTAGCAATAATACGGTAGGTGCCAATACAAAGTAACTGGTTTCAACAAAAGCTAGACCACTACCTATTGAGAGGAAGGGCTCGGTTTTTTTTTGTCTGTCAAGTATTAGTGTCAAGTATAAGAAATGGGTTGTAAGTAGTTTTTTGAATGTTGTGATAGATGTGGTTGACCGGACTGAGTTAGGAAGAATGTTCCACCATGAAGGATTTGTGAATGAGAACGAGCGGGCAATCGTTTTACTGCCCTTATTGGAAGGCAATACAAGACGCCGCTGGTTTGCTGAACGCAGGGATCTTGATGGGGTGAAGGAGTGCCGGAGGGTGTGGAAGTAAGCCGGTGCAGATCCAGTGATAGTGCTGTTGTCAAGTATTAGTGACATGAATCTGATATGGGCTTCAACTGGTAGACAGTGGAGAGAGATGAAAAGGGGTGTCACATGAGACCTTATAGGCTGTTGGAAGACGAGGCATGCTGCTGCGTTCTGAGCCAGCTGGAGTGGTTTGATTGCTTTTGCAGGAAGACCACTGAAGGAGAACATTGCAGTGGTCCAACTTTGATTACCAGGGCCTGGTCAAGGAGATGTGCCACATACTCAGT
Source organism: Triplophysa tibetana (assembly GCA_008369825.1). Classification (NCBI taxonomy): domain Eukaryota; kingdom Metazoa; phylum Chordata; class Actinopteri; order Cypriniformes; family Nemacheilidae; genus Triplophysa; species Triplophysa tibetana. The sequence continues at coordinate 15,104,179 of CM017917.1, forward strand.
GAGATAGGGTCTAACCTGTCTAATGTTGAATAATACATATCGGCATGCCCGCGTTCTCTTTGCAATGTGATCATTGAAGGACAGTTGTTCATCAAATATGACTCTGACGTTCCTGTCTGTTTTGGAAGGAGTGATTGTGGTATTGCCAAGATGGATGGTGAGATCGTGTTGCACCGTGGGGTGTGCAGGACACACGAGTAGTTCTTTCTTGGTAGGGTTCCGAGCTGGGTGAAATGAGATGAAGACCTGGGTGTCGTCAGCATAATAGTGATAGGAGAAGATATGTGCCCGTATGAACAATATCAACGGAACAAAAACGCTATCAACTTAGCAATCAGTCAACGTATGATTAAATAAACAAGCTCAAATAATTTTAACTAACAACAGGCTGCTACAGTCAAGTTACAGTTAAAAACAGGGTAACAGGATAAATACTACACTCAAGCACAACTGCAGCCTTGGGATGACAATTCGCTTCTCCTTTCTGTAAGGTGGGCACTACATACCCAGAACCATCGTCATAACGTTGGTTAAATACAGAGGAATGTCTGCGTGGGAATGAGAACCACACTTGAAGTTCACATCGAATCTGCAGAACAGAAACTGAGCTATATGAAATATTAAGAAATACGAAACAAAAGTTGTAACAAGTGTTGATGCAGTAGTTTTTTATGTTAAATGACTATGTAATATTATTTAAGCATTATTTCAGATTTATAAAGAGCAGGTAAAAAATTAAATAATGCTAATAATGAAATAAATAATTATGAATAAAGGCATGAATAAATTATTATGACACATTAAAGGGATAGTTCATCTTAAATCTTCATGTCGTTCATGACTTGCAGAAAACAAAAGAAGATATTTTGAAGAACATTTATTACAAAACAGCACTGGACCCCATTGACCTCCCTTTTATAGACACAAAACCACTGATGCAGTTCTGAAATATCCTTCGTTTTCCAAAGACAAAATGCGGGATTTGACCAGCAATGTATTAATTAATAAAACAAATAACTAAATAGAACAAACAAACGAATTAAACACAGTCTACTGGTAAGTTCTTCCTTTTTCATGCTTATTACAACTGATAAAAAGATGCGCAAGAAAGTAGTTCTACCGTCAAGAATATTTTAAAGAGGATAACTGGACAAATGCTGAAATGAAACACCCCTACAACTGTAGGTCACATTCCATTAGGATTGATTTATGTTTGACTATAGTTTAAAAGTGATCACTGTTGAGTCCCCAAATTTGTTTGTTTAGATTGTGTTTGTCAATATAGGAATGAGCTATATATTTTTTAATCACTTGTGTTTGTTTTAGGTCTACATTTATTGTACTGACAAAGGGTTAAAATTGTCAGTGGATGGTCATCAAACGCTTACTTACAACCATCGCTTCATGCAGTTGAATGCTATAAACTGAGTTTTATTGTATCATCAGTTTGTGTCCTGCTTGATCTCTGTATCAGCCTCGTGGATGAGTAGAAGTAAACACACAATAAATTTTTACATCTAGAGCGAAATAACAAAGTAAATATTTTGACCCGAATGATTGTGTTTTGCTTACTCCAACGTTTTTCAACATTAAGGGATGAGTCTCTCCTGTCTAAAGCCTCAGAGTGGCAGTAGTGATCAATTCGCTAAATAAATATGCAAATATTATTTAGTTGTTATTTTATCTTCCTACTTATGTAAATCACAATTCAAGTTATTTAAAAATAAATATGTTTTTTTAAATATGTTTATTTTCCAAGTATTAGCATTTACTAATTTAATTATTTTGTAAACTAGGGGCGCAATCTAAAATCTTGCCTAGTGCACCAACAGAGGCTGGGGCGCCCTGGGTTTGATAGTCTCTGCAGGAAGACCAGCAAGGAGAGCATTGCATTAGTCCAAGTTTAAGATTACAAGGACCTGGACAAAGAGGTGTGCCGGATGCTCAGTGAGATAGGGTCTAACCTTTCTAATGTTAAATAAGACAAATCGTCATGATGTGATCATTGAACTATGGGGTGTGACGGAAACACACAAAAAAAATGGATTAAAGTAAATGCCATATACATGGTTAAACAATTTAAGACACTTTTGAATTTACCTTCATTTAGCAGAACTTAAAATCTAAAAAAACTGAAACAATCCTGTCTGTATAAGTCATTTTTAACCAGTACTCATGCATTTAACTTTAAAATGTACACTGCACATATTTTTTCTTACTGGGGAGAACATTTGTAAGATGATAACACCGAAGTAATGTTCTCTATAAACTTGCTTTAAATCGATATATTTGTACGTACAGGACATGTTTCTGTGTGTTGCACACTGTGCCACCTTAAAAAAATATATGCATGACGCCCCTGCAACTATAGTAAATACTAGAAAGAAACATCTAATGCCTGCAAATGATCGTGAGTAAAGAGTTCTTATTGTTGAATTGTCATTACAATAGAAAATATTACATCTTATGTTGTTTTTATCTTATATTTATCTTTTTTTTCATGTGTTTCGTTTGTGATTTTAAACTATTAAAGGGAAAGTTCACCCAAAAATAAAAATTCTATCAACATTTTCTCACCCCACAGTTGGTCCGAATCAGTATACATTTTTTGTTGATGAACAGAAAGAAAGGTATTTGGAAGAATGCCTATAACCGAACAGTTCTTGGCCACCATTCACTTATTTATAGGCTACAGACTTGTAACAGCTTGAGGGTGTTTGAATAATGACAGAACTGTTCATGTCATGAACGGGGTAGGAAAAACCCAGATGCAGGCAGCATAGCAGACACCAGGACTTGATTCAAACACAAAACATAATCCCACGATGGGGGAAAAGCAAGAACCTGACTAAAATGAAAACTTGAAAACAACACTCCCCAGACTGGGGCAAAATCAAGAAAACAGAAAAGTAAACTTACTATAAAATGAACACGACTGGACTTAAACAATAACACGACCAGAGAATCCAACAGGGGGGAAATCCAAACACAGCGAGGCAAGGCGAGGTGACAAGAGTACACAGATGAGCACTACATACAAACTAGCAAAACGGACAAGCACAGGACTATAGACATGAAGGCATTTTATGGAGGAACTAAAAGATCATGATATGTTCATTTGACTGATAAAGTGACATTTAATTTTGCAGTGCTGAAATTCTCATGCACATATTTCTTTAAATGTTGCATTAATATCATATTGTAGCCTCTTTTACGATAGAAGTCGATAGGTACCACCGTTGTTCAGTTGCCAATATTCTTGAAAAGTCTACTGCAAAAGAAAATCCTACTACTCTTAGCTATACCTTATCGCCGTTAATGGTACCGCTACGCAAAAAGCTTTTCTCCATCGCAGTTTAATGTCACATATACAATTTAATATAATAATTTAATACGGTTAGCTTTTTTAATTACAGCCTGCTATCCCAAGACACTTCAGCTGGCAATCCATTTGACAGTTAGTATTTTAACCACTTCAGTAGAGAACACTTTAGCCTCCTGGCTACCATATCAGAAATGACAATTCTACACAGATTTAGCCTCCAACGGGGGCAAATTCTGCAGCTCTTGCATCTCGTTGGCTCAACTTTGTCGAGACAAACTCGACAGAAGCCCCTGAGCCCCGACTCTCAGATGCCGAATGGTGGCTCTTCGTTTTTATGCCGTGGGGAGTTTTCTGGAGGTGTTTGGGGATGAATATGGGCTGAGTAAGACCTTGGTGTGGTGCGTTCACTCAGTGACAAATCCTGCTCCATCATGCCACTACATTACATGCGTATACCCTTCGCCAGGCACGACGTGGTTGAGGCACATCCAGGCTTCCATGCCATTGCAGGTGTCCCGCGAGTGGCCTTCTGGATGGGACACTTCATAAACAATGACAATAAACTATGGAGCGATTTTAGTCTCATTAATTATTCACGCGTAAAACAAGATACACACATGCGTAAACAGTTTCGCATGCATAAAATCTAATTTACGTGCACATAGTATATATTTACATTTACGAAAAGCAATTCACGTGCGTAAAACAAAACTATTTTCTCACAAAGTACGTTTCGCAAACATACAACTGCGCACAAAACTTTCGAAAGGTTAAAATGTACACGTTTGTCTTGTCATGCAAATTTGCACATCGTCACTCACGTGTGAATCGCCTTGGACGTGTGTGTGTGTGTTTTGAGACTCTCCTTGCAACGCAACCCCTCCCATGTGGGTTGTCGTAATCTTTAGCCAATCAGATTCAAGCTTACCATTCAACCAATCACAACCCGCTGAGGGCCCAGGACTCAAGGAAAAACGCACGTTAATCGCACCACAATCAAGCATGGCAGACGAAGAGCGGGATGCACGTGTAAATGAAATAAAGTCTAAAATAATGGTGTTATTCATGTATGTGCACCGTTGTTGTGCCAGGAACAAGCTTGAACACCTTTATTAAAACTTGGAAAAGTACAATCGCTCTGCGCAGAGCCGTTTTCCTTGAGTCCTGGGCCCTCAGCGGGTTGTGATTGATTGAATGGTAAGCTTGAATCTGATTGGCTAAAGAGTACGACAACCCACATGGGAGGGGTTACGTTGCCAGGAGAGTCTCAAAAAACACACACGTCCAAGGCGATTCACACGTGAGTGACGATTTGTCACTCACGTGAGCGAAATATACGGAAATTCCGCTCTGAAACAGGAAGTAAAAGAAAATGCGTCTCCGAAGACGCACTGGAGTTGGCGGTTTCGCAAGCTGTTGTAGAGGTGAAATTTTTTTAATCGATACTATTTGAACAAATATTTAAATCTCTACGGATAGTCGCTCATTTAAAATGTTTTGTACATTAATTAATAAAACTACTGGTATATATACACTCACCTAAAGGATTATTAGGAACACCTGTTCAATTTCTAATTAATGCAATTATGGTGGTGGTGTAATGGTGTGGGGGATGTTTTCTTTGCACACTTTAGGCCCCTTAGTGCCAAATGGGGATCATTTAAATGCCACGGCCTACCTGAGCATTGTTTCTGACCATGTCCATCCCTTTATGACCACCATGTGCTCATCCTCTGATGGCTACTTCCAGCAGGATAATGCACCATGTCACAAAGCTCGAATCATTTCAAATTGGTTTCTGGAACATGACAATGAGTTCACTGTACTAAAATGGCCCCCAAAGTCACCAGATCTCAACCCAATAGAGCATCTTTGGGATGTGGTGGAACGGGAGCTTCATGCATCCCACAAATCTCCATCAACTGCAAGATGCTATCCTATCAATATGGGCCAACATTTCTAAAGAATACTTTCAGCACCTTGTTGAGTCAATGCCACGTAGAATTAAGGCAGTTCTGAAGGCGAAAGGGGGTCAAACACAGTATTAGTATGGTGTTCCTAATAATCCTTGAGGTGAGTGTATACATATAATATTTACCACTTTAAAAAGAGAACCTGAGCTTTGCAATCTACATGCTTTACCTTTATGTAATTATCTTATATCTAAGTTACTATTATTGGTTAATTCTGACACATGGGTGTGAACAGACTGGACCCTATTACGGACGCAAAATGATGACGGGCTACCTTGCAGCACAAGGAATTCATGTTTCAGAGGTTCGAGTGGGAAGGACACTGGCACAGATGCATGAACCATATCACCAGGCTCGATGCCTGGTATGTGCCAAAGTACATCATTTATCATAAAAATACACAATTGTCATGTGTTAGCAGCATCTACGTTATTAAACATAACATAATCATACATCAAATGCATATTTAGTATTTAAGTTTCAGAAGTAGAGACTGAAGGGTTTTAAAGTTCTGTTTTGTATTACAATGTTCATTTAATTACAATCTACGTTTTTACTACATTTTATTTTCTTTCTATGGATCACGTATAATCAATAAGTGAAACTGTGTGCATTAAGTGGATATCAGTATGAATAATGTGTGTATGTTTAAAAGGGTGAAAACTAAGCTTGCATATTAGAGTGCAGGAAGATAGTTTCAACAGCATATGGGGGTTGGTAGTATGTGTGTGTGTTGCATTCCATGCAGGAGAGCATCCTGCATATACAACGCACATACCCATATAGCGAGGGTTTTAAGAAACAAACCATATGTGAAGACTGTGTGGGGGATGTGTATGATATGTCTTATGCTATGTCTTATGATATGTCTTATGATATGTCGTATGATATGTCTCATGATATGTCTTATGCTATGTCTTATGATATGTCTCATGATATGTCTTATGCTATGTCTTATGATATGTCTCATGATATGTCTCATGATATGTCTTATGTTATGTTGCAAAAAACGAGGAGAATATAATGTGTGTGCGTGGCTATGGTTGCCCAACATTCCATAGCCATTGGGGCCTCAGGTCAGGGGTTAACAGATGTGATCAAGTTGGGGGAGTGCGTTGTTTTCACAGAAGCCAAGTGGAGGAGAAGAAAACGTCAGCTGAGAACTGGTCCAACGATTGGTCAAGATTCGAAGCAAGCTTGAAGACACACCTCTCACATACACTAATAAATATGTTGTACACTGTTTAGGCGGGGCTGATCTCTGGTAGTACTCTGTGCGTAGAGTGAGTGTGTGAGACAGCCCAGCGCTGAGCCTCAAGTCAATAAACTTCAACTTTGGTACGTAATGTCCAGTAAGTCCAATTTTTGAACACGCAGGACAGCAGTAGACCATCAGATGGTGACCCCGACGTGATTGGCTAAAGAAGGACATTTCGGACAATCTTTAAAGGCTAGAAAGTGGAAAAAAACCGAAAGGGAAAATCTTGGGTTCAACACAACGCCCGGGCGAAAATAAAAAGGTGAGCAGAGACCTGTTTTATCGAACATCTGCTAATTGACTACTCTAAATTGTTTGTGTTGAATTGCAAATATTCCTAATCATTTTATTTTTAACAAATTTGTACAAGAGTGAAGTTTGTTGGATTGAGGTTATAAAATAACGGGTTAAGTCGTACGCAGGTTAAGTCGTAAGGTTAATGTCATGACAGACCACAGGGTAGACCCAAATGCGGGGGGGATAAAGGTATTTATTAAGCAAAGTACAGACAATAAATATCCAAATGTCCAACTGGTGATGATCTTCGATCAAAGCGGTGATAGTCCTGGCCAACTGGAGTCAGCAGACCTGGTGAGAGTGACGTCTTTAAACTCGGGTCGAGTATAGTCCAGAGGAGCGTCAACAGGAGCTGAGAACAACACCAGAGGAGGTAAGCGACAACAGGCAGTAAGCCACCAGACACCGTCCTTAGTGGCGAGATGCGGAAGGGTGGAGAGAGTACTAGAAAATACTGTGGTTAAATATCAGGCTTGACAGACGAGACAAGATGAGGTATATTTAAGCTTCAATAGGTGAGCCGCAGCACCACCTAGGTCAGTCTAAACTGGCAAAACAATGCAACGGTCAGACAACGGACAAGAGACAATGGGGCATAATATAGGAAAACATAACGAGGGTAAATAATTAGCAGGTGCGGGAGAGGTAGAGCTAGATGGGAGATAGTAATCAGGTGTGTGAGCATGAGTGGAAAATCACCCGTGTAGGGGAATCCTAAAAACACACGGGGACGGGGAGAGTGACGCACACACTGAGCACGTGACTAGCGAGTAACCAGCATCGTGCTCGACAAACAACACACCCATGTGCAGAAGATGTCCCGACCCGACCTGGGTCGTGACAGTACCCCCCTCCCCACCAGCGCCACCAGGCGATTCAGGGAGGGGGCTCACCTCGTCTCCGGTGGAATTCCACGATCAACGACCGGTCCAACACATCTCGCGAGGGGACCCACGACCTTTCTTCTGCGCCATAACCCTCCCAGTCCACTAGGTATTGAAAACCCCTACCTCGACGGCGGACATCCAGTAGCTTCTTGACGGTGTAAACAGGAACGCCGTCCACCAGCCGAGGCGGGGGGGGGGTGGGTCGGGAACTATCCGGATTAAGATGGGAGGTGACAAAAGGTTTAACCCTGGATACGTGGAATACAGGGTGAACTCGACCAAGAGTCAGAGGGAGCTTGAGTCGTACCGCAACCGGGTTAACCACCTTGGCGATCCGGAACGGCCCAATGAACCTGGGCGCCAGCTTACGAGAGGGCGTCCGGAGAGGAAGGTCCTTGGTGGAGAGCCATACCCGTTGACCGCACACATAGGCAGGAGGGGAAATCCGGTGGCGGTCGGCCGCTGACTTGGTTCTCAGGTTGGTTTGGGCCAAAACTTCTCTGGCCCTCGTCCAGGTCCGGTGGCACCGCCGGACGAACGCCAGAGCTGAGGGAACCGCAGCATCGAGTTCCTGGGAGGGGAACAGAGGGGGTTGGTAACCAAGCGCACATTCAAATGGGGACATACCTGTGGCAGAGGTGGGAAGGGAGTTGTGAGCGTATTCTACCCACGAGAGCTGTTGGCTCCAAGAATTAGGGTTGTTAGATGACAGACAGCGGAGTCTCCGCCCGAGATCCTGGTTGGCTCGCTCACATTGTCCATTGGTCTGAGGATGAAAACCTGAAGACAGACTCGCTGAGGCCCCGATCTGTCGACAGAACTCCTTCCAAAACCGAGAGGTAAACTGAGGACCCCTATCGGAAACCACATCTACCGGAAGACCGTGTAATCGGAAGACGTGATCCACCATCAGTTGAGCCATCTCTCGGGCTGAGGGAAGTTTAGGGAGAGGGATAAAATGAGCCGCCTTGGAGAAACGGTCCACTACCGTGAGAATCACAGTGCATCCTCTAGACGGGGGAAGGCCAGTGACAAAATCCAGGGCAATGTGAGACCAAGGTCGGGAGGGAATGGGGAGGGTGCGGAGCAGACCAGTGGGTGGACGATTGGTGGTTTTACTTTGTGCGCAGACTGGGCAAGCCAACACAAACTGTCTGACATCATTGGTGGCTGATGGCCACCAAAACCGCTGGTGTACGGAAGCCAGGGTCCCCTTGATTCCTGGATGGCCGACCAGCTTAGAGGAGTGACCCCACTGAAGGACTGCAGGACGCAGTGGAGCGGGCACGAACAACCGACCCGCCGGACACTTCTCTGGTACTTGCACCCCACGACCGGCCTCCTCTACCTGCCTTTCGATGTCCCAGGCAAGAGCCCCGACGACCATCTCCCTAGGTAGGATGGGTTCGACGGAATTCTCTCTGCCTGGTTCCTCGAACAGGCGAGAGAGGGCGTCTGGCTTGATGTTTTTGGAGCCAGGCCGGTACGAGAGGGTGAAGTGAAATCTGCCAAAAAACAGTGCCCAGCGAGCCTGGCGTGAACTCAACCTCTTGGCTGAACGGACGTATTCTAAATTTTTGTGGTCCGTCCATACCAAAAACGGTTGCGTTGCTCCCTCCAGCCAGTGACGCCACTCACCCAACGCTAGTCGAACCGCCAGCAGCTCTCTGTTGCCGATATCATAGTTCCGTTCGGCAGGGCTGAGGCGATGGGAGAAGAAGGCACAGGGATGCACCTTCTCATCATGACCGGCGCGTTGGGACAAAACTGCGCCAACCCCGACGTCGGATGCATCGACCTCGACAATAAACTGGCGATCCGGATCTGGAAAACAGAGCACAGGTGCAGAGACAAAACGGGACTTGAGTATATCAAAGGCTACCTGAGCACGAGGATTCCAGGCAAACGGGATCTTAGAGGAGGTTAATGCAGTGAGCGGAGCGGCCACTTGACCGAAGCCCCGGATGAAACGCCTATAGAAGTTGGCGAATCCGAGGAACCGCTGCAACGCTTTACGAGAGTCGGGAACTGGCCATGTGGCGACAGCTTTGACCTTAGAGTCATCCGGTCCAATGCCCCGGGGAGAGATCACATGGCCGAGGAACGAAACCGTATCGGAGTGGAACTCGCACTTCTCCGCCTTGACAAATAATTGGTTCTCGAGGAGACGCCGGAGAACCTCTCGAACATGCTGGGTGTGTTCCTGGAGAGAAGGGGAAAAAATCAGAATATCGTCCAGGTACACGAAGACAAACCGATTAATCATATCACCCAGCACGTCATTAATGAGGCCCTGGAAGACGGCAGGAGCATTGGTTAGACCAAAAGGAAGAACCAAGTATTCGTAATGTCCCGATGGTGTATTAAACGCCGTCTTCCACTCATCCCCCTCGCGGATACGAACCAGATGATACGCGTTGCGGAGGTCTAGTTTAGTAAAGACCCGAGCTCCCTGTAACAGTTCGAAGGCAGAAGACATTAAAGGCAAGGGGAATTTATTCTTTACCGTAATCTCGTTCAAACCTCGATAGTCAATACAAGGGCGCAAGGAGCCGTCCTTCTTCTGTACGAAGAAGAAACCCGCGCCTGCAGGCGAGGAGGAAGGGCGAATGAGCCCGGCATTAAGTGATACGCGGATATACTTCTCCATGGCCTCTCTTTCAGGAGCAGATAAGGAAAATAGTCGACCCCTGGGCGGAGAAGTGCCTGGAAGAAGGTCAATGGCACAGTCGTAAGGTCGATGGGGAGGAAGAGACATGGCACGAGACTTGCAGAACACGGTGCGGAGATCATGATACTCCCCCGGAACCCCGGTGAGATCGGCGACATCCACCTGCAACACAGGAGACACAGAAACAGGCGAGGGAGCAGGACCAAGACAAGACACATGACAAGCAGGGCTTCACGCTAAGACAGAGGTGTTAACCCAATCAATGTGAGGATTATGCTGTGACAACCACGGATGCCCTAGTACCAGTGGGGTTGTGGGGGAATCGAGGATGTACAGCCTAATCTTCTCACAATGATTTCCCGACAGAAAAAGACTTACGTGAGGGGTGGTGTGGGTGACGGTGAAAAGTGGCTTCCCCGCTAGAGTCACGGCTGAGACGGGTGGATGGAGAGGAACAGTGGGAATGCCCCATCTACGAGCCGTGGCGGCATCCAGGAAGTTCCCTTCGGCCCCGGAGTCGATGAGAGCCCTCCCGATGTGGGTAGAGTGACCGTAGGTGAGACGGTACGGCAGCATGGTGCGAAGGAAAGGAGAGGATTTATTGATGACGCCCACCCGGACTCTCCGTTCTACGGGTGAGCGTTGCCTTTTACCGGGCAGTTCGTAACGACATGGTCCGGCTTGCCGCAGTAGAAGCAGAGACCATCCACTAGCCGCTGGTGCTTCTGGGCGGCCGTAAGACGAGAGCGACCGACCTGCATAGGTTCCTGCGTAAAATCTGCAGATTGACGATGTTGAGCACCGGTCTCTCGAGCGGAATCCCGTCCGGGCTCCCCCTCGGGCTGTGGGTTGGAGTCTCGACGTCGCCATGCGGGTGGAGAAGTGCGCCTTCGGCGGCGCGCGTTGATCCGACCTTCTATCCTCAAACAAAGGGATATTAGATCCTCCAGGTCTCTAGGTGGATCCAGCGCGGCGATTTCGTCGGCGATGGGATGATTGAGACCATCCATGAAACGCGCTCGAAGCGCCCCAGCGTTCCACTCACATGCCGCTGCCAGGGTTTTGAATCGAATGGCGTAGTCAGTGATGGACGATCTTCCCTGGGTAGTACGGGAGAGAAGTGCTGCTGCCTCATCACCGCGAGCTGATCTGTCGAACAATCTAGTCATTTCTTCCTGAAAAGCCGGAAATGAGCGACAACAAGGATCCTGGGATTCATATACGGCGACTCCCCACTGGCGAGCCTTCCCAGTTAGCAGGGTTAGGATATAGGCAATCCGAACCTCCTCCGAGTCATACCTGCGAGGTTGGAGAGCGAAGACCAGGGCGCATTGGGAAAGGAATGCCCGGCAGGAATTGGGATCGCCGTCATACAACGGCGGGCAGTTGGCATGGGGTTCAGGAGAGCTCGGGGCCCCACGTGTAGATGGACTATGGACTCCACCCGGATGCCCGACGCCTCGTATGAGATCGGCAACCTGGCGTTGTAACGCTGCCATCTGAGTTTGCAGCGAATCCACTTCCTGAGCGGCTGCGGCGAGGCGGGACGCCTGTTGTCCTAGTAGAATCCCTTGTTGCTGCAACGCCGCTCGCAGCGGATCTTGTCCCGCTGGGTCATGTACGTGGTCTGACCGTTCTGTCATGACAGACCACAGGGTAGACCCAAATGCGGGGGGGATAAAGGTATTTATTAAGCAAAGTACAGACAATAAATATCCAAATGTCCAACTGGTGATGATCTTCGATCAAAGCGGTGATAGTCCTGGCCAACTGGAGTCAGCAGACCTGGTGAGAGTGACGTCTTTAAACTCGGGTCGAGTATAGTCCAGAGGAGCGTCAACAGGAGCTGAGAACAACACCAGAGGAGGTAAGCGACAACAGGCAGTAAGCCACCAGACACCGTCCTTAGTGGCGAGATGCGGAAGGGTGGAGAGAGTACTAGAAAATACTGTGGTTAAATATCAGGCTTGACAGACGAGACAAGATGAGGTATATTTAAGCTTCAATAGGTGAGCCGCAGCACCACCTAGGTCAGTCTAAACTGGCAAAACAATGCAACGGTCAGACAACGGACAAGAGACAATGGGGCATAATATAGGAAAACATAACGAGGGTAAATAATTAGCAGGTGCGGGAGAGGTAGAGCTAGATGGGAGATAGTAATCAGGTGTGTGAGCATGAGTGGAAAATCACCCGTGTAGGGGAATCCTAAGAACACACGGGGACGGGGAGAGTGACGCACACACTGAGCACGTGACTAGCGAGTAACCAGCATCGTGCTCGACAAACAACACACCCATGTGCAGAAGATGTCCCGACCCGACCTGGGTCGTGACAGTTAAAGTCCTTATGCATTAAATTAAGTCGTTTGGTTAAAGTCCTTACGCAAGTAAATTAAGTCGTTTGGTTAAAGTCCTTATGCAAGTAAATTAAGTCGTTTGGTTAAAGTCCTTATGCAAGTAAATTAAGTCGTTTGGTTAAAGTCCTTATGCAAGTAAATTAAGTCGTCTGGTTAAAAGACCTCACGCATGGAATCATTTGGTTAATTCCTTATGAGAAATTATTAAGTCGCGAGGTGAAAAGTCCTTGTGCCAGCATTATTAAGTCGCGAGGTGAAAAGTCCTTGTGCCAGCATTATTAAGTCGCGAGGTGAAAAGTCCTTGTGCCAGCATTATTAAGCCGTAGGGTTATAAAACCTTATGCAAAATTGTATCGTGATAAAAGTTGTGTGTTGTGTATGTATGAAAGTGTGTGGAGAGTTATATAAAGGCTGAAGTTATAGAGAAAATAATAGATCGTGATAATAAGAGTACATAATAACGGCATAATTATAAGCATCATAACCTAAATATGAAAGGAGAATTTGATAGAGAATGTGATGAATATGGGTGTTTCCCTGTGACAGAACAGTGGAATAGTATGAAAGATATGATGTTAGCACAGACGGAGAAGAAACACCATAAGAAAGAACTGAGGGAAATGGAGAAAAGAGAGCACATGTAAGACTAAAAAGACATGTAGAAGAGAAAATAAATAAATAAACAATGTAAAATGGATAAATGCAGGGAAACATTTTAGTCAAGAAAAGAAATTGCAAGATGAATTAAGAATATGGACAAGCATTGCGCTTACGGCCACTGCTCTGAGTCCGGTTAAAAGAGAGGGGGAAGAAAATTTGCAGATAAAGAAGTCAGGAAGTGAACAGGGAGACACCTCTGAACAAACAGCATATTACCAACCCCCAAAACTATATCTAGACTTGCAACTATTGACAAAACCACAACCGTATGACGGAAAAATGAAGCAAGTTATGGTAAAATTAAACCAAGGAAACGTAGTAAAGAATTGCCTGACACAACGTTTGATATAAATGAACAAAGAAAGCAAATAAAACCAAATAACAAGATTAGTCAGTGGAACAGCACAGCAGTTAGCCCCCGAGGGAGAAGAACAAGGAGAACACATTCCACAAGGGGAGGAGAAAGAAGAGTGTGGAGAGCTAACAAATCACGAAACACCCCTGTTTTATTGCATTGCCAACAGAGTTTAGATAGTGCTGGAACAATTGCAAAGTGGAGAGAATGAATCTCACTCTGAAACTGAAATTGGCTAAAATCTGTGCACAGACAAAATTGACCTGGTTATCTGTACTAACTCTAGCATTAATGACTGTACGTTCCTCTATTAACAGGATTTCTGGCTTCACACCATTTGAATTTCTTACAGGTCGATCTTTTCCAGGACCGACAACACCGCTTCGGCAGGAGATCAGTGTCACATTGTGTTTATTTTGACAAATTAACCGCTATGAGCAAACATTTATCACAGCAGGTCACCCCTGACACTGAACCAGGACCGATCCCACCGCGAAATGAGTGGGCAGGTCTTTGGAACAGACGGCTGTGGACCTGAGATCTCAGGTCCAAGAGAGGGAGGGTGTTGAAGGTGAAGCAAAAGGGAGCGCAGAGGAACATTGCAGGTCATATAAAGGAAAGGTGACATTTGAATCTTTAGCGCACTGTGTAAGTGAAGACTGTGCATATGGGGCAGACATTGCAGTAATATTTAAGAATAAATATGGTGAAAAGTGAAGCATCACATGCATTTCTAACTTTTATGGGTCAAAACCATAAAGACTCATAGAATTATTCTATTTTTATTTCATTGGTCCACTAAACAGTGCCAAAAAGGGGGGTATACTTTTTATACTTTTTTATTAACACTATAGATACCATGGCACAAGTGATAGTGAACCATCTGTTAAATATCACACAGAAATTCCCTAGTCCTTACAGGCCTCAAAGATCTCAAATGGACAGGTGTGGGTAGTGCCATAAAAAATGAACTGCCATGCAGACAACACCACAACATATGGATTGATATTTAACCCAGAGATTTGACTGAATTGAGAGAAAATTTTTATCTCTGTCTGTTATCCTAAAGTCTTTCTTTTCAGATTGATCACTATGACTCCTTATAGAGTCCAGATACCAGAGAGGTGTCTTAGAACTTGAAATGGAGGAGATGGGTGAGATTATACTTCAAGGGGTCATTCACACTTCACAGTTACATCACAGAAGTAGTTACACGGCCTCCCGGTGTAGCACCGGATCCAAATTGTGCAACACAGATTGTTGTAGATACCCATCTCCCAGACATGAACATATAGCATTGTGGACACACTTTCGCCACTACAACCTCATAAAATGATTATCTGGCATAACCTTAAAAGTTATCCAGACTCAAAACACTACACATCACCTAGGATGATTAGTCTAGATTTCAAATATGATACATAAGAAGGATCTATAGCCTGTCATGCATATAGAAAACTATATAGCATCTCACACATAGGACAAACTCATGATGCTAATTTAATTATAAGATAAAACCTGTTATTACAATTCTGTTGATTTATGTGAAACCTTGCAATGTGCATAGTAAATTTGCATGGTTATAGTTTTATGTATAGTAAATGGTTTGATTTCTGATGAAGAGAGGTGAAATTGAAAATTTGTGCAATTTTCAATTGAAATCATTGGCATTGTTCCAAACCAGATAGCACACTGGTTTTTAACATATGTCTAATGATATGTTTAAAGAGTGGTTAGATCTGAAGTGCTGGCGCTTCTGCAATCGGCCTCGAAATTCTCAATCTGATTTTTACCATTGAACGTGACGTAGCGTACTGTACACATCAACACAGAATTTTTTGACAACAGCTATATTAGAGATTCAGAATATGTCCTGATACTTCTTTGTAATGATAGATTTGCAGGGTTAACTCGTATTTGAGTATTCTGAATTACTATTATGGTTATTAAAATAAGTTATATAACTATACCATATTATGCATAACGTTGTATCTGGATTTTATTAAATACATGAAAATACATTTATATGCATACTGTAGATTTGTATTTTGGTTGCAATATATTTAAAAGATATAATTATAAACTATTATTGTATGATGTATACCACTGGAGAATATGCCAGTTAAATAGACTTTTGCCACTCTTCCTTTAAAATACTCAGAGTATCTAAATTCCACCATAGTAGTGAAGAATCAGGTAATCAAATGGGATTACTTTGTGTGGCTTTGGATGAAATTGAGACCTTATTCGCCATTCGCACCAGGTACCATGAAATTTTTTATGTTTAACCCTTTATCATCTTATCCCAATGTTACTAAAATCATCAGTGTTCAGTTGTTGTATGGTTATGAAGATGACGTTCAGGTGTCTCATACACAATGGTGTGTTATTAGTGAGATGAATTCCTTAACCTATGGAGCTGCGCTGCAAACCATACCTTCTACTTAGATGTAACTAAGGATAAATGGGTCAGATAAATATCATGGGGAGGATACTACTAAAAACAGATGTTTCTCTTCGGTGGGAAGACACCTTCTACGAACAGAGCACATGGGCTCTGACTGAATGGACTTGGTACAACAAATTATATTGCAGACTATCAGACTTAGGTGGAAACCAACCTGGGCAAAAGAACAGCAAAGATCCACCTGCTCTGCACAAGTACCAGCTCTACAGAGACTTCTGAGGTAATAATTGATACACAAAGACCAAAAAATGCCTAACTATGTCCCCTTTGGACTGCTCTGAGATTGAGGGGAGGAACGGTAAGGCAGCTGTAAAAGTGCAAAAAAAATTAAGGTTGTTTGTAAAGCTGGGACTAAACAATCAAACACCATTTGTTGCTAGATCATGAGGAATGATATCCTTTCTTCCCATCAGGGGTTGATGTCCACAAACTGAACTTTTCTTATCACACTTCTCTCATTCACAACATTTCTTCAGGCTTTGATCATTGGAAAAGGGCTTACACATTCTATATTGTGTTCATAATGTTTTGTCATGTTACGAAGATTTGAACATTATGTTTGGTATTGTTTTGGGGTTCTTGGTGCGATGGGTGAAGGAGTCTGGTTCCTTCAAACCATAACAAAGAATGTATTAGAGCTTTTTAACTTCAGGAGATTACCTGCACTAATCTAAGAGGATTGGCTTTATCGGGGAATCCTGTTCACAGATAAATTGACCTCCCATTTGATGATCTCGTCAGCCACGAGTTAAACTAAATTTCACAATGACTATTGTATTGACAATGAACATTGAGTACAGTATATCATTCTTGGGTATAAAAGGTGCATTGGCAAAAGACTGAGGGAAGCTTCTGTAACCACAACTTCCCACATTACAGCTGTGCATATCGATTTGGAAGCATCTGTAACCAGAACTTCCCACACTGGAACTTGACAGCCATAGAGAAAAGAGACCCCAACCCACCCCCTTATGGAATGCCATTATTGGCAGCAGACCACTATCAGGATGACAGTGAAGAAGAGGGGAGTAATGCATAGGGATGTCTTTGAATTTTTAATACGATTGTGTTGTACCCTATATAATGAAGAGGGACTAAATATGTGGGATATGTGTTTGTGACCTCTTTCAGAGGTCAAGAGAGGGATTGAAGGGTTTTAAAGTTCTGTTTTGTATTACAATGTTCATTTAATTACAATCTACGTTTTTACTACATTTTATTTTCTTTCTATGGATCACGTATAATCAATAAGTAAAACTGTGTGCATTAAGTGGATATCAGTATGAATAATGTGTGTATGTTTAAAAGGGTGAAAACTAAGCTTGCATATTAGAGTGCAGGAAGATAGTTTCAACAGCATATGGGGGTTGGGAGTATGTGTGTGTGTTGCATTCCATGCAGGAGAGCATCCTGCATATACAACGCACATACCCATATAGCGAGGGTTTTAAGAAACAAACCATATGTGAAGACTGTGTGGGGGATGTGTATGATATGTCTTATGCTATGTCTTATGATATGTCTTATGATATGTCTCATGATATGTCTTATGCTATGTCTTATGATATGTCTCATGATATGTCTTATGCTATGTCTTATGATATGTCTCATGATATGTCTCATGATATGTCTCATGATATGTTGCAAAAAACGAGGAGAATAGAATGTGTGTGCGTGGCTATGGTTGCCCAACATTCCATAGCCATTGGGGCCTCAGGTCAGGGGTTAACAGATGTGATCAAGTTGGGGGAGTGCGTTGTTTTCACAGAAGCCAAGTGGAGGAGAAGAAAACGTCAGCTGAGAACTGGTCCAACGATTGGTCAAGATTCGAAGCAAGCTTGAAGACACACCTCTCACATACACTAATAAATATGTTGTACACTGTTTAGGCGGGGCTGATCTCTGGTAGTACTCTGTGCGTAGAGTGAGTGTGTGAGACAGCCCAGCGCTGAGCCTCAAGTCAATAAACTTCAACTTTGGTACGTAATGTCCAGTAAGTCCAATTTTTGAACACGCAGGACAGCAGTAGACCATCAAGACAAAACTTGAAAATTGACAACTGATTGATTGGAACTTGATAGTTGAAAATGACATGTGCACACCTTAAGTACAGGGTAATTTCCAGGAGGTTTTCCTGGACAAGGTTTAGATTAAGCCCGGACTAGACCTTAGTTATATTGAAATCTTATCTTTAACTTTGTGAATCTGGAGACAAAATAATGGCACTAATATTTATTTAATATATCTCAGTGCAAGCTTTTTTTTTTTAAAACAGCTTAAACTTGCATTTTTGTCTGGGACTAGAATTAAACCCTGTCTGGGAAACTGCCCTATAGTCTCTCTACATTTACATTTACGCATTTGGCAGACACTTTAATCCAAAGAGACTTGCATCGCATTTTCCTAAACATTTGTTTCTAGGTATGTGCAATCCCCTGGGATTGATCCCACAACCTTGCTCTTACCACTTACCAAGTTACAGAATCTCTACACCAATGCATCTAAAACTGGGGGCTGAATACGTTCTATATGTAATCTAATTAACTCTGTTTTGTTCCAGGGTGCACGTAATTTAAATCCTGTCCCATATAATGCAGAGTATGTGGGTCACAAACTCCATATGGACCAGAATGAAAAACTTTGCATGTTTGGCGTGACACATGTCATAGCCATTGATGGCTTTAGCAAAAAAATTGTTGGATATTCCACCATGCCAATAAAAAACAACTTGACAATTTATGAAGAGGTGTACAAGTAAGACTAAGATTTTCGACTATAATAATACCATATTTCTGGTACACTCAGTGATAACATCAAAGTTTAAGTATTGTTTTTTTTCTAGAAATGCAGTCCTTTCCCATGGGATGTGGGATCAGGTCAGAGTGGACCATGGTGGAGAATTTTATCTAACCCTCTTCATGCAAGACATCTTGGCAGAATACAGGCATAACCAGCAACGTCTGCCTTACCTCCAGACATCATCAACTAAGGTGAGATTTAATTTTTCATTATCACACATCTCTAATTTTCTGGCATATATACTGTTCTGAGATATAAGTTATTAGGAACAGTAAGGTTGTATTTGTTAATATTAGTTAATGCATTAGCTAACATGAACTAAAGATGAGCAATACATATAAACAGCATGTATTAATATGAATGAAAATGATTCTTTGCTTTTAAGTTCACAGTGCATTAATGTTAACAAATATGTTTGATTTTAATAATGTATTAGTAAATGCTGAAATTAGCTTTAAGATCAATAAATGCTGTAGAAGTACATGCTTAGTTCATTTTACCATTAGTCTTGGTTATTTTTAATTTCAGCATTTACTAATACCTCTTTTAAATCAAATGTGACTGTTAACATTAGTTAATGCAGAATGAACTAACATGGAAAAAGTGTACTTTCTACTTTATAACTATATAATTTGAGTTATGCTTCAGATTGTGGGAATGCTCTTTTATTCGACAGAACCATACTGTAGAGAGAATATGGCCCGAAGTAAATAAGCGGGTCAATTATCCAATCAAGACTGCACTCATCCAGATGGTTGACCAGGAGGCTTTGGATATGGAGGATGGATTGACAAGATACTGTGTATCAAATCTCACATGCCAGATCAGCCAGACTGGAGTACAGAGATTTCTTCAGGCATGGAATTGCCATAATATTCTAGGTATGTGGTATATTGCTTTGACATCACTCAGAAATATTATTGTATACACATACTTTCAGTGTCCTGTTTAGCTCCAACCCTAATCTAACAAAAAAGAACCTAATGTGAACCTAATGAAATTCAGAGAACCTTCAGAATTACAGTTGCAGCAGGTGGAGCAAGGCAGGACCTAAACTCTGCAAAACTGGTAGAAAGTTCTTACAATTCAAATGTTTCTATTTATAGGCAAAGGTATTCCAAATCTGCTGGCCAGAGATGGCTGCAAGGCAAGAATTTCAGAGCAACTCCTCCCGGGGGCCTCAGAAGCTGCCGACCTATACAGACAGGAAATGGGACACAGTTTGACCAGTCCATCAACATTTGGCATTGATCCATTTCAATCTGAGGAGGACAAATTCAGGGCAGAGACAGAGTTTAGTTCACTTTATTGTGACCTTGGAAATGTACTGAACTACACTGTAAACGAACATTACAGGCCAGATCAAGACTGTCTATCTGAACTTATCAACATTACCAGAAGATGTACATAGAGATGTTTCTAATGTCCAAATGTATGGAATGTTAAGAGACCAATACAATCCGAGTTATCAATAAAACTGTATAATACAAAGTCTTCTGGTAGCAATTTAACAATCAACATTACCCAACAGCAAGCTTCTGTACTGCTCTTCTGTGGGCCTACTTTCAAAACTGTAGAGAGTCCAACTACATAAAAGTCCTATTGTGCATTTTTTTTGCATTCTGTTGCATTAAATGTATACAATATATAAAAAAACAGTATAATTATATTAAGATTTTGTAATAAAAAATCTAGAAGAAATTGAACATTTGGAACAACATGCACTATACCCCACCCACAAATTTATACAGAACTACTGCTCTATGGCCCTAATTACACTTAACACTTCAGAGAGGCCAGCTACAGCCACCAGGGATTCCCCTGTAATTGCAGACCGACATTTTACGCATGCTTGACCCTCCTGAAGTAGAACGTCGACACATTGTCGGCAACCAACCAAACTTCGACAGCAGCGAGCCAGCACAGGACTGTTCATCACTCCTGTAACAAACATTACAAATATATGATAATTAAGCATCAGTTTAAAATGACCCTTTGGTTTAATTCATCACAGAAAACTTATTGGACTTTATTACACTTTATTTGATGCTGATGGTCATTTGTGACATTCAGCAGTGTGATACTTCTTAATATAGAACACCAAGGGCCGGTTTTTGGTCCAGACAAAATGTATTTCTGAACTGTCTTAACTGAAAACAGCTTGCACTGACATCTTAAAATATATCAGTGCAATTGTTTCGTCTCAAGATACACAACCAGTAATGTTTTTTGCAAGGTAGGGGTGGTTTCCCTTTCCGGTAAACCACCCCTAAGTGTCAGACTAATGATCCAGGTGACTGACAGCAGTGCTACTATAAACCACTTTTTGGGGTCCTTATTATCCATTTGGAGATTATTTTGAAATAAAGACCAGATGACTACATTGTCCCTTACAATGGGACCATATAGATTATAGGTAATATTTTATGAAAGTGTTTACCCATGAACTATAGTAGTATAGTATGGTTGCTCTTTTAATCTACATACTGTACATGTACTGTATGTGTGATGACTGGGTGATTACTTGTCTCTGCATACATTGCATTTAAATGAGGTCCTCAAAATCTCACTTTGTTGTTCTGTGAGACCCTCACTATGCTTACAGAGTTCCCTGAGGTTCACTGACACAGCTGGCAAACCTTCTGAGGCAAGAAGGACCTCCTCGATTTTGTCTCTTATTTCAAAGAGCTCTGATCCCTCGTGTCTTGAAGCTTGCCTTTAAAACATTTGAAAGACAATAAAATGTGCATGCAGAAGAATCTCAAAACCTAGTTTAGCATAGTTGTCTAATAAACGTTTGATTTGCAATTCTTATCACCTGAGATCAATGATTTTGCATCAATGACCCGGTCAAAAAGTATGTAAATTGCTAAGGAATTTCTTAAAAGATTATGCAAGAAATAACAGACGTCCATATAAGAGTGGGATTCAAGATTTCTCTGACTACCTCCGGAAAAACTCATCCCATCTATAGGAACAGTTTTTCAGCAAACTCTGTGGTCCTCTGAGATATCCAATTCCATCTGAAAGTTAAAGGGGTCATATCGTGCGGAAGAACGTGTTTTTCTGTGTCTTTGGTGTGTTTTATAAGTTGCCCATGCATGTATTAGACAATTAAATTGCAAAAATTAAAGTGTCGGAACAAAAGATGCATTCCATCTAAAAGCAAATGCTCACCCAGACCTGGCTGAAACACCTTGTTTAACCACACCCCTACAAATCTACATGAGTTTGAGGTATGACCTGACTAAGACCGCCCAAATCTAAATGAAAGTAAAGTGGGCTTAGATTTTAATTTGCATGGATATATAAAAAAATAAAATAGGACTATGCTCTTCTGGTAATATTTATGAACTTACCCTAGTTTTCTTCTTTTTCTCCTTCCCATCTCTGCAAATACATCCTCTTTGATGGCAAAAAGGCGTCTGGAGCTCTGCTTCCAATACGCAGAACCTGTGACAAAGAGGATACACAGAATGGTGAGATTCAGAATGGTACTGTCATCGAAATATCTAACTAGAAACTTGAATGTTGATGACCTGTGTTGAATTTCATAATACGTATCAATGCCCATTCCAACTCAAAACCACAAACCTTTAGTGCCAAGGGTATCAAGGAGTTGGTTTCCTTGACTATCGGTTAAAATTATATTTTCATCAGCACCCATAGCAAGGGCTTCTTTTACTTTGAATGTCATAGTAGGCAAAGATGCCTCAGACTCTTCAAAAGGGATAACCAATGCCTTTTCTTGAACTATTTTTTCACCCTGAAGTTGTCCAAGGAAAATAGTTCTGTGGAAACACACATACACAAACACAAGCACATTATATCTAACAGATATTTTTACTCTAGACACAGACATTGCTTTGAAATTGCAAGAAAAATGAAGCTATCGAAGTTAACTGCTAATTTCTGCAAACTAAAAACCAGGCTCATACGTTCTTGTAATGTGTTTTTCTCTACATGCACATATAACACACTGTTGGAATATTTTTCATTAATTTTATGCATTTGCAGACACAGACATTTTGAGGCAAAGCCAGTGCTTTAAGGCTTCACATTTTGTGTCCCCTTGGTATCATACCCATAACCTTTGCTAACAAATAAGTATTAAATGATGAATGTCAGTAACTGCCACATTGTGGTTTCATAAATTGTTTTGTTTTAATTAGAGATTGGATTTTTCTGAAAATTTTCTAAAAATAAATGCTGTTAAATGTTATCTGGCAAAAAATTACCTTTGGTACAATTTTGGACTAGTTGCAGTATGGGGTGTGCGAGCAGCTGTAGCAGTGGCTGATCTTGAAAAACTAAAACGAGGTCGACTCTGTCCAGGGTTTGGGTGAAACGGGTTTGTGACTGGGCCTGGTAATGCTCCGCACACTTCATCACCCATGACCTGGAAGGTACCCCCACCAGTCATGAGATCCAAACAACTAAAGAATCCAGATGTAGATGGAAAAACTGAAACTCTCTGGTCGCTGGTCAAGTAAACACTTGATTGTGTTAACTACAGAGAAATTCAGGGATTCAGCACAATATGCATTGTGAATTTTATTTACACTTTTAACCAACAAAAGATTTGATAAGTTTTCCAGTCCAACATGATTACTGGATTTTGATTTTAAAACTCAACTCATAAATTGTTCTCAGCATTTAGCCAATTAAATATTTTAAAGCTGTTCATAAAATAGTCATTTTTATATTTCACTGTTTAAAATTAAATTCAAATCAAATGTGCAAATATTTGAATTGCTTTCTATGAGGACACGACAATCAAAAGTTTATAAATAAATTTTCACAGCCACAAACCTGTAAATAGATATGGTTGAGAATAGTAATGTAATTTATCTTGCAACTTTTTGAGCAATGTTGCCAGCAACTTTGGTTAATCTTGCCTTCAACGGGAAACTAGGTGAGACACAGGGCCCATGTCCAATCCAGGTAGAAACAAAAGTTTCCCGGCAAAATTGCTCAAAAAGTTGCACTGTGTATCATTAGCCTCAGTGTACACATTTATATTGATTGATTGATACAGTCTCAATTTGATAGCGGGGTGGTTGTTGCCCCGGCGATACTGCCAACGATTAAAACAGTTTAACGAGAACAAACCTTAAAAATCCTGGCCAAGTTGTCCACTGTAATATCATCCTCTCGAAGTACTGCAGACAAAGTGCCCCTTTTCAATGCATAAGTTGTTCCCGAAGACATCTTGTAGGCCTACTACTTTTAGGATGGCGAGCACAAATTTAAGCGATTGCGGTGCCATAAATCCGGTTGACATGCGATAGCGCCAGAACGCCACTTAGAGGTCGTTTTATGTCAATACTTTGATGAAGCATTTGACTGAATATGTTTATGGACATCCAGCCCTTTGACTGTATTCTTAAATAATTATATAAATGTATTATTTGACCGACACATTTCCAATAGTAATGCATGTTTGCAAATGTATATTCGCTTATTTATCCCATATAAATAACTTTTTAAATGCATTTTATAGGTTATGTTGCTGTATAAAATATATAATGTATAAAAGGTTAGCCTATTTACAATGGATCTGTTATGATTTTAGGCACAGAAGAACCCAAATGCAGGCAGCAATACGGTGAACAACAAAAAGTACTTTAATAAACAAAGAAAAACCCACAATGGGGAAAAAGCAGGACAAACGCAGCCAGGGAACAAAAACAAAAGACTTCCCACGAGGGGGCAAAAAACTAAACTAAAACAAGGAGCAATGTACACAACAAGAACAAGGTAGTCACAGGGTAAATACCTTAGCTAGGGAAACACGAAGTACAACACGAATCTCTCTGGAGTACATGTAACGAACCAGCACAAGACAATGAAACATGAGAGGTATATATAGGGTAAACAGACAAAGGATAATTAATAGGGACCAGGTGAAACAGATCAAACACTAAGGGAAGCTAATTAACACAAACTAGGAAACAGGAGGTTAGGGAACAATGACGTGACTCGGGGAGAATATGGAAGACCGCAGGTGTCACAACCATCTCTCCCCACAAGAAACAGAGGATTCTGTATGATTCCACCTCTAAACAAAGAAATACCTGACAAGGAGAGGTGGAACCATGACAGAACCCCCGCCTTAAGGAGCAGCAACCTGATGCTCCTAAAGGCACGAACAAGACAAGGCAGACTGGGACATTGACAAGACCAAACAAAACATAGAGAACAGAATCAGGGGCAGACAGGCAAGAACAAACAGTTGATTGGGGTGACTTAATAAAAATAACAAACATGGGAGGGGGGACAACAAAGTTCATGGGGGAATGTCCAGTAGGGTTGGGATGGGGGGGCAAAGATTTAGACGGGGGTGACGCTGGAGAGCGTGAAGCCCCAAGGGTCTTAATTGGAGAAGTCCTGGGGGGCGCAGTCTTAGTCCCAGAGGACCTTGTAGGGACAGTCTTGGCTGCCGGTTGGACACGGCTAGGACCTAGGAATGCTCCCAGTTGAGTCACCGGTTGGGCTGTCGGCTGAGTCACCGGCAGGGCTGCAGGCTGAGTCACCGGCAGGGCTGCAGGCTGAGTCACCGGCAGGGCTGCAGGCTGAGTCACCGGCAGGGCTGCAGGCTGAGTCACCGGCAGGGCTGCAGGCTGAGTCACCGGCAGGGCTGCAGGCTGAGTCACCGGCAGGGCTGCAGGCTGAGTCACCGGCAGGGCTGCAGGCTGAGTCACCGGCAGGGCTGCAGGCTGAGTCACCGGCAGGGCTGCAGGCTGAGTCACCGGCAGGGCTGCAGGCTGAGTCACCGGCAGGGCTGCAGGCTGAGTCACCGGCAGGGCTGCAGGCTGAGACACCGGCAGGGCTGCAGGCTGAGACACCGGCAGGGCTGCAGGCTGAGTCACCGGCAGGGCTGCAGGCTGAGTCACCGGCAGGGCTGCAGGCTGAGTCACCGGCAGGGCTGCAGGCTGAGACACCGGCAGGGCTGCAGGCTGAGACACCGGCAGGGCTGCAGGCTGAGACACCGGCAGGGCTGCAGGCTGAGACACCGGCAGGGCTGCAGGCTGAGACACCGGCAGGGCTGCAGGCTGAGACACCGGCAGGGCTGCAGGCTGAGACACCGGCAGGGCTGCAGGCTGAGTCACCGGCCGGAAGGCCGACTGACACACCGGACAGAATGCCGGACTGGACAGCGGACTGGACAGCGGACTGGACAGCGGACTGGACAGCGGACTGGACAGCGGACTGGGCGTCGGCCGCACCGGACTGGGCACTGGACTGGACGTCTGCTGGACTGGACTTGACACTGGACTGGAGGCCTGCTGGGCCGGACTGGATGCTTGCTGGACCGGACTGGAAACCGGACTGGAAACCGGACTGGAAACCGGACTGGAAACCGGACTGGAAACCGGACTGGAAACCGGACTGGAAACCGGACTGGAAACCGGACTGGAAACCGGACTGGGCGTCGGCTGCACCGGATTGGACACCGGAACGGAAACTGGACTGGACACCAGCTGGACCGGAACGGAAACTGGACTGGACACCGGCCGGACCGGACTGGGGACCAACGGACTCAGAGCCGACCTACGTTGCCTCTTTTTCTTCAGCCGCGCCACCCGCCTGGTGGCCGGCTGAAGGGACGACGAGAACGAGGCGGCCGGCTCCGGATTGGAAGCCTCGGACGAGGAACACCAGGATTCCCGTCTCCCCCGCTTGCCAGTGAGACTGGGCGGTTGTGGAGAGACTGCAGGAGTTGAGGAGGGGTCTGTGACGATGCCCACAACCCCGATCTGCAGAGGACCACTCTCGGGTATCGCGACCAACGGAGATGGGTAATAGGTGCTTGATGAGGTCGCGGACTCCGAACGAGCTGCGGCAGTTATCCACACGGCGTCGAAGTCCAACGGCCTCATCGCCCTCATCTCCGAGCGAGAGAGTGGCTCTCTGAGACCGGTGTTGAAAAGCACCGCCAGCTCCTCCTCTCCGAAGACACCTTGTTCTGCGATGTCAAGGAATCTCCCCACATACTCGTCCACAGTCTCATCTCCCTGGCGAAGGCTGCAGAGGTGACGGGCCAGGCTAGACCGGTCGGTGTTCATGCTGCCGCTGGGTTCTGTTCTTGGCTGGTTCGTTCTGTTATGATTTTAGGCACAGAAGAACCCAAATGCAGGCAGCAATACGGTGAACAACAAAAAGTACTTTAATAAACAAAGAAAAACCCACAATGGGGAAAAAGCAGGACAAACGCAGCCAGGGAACAAAAACAAAAGACTTCCCACGAGGGGGCAAAAAACTAAACTAAAACAAGAAGCAATGTACACAACAAGAACAAGGTAGTCACAGGGTAAATACCTTAGCTAGGGAAACACGAAGTACAACACGAATCTCTCTGGAGTACATGTAACGAACCAGCACAAGACAATGAAACATGAGAGGTATATATAGGGTAAACAGACAAAGGATAATTAATAGGGACCAGGTGAAACAGATCAAACACTAAGGGAAGCTAATTAACACAAACTAGGAAACAGGAGGTTAGGGAACAATGACGTGACTCGGGGAGAATATGGAAGACCGCAGGTGTCACAACCATCTCTCCCCACAAGAAACAGAGGATTCTGTATGATTCCACCTCTAAACAAAGAAATACCTGACAAGGAGAGGTGGAACCATGACAGGATCCGGATAGTATTCACAGCGCTTCACTTTTTCCACATTTTGTAATGTTACAGCCTTATTCCAAAATAGATCAAATTCATCATTTTCCTCAAAATTCTACAAACCATACTCTATAATGACAACGTGAAAGAAGTTTGTTTAAATCTTTGCAAACTGGAGAGTGGAGAACCTTCCAGAAGAACAACCATCTCTGCAGCACTCCAGCAATCAGACCTGTATGGCAGAGTGGCCAGACGGAAGCCACTCCCCTGATAGCACGCATACATCTGGCTTATGTCTATTTGACGTCTGCATTTACATCTTACAGACATCTACCATACATAGTTTGCTCATCTGCAATACGTCTTGGAGATGTCAAATAGACGTAAACCAGATGGATTGTGCTATCTGGGTCCTCAGTAATAGGCACATGAAACAAAATTCTTTAATCTGATGAAACAAGGATTGAACTCTTTGGCCTGAATGGCAAGCGTCATGTCTAGAGGAAACCAGGCACTGCTCATCACCTTGCAAATACCATCCCGACACAAACACGCCCCATAGCATAATCCCACCCTTGACACTGATTGACAGGTTTCCGTGTAAGGCATCGGAAATGGAAATACTAAGGGAATTGCGATTCCATTTGAGTTTTGGCTGGCTACACACGCGACGCTGAGAAAGTGAAAAAACAGACGTGGTAATTGAAATTACCATTTAAATATGACGGGGTCAAAACTCGTAAGATATTTGAAACACAGTTGCAAACGGACTTTGCTTTTCCATATGAAATTTGGCAGTCAGTGTGCGTTTGCTTAAACGAAAATGCAAACGGTAATGCGCGATTTGCAATTGCGTTTGGATTATGTCACATTTTATGCGTCCACAAATTGAAAACGCAATTGCAAATACAATTTGCAATTCCATTTTAATAATGTCCGGAATATCATTCCATAGTGGGCCGTTATCTGCGTTAACGTGAGACTCTTGTTGGGTCTATACTACGCATGATGACTTTCACCTTGATATTTTAGCGCGGATGTATACCTATCGAACAAACATTTGGACGTTTAATGACCGTTGAAAAGAAATCATTCCGACACGTCCCGTCACGGTTGAAAAATAGTTCCAAAATGAAAGTTGAATAAATGTGTCCTCTTCCGGACGTTTATTATTAGATGTGTAGCTGCTTAATGTAAGCGTATATATAAGAATGCGTTTAATATAATGTTAAGATGTATAAATATTATGCTCTCATTTGTATTTGTTTTACCTGTTTCAGTTTTCTTTATTTTTGTGACCCAGGTCATGTGACCTAATCAGTGACTGAATGAATCCAGGTGTTTGTTTAAATAAAGTGCGCCAGTCAGAGAGACTGAGTGTTGTGAAACAGAACTGTGAGTGTTGTCTGTGTACGCTGCACAACAGGTTATGGGCCCAGATAACGTATAGTTTGGGTAGTAAGACGCCGGGTAAAAGTCGCAACGAGTACTGCGTGTACCCGAGTTTAAGTTTAAGAGAAAAGTGACCTACAAACATGAGTAGAAGGACAAATGCAGCGGTGACAACGAGCCGCTGGTCAAGACTAGTCTTCGACGGAGATGAGAAGAATTATGAGTAATGGGAGACTACATTTTTGGGTCACCT
The DNA here is from genome assembly GCA_008369825.1 of Triplophysa tibetana. Taxonomy (NCBI): domain Eukaryota; kingdom Metazoa; phylum Chordata; class Actinopteri; order Cypriniformes; family Nemacheilidae; genus Triplophysa; species Triplophysa tibetana. Next base: position 15,133,505 of record CM017917.1, read on the forward strand.
TTGTCTGCAGGGACTGAAAGAGACTATTTTAAATGACCCTTCTGATGATGAGGATGACACGGCGAAAAACGGCGAAGCCTATGCGGAGCTGATACAGTTCCTGGATGACAAGAGTCTGTTGCTGGTCATGAGAGAAGCAGCAGATGACGGACGTGAGGCGCTGGAGATTTCGCGTGGATATTATGCTGGCAAGGGGAAGCCCCGGGTAATAAGCCTGTACACAGAGCTAACTTCACTGCAAAAGACGGCCAGTGAGAGTGTAACGGAATATGTCATCAGAGCTGAGACTGCAATCACTGCTTTGAGAAATGCAGGTGAGAATCTGAGTGATGAACTTTTAATAGCAATGGTTTTGAAAGGACTTCCAGAAACATTTAAGCCATTTACTATCCATGTCACTCAGAGCGATGACAAAATGACTTTTCCCGAATTTAAAACAAAGCTTCGAAGTTATCAGGAAATTGAAAATATGCGGACAACTGCGTCCGGAGACAAGGTAATGAAAGTGTTACCCCTCGCTTTGTTCTTACATGGGTAGAAAACCATTGGGCTTTAAAGTACACACAAGGGGACAAGGTTTTCCAAAACAATAAGAATTTATTGTTTTGACAGAGTTTGAGAGTAGCAGATAAATTCTTCCATCGAAGACAAAACATGCAACAAATGTTTTCCTTCCCTCTCTCAACAGGTATAATTTATCTTTGGCCAGACCCAGGTACAATGGCAGCCTAAACACAGGACCACTCCAGACCCAAAGTAACTCATATGCCAAATCCCCAAACTCATAATACAATTCAAACAAAAACAAACATAAAACAGGCCAAAAGCATCACCACACCAAACCACACACATGAGAGTCGTCCACGTGCGGTAGGTGCCAATGTTGTCGGGAGCATGTCCTAATGGCCAAAGAATGCAAGACTGGGAAGGGACATAAACAACCAAACAAAGAAAAAAAAGAAACCACCTCACTGGTAAGTCCAATACACCACAATCATAGCCCTCAGCTAGATTGGAAACATACTTCACCCACGTACAGGGACAGACCAGCGAAGGGAAAACCGAACCAAAAACAAAAACAGGAGGAACAGCAAACAACTACATCTACTACAAAAAAACACAGAAATACACTTTATTATTCAAATAACAATACAACTATTTATTTCAATCATGTTACCTTTAAAAGCCTTTCAACCCTATATAAAAACAGTTTCAATTACCTGCAATACTGCCATCACCACTGACCCGATCTCCTCAAACCACCCAGCATTACCGTTGGTCTAGGAGATTGTAACGCACGTATCTACATTTGGAAAGATTCGTGACTTAAAACAGGGCTGTGTGACCATGAAAACAATCATTCACTTAGCCTACCTGATCAGGGCAAAAGCGACAACTAGAGCACACCCACGCACTTGCGCTCCAGACAAACGGACAGGACCTCATACTTTGGCGTCCTCTCCCGCTTATTGCCCGCTTATAAATCCCCAACCATGTATCCAGCCACGCCCTACACAAAAAAGAGGCTAGCTCACCGGCTACAAAAGCAAGAGCGCAGTTTGGAACTAAATCCACTTTTGCTGACTATGCTGAAAGTCCAGACATTGTTTGTTACAGGTGTGGCATAAAAGGCCATAAAGCCAGAACATGTCAGCGTAAACAGTGGTGCAATCAATGCAAAAGTACCACTCACCGTGATGCAACTTGCAGGCGAAGAAAGCAGCGGGATAAGGCAAGGAAAGTATCCGAGGAGACAGGTGACAAGGAGTATGTTTTTCGGGCAAGCGACGCTGAAATGTCGAGACATGAGGATAAGAGAAAAGGCCTGATGGTGGATGCGGGTGCAACTTCACACATCATCACGGACATCGCAAAGTTCCAGAGGTTTGACAGCAGTTTCCAGGCTGACACACACTGCGTGGAATTGGCTGACGGCACGAGGTGCAACGGAGTCGCAAAGAACAGAGGTGACGCAGTAGTATGTTTGGTGGACAGCAGAGGACGACGTTTCAAAACAACACTAAGAAACGCGCTGTACATCCCGACATATCCACATGACATCTTCTCTGTGAAGGCGGCCACCTCGAACGGAGCAACAGTGATCTTCAAAGAAGAGAAGAACGTTCTGTTACATAAAGACGGTACCGAATTCCCCATACATGTGCACAACAAACTGTACTACTTGCACACAATAGACAATGAATGTGTTGACCAATGTAAAAAATGTTATGACTTGCAGACATGGCATGAAATACTAGGTCATTGCAATTATGGGGATATAATTAAGATGGAGAATGTTGTTGATGGTATGGAAATTGAGAGTAGGGGAGAGAAACCTATCCCACGCTGTGAGATTTGCACGCAGGGGAAGTCTATTGAAACTAGAAATAGAAGGCCAGATGCAAGAGCGAAAGCTGCTCTAGAAATGGTACACACAGATTTAGCGGGACCTATAGACCCAGCATCCAGAGACGGCCATAGATATGTATTATCTTTCACGGACGACTATTCTAGTGCGGTGTTTGTATATTTTTTGAGAAACAAGAGCGACACAATGACCGCCACAGAAAAATTCCAGCAGATATGGCTCCATATGGGAAAGTTAAGTGTATCAGGTCTGACAATGGGACAGAGTTCACAGGAAGTGAGTACCAAGCATTGTTGAGTAGAAGTGTTATTAGACATGAAACCTCTGCACCATACTCTCCACACCAAAACGGCACTGCTGAGCGAAGCTGGAGAACCTTATTCGACATGGCTAGATGCATGTTAATAGAAAGTAGGTTACCAAAAATACTATGGACCTATGCAGTCCAGACAGCTGCTGTAGTAAGGAACAGATGTTTCAACAACAGAACTAAACAGACAGCATACTTCATGCTAACAGGCAGGCAACCAAACATTTCGAGGATGCAGAAGTTTGGATTAGCATGTTACGCTTACCAACACGACAAAGGAAAGCTGGACTCAAGGTGTGAAAAAGACATTTTTGTGGGATATGACAGGAATAGTCCAGCATACATGATCTACTATCCAGATAGCAAGAAAATACAGAAACGTAGACTAGTTGAGTTTGTACCCAAAGAACTAAGGCAGACATGATAACAATTTATGACGATTATGATGATTTAGGGGTCAGGAGTAATCTTAGAGAATCAGGAAAAGACCACGAAGTTAATCTGCAAAGTTCTCAGGAACAGGTCACAGTAAAAGAGCCAGAAGTGTGCAATAACCAAACACAAATAGATGAGGATAAACCTGAACGGATGCGAAATCCTGCCAGAGAGAGGAAAAGGCCAGGTTATTTAAGTGATTATGTTTGTGGTTTTGAAGGTGATGTTGCTGACATTGATTACTGTTACAGACTTGTATGCAATGTACCCCAAACATACAAAGAAGCCGTAACATCAGTGAATACAGATGAGTGGGTTAAGGCTATGGATGAAGGGATGAAATCCTTAGAGGAAAGTGTAACTTTTACCCTGAGCAATCTACCTGAAGGTAAAGAATTAGTGGGGGGTAGATGGGTCTATGCAATCAAGAAGAATAATGATGGAACTGACAAGTACAAGGCAAGATATGTTGCCAAAGGTTACAGTCAGGAGAGAGGTGTGAACTTTGATGAGACTTTTTCTCCAACTGCCAGTATGACAAGTATCAGAGTGTTGATACAAAAAGCAGTACAGGAAGATTTGATTGTTCATCAGATGGATGTAAAGACTGCATATTTACATGCACCAATAGAGTGTGACATTTTTATGAAACAGCCAGAGGGTTATGAGGTAAAATCTCAAGATAATGCAAAACTGGTGTATAAACTGGAAAAATCACTGTATGGACTTAAACAGTCAGGCAGGAACTGGAACCGAATGTTGCATGAGTATTTATGTGAAATCAAGTTTGTTCAAAATCCAGGTGATCATTGTGTTTACACAAAGGTTACAGAAACTGAGAAAGTTTTCATAGTCATATGGGTTGATGACTTGATTATTGCTGCCAACAGTATGAATGTGCTTGATGGAGTTAAAGAGATGCTCAGTGCGAAATTTAAAATGAAGAACTTGGGTAAATTGACACATTTTCTAGGCATTGATTATGAGCAGGATTTCAATTGTATTAAAATGTCACAACACGAGTATATTGAGAAAATACTTGAAAGATTTGACATGAAAAATTGTAAGTCCAGGGCTACTCCCTGCGAACAAAAACTAAATTACACTGATACTGAGGAAATGGGTGATGTCAGGAAATACAGGGAGGCAGTAGGTAGCTTGATCTACCTGGCAACATGTAAAAGGCCAGACCTGAGTTTTGTAGTAAGCAAATTGTCACAGTATTTTTCGAGCCCAACCACAGAACAGTGGAATACTGTAAAACATGTTTTGAGATATTTGAAAGGGTCTCATGGAAGACCAAAAGGCAACCTACAGTTGCACTGTCCACCTGTGAGGCTGAGTATATGGCATTAGCTGCGACTGTACAGGAGTGTTTATACCTACAGCAATTGCTAGAAAACATTGATGGTCTGAGGTATGAATCTAGAGTCTATGAAGACAATCAGGGTGCCATAGCTTTAGCAAAAAATCCAGTGTATAGACAACGTTGTAAACATGTGGATATTAAGTACCATTTTGTGAGGTCTGTAATAGAGGAGGGCAGAATCAGTCTGGAGTACTGTCCAACAGATGAGATGGTTGCAGATGTGCTAACAAAACCAGCAACGAAGCTTAAGTTAATGAAATTTAACTCCTTTATGTTTGGTGTATGAACTTTGTATACTTGTCAAAATGATAAAATAGAAATGTGAGAGCAAGTGGGGGTGTTAAGATGTATAAATATTATGCTCTCATTTGTATTTGTTTTACCTGTTTCAGTTTTCTTTATTTTTGTGACCGAGGTCATGTGACCTAATCAGTGACTGAATGAATCCAGGTGTTTGTTTAAATAAAGTGCGCCAGTCAGAGAGACTGAGTGTTGTGAAACAGAACTGTGAGTGTTGTCTGTGTACGCTGCACAACATATAATCAACCACGGGTTGTGCAACATCGTGCAAGGCAAGCAATTATGTCTTAAGGTTTACGTGTCTTAAATGGACATAAGTTTTAAAAAGGTCCAAAATCGATCCAGGTCTGATCTGAACGTCTATAAAACGTTTCAATCACGTTTACATCACAAACAATAATACTTTATTTGTGAACTTAGGCAAAAATAAGTGTTTTAATTTAGCACAGCATATTTATAGTGAACATCACATTTTTAAATTGTCTTCCATTTGTTTGACAGCTACTATTCAAACAAGAAAATAAAAATAGTAGAATCTCGATAGCAACGGAGTTTAACATTAATGTTTAGCAGCCATTAATCAAACATGAAAATGACAAAAGTACAGTATTATAGAAACACATATGAAACTACTTTAGTCCATTTTTTTCAAAATGTTTACTCTCATTTTCTTGGTCCCTGACCACCAGCTCTTCCGGGACTGTGATTCATGTGTTCCACCATTTATGGATGAAAGTCAGAGCTATGGCACTACCAAATTATTTCCTAACAGTCTTGTATTACTGTTAAAACAGCCATAAAACAAGTATCCATTAACCCCAGTATGCTTCATGTGTTCCGCCATTGCTGCATCAAAGTCTGAATCTGTTGCATTTGGGCTACACCTGTTCACAGCATCTGGGTGAGAAAAGAGAATATGAATATTACTAAAACTAGAAAAAAATCAAAGGCAAAATTTGAGGTAAATTACATGAATTTATTTAAAAAAAAGTCAGATTATCCCACAACTAAATTTAAAATACATACAAGATTGTAATAAACATGTATTGCACTTTATTCTTCTCTAGAATAACCAAATGTCAATAAAAGTTACAAATAACACTAGAATAAACTCATTTAAGGGTAGCAAAAGCACCTGATGGGTACTGTACTCCATGCTGTTCGTTTTGAAAGATGAACTTCAGCAAATAGCTGGTATTCTTGATCATGGCAAGTCTTCATCTTCTATGAAGAGTCTAGATTGTGACAAAGAATATATGTTAGATTAGCGGTGCCCTTGAGAAAGACCCTGTAAATTTTGTAAAAGTGGTATTTCTGGTAAAACCTGATGTTCTTACAGAGAAGTCCACTAAATAGAGAAAATAAAAATTACATAAATGAAAAAATAGACAAGGAACGAGAGATTTTTGCAATGTCATAAGGCCAAAATTACCTTGAATTACATAGTATAGCTTTGAATGGCTTCTTTTTAAGTTGACCACCACCCCTCATGATGAATTTCACCATAAAGGCATTTAACGTGATTCTGTGAAATAAATGACTGAGGATTACTTCACGTCAGAAAAATTACAGTTTGTTTTCAGATTTGTTGCCATCACTATGGTTATTTTGTTAACTACCCAAATATATGTATATACACAGAGAAAGAGATAGAGAAAAACAAACAAACAAACAAACAAACACAAACTAACATCCGCACAAACACACACATTCTTGCTGTCACATTTTGTGTTTAATACAAACAATTAGGCCGGATGTCCCAAAGGAAGAGGGTTTGGAACCCCTGATTTATTTACACATTGTTCCTGTAGTTGCATGAAATTACTCAACTTAATGTTAATTGTAACTGACACAAAACTCAGCCAACGTTAACTCTTTACCTGCCAGTCTTTACAAAAAAGTTCTCAGCCAGCTTCAGCGTTTTTTAACATTTTCTCTAAACTTTGATGGCTCACAATACATTTTCTGTAATGAATAATAACTTGTCTTTGGCAGTGAACGGTTGATTTTTAAATGACAAGATAACTGTGGCAGGGAACGAGTTAGCAGTTTGGGGGACTGATGATTTTGCTATCAATATCCTAGCAAGAAGCATTAACGTTACACAGCACAGCTCAAGTGTAGAAACTAGGGTAAAGCCTAACTTTAAACTACCCTTTAGCCTGCTAGCTAATTTTAGCCAAACACAAACTACATGGCAGCTGGCAATGTGCGCATCATTTCTTTCAGTTCCTTCGTGTCCAACAAGTAAGACTCAACCACATTAATAAAACTCTACAAAATGTACTTACCCAACAGAAGTATTTTTAATACTCCGTCACTTTTCTAAATAAACCAAACCGACATTCCCGAGTCTTCTTCTTCTTTAGAGTTTATTGCGGATGGTAAATCAACTGAAGGAGCATTACCGCCACCAACTTGACTGGAGTATGGATTACGGATTTTGACAGCACAGTTTTGGCAATCATCCACTTTAAATTGTGAAAGGAGATATTTATAACATTATATCGGATGTATATGTATATGCGTAACTTTCATAAAAGTAATACAAGGTAAGCACAATTTCTTTTGCATATTTCATAATAATTTTTCAGAGGGTCATGATGGACTAAAAATGCACGTGTAGAGGACGTCACAAGAGGACGCCCTTTCAACCGATTCAATATTTATATAATTACAAGTAGCTAAAGTCAAAGTAACAATTATACATGCAACTCCAGAGATCTGTTGACATGTACATATGTATCTGAATGCATTTTTAGGAAATGTTAAATATCACATTTTTTAACCTGTTTATGCCGTCCTACCGCGACTATTTTCGGCCAGGGCCACGACGTTGACGTCGGACCAATGTTTGTTGGGTACTGTGAAATTACCACATCAAACGTGATGTGCTAACATGGATGCAGCTATGAAGGCGCCGGGTTTGCCTCGGGGAAAATTTATTTTTAAGAAGCTTCCCAATGGAAACCTCGACAGGACTAAGGTCCTTAGTTTGCACCTTGTGCAATGCGGAATTGGTTTACTGTAGGGGTTCTTCCAGTCTCAAGTATCACCTAAACGCAACGCATCCTTTAGCTAATGCGAAAGTAAACATAAGAACATCTTATTGAACATAATTTGTTTTCTCAAGCAGTTTGGGATGCATTTTGGAAACAGGAGATGCGCCCCTGGTCTAATGCGCCACCTGGCTTGAGAAACCCGTTCTCAAAGACTTACTTTCAGTCATTATTTGGATAGCACACATATTCTGAATGCCTTAGGCAGAATTCAAATGAGCCATTTTAATCTAGATTAATTCCAAGATTCCAGTGAGATTAATCTAGATAAAAAAAAGAATCTATGCCAACCACTAATGCGTAGACACTTCGCCAGGCACGACGTGGTTGAGGCAAATCAAGGCTTCCGTGGCATTGCAGGTGTCCCGCGAGTGGCCTTCTGGATGGGACACTTATTCCCATAAACAAATGAGTGACGCCACTCAACACAGATCGCGGAGAACAGTAGCATACGATGGCAAACTATGTGAATATAAATTACCCTTTCAAAAAGCGCAGCCAAACAGGACGCAGAACACGTATAGCCGTGAGGGCGCGGGATCGTACACACGCACGGACGCACGGACGCACGGACTCACACACACACACACACACACACACACACACACACACACACACACACACACACACACACACACACACACACACACACTCACACACACACTCACACACACACACACACACACACACACACTCACACACACACACACACACACACATTTCTTATTTACATTACTTGATTTGAGTTAAGGTGTAACTTTAGAGTCTTCGTAGCGCGCTAAGAGATAACGTTATCGGGAAACGCATACCACATCAATAAGACAAAACCACTGAAATCTGTCAGCATAATTCAACAGTACGCAGTAGACATTAAACAAATGTTATTCACGGATAAATAATGAAAAATAGTTTGATGATTTATTATAAGGACGAACAATATAAAATATCACATATTTTTTAAATTTCAAACTCAAAGAGAAAATACAGATTAATTATTAATTCGTGTGATGACAGTTTGTATGATCTGGTGATAATTAGAAACTGTATTTTAAAGACCTTCACCCTTGTTCTTCTAACAAGCAAGAACCTGTTTATATGGCGATTTGTGGGAGAGCTTGATGAAATAAAATATACTTCACATACTCCGTATTTCACTGGAATTTTGTGATACTGAATAGATCAATACTGCCACCCATCAATACTGAGGGTTTTGACAGGAGAGACTCGTCACTTGATGTGAACATTGTAATGAGCAAAACACGATCAGTTTTATCATTTTGTTTTTATCAAAAAATACGTAAGAACGTACTGTGTGTGTTCAGTTCTACTCAACAACGAGGCTGATTCAGAGATACCTGGGAAGAAACATCACGCAGGACACGAAGTGATGAAAGAAGAAAAACTCAGTTTATTGAAAACTCCAGTAGTTGCATTTCAACGCTCAGTCTGACAAGAAAAAAGTTTGGTGTTATTATGTTGAGACATTGCATCATTTAGCATCAGTTTAAACAAAATCAAAAGATTCAATGATAAAATAAATGCAAATAATGAACTGATGAGCATGATGATTAAATGTATTGACTGTAAGTGAAGGTTTTAAAAAACTCAGATCATGAGATTACCAAGGAAAGTCAATAAATCGACTGCTCCCATTGGCTTGAAGGAGGATGAAATTGCTGCTAAGCCTCCACAGAAGTCAACTGCAGATCCCCACGAATATCTAAAACATCGATCTTGTACAACTCCATTAAGCGATGCTTGTAAGTGTACATTTGATGACCATCCACCGACACGCTGTAGCCACTGTCAGTACAATAAATCTTGACCTGAAACAAATACAAAAGATTAAAATATACAGTTTACTCCTATATTGTACATACACAATCTAAACAAACAAACCTGGGGACTCAATAGTGATCACTTTAAAACAGTTATACATAAATCAATCCTAGATGGAATGTGATATATAGTTGTAATAAGAACAGTGTCTGCTTACCTCAAAGGGTTGACCTGGTTTAAACGGCATGCTCCCATGAAATTCTTCTTTACCCCAATTCCCATCCCAAGTGCTGCACAATATCCTATTCTCATCAAAACGAGGATTGAAGTGAAAGGCGATCCCAAATCTGTGGCGAAGGTTGAATTGTATCCTGACAAGCAAAGACAGCACAATAAATAAACAAATATTTTGAAACAGAATTTTTTTTTTCTTTGTGTATGATGTTTGTAAACCTCTTAGGGTAGGTGCTGATAACTCCTCGAATGATGAAGATTTTGCCAGGTTTCAGTGGACCATTGATTACGGTTATGCACGGCACCGCCTGATTTGAGGTTCATAATTGAAAACAAAACACTTTGAGGTGGTGATACCAAGCCAAACATGAACATTGATCCTAAACATTAATGCAGCATTAAGAGCTCAGAGTAACAATAAACACGAAAAGTACTGCAGTTTAAAACCATACATTTATGATTAAGGTCACTTCTCTGAAGAAATTGTTGCCTATAACAACCACATAAAATGCACCCCGAATTCTAAGATGATTAAACTTACCAGCTCTTGACATGCCATTCTACTCAACTGTACTTTTCTGCAGTCTTACAATATAAGTGCGTCTGTCAAGTGTGACCTCTAAAAATGCACAACGGTGAGCAGCTTAAAAACAGGATTAAGCCCAACCCATATTCATGAGGGCACACATTTGAGGAGATAAGGATCTAAAAAAGCACCTGAAAATACCAAGGAACTCTGATCTCACTGATCTATGGTTGTCAAATATTTCATGATCTTTTGCCAATTTTTCATGTTACATTAAACAAAAGGCAACTTCAGGAAATGTGTGCATATGGGAAGATATGAATACAACTTCAGCAATGAAAGTTTTGACTTTTGACTTCAGCAATGAAATAAATGAAGTTAAGTAATTTGATGAAAAAACACTTCATATCAGAAAAGCAGTGGTTGAAGGGAATAGCTCACCACATTTACTTATCCTCGTGTCATTTTAAACCTGTAGGACTTTCTTTAGTCTGCAGAACACAAAAGTAGATATTTTGAAGAATGTTGGCGATCGAACAACAGCCTTTGTATACGTTCTATAGAAGTCCATGGGTACCACCGTTGTTCAGTTGCCAACATTCTTCAAAATGTCCACTGCAAAAAATCCTACAGGTGCAGAATGACGTGAGGTGAGACAATGATGAAAGTATTTCCAATCTTTTATGATTTATAGGTGGATTAACTATAAACTTCAGATAAATCTTAAAATCATACACTAGATTGTGTCAAATGTTTACATTTTTTGAACAAGGGGTCGGGTTGTTCCACAGTACCCAAATATGGAGTGAAATTACCCAGCTTTGGATGTAGATATCTACACACAGAAAGTATCGGTCAGCTAATGACTACGTGTGTTTAGTTTTATGACAGCAGGTGTGTTGTTTATGATGCTGAAAATAATCAAAGATAATCTCAGGCAATTCCAGGGAATTTAGATAACATGACCTTCTTAAGGTGAGCTGTGTAAAACTCAGAATTGCTTTTATTGTATTCAACAGAATCGTTAAATCACGCAGTTACTTGATGTTGTTGTCTCTCTTAAGTATAGACTATGTACATATAACATAATAAGAGAATCATTATTAAAAAACAAATTTTTCCAATGAGCTGAGTGGATTTAAAAATCATTAGTTGAGTAAACTTGTGTGGGAAGAAATAAAGCAGATTAATAAGATGTGATGGAGAAGAAATCATGTTTGTGTCTTGTGATTTCCTACTCTCACCTATGGTCATGAGCTGTGGGTCATGACCGAAAGGACAAGATCCCGGATACAGGCGGCCAAAATGAGCTTTCTCCGCAGGGTGGCTGGGCGATCCGTTAGAGATAGGGTGAGAAGCTCGGTCACTCGGGAGGAGCTCAGGGTAGATCAGCTGCTCCTCCACATCGAGAGGGGCCAGCTGAGGTGGCTCGGGCATCTTTTCCGGATGCCCCCTGGACGCCTTCCCGGGAAGGTGTTACGGGCATGTCCCACCGGGAGAAGACCCCGGGGAAGACCTAGGACACGCTGGAGGGACTATGTCTCCCGGCTGGCCTGGAAACGCCTCGGTGTCCCCCCGGAAGAGCTGGAGGAAGTGTCTTGGGAGAGGGAAGTCTGGGCATCCCTGCTTAGACTGCTGCCCCCGCGACCCGGCCCCGGATAAGCGGAAGAAAATGCATTGATGGATGGATGGTCATTTGACCACTAGAATTCTGTGGTACTGAATAGATCAATACTGCCACCCTGAGGGTTTTGACAGGAGAGACTCGTCACTTCAATTCTTCGTCAATTCTTCAAAATGTCCACTGCAAAAAATCCTACAGGTGCAGAATGACGTGAGGTGAGACAATGATGAAAGTATTTCCATTCTTTTATGATATATAGGTGGATTAACTATAAACTTCAGATAAATCTTAAAATCATACACTAGATTGTGTCAAATGTTTACATTTTTTGAACAAGGGGTCGGGTTGTTCCACAGTACCCAAATATGGAGTGAAATTACCCAGCTTTGGATGTAGATATCTACACACAGAAAGTATCGGTCAGCTAATGACTACGTGTGTTTAGTTTTATGACAGCAGGTGTGTTGTTTATGATGCTGAAAATAATCAAAGATAATCTCAGGCAATTCCAGGGAATTTAGATAACATGACCTTCTTAAGGTGAGCTGTGTAAAACTCAGAATTGCTTTTATTGTATTCAACAGAATCGTTAAATCACGCAGTTACTTGATGTTGTTGTCTCTCTTAAGTATAGACTATGTACATATAACATAATAAGAGAATCATTATTAAAAAACAAATTTTTCCAATGAGCTGAGTGGATTTAAAAATCATTAGTTGAGTAAACTTGTGTGGGAAGAAATAAAGCAGATTAATAAGATGTGATGGAGAAGAAATCATGTTTGTGTCTTGTGATTTCCTACTCTCACCTATGGTCATGAGCTGTGGGTCATGACCGAAAGGACAAGATCCCGGATACAGGCGGCCAAAATGAGCTTTCTCCGCAGGGTGGCTGGGCGATCCGTTAGAGATAGGGTGAGAAGCTCGGTCACTCGGGAGGAGCTCAGGGTAGATCAGCTGCTCCTCCACATCGAGAGGGGCCAGCTGAGGTGGCTCGGGCATCTTTTCCGGATGCCCCCTGGACGCCTTCCCGGGAAGGTGTTACGGGCATGTCCCACCGGGAGAAGACCCCGGGGAAGACCTAGGACACGCTGGAGGGACTATGTCTCCCGGCTGGCCTGGAAACGCCTCGGTGTCCCCCCGGAAGAGCTGGAGGAAGTGTCTTGGGAGAGGGAAGTCTGGGCATCCCTGCTTAGACTGCTGCCCCCGCGACCCGGCCCCGGATAAGCGGAAGAAAATGCATTGATGGATGGATGGTCATTTGACCACTAGAATTCTGTGGTACTGAATAGATCAATACTGCCACCCTGAGGGTTTTGACAGGAGAGACTCGTCACTTCAATTCTTCGTCAATTCTTCAAAATGTCCACTGCAAAAAATCCTACAGGTGCAGAATGACGTGAGGTGAGACAATGATGAAAGTATTTCCATTCTTTTATGATATATAGGTGGATTAACTATAAACTTCAGATAAATCTTAAAATCATACACTAGATTGTGTCAAATGTCAATAGACTATGTACATATAACATAATAAGAGAATCATTATTAAAAAACAAATTTTTCCAATGAGCTGAGTGGATTTAAAAATCATTAGTTGAGTAAACTTGTGTGGGAAGAAATAAAGCAGATTAATAAGATGTGATGGAGAAGAAATCATGTTTGTGTCTTGTGATTTCGTGTTATTTCCCTAAAAACGCAAACTACTGTGATAATATCCACACTTACACTTTGACACCACATACTGCAAAAACTGAAGTAATGTTTACGAAGTAACTAACTATTCTGTGAATACGTGACAGAAACATGAATAAAAAACACTAACCCTCTCTCTTTCTCTCAACTGGTACTGTTCTGGCTTTTGTTGAAACTATGTATTGGCACCTTTTGTATTAATGCTCCTGCATGACATATTGCTTTTTGCTCCCTGAACTCTCTGTAAATCGCTTTGGATTAAAGCGTCTGCTAAATGACTAAATCTACAGAAAATGTATTTTTATTTATTATTTAGCTAATTTGTTCATTTATGTTGGTTTAGGACAGAGGTTTATATTTTAAAATACATTTATTAAGCATTTATAATATGCGAGTTAAAAATAGCTCACTATTTGGCAGGTATTTTATCAGAAGCGCTTTTTATTTACGCAGTAATAACTGCTTTATAATGCATTTGTAAAATACATATTAAATATTAATGAACACATTTACAAATGCTATGTAAAAGGAACCTCAATGTAAAGTGCAACCCAAAAAAACATTTAAAAAAGAATAGAAAGATGAAACATGATACTTTACAAATAATAGACAACATTTTTAAACTTTTGAGATGTTGGAAGTTGAAATGGGAACACAAGAAACCATTGTAAGTGTTTAGTGTGGGAAAAAACAAGTAAAACCAGGTGGAATATGTAATATCATAAAACCTGCCAAAAAAGTTTTTGTCATTTGACCACTAGAATCCTTTGATACTGAATGAATCACTACTGCCACCCTGAGGTTTTTGCGCAGTTCCTACATAACCGCTGGGTTGCACATTTCCTCATCCAGTTTCTTCAATGTCTTAGCCTTGTGGACCTGCAGGATGGCCATGGCAAGAAGCGCAGAGGCAGCTTGACCCGCAGCACTGTAAGCTTTTGACACAGGAGATGACGAAAACTTACATGCCTTGGAAGGGAGCCTTGTTCGGCCCCTCCAGGTGGAGGCAGTCTGCTGGCACAGGTGCAATGAGACGGCACGCTCGACCTGGGGGTTCATACATAGCCCTTAGCTATAGGGCGACCGAGCAAATCTACAATGCAAACAAGAGGTTATATTGAGGGATCATAAAGATATGAGACTACCTCAAAGGATTGACATTCTTTAAACGGCATGCCATTATGGTGTGCTTCTGGACCCCACTTTCCATCCCAAAGTATTGCACACTACCCTATTCTGATCAAATGAGGATTGTAGCAAAATCCTATCCCAAAACAGTTGCGCAAGTTGAATTGAATCCTAAGGGAGACAATAAAATAAATAAAGAAGAAACATGATACAAGATAAATATATTTTAACCTTTTAAGATGTATTCTTTGTTTCTGATGTTGGTTTACCTAAAAGTGCTGGGATTGACCACTCTTCGGATAATAAAGCTTTAATAAAGGTTTCACTCCACCGTTGATAAGGCTTTTGTATGGTACCTTCTATACATACAGTATGGGAAAAAATCTAATTTAATTATTTAAGATCTAAAAAGAATAAAGCACAGCAGAAATGTTCGATCTGTCGTGGGCTTTCCCCCAGTGTAAAGTATTTTCCTAATATTGTATTCTGTATTTATTCACACTGTATATCTGCACTTGCTAATTGCACTTCTGGTTAGACCTAAACTACATTTCGTTACACCGTACTTGTAAATGTGTAATGACAATAAAGTTGAATCTAATCTAAAAAAAATCCATTCTGCCAGTTCTTATGTTTCCTCAGTCTTCTCTTCAGCTGCATTAAAAAAGATTGACCAAAATAATGAACATTGAGATGAGATCTATCTTAAATTAATAACATTTAATCATAGTTAATAGATAGATAACTGACCCACCCAGTTCAATAAGAAGAAGTCATTGAAATCTGTCAGCATAATTCAACAGAACGCAATAGAATTTAAACAAATGTAATTCACAGAAAAATCAGGATAAGTAGCTTGACAAGGATGAACAATATAAAATATAACTGGGGAATGCCTCAAAACTTTTTGAGGAAAATTTTCATCCAACATATTTTCAGAACAAATGAATTATTCTCCTGATGATAGTTTTGTAAAGTAAAGTGGCTTTATAATTGCAAACAATGTTTTAAAGACCATACACCCTAGTTGTTCTACCAAGCAAGAAGCAGGAAAAAGTAAGGGGAAATTGGCAGTTTATTGAATAACCTGTAACTATGTTGATGGTTGTGAGACTGTAACGAGATTCATTAAAAGGAAGGAAGGAGGCGAGAACCGGAAGACAATAAAAAAACATTATTTATTAAATATAACAGCCGACGGCCCCTCACGGACGACCGACGGCTAACAAACAAACAAACCAAAACATAATATAACAGCCAGCGGCCCCTCACGGACGACCGCCGGCAAACAACAACATTAAAACAATACAAACACAAGCTCTGGCCCGGTCCTCTCTCTTCGACGGTCCGATCGCTTGTTCCTTTTATATGCTCCCAATCTCCTACGTGATGCGAGGCCGTTGCGCGCACCACTGGCGCTAATTAACAATTACTTACCGGCCTCGAACCACGGTCTCGCCCCACCTACTCTACTACAGAGACCTTGATGAAATCATTCATATTTCACAGAAATTTTGTTGAGAGAATAGTTACAGTTTGATTAAGATTCAAGGCCATCGAACAGGGAATTACAAGGAACAATTGTCAATCAGTGGGACATTGTGTGGGTGAGATCTACAACCTACTCAATAAGTGATTAGAACAGATGAAATCCGTTTTTAAGCAGGGCAAGCAAAATGTGAATCACATTTAGCAAAAGACAAATATACTGAAGACAAAACATTGAATTGTTTTTAAACTATTATTTCATTAAGTTTGTGCTGACATTTTTCTCACATTATACTTGCAGGTGAAAAAGAATATACGAAGTTGATAGTAAAAAGATTGCACATTTTTTTTCTCTCATGTCTATTAAAAAAACACCACACTCCCACCAAAACCATCTAGATGGGCATCATCCCTATACTTTCATTGACAAAATGTGATATGCCTCAGATTTTTTAGTCTTTTGGATAAAAGCGTCTGCTGATGAAAACTGGAAGTTATGAAGAAAAGTAATGTGTTCAAGTTCATCTGTGTCATGAGATAATTTATCTCATTGCAACACCAAATAGGAAATGTAAAATAAAATACATAATTTACTATACCAATACTAGTTTCTTGTTAACAACAACAAAATGTATGTATATGGAACTAAATGGTTGTAGAATCTTACAAGAAACTTGTAACTCTCTTCGAACTCTCTAGTTTAGATCCCTAAAAGTTTGTCATATGACTTCATCACGTGCTTCAAAGTCTTTAAACATTTCAAATGACTTGCCCCATATCCAGGAGGTGTAACAAACTTAGAGACAAGACTGTGAACTTTAGATGTATATAACACTAAAACTCAAATTAAAATGTCATTTAAAACGAGACACTAAAGTTTGAAAACAAACTTTATGTTGGCTTGACAAAGCCTGGTCTGATCAGTTTATAATAGTTTAAAAAGTTTTCGGTCGAACATTTTCTAATATGATGTAAAAAAAAATATATACAATCTCAGTCTGTGAAAACCGGACTAAAATATAGGTCTGACTAAACTGTTGCTAAGCTAGTCTGCTTGGTTGCTGTGGGCTTGGCAGCTTAAAATTGATAATACTCCAAGCCACAAGCGAAACGAAACACCCTGTGTCTCTACGCTGTTCTAATGCAGAGATATAGGTACTGCTAAACGGTTGCAAGGCTAACCTTTCTGGTTTCTATGGGCTTGGCTTGGCAGATGGCAAAAAAATATGGAAACATAAAATACACAACCCCATTCTGTGAAAACCGGGCTAAGATATAGGTCTGGCTAAACGGTTGCAAAGCTAATTCTTTTTGGTTGCTATGGGCATGGCATATGCGAAAGTGATGATGCTCCGAACCGCAAGTGAAACAAACCAACTCCCATGTCTCTATGATTGTTCTGATGCAGAGATATAGGTCTTGTTAAATGGATGCTAAGTTAATATGTTTTGTTGCTTTGGGCGTGGTTCTGTATCTTAATGATTAACTGTAACTTAATTCTTGGTACACTGATTGTTTGCCTGAGTCAAATGAGCCCACCACCTTGTCTCTACGACAACTGTGTTGCAAGGAAATCTATCTAGGCTTTTTATAATAGATGCTACATTGCTGTAAATCAGGGGTGCCCAATCCTGCTGCTGGAGTTCTACTATCCTGCAGAGTTCAGGTTCAACCCTAATGAAATACACCTGTCTGTTGTTTTTCAAGTAAGCCAGAAGTGAGGGATAAATGAGCCCACCCCTTGTTTATATTACATTGTGATGCGAAGAGATCCCACATGGGCCTTTTATAATGGGAGTCTATAGGATTACTTTCCCCATTATAAGTCTATGTGGAATTTCGGGTGGCTATTATGCCCCAGGGGTACAATTTACACCCCATCGGGAGTTATGTTCTTACAGAGCCTGCCAGCCTCTTCAAACATGGCAACCTGCAAGTTTCTAGGGAATCCTCATGGAGTTATGAGCCGTCACGGGTTTGTCACAGTGTTAAGTCAATGGGAATTTATTTTTAAAAATAAAAAAATAAAATTAAATACATAAACAAATGATGAAATCTGAGCCTATGGTAGGAAACATGTAACAATGCCAAGGAACAAGTAATAATTCATTAATAACAAGAAATAATCACAAAATTATCAAATCAACAGTCACAACTGTGTGCTGGTGTGGAACTCATGTAACTCATAGATTAGATATCACCTCCCTCAGACATTACCGTGGAATTATAAATACATTTCCAGGTGTTATAAAAAAATTGTGATTAAATACAAATTTTCATATAATCTGCCTACCTGTGTTTATCGGCCAGTGAGCAACACCATCAAACCTTGGTATATCAGTCAAAGCAGCTGACATTGATGTTGGCCTCAAGATCATGTAGGTCTACTCCTCCCATTAGCTGGTTGTAAAAGTGGATTATTTGAGGTTGCTGGAGGTAGTCATTTGCCTTTCTTTCCTTGTTCCATCCAACTGGTAACTCAGTGTAGTCATTTTCCACATTGCTTGCAACAGTGACCACGCTGTTATCCCTCCACCTCACCAGTAGCTTTGCTCCTTCAGACAGAACTTCCGTGAAGCCCTGTTGAAGTTTTTGGAATTCCTTCATTGGTTTGAACGGCACTTCAAACAACTGGTTTTGCCCAAGGTCCCAGAGCACCCATATCCTCGCTTGGTCATCTCATAAATCGGAGATAATGTGGTGAAGAGGATGTCATGCGTTAAGTCGCATCCTTCTGGAACACCAGCTTGTTCAGCCAAACCCGGCACTACAGTCGGCCCATGACCTAACCCAATCTCTTGAAGAAGGGTATGCACTCCAGCATGAGGCTCCATGTGGTAGAGGTAACCCCCTGAGGATGCCAGTCTAAAAACCTTTTAGCATTAGCGGATCGGTTAAGTGATATGAATGCTAGTTAAAAAAGGTTTATAAATGTAGATTTGATAATAATTGGTTGAGTCAACTTGTGTTATTTCAATCCCACGTAAAAACATCACAAAATGCTGTGATACCACAACAAAAATAAGACGTGGTATTATTTATTTTCACATCGCTAATAAAGTAAATAGTACATGTCCTCTGTTCATTAAACACTATGCCTTACAATTCTGTGACTGATCCCAATCAAGATTATAATTCTTGTCAAATTTACAATGCAAAAAAACATGTTGAGGGATCATGAAGATATGAGACTACATCAAAGGGTCGACCTTTTTGAAACGGCATGCAATTAGGGTGTGCTTCTGGACCCCACTTCCCATTCCAAGTGTTGCACACTACCCTATTCTGAAGAAAACGAGGATTGTAGCGAAATGCTATCCCAAAACTGTGGCGCAAGTTGAATTGAATCCTAAGGGACACAATAAAAAAAGAAGAAACATAATACAAGATAAATATATTTAAAGCATTTAAGATGTATTCTTTGTGTCTATTGGCATTTACCCAAAAGCACTGGGGTTGACCACTCCTCGGATGATAAAGCTTTTGCCAGGGGTCATTCCACCGTTGATAAGGATTTTGTGTGGTACCATCTATTGAAAAGATTTAATATACAAACTATAAAGAAACCATAACCCATCTACATTGAACATTAACAACATTAACTAAATGTCAATAAATCCCTGAACATACCATCGCACACCCCCTTTAATTCAGTCTATTGGAACCGGCGGGCAGAACAAAATATCAGCGGAAACCGCAAGCCTCATATGGACGGACATCCAAACCGGAAACCAAGGACCTTTGCTCAGACCTTGGTTTCCACATAGCACGGTAACTTAAACTCTAAGAAACAAATTATTACAAACATATACAGTACAGCAGGGCTAGTCAACTGCCGTCTCGTCAATTATCTTTATCTGGCCCGCCTTAAAATTTCAAATAAGTGGAGAGAACTGTGTGCTTTAAATGCATGTCCTCCTGAGACGCCACATCTTTCAAAGTCCAAATGAGGAACATGAGTGCCATTGGAATTTTATCCAAAGGGACTTACATTGCAGTATCCCGTACATTTATACTTGGGTATGTGCAATCCTCTGGGATCGAACCCACAACCTTGCGTTGGTAAGCAATGCTCGTACCAATGAGCTTTTGGATGTACTGGGGGACTGTGGGTGAGTAAATTAGTTAAAATTTTTGGGTAAAGTAACGCATTTAGGAATATAAAATACAATTAAAAAGACAAAATCCCTTTTCATTTAATATCATGATTTGTGTGCATGTTTTAATATATGGCCTATGAGTAACAGCAACAAAAACAGTATATAAGGAACAAAACGCAATAAATAGCAGAAATACAAAATAACAGAAGAAATGAGGATATGGAAAAAACTGGCCCGCATCCTCTTTATACTCTGGTCGTCAGAAAGAAGAAGTGAAAGACCCCTGCAGTACAGCAACTAAATTGTGTGCACTCACGCCAGTTAACATGCTCTGCCATGTAATAAAGTGTCTGAAAAAAGTAAACCAGTCTGGTGTCTTGTCTGTACGAAATCTGAAAAGTATAAATTACTTAATACCAAACAAATCAATGCATATATGTAAATATATGTGCATAATGAATTTAATGTTGGTGTATAAGAGTGTGTGAGCGAATTACTGCTGTAAATGTGTGGTGGCATCACGGGACATCACAGAAATAAATAATTAGTAATTTACGATCTTGTGAGGTTTTCATTCTTACCGTTCTTATGTTTCTTCAGTCTTCTCTTCAGATGCATTAAAAAGATTGACCAAAGTAATGGACAATGTGATCTAGCTTAGCTAAATAATAGTTAATATTAGTTAATGGGTAAAAAATAACTGGCCCACCCAGATCAATGAGAAGAAATCATTGAAATCTGTCAGCATAATTCAACAGAACGCACTAAAATTTAAACAAATGTTAAACACGGAAAATCAGGATAAGTAGTTTGACGAGGATGAATAATATAAAATATAACTGGGGAATGCCTGAACACTTTTTTAGGTCAATTTTCATCCAACATAATTTCAGCACTGACATTTCAATCTCATTTAAAAAGATCAATCAGATGAATTTATTATTCTCCTCATGATAGTTTGTATTATCTGGTGAAGTGGCTTTATTATTAGAAATGGTGTTTTGAAGACCTTGATGATATCATGCATATTTCACAGTAACTTTGTTGAGAGAACAGTTACACTTAGAGAAGAAATCAAGGCCATTGGGCCATGACACAAGGTACCATTGTTAATCCGTTTGACATTGTGTGGTCGAGATTTATAACCTACTCAATAACTGATTAAAACAGATAAAACCAGTTTTTAAGCAGGGCAAGGAAAATGTGAATCACATTTAGCAAAAGACAAATACACTAAAGACAATAAAGACAACTAATAGACTTTATGCTGTCCTTTTTGTCCCATCACACATGCAGGTGAAACTCAAGAGCACAAAATTTGGTTACACAAAGCCTAAATTTATAGTAAAAAGACTTGCAAAACTAATCTTTTTTTCTCATGTCTATAAACAAAACATCAAACTCCCGCCAAAACCATCTAGATTCACATTTTCCCTTTCGTTGACAAAATGTGAAATGTCCTCAGATTTTAAGGTGGTTTCGATTAAAGCATCTGCTGGATGAATGCATTTAAATGTGTAGCCTATTGTGAAACGAATGTTGCACATATTAAGCGCAATTTTGAGAAAGAGAAGCCATTCTTCAGTAATCTTTGTATCAATAATAGAACTTAAGAATCACAAAATATTTGAAAAATGTAATGCTAAAATCTATTTTCTTTTGTGTCGGATGCATTGTTGGGCAACTTACTCTGAAAAAGTAATTAATTACTATTTACTAATTGCATATTCAATACTTTAATTGGATTTCTGGACAAATTACTCTCTCCAAAAAGTATTTAATTACGGATTACCAATTACTTTCTATATCCTAACCTTGATTAGTTAAGTGATTCAAGGATAGACATGAAACAGTTCTTCTAATTCATAAAAATAAATCAAATAAAATTACATTTTGTATTATTAACTGACAAAAGTATAACAAATGTCAGAATTATACATTAAAGCACAGATTTTTATGTTAGACTTTGAATTTGTATGTCAAATCCACTATTTGCACACACATATATGTTACAAAAAGAAATAATTAGTTTAATTACATCAGAAGAAAATGAAATTAAATTACAGAAAAAATCCCTTTCTTTACTTTTCGTGGGAAAAATAAATAAATTAGAGATGTTGTCAAACCTGTTAGCGTTAAGGTAAATAATTTGAAGATTGTTTTTGTCAGGGTATAAACCACCGTGACTACCATTTTGTATGGGACAGTACAGTTGAATAACAACAATTGAAGATATTTATAAAACATTTTATTCATGTGCATAGTTTGTAAAGTACATAATGGCATTAAAAGCAATTATGTACATAAAAGCAATTGAACTAGCCTCACATTACTAAAATACCAGTATTAAATGAAATTTAATTTTTGTGTGATATTTATACTTCAAGATGTTTAAAAAGTGAGACTTTAAATGAAAAATACCCTTGATCTAAAACATACAAGTATGAGAAAAAACATAAATGAAACTGAGCAAAGAAAAAAGAAATGTGCTATTTCTTGGAAAGTAATGGTGAAACAAAATATGATCTGTAATATAGTCATAAAGGGAATAGGTATGAAAACCACAAACGTTTATTTTGTAGAAACATTAAAATAGCGTCTCTTTTTTGGTCTGCAAAATGTTAGAAGTGTAAAACTGCTAAAGTCAGCATTTACATGAGGCACAATATGTCTGAATATTCATATACTGTTTAAACTTTCCTTTATAGTCGAAATGAGGGAAAGGTATAGTCGATATGTTGATGTATGTAATGTTCTGACTGATGGATCTGCAAACTGTTGGGAGATATGATCTCTCCTGTTTGTAAAACAAACAATATGTGATATCACAACAAGACATTATTATGAAACCATACCAGCATAAAACCTGTTTTATTTGCTGGGATGTTCAATTGAACAATTAAAACTGGAAGTTATGAAGAAGAAGAATGAGATCAAGTTCTTCTGTGTCCTGAGATAATGTATCTCATTGCAACTCCAAATACAATACATAATTTACTATTTAAATACTATTTTCTTGTTGTTTATTTTTGTTAACAACACCAACATTTATGTATGAAACTTAATGTTTGTAAAATCTAACAAGCAAGAATCTTTGAAATCTATAGTGTGGATCAATAAATGTTTGTCACTTGACTTCATCGCTTGTTTCAAGTCTTTCAAACATTTCAAATGATTGAGGGTCAATGACATGACGTGTATTTTTTGTGTCCAAATTCATTATTTTCCTAAAAAGAATTGGAATAAATACATGCCATATATCAAATGGATCTACAATATGTCCTTTATAAGAAACCCTTCTCATTTTATTGAAATTCAATAGATTTTTCGAGTTTTGGTGTTTCAAAGACCAAAAATGTCAGGTGGTGCGACCGTCCGAACATACAAACAGAGAACAAAACTGAGAAATAAATGTTAATTTTCTCAATAAAATTCTTAATCAAATATTTTGGCATGATTTTATGTTAAATTCCTTATAAATGAGGGGAAATAGTGTATCGGTCCCATTTCAAAACTAATCTATTACTTAAAAAACTTTTGTCCGGAAAATGTACTTCTACTAATGTCAGGGAGAGCAACCGACATAAAAATGCAATTTTATGCAATGTTCCTTTAAGAAAACCATTTGACAGCATATGACATCTCACAGAAGACTCCAGAGGACCCTTTGAAGCAGTAACAAGGTTAGTCAACCTCCCATAAATATTAGATAATTTGACATTTTTGAGTAATGATGAGGTTGATTCAACTTATCATGTCAGGTGGTATGACCCATGGAAAACTTTGAAAATGTGTTGTTATTATAAAAATGTGTATTTGATTTAAGAAATGTATGTATAACATTGAGCACATGGTCAAACATTTGTATAGGCGTCCAAGTTAATGCCTCTTAGATTTGAATTGAGTTTGAAATGTCAGGTGGTGCGACCAGAGTTACAGTTAAACCAACTAAAAAAAGTCATGTTAATTCATGTTTTTGAAAATATTAAATACATTTTAATAAATACATAAAGCTTTTAAGTTGTTTAAAGGTGCAATCTACATATGTATATATATTTGTTTATTTTATTATGGTTTGAGTGACAATTTAAAGAGCACATAGTCCATCTTAAAGTCTTATTCTTCAAGAATATAGGACTGTATAATCAACATTGATACTAAAACAATTGCATCTTTAAATGAATCTATTTTAATTTGTTTTTGTAGATGCCATTATCAAGCAAGGAGAAAACAGCACGACATAGAGCTCATTTAAAAAGTAATCCCGTTGCAAGGGCCAAAAGAAAAGCAAGGAATTGTGTTCATTATGTATATCTAGATACATTACAACTTAAGTTAATATGGTGTTCTGTTATATTTTTTGTGGTAATTACAGTTATTACATGTTAATGATACATACTTGATAGCAGTGTCATACAGCATTACAGAAAAGCATTGTTATTAGTAATGAATTCGAATGATTAACAAACCATTACCTATTCTATTAAATATTTAAACTAAAATAATCTATTTTACAAATGATATAGTACAGGTGAAACTCAAAAATTTAAATATCATGCAGTAGTTAATTTATTTCAGTAATCAAGTTAAAAGGTGAAACTAATATATTTTATAGACTCATAATATGCAAAGCAAGATATTTCAAGCCTTTGTTATAATTTTGATAATTATGGATTACGGCTTAAGAAAACCGCAAATTCAAAATTAGAATATTGTGAAAAGGTTTTCAAAGCTTGAAATAACTCACTTTGCGTGTAATGAGTCTATATAATATATTAGTTCCACTTTTTAACTTGAATTACTTAAATAAATGAACTTTTACAGGACACTCACATTTTTTGAGTTTCACCTGTATGTCCCATAAATTTTCATTTAATAAAAATAGAAGGGGTCTGAAACCATGTATCTTTTATAGAGATCGGTGTTGTACATTGCATGTGCTTTCTGAAAGCATGATTTTGAATTATATTTGAAAAGAGTTGTTCTTTATCTTGACTTACGGTTACTACTGAATCTATTGATAAGTAGATTGAATTCTGCACTTAATGTTTCTGGGCCCAATATTTGCACTAATTTTCAGATTCATATAAAAGATGTTCTCATTTATTAAATGTGTTTCTTGAGGTTTCAAATTTATATTTTTTAAGAAACGATGATCAAATGTTATCATAACATGCAGTATTGTTTTGCACTTTCTTGTTAATTACATTTAATTATATTATTGAGATAGAGTATAAATTGGTCAGAGGATTCAAATAAAAAAGCCAATTAAAACCTGAATAAAATTAATTGACATATATTTCTTTTTATTTTGTGAATATCAATCATTATTGTTCACAACGTCAGGTGGTGCGACCAGTCATGGTCAGGTGGTGCAACCAGCAAATTTACATTTAAATGTATCAATTCCCACTGCAATTGCAAAATGAAGTAAGAAATATAAATGTAAACCTTTACATAATGTATACAAATCATTTTTACAGTTAAAAACAAAACATAAAAAGTCCTTATGGAAAAATGGGTGTTTGAACACACAGAAAAGCAGCTGTTTATATGATTTGGAATAAAAGGTCAATAAATAAAGAAATAGAAAGGGAATTTACTTTCTGATATGCATTTTAGACACTACAATGATTCATATTTACAAGTCTCAGTAGTGCTAAGTACACTAAATGTATATTATTTTAAATTAATATATGGTCGCACCACCTGACATTTTCTGGGTGGTAAAATCAGAAATCTTGTTTAATAATGAATTAATGCCCCCTAAAATGCTGTAAAAACCAATATAAATCAACACAATAAATTTTTTGGACATAAAAATGCATTTTCAAACTGTTTTGCTTAAAATATATTTTTTTTCTTCTTGAAAACCTTATTTGTCATTGACCCTTGACCCCATATCCGGGAGGTGAATCAAACTCAGGCTGTAGACTTCAGACGTATATGGGAAAATTAAAATGTAAATTAGTTTGATTTTTGACAAGTTTACCATGTTAAGCGTGAGAAGACATCACGTTTAACATTGTAAAGAAGTCATAATGCATGAAAAAACGTTGCACATCCACTTTAAGTCTATGGGAATTTAGGTGGTTTTTAAAGTCCGGTTTTTGAAAACCGGAAAATTAAGAAAATATAAAGCACACTTCGTGAGACCAGTCTGATGATTTGAGGATTTGATTGATGTGTAAGTCTGATTTGAATATATTTTGTCATAGACCTACTGGTTTATTTGATGTGATTTTCAGTTTTGTGTGACTTACAGTTTTTCTCAGTCGCTTTGATACATTTCTAAGATCAGAATTGAAATTCTAAAAACTACCTGTTCGATCCTCACATCATTGTGTCACTTGTGCACATCAAAAAAGCAGTTTCTCATTTCTTTGAACAAGTTGCAAATGCTTTGGTACATCCATGCAAAATATTATGTACAATTCTTTGCTGTTTCCAACATTATCCATTGCTTATGTCATGTTGATCAAAATGTGCAACACAAGCCAGATTATGTCAAGCATATTTCTATACATTTCCATGAGACTTTTTTTCAAAATCTGTCCTGGTTGGTGAACTGCTCCCAGGTGAATCTTGACTTTCTCTAATGAAGGTCCATCTCATGAACCATCGACTGGCAAGTATATGTATAGCATATATATAGCCGAAGCACAAACACAATGTCTGACAATGGAAGGATAAGGAATTGGACGGGGTCAACAGCCAGTGAGAAGAAGAGGAGTGAGGATGCGTGGCGGAGGAGTGGGGAGGCAAAACGGAGAAAGAGGCAGATGAGGCCGAGGACATATGCATGTTTCTGATAAGATGAGAGCCATACTTGTAGACCACGTTCTCAATCATGGGATTACAATGACCGAGGCTGGTCGAAGGGTGCAGCCAATTGTTGGGAGATCAACTGTGTCCTCAATCATTCTGACTTTTCGTTGACAGAACAGGTATGTAATCTAACAATAGCCACCGTACTGTTATACTGCTTACTTTCTGGAATGCTTCTCACAATATTTCAGTATTCAACTTCCATTTTACATTATACAGTAAGTATACTTTACGTATAGAGTGACATTTAATCATACTCAATTTTGTGTTATGCATTACTATATTTTTTCCTCATAGGAATGCAAGACAACTTCACAGCGGTGGCAGAGGGCCCCTATTCACACCTGAGCAGGAGGAGGCTATTTGCACCATGGTTGTAGAAAACCCTACCATTATGGAGGACAACAACATCTTTGAAAACATCCAAACAGTCAGCATCTCAAGCATTGACAGGGTGCTGAAAAGACACCATATGAATATGAAGCAGCTGTGCACCGTTCCATTTGAAAGAAATTGTGAAAGGGTGAAGGAGCTGCGCTACCAGTATGTACAGGTAAAACACGTGTGAGCATGCAGCAACTGTACCTCCCAGTAATAAGTAGAACATCATATAGTGATACACAGTACAGTGAGTGTAACTTTTAAGGGGTCAAATGGCGGAAATACGTGTTTTTGTGTGTCTTTGCTGTGTTATAAGTTGGCCATGTATGTATTAGACATGCAAATGCGACTTAAAGCACATAAACAGGTGACTCTTTTGGCTGCCATGGATGCAGCATGTGATGACATCACAGCAGATGCCTGCAGAGGCTGGATAAGACACTCTAAAAGATTATTTCCACGCTGCTTGCAAGAGAAGATATTTGTTGTGATGTGGATGAGAATTTGTGGCCCAACATACAGGAACGTTAGGAGGTGTAGGAAGACTGCACTGTAATTGCGGCACAACTCCTTGTCCAGGCCCTGGAAATCTCAAGGTTTGCCTTCCTGGTCTTCCTGCAAAGGCTATCAAACCGCTCCAGCTGGTTCAGAACACAGCAGCACGCCTCGTCTTCCAACAGCCTAAAAGGGCTCATGTGACACCCCTTTTCATCTCTCTCCACTGGCTACCGGTCGAAGCCCGTATCAGATTCAAGTCACTAATACTTGACTACAGCACTATCACTGGATCTGCACCGGCTTACTTTCACACCCTCCTGCACTCCTTCACCCCATCAAGATCCCTGCGTTCAGCAAACCAGCGGCGTACTATATTGCCTTCCCATGAGGGCAATAAATCGCTTTCCGCTCCTTCCCATTCACAACTCCTTCATGGTGGAACATTATTCCTAACTCTGTCCGGTCAACCATATCTCTCACAACATTCAAAAAACTACTTAAAACCCATTTCTTCTGTGAATACCTGACAGACAAAAAAATCTAACCGCACTAACCCTTTCTCTCAACAGGTAGTGGTCTAGCTTTTGTTGAAACCAGTAACTTTGTATTGGCACCTGCTGTATAATTGCTCCAATATGACATACCCCTTATTGCTCCCTAAACTCTTTGTAAGTCGCTTTGGATAAAAGCGTCTGCTAAATCACTAAATGTACATGTAATTTCTACAGCACTGTCTTTTCCGTTCTGTATCGCAATGACATGGTCTGTCAATGGATTACAGTAAAAGCGTAAATGTGAATCATGTCCAGTCTCTTCTTATCAAACTCCCACATACACTAAGGTGTAACCTACAATTTTCAATTATTGTCATAAAAACTTTAGCCATAATTAACATCAGAACATCCCTCCGGAGTACACTGTTATATTGACAACATAATTTGTCTGTCTTATCCGTAGACAATAACAAGGACTTGTCATTCTGATCGCACTGAAATGAATTACGGATTTTGAGCAAGAGAGTTGTTTTTGCAGGTAATCCATTGTGTCTTGCTATTTGTACGAATTGTTTTGGGAAATACACAATGTTTTGCAAATGTCAAAGAGGATTCGAGAAATGTACCAAAGCGACTGAGAAAAAATTTAATATAGTTTTTTAACTCCTCCCTACGCTTCCCATCTTGTGTTGCTGAATTATTGAACAAATAGGGGGAGGAATGACAGTGCCTGCAGTGGAAATTATATTTTAACATTTCTAATAAATTGTAAACTCTTTTGTACTTTGCCTTTTAATGCATTTGTTTGGATTGCTTGAGTAGGGATATTTTCTTATTTTCTCCTATAATTTACTAAAATAGGAGTGGCTTAGTCATCTATTTAAATTGAAATGTCCTAATTTCCTTTTCGTTCCTTAATCCAACGGTAACATTAATATTTTGTTTTACTAAACCAATGACATTTTTATATATAGTGTCCAAAAGTTATTAAAGCCACAATGTTTAGTCTGTTGCTTAATTTTTGTAATCCTAAATGCCTTTTTATGATGCCCTACACATTTCTTAATATACAAAACGTATATTTTTGTCATTTCGTCTGCGGAAGTGCAAATGCATAGTCTGTTTATAGAAAAATCGTTATCGATAAGTAAACCATTTATTGTTTCTTTTGCACAGATAAAAACTTATTTCTGTCAACAAGATCTTCAGCCGTTCTGTTTTTCTCGTATGGAAGAAGTTGCACAGCAAACAATGTCAAATAATAAAAGCGGTACACAGCTGGTTACAATGTGGCGCTTACACTTAAATCAATTCAAAACTTTTCTTTACCAAGCTTAAATGCGAATATTATGTCATATTTCACTCATCTCTGTT
The DNA here is from genome assembly GCA_008369825.1 of Triplophysa tibetana. Classification (NCBI taxonomy): domain Eukaryota; kingdom Metazoa; phylum Chordata; class Actinopteri; order Cypriniformes; family Nemacheilidae; genus Triplophysa; species Triplophysa tibetana. Next base: position 15,163,495 of record CM017917.1, read on the forward strand.
AGCGAGCAATTTAAACTGTTTCCTGTCCTTCTCTAAGTAGTACTTGCACAGATTCACTTTAGGTTTCCATTCATTTACATTTAAACTATGTTAAGACCTTTACAATCATAGCAGAACTACCAAATCACTTTACCTACATTAAACAAGCCTACATTTTATACATAATGCCATGGGTGTTTGGTATTGAAATTTACATAGGATTCATACACAAATGTTCCAAATCTACAAGAAAATGAAAGTATGTCAAACATATAAATTAGCCTCTTTCCTAAAATGCAAACTTTGTCTATCAGTCAAATTCAGTGAGAATACGGGTTAGTTTTTCATGATCCTTTAGTTAAAATGTCTTTTCACATTGAAGGTTATGAATGTTGAATTACAAATAATTGGATGAAATGTCTCCTTCTTGGTTTAATGCTTTAATACCCAACACATTGTTATCCTAGCATGCAATAAGAAAGCTATAGCAGCAATTTGTCTGAAAAAAACTTTTATTTTTATAGATGATATTAAAATTCACAGTAAAAGGGAATGGGGATGCAGCTGAATGAATCTTAACAGCCATTCTGAGGCTGTTGTTAGGAGTAAACATTTTGATAATATAAATGTTCATGTAAGCTATTTCATACACATTGAATATGTCCTCGCATTAAGTGCCTTGGATAAATATATATGATATTTAATCCTTAGGCCTGCACTAAAGTCAACTGTAGATCCCCAGAAACCTCCAAAATGTCGATTTCATTCAATTTTGTGAAACGGTGGTTGTAGGTGTGTGCTTGCTGGCCACCAACAAACACATTGAAATGATGAGGATTGCAAGAGAGGGTGACCTGAAACATACAGTACACATCACATCTTAATGATAAAGATCAATAGTATTATCATACATGTAATATGACACATGTCCAAAATCTGTTTAGTCTACTTAAAATAAAGAACATAAAAATTTGTGTTGGTCTACCTGAAAAGGTTGTCCTTTTTGAAATGGCATGCCTCCAAACCGTTCCTCTGAACCCCAGCTCTCCAAGTGAAGGGAGTTGCGCACAACCAGGTTCTCATCAAAACGAGGATTGTAGTGCAATGCAATGCCGCTTCCGTGGCGCAGGTTAAACTTTATTCTGAGAGAGAGAGAAGCCATATATATATGAAAAATATGAAGAGTTTGGTTCCCATTTTGGAACCAAACTCTTCATATAATACTAAAGAGCTTGACTCTTCTGTTTCAGATATTGTCAAACCTGTAAGCATTAGGGTTGATAATTCCTTGGATGGTAATGTTTTTGCCAGGGTATAATCCACCGTTGATTACCGTTTTGTATGGGACAGTCTATACAAGTGAATAAAAACAATAGAAGATATGTATAATAAATGTGTAAAATACAGTAAAGTGCATAGTTTGTGAAGTATGCAAACTTTTTGCATAGCAGAGGTACAAAGTAATTAACTAATTGTTTTACAAAGGATTAAATAAAACTAAATTCTGTGTGAAATTTATTTCTTAAGCTTTCTTATGATTGTTCATGCTCATACAGTGTTGCAAAGGTAAGGAACGTATTTCAGGTCATTCGAAATGGGAAGGAAAGTTACACGTTCCGATAACACAAAAGGGGTTATTGGCTTCACAGAAATCTTTACAGTTGGGGTCATAACCTCCATTTTAGAAATAAAAATCAACAACCTTAAAAAATAGGAGGCAAGAAGTTATTAAAACATTATACAGCAAAACAGTGTGCAATTAATGAAAAAGTCATTAAAGTTAAGAAAACCTATGAAAACCACAAACATGTAGAAGCATTAAACTAGCGTCTCACTAAAAAGATCTGCTGGTTTTGTTCTTTATTGTCTGCAAAATGTAAGAACTGAGTAAGCATTTATTTACACGTCTTAGTTTTTATAAAAAATTGATATTGATATATGTGAACATGATGTCATTGTCTGTGGTGGGAAATGTTCTTACATAGGCAGTTGCAGTTGGATATGCAGGGAACTGTGGGGTGATAAAAAATATGAAATTAAATTATGACTCCTGTTTAAACAATTTAAGATAAACACTATGTGATCTCACAATACAGATTGAAAAATATTACTATATGCAACGCCATAACAGCATAAAATCTGTCAATAAAGTTTTTATGAGCTGGCATGTGCAAGTAAACGTTTAAAACAGGAAACTATGTATTATAATAATGTGTTAAAGTTATTTGTGTCACGAGTCAGGGAATCTTTTTGTGCACAAATCTGTTCTTGCAACACCATTTGACATAAGAATATATAATTAACTAAATAAATGTTGTTTTAATTAACAACAACAGGACCTGTGTTAAAGGATTGTGGAACATAATGGTTGTAGAATCTTATAAGCAGGAATCTTTGAACTCTATAGTGTAGATTACCAAAAGGTTGTCGCATGACTTGTGTTTTAAAGTCAACATTTCAAATGACTTACCCCATATCCAGGAGGTGTGGCAAACTGAGGCTGTAAATAAATAAAACTTGATGTTTGAGAGGAAAATTTAAATGTCAACCGGTCGTAATATAGTTTAACATCTTTTTTTTAATCATAAGCCCGTTGTAAGAGACTGACACCAACCAGGCAAGTAACCTGTGGACCATTCGGCGGGTCAATATTTCATCAACTTGTGAAGTACAAAGCTAGACGTATCTTTTGAAAGCTTAGAACCTCAGCTTTCTTAATAGTCACATTTTTGTATGTATGTTATGTACAAGAACAATACAAGGTTGGAATTCATCTTCCCAAACCCAACCACTTTTCCCCCTGTAAAATCATAAGCGCAATTTTATATTCATATTATATAAAACATATATGGTAACACTTTCCTTGAAGCTTGTATTTATAATGCATTATAAAAGTAGTTTTAAAGCATTGTAATGCACCTTTTAAAGGATTGTGATGTCTTATAAATAATTGTTATTAAAGTCAATATATTATACCACTTAGCAATTCATTGTTACACTACACATTTTAAATTGGTTAATTTAAACTACATTCTTTACAACTACATATAATGGATTATAATGGATCCATATAATTGATTACAACACACATCGTGAAGAACAATAATGCATTTTACCCTATAATAACTCTTTATAATGCATTAAACATACATGCTTCGAGGAAAGTGTTGCCACATATATACCTAACCATATTTAAAACATATATACCATACATCATTACTGTAAAATTAGACATTTTTTATACATTTACTCAAATCTGTGTGGGTGGGGCACACTTTAAATTTTGGTAAAAATGTAAAAAATCCACAAGAGCTTAAGGAGGTTAAGTGGATGGGAAAGGGCTACAAGTGATCTGTTAATCCTCCACCTCTGTTCCACAGGTATAGGTGACAGTACTTACCAGAAAAATTGCTTGTGGAGGTATGAAGGGCTGCCAAGAAAAAAGTTGATCAGATTACTGAATTGCAGTAAATATTGATTCAAAAATATGTCCCAACTGTGGCACCTGAAAATGGATGAATATGTTTCCAACAAAATACCAGTTAAGTATAATTTGACTCGTATGCAAATTTGTCCTATGGTGTGCATAAATTTTGGAAAAAAAACTATTTATGAAAATAATCTCTCTTATGCTATGTTATATAGGTCAGGTAGTTAGGAAAGCCCATTCTATCTTGATGGATACTTCCCAGCCTCTCTATTCTCAGTTTCAGTTGTTACTCTCAGGAGCTCTAAGATTCCCTCCGTTCTGAGTAATCGGAGTATGTGGAAGTAGGTAGTTTGTTTGGACCAATTGTTGTCTTTTTACTTCAATATTTATAGATCCAATTATGTATGTACTGTACCAGTCTATTTTGTATGCTGGTCTTGTTGTAAAACCAATTGCCCTTAGGGGACATAAAGAAAGAAAGTAAAAAAGAATGGAGTTTTTTTATAAATGTTTTCAAAATTTTGCTACGTTACACCTTAGGACACATTTATTGTCCAACTATCTATCAATTGCAAATGTTTTTAAAAGGAGGGTTTTTAAGCTTCAAACAACAGGTTATATTTACATTTACATTTTTATGCACTTGGCAGACGCTTTTATCCAAAGCGACTTCCATTGCAATATCCTATACATTTATACATAGGTATGTGAATCCCCTGGGATCGAGGCTACAACCTTGCATCTTTAATGCAATGCTCTTACCACTGAGCTACAGGAACAGTTGTAATGTACATCATTTGTAATGGTAAGAGAAAATAAATGTAGTTTCAAAGAAGCTCTAGCAGTATTTCTTTGTGGTTGCATCTTGATATTTTGTTTTGCTTATGCAATGCAGTTTTTACAGTTGCCAAAAATGACTAAAGCCACAATGACTAAAGTCCATTGCTTATTTTTTTCTAATTCTAAATGCATTTTAATGATGTCTTACATATCTATATAGTTTATTTTTGTCCTTACAGCAGGATTCTGGAAGCCAATGGAGTTCAGCTCCACCTTCCCGTTCACTGAGATAGTGTCAACCTGACTGAATGCAACACGGTGTCTGAAGTCCATGAAGTGTCCCCCATTAGTGCTTATCTAGAGAGAACAAACAAAATCCTCAAAAAGTGAAGAAATGTATCTCAAATAATTTATCAACACATTACAAAGTAAGTTAATGACCTTGTATGCGTCCTGGGTGACAAGGATCTGTAGGTTAAACGGTTGGCCTGAGGGGAAAGGATTATCATACTTGCGTTCCTCCGAACCCCAGTTACCTTTCTGTGAAGTGTTGTGCACTACATACCCAGAACCATTCTCATAACGTGGGTTAAAATGCAGAGCAATGTCTGCCTGGGAATGAGAACCACACTGGAGGTTCACATCGAATCTGCAGAACAGAAACTGAGCTATGAGATACTAAGAAATAGAAAACAGTTTCAAAAAGTATAAAATGTTATTTTATGCTTATTTTAATAAGATTTACATAGAGCAGGTAAATATTTATATGGGCTAATGTTAATGATTAAATAAATAATTATGAATAAATACATTAAAATAATTATGACGCAGTAAAGGGATAGTACACCTGAATAAAACCTTAATGTCGTTCATGACTTGCAGAGCAAAAAAAAAGATATTTTGAAGAACATGCAACAAAACAGCACTGGACCCCATTGACCTCCCTTTTATAGACATAAAGACACTGAGACATTTCTGAAAATATCTTCTTTTGTTTTCCACGGAAGAAATCGTCTAATAGTGAGGTGCCGTCCGGAGCTGTAGAACTGGGGAAACACTGCTCTTCTCTTGGAGAGTGTGTTACGGAGACCGCATACTACCGCTAGGGGACGTACCTGTGGAGACACTGACAGGGTCTCACCAGTGGGGAGAACACATGAGAGAATATGTCAGCCCGAGTAGAGGAGACAGCCCAGGTGAGAGTGCCACTGGAGGGGAGGTCACAGATTCACCAACGGGGAAATCAGGAGTGATTTTATACTTGGACTATGGGGCAATAGTCCAAGTATAGAGTTCACCTGAGTAAGGGCAAATCTACCAGTACTGGACTTGGTTCCAACCAGGCCGGGGTCTCAGGAAAATGTGAGAGTTACCGCCCAAATTCTAGGCACCCATGGGACACGAAGAATGCTGGAGGTCCCTTACCCTCTTGTAGAGGTGAGTGCCATCAAGAGCCTGGCCTTCATTATTAGATGAGGAGACTTGCGTCTCTGATGAGTTTGAAAGGGGCTGTACCAAACCCTTGTAGGACCATGCTACAGTCATGAGAGCGTTCGGAGCGCTGCCGAGGTCGCGCCCCTGAGGAACCTGGTGACCAGGTAATGTCGACCAAAAGACTTACCCTCCAGGAGATCGTGAGGAGCGGCAATAGCGGCTACATACACTCTCAACGTGGATGGGGAGAGATTATTCTCTAGTCTCTGTCGTAAGAAGGTCAACACTGACCTGATCAAGCAACTCCGTGGGTGCTCCCCGTGAGAAGAACACCAGGACGAGAAGAGGCGCCAATTAAAAGCGTACACACGCCTAGTGGTAGGGGGCTCTAGCCTGCAGGACGGTCTCTGACTGCCAGCGGCATGCCACTCAAGGTCTCCTCGTTCCGTCCAGGGGCCAGGCATGGAGATTCCAGAGGCCTGGGGTACCAAACCGTGCCCTTCCCCTGCAACGGAAGGTCCTTCATCAGGGGAATCGGCCAGGAGGGCTGTCGTCAGAGCCGCGAGGTCTGAGAGCAAAGTCTGGTTGGGCCGGTGAGGCGCAACTAGCAGAACTTGAAGCATCTCTTCATTGACCTTGCAAAAGACCGGTGCAAGGAGGTTCACTGGGGGGGAAGGAGTACTTCCACTTGTCCCGTGGCCAGCTGTGTGCTAAGACATCCTTACCAAAGCTGCAATGGGTGGAGTCCGGGGAAGCATAAAGGTCCACCTGTGCGTGGCCGAACCGCTCCCATATGAGCCGGACTGCGCGAGGATGGAGACGCCACTCTCCGTGGGGCGTTCCATGACAAGAGAGCGCATCAGCTGTCTTGTTCAGGTTGCCCGGGATGAACATGGCCCGCAGGGATTTGATCACCTGCTGGCTCCATAGGAGGAGGCGTCAGGGGAGTTGTGACAGCTGCCGTGAGCGTATGCCACCTTGATGATTGATGTACACCACGGCAGTCGTGCTGTCCAACCGGACTAGCACGTGCTTGTTTGCACTGGGGGCTGAAGCCTCCTCAGTGCCAGAAGGAAAGCCGACAACTTTAGGCATTTGATATGCCATCGCATTTGTCCACTGTCCCGATACTGCCTGTCCGTTTCACACTGCACCCCACCCTGCAGAAAGGCGTCTGTCGTTAACACGACACACCTCGTGCCTGCCCGAGCAGCATCTCCGCTTGGAGAAGGGTTCTAACCAGGCTCTCTTACCAGGGTATGAGGTGCGCAGACACTGAGGCATAACCATAATCCGCCTGGTGCCGGTGTGCCATGCCGTCCAAGGAACCCGACTCTGAAGCCAGTGCTGAGGACACCATGTGCCCCAGGAGCCTCTGAAAGTATTTCAGCGAGACTGCTGGAGTCCGACTGATCAGTTTCAGCCAGTTCAGCACCGACTTTGCACGCGCGTTGGTGAGACGTGCTGACATACGGACAGAGTCTAGTTCCACACCGAGACAAGACGAGCTCTGTGCTGGGGAGAGCTTGCTCTTTATCCAGTTGACCCGTAGGCCCAGACGGTCTATGTGCCGAAGCACGAGGTCCCTGTGCGTACACAACACATCTAGCAAGTGTGCCAATATGCCAGTCATCGAGATTGCACGCCTCACTCCCTGAGGGGCGTTAAGGCGGCCTCCACGAGTTCTGTGAAAACCCGTGGACACAGGGCCCGACCGAAGGGCAGGACCTTGTACTGATACGCTCTTCACTCGAACGTGAACCGCAGGAATGGTTGGTGTCGAGGGAGGATGGAGACGTAAGAGTATGCGTCCTACGGGTCCATTGCCACAAACCAATCTTGGTGACGATCTGAGCCTAAAATGCGCTTCAGTATCAGCATACTGAACAGCAACTTGTGTAGGTGCTTGTTAAGGAGATGCAGATTAAGAGTGGGGCAGAGCCCCCCTTTTATTAAGGCACTTTGAAGTCCGGGCTGTAAAACCCAGAAGACATCTCGGCTAGAGGGATAGGTTCGAACACACCTCTCGCCAGAAGGGCGGCAACCTTGGCCTGAAGCACGGAAGCGTTCTCCCGTCAAGTAGAATGCCCCGAAACTTGGGCGGGCGCCTGGTGAAACTGGGTCGCATAACCGAGAAAGATCGTCCTCTCTGTAGCTACCGTAAACGGCTGGTGCACTCTCAAGCGGCCAAGAACTGTGGTTGCCGAACCAGAGGGACGATCTACTTCACCCTGCCATGGGAGGCTGGTTCGGTGGCTGACAGAGCGGTCACCTCGCAGAGGCCCCGGCTTAGGGGGGGATGTGGCAGGCAACATCCTGCTTTGACCAGCCGGCGACCAGCCGGCGATGACCAGCCCCACTGTACTCCCCATCCCCATGGCTCATTCTGTCAGGACCCCTCTGTTTTAGTTGGGTTCCCAACGGTCGCGCTCAGGAAGCAGACAGGTTTGCAGCCTCGTTCCGGACAACGTAGCCAACTGTGTCCGCAACACCTAATCGACAAGTCTTTCCAGCAGTAAAAGGTCTCGAAGAGATAATAGCAGCAACATGTGCCGCACAGGTTCTGAAGAACGAAGGATGATTGAATGACCGCCGCCATCTTCCTTTCATTCCCGTATGTAAGGGGCGGAGACTGCTGTGCGTGAGCCATTCGCCAAGCCCATTGGCGTTTTAAATTTATCTCGGAGATGATAGGTTCTCAAGATCTAACCCCAGTCTGGTTCTCAACACAACGTAGAGCGTGACTGAAAGGGGATACAGGATTTGACCAACAATGTATTAAATAACAAAACAAATATGTTCCTCCACAGTGTTCAAACCATAATGATTTGACACTAACAGTTTTTTCAACCCAGCAAATATTTTACACCTTGTTACACCAAAGAGCTACACATAGAAATATACAGTATAACATTTTCCATTCATTGAATCTCAAAATACACATTTGTCTAGCCAACAAAAGATTGTTACTCACCTATTAGCATGTGGCAAAACCCGCCCACTTATGGTAATGATCTTCCCAACCTGTAAGCCTCCCTGAATCGAACCTTTGAATGGAGTTTTCTGTATCGGAGGTGCAAAAAACACCCAAAACATGTAAGCACGTGTTGGTATTTACTACCAGGGGCATTGCTAGACCAAAAGCTCAACTGAGGCACAGGCCTCCATTCCTTTTTCTATAACTCTTTTCTAAAAACCTGCTGTGTGCAAGAAATATGTAACACAATGCACCAAACAAACTTCCCTTGCTTAAACCACTATTCCTACAGTGCCACAAAACATTTATGTATTTAAAAATATTGAAATATCTTCAACAACTTTATTATCAACATGGTTGCATGCACTGTATGGAAATATTGAAAGCATAGAGTAATTTTTCTGCTAATTAAATTTTAATTTCATGTCCGAAAGTACATATAACAAATTTTTTTCTTAGAATCAATGCAATTTCACAGACTCTGAGACCTGACTGGCTGGGGATGTACAGTAGTTTTTTTTTTATCAAGTACTACCTCCCGCAAACTCATCATCTCCTTTCTGCTTCAATTTCCCAGCTCTGCACAAACAAATTTTGATGTCCATCTGCCAAGGGCTATTAACGATCGAGTCAAAATATGATGATTGATATTATTTAGAAACTTTAGCTTTCATAGCCTACATCAGTCACGTATCGTCACCCTTGCGCGCCTGCGTGCGCACTGTTGCAAGGAAATGCATATATGTGCGGGGACATGGATACTTTTGTGGATTTCGGCGCAAAAGTACGGCCGAGTGTGTGTTTTCGGGCGGGTTAATATGCGCGTATGGAATGATATTCCGGACATTATTAAAATGGAATTGCAAATTGTATTTGCAATTGCGTTTTCAATTTGTGGACGCATAAAATGTGACATAATCCAAACGCAATTGCAAATCGCGCATTCAGTTTGCATTTTCGTTTCAGCAAGCGCACACTGACTGCCACTGCACACTTCAGGGCATCACCTCTTGACCGTCGACTGTGAGTGACGTCACTTCCCAACACAAACACGACGCATAGCATAATCCCACCCTTGACACTGATTGACAGGTTTCCGTGTAAGGCATCGGAAATGGAAATACTAAGGGAATTGGGATTCCATTTGAGTTTTGGCTGGCTACACGCGCGACGCTGAGAAAGTGAAAAAACAGACGTGGTAATTGAAATTACCATTTAAATATGACGGGGTCAAAACTCGTAAGATATGGGAAACACAGTTGCAAACGGACTTTGCTTTTCCATTTGAAATTTGGCAGTCAGTGTGCGCTTGCTTAAACGAAAATGCAAACGGTAATGCGCGATTTGCAATTGCGTTTGGATTATGTCACATTTTATGCGTCCACAAATTGAAAACGCAATTGCAAATACAATTTGCAATTCCATTTTAATGTCCGGAATATAATTCCATATGCGCTACTGCGTCGCTCAAGCGTGAATCAGTTAAGTAAATTGCAAAGATCCGTGTTGAAGTTATTATTCATGTTAATGATTACACTGAAAAATAAAAAATAAAGTTAAAACTTTTACTTGAAATGTATACTGTTACACATCAGATTTTTACACGTGCACAAGTAAAAAGGGTCTAGTGATGCCCCTGTCCAGACTACCTTTTGACATTTGCCCAAGAGGAAGACATGTGATCAGCTCAACAAAGCACTTCCTTCCTCAAGTTGATTTACTTTGGAATGAAAATGCTACATCTTTTTATTTTATAACACCCCAAACAAGACAAATAAAGATACAAGAAGACATCTGTCAATAAAGTCCCTTAAAAAATGTATCATGGTTTTACTACAGTAATAACGACAATACCAAGGTTACTGTAAACAATGGTTAATACAAAATAACCATGGTTTCTAAAACAATGTTTTTTGTAAAAGCCATAGTAAACGATGGTTAGTAAAACCTAGTAAACCATGGTTTAGCCCCAAGTAATCAATGCACCAAAAAGACATGGTTACTACACGTGTAACACAAAAAACAAAAATGGGGCAATAATGAAACCACAAGAACTTCCAACTTAAAAGACAAAAACTACACAAGTAAATAAATTACAGGATTCTTACCGGGTTGTAAAACGGCTGTTGTTGATAAAATGCCATTCTGACAGTTATTTGGTGGACCTGTAGCTGTTTACTCAAGACCGATCCCAAGCTTTTAGCTGATATTATGCCTAGAGTATAGGATATTATAATGGTTTGCTAATATTTAAAACTCCGCCCACATGAGTTTCGTTTTCCTGTGAAGCTGTTATCTAAATATGCAAATTGCGTTTGCAGGAACAAACAACCAGCTATGGTTTCCTGATGGAAACACGTTATAATAAATATCCAAATATTTCATTCAATAGATCTGTATGGGAACCTTACAAAGTTGATTGAAAAGATGTTTAAAACTACTTTCATTTTCTCCCTTTGATCGTTTACTGTGTTATAAAGGGGGTTAATATGTAACAGTAGCATGACAGGCATATGACCTCCAATCTGTGTTATCATCTTGCCTGGACAAATTCCAAAGAGAAATTTGTTCATTTCTACAACTGATCCATAAACAACGAAACCAAGTAAAAGTCTCTTGAGTTTTTTGATCTGTATCAAAAAAACACACTTCCTGTTTGTCTGTGGTCCTTTCAAAGACCCGCTAACATGTGAGGTCTATTAAAGGAAGACTTCAGTCAATAACTACATTTTTGTCATGAATAACTCTCTAGCTGTTCCAAATCTGTATAAATTTCTTTGTTTGGTTGAAAACAGAGAAAGATTTTTGAAAGAATGCTTGTAAACAAAAAGTTCTTGGACACCATTGACTACTGTATACCATGGCCCCAGAACAGTTTGCCTTCCTACATTCTTCAAAAACTATTATTATAATATTTTTCCCTACTAGTCAATGTGGTTCAAGAACTGTTGTCCTTATAATCTGCTTTTTTTAACAAAAATATAAAACATTGAAGGTAACAAATGGAAGCAGGTGAGTAGCACGAACACCAACTGATAATACCTATTCTGTGATACCATAAAAGTGAAAAATAAATATTTGTTATGTTTATTGTTTTCAAAAGTTAAAACAACATTGTTTACAGACGAGTAGTCACAAACTTTACAAAAATATGAATTCATACAATAAAACCACAATCTCATTCTAGAAATGTACATTTTGCGTTTGCGATACTTTGTATACAAAGAGCTGTACAACAGTAAAGTACCTTCCAAACAATTTCAGCGAAACATATAAAATTTGTACAAATCATATAAGAAATTTAGCTGTACAATAAATAAAACAAGTTCTTTCTTTAAACGTCTTTGAAGTTGTCTTTTATGGAAACTGTTACAGCAACCTTTCACAAAAGGCCTCTCGTTGTTCGTAACCACACAATCACCACAACTAAATCACCCAAAACTTTCCATGCGAACACTCACACACACACACACACACACACACACAAACAAACTCGAAAGAGAGGAAATGGACATTAAAAGTTCATGAACGTTGTCCTGCTGCTCTAGTCAAGATCTAGACTTGGTAGGACGCACCGGGTTTGTATTTTGTAAATGGATATTTGTTTTAATTTATTCCTGATAAGGAACTAAAATGAACACATTGACAGTGGCCAGATAAGATGTAAATGTATCCATTATAAGTAGACGTCAGGGGCGACCTCATTTCATTCAGGAAATAAGAATTTGAAAAAACAGGACATGCCACAGTCTGCACACTGAACTATCTGAACTAAAATACATTTACAAACACGGTTCATTCCAATGCCATGTAATGCTAAGAACGGTCACCAACATGAATTAAATCTGTAAGACACCATAGGCTCCGAAGAAAAATGGGGAAATGAAAAAGAGACTCAGTTTCTTTCTTTGAATGTAGCAGCTTAGTTTTTGTTAACAGCAGGCGTGTTCAATCCATCATATTTGCACGTGTAGGGACAGCGAGAGCGCAGCCCCTGACTGCATTGTTCACGCAAACAGTGATGATGCCAAGTGCTGCACATTCAGCCACAAACAGCAAAGAGAAAAAGAGAAGACAGCATGTCCGGAAAGAAACGATTAAGCGACATGGATAATGGAGAGATGGAGAGCGTTGAAGATGTGGTAAGGTTTAGCGTGAAGATGACAGAGGTTGTGACATCAGGGTAGAAAGAGGAACAGGAGATGTTTCATCACAGTTTTGACCAATTCCAGCCGAGACAGACACACAAACAGGGACAAAATATAGACATTATTCTAAAAGTTCTGCATCTAATTTACACTTTCGTTTGATATAATAATTATATTACATTACCCAAAGAGGCATATAATAAATATTTTTCAATTTACTTGCTTAAAATCTTTTCACAGTCTATGCATTATGAACCTCCTGAAAGTGTAACAGCAAAACAACATCCAAGCTACAATTGAACTTGGAGCGTGACCTGATCCTTTCATTATTAAATGATAAATAACATTCTCTATAGATCGTTCACTCATTCACATTCAGGCAAAAACATTCAGATCATCAACACACGTCAAGGCTTTCACGTGCCACTTACTCTAAAGTAAAAAATAACATTTCACGACACGCATGAACATAAACATCTAATCGTGTAAATTTTAAGATTTAAGCTGAAACGGCTCAGAATTAAAAAAGGCAAATGTCAGCTCAAACCAAAGCAATCGGTTAGTCTCCTCTAGCTTTCTCTCTGCACCATGCCAGCATCACCGACTAGGATACATACTCCTCAGACTTCCAGAAGTGTCCGGGGTGTGAGAGCCTGCGGTTGAGTTTAGGAAGTCTCTCTAGTAAATCTGACAACTGAGTGAATGTAGGTCTGTCCTCCAACCCGTACGACCAGCAGGCCGACAGGATCTCCTACACGAAGTAAAGACAATGATCACATTAAACCATGCCAGTACATAGGATTTAATGTTTGAATACTGTGAAATTACACTAATAATAGCATCCATTCAACCATATAATAATGTACAAATTTAACATAATTAAGTGATGCACCGAATGCTCAGCATCTGAAAATATTCGTCCGAAAATAGCAAAAAACAGCATGTTCATGACATGTGATAAGTGTGTACTTCAGACTGGAGCAGGCTGTTTGACAGTAGCCCCGCCTCTTGCGACTATGCAGGCTGGATAATGCCATGAATATAAAGGTGTTCAGGGTTGCTAGATTATTACAGACAGGTTGAACACCTGAACCAGCTCCCAAATTCACGTTATTGGAGGAAAAAAGTTTATTCATTTTATTGTTACTTTCAAAGCAATAGCCTATTATCAGATTAATTTACATAACCGCCTGCTAAATAAAGCATAAAACAGTAAAGAACATTACAAAATGAAAATGAATTATACATTGTGAGTGAACACATCTCATCATATAGCTGCCCTAACAGCTAGCAACAGTAACTTAAAATGCAAAAAAGTTAATATAATATGAGACATTATTTGATATTTGAAAATAGCATTAGATATTCCACATACTGAATATTTCCAATTTGACGTAGTATTTTTCCTATTATGGTTGTCAATCGGGGCCAACAACTTTTTTATTATTATTATTATCTTTTATTTTTTTATTACCAACATCCTCAAAATATCTTTTTATATGTTCCACACAGGAAAGATAATTATAAAGGTGTGGAATATCGAGGGTGAATAGATGATGACAATTTTCATTTTAGGGTGAAATATCCCTTTAAATGATTCCTAATCAATTGCTCCCTCAAGTGGGCAACGTTTATATCACTGCCTTAATGGTTCAGTTTAAGTAGCTGATGATATGAAGCAGGGGTTCTCAACTCCACTTTCCTGCAACCCCTTTAACCCCATTCTTGATTAAACTCACCCACATGCAACTTTCTGTAATAATCCTAAAGACATTAATTGTCTATTGTGGGTGGGTTTGATTAAAATTGGACCTTAACTCTACATGAAAGTGGACCTCAAGAGCCAGAGCTGAGAAAGCTTGGTTTTAAATTTGCTGTTCTACTCCTGGGCATCAGACATTTATACATCTATTTTAATTCCCACTCTTTTTGGACAGAAGCTACTATATTAATAGGATATTGCTTTATTGTAATAAATCGTTTATAAATATCCGAATTTCTACCATCACCATTAATACCTTTTGCAAGCTCTTAATTACCTAAATAAATAAACTACATACATGGAAACAAAGCATGTTTGGTTCGAAGAACTTGTTCTACGTGTCGTTGATTTTTTTTATTAATTCGCAATTGCGAAAAAACACTTAAAACATGTTTAATTTCTTGTGCTTCAATTACTGTCTAATTACTTACAAAGACTAAAATAAATATATAAATACATCATTTAATGCGGAGCTTAAGATGTTTTTTATATTCTTTTAATTCTAAACATCCATACATACACTGATTATTGCACAGTTGCCACAATAAAAGGCCAATCTAAAATGTTTTATCACACAAAACTTCAATATTTATAACAACATCGCCTGCACACTTCATTTCCCTGTACTAAACAACTTGTCAAAGTATGTTCAGTGGATCCCGGCCACTGGTGCACCTTCTGAGAGAACAGTCAGATTTTGTGGGCAGAGTTTGTAGGAGAGACGTGAGCTTTCAGTTAGAATTGCTTGCATGGACGTTTTTTTCTTTAAATCATTTTACAGTGTAACCTAAAATAATCCAACAGTTTTCGTTTATTCATATTTTTAGCTTGTAATGTTGAATGGCACTTATTAATGAAGTTTTTTGATGTAGGGGTACAAAGTTACTGGAGTACATTCTTTTATCAGTCAGTTCTAGCCTTAACATATTCAAGAAAGTAGGGGGCTCAATTCTTTTTCTAAATTAAGCCTACTTGTTTTGCTCAATTTTATTGTAAGTTATATTGTGTTATATTGAAAAGCAAGACAAAATATAAAAAAGCACATTTTTACCAATTGGTTTGTGCAACAGTAAAATAAATTGGCTTAACAAATAGAAATAATGCAAAAAGACATGTTCGGGATTTGGCCAGGTGTTTCATTTTTATTCGGCTTCAGCCAAGAATTTTAATTTCGGTGCATCCCTTCCATTAATCAATTTGTCATTGAACGTTAGTCAAAAATGTTTGAAAACATATTTGTTGAATCTTTCCAGAGTATCTGAACAGGACTCACCGTGACCTCCTTGCCCAGGCTGGTGCCCTTCTGGGCCAGTAACCTTTTAATGACTTCTCCACTTCCTAGCAACCAAATCAATGCTTCAGCCGGCTGGTTGGTGATGGGCCAGTCTTTGGCTTGAAGTTCATACCAGATAGTGCTGAAACAGATATACATTTTCAATGAATCGACCCAATTTGAAACCAATACAAGTATACAACTAAAGACATTTTGGAACATATCGTTGGAACGGATAGTCTGGAACAGATCGTCTAACAAACCAGTTCTTCAGTTATATTTATGACAAAAAGCAAATAACACCACATCAAAAAGAACATAGAGATGAGTGTTTTACCCAAAGGCGTAAACATCAGCAGCATTTGAAAATGGCAAACAGTCTTCATGTTGTCCTGGTCTCATCTTCTGCACAATCTCAGGCGCCAGATAATAGATCCATCCTCGTGGAAGTTTCAGTTCATTCTCTCGCCTGCACACAAACACATTCATTTAGATTTGCATTTAATGTAAGAGAATTTGAATACAGCACATTGTAGTGATAAATAAATGCATGTACTCCACCTGTCCTCTTGTACCACACCCGACATCCCAAACAGACCAAAATCGGTGATGACCACTTTGTTTGAATCGTAAAACACATTTTTCGACTTCAAATCCTTGTGCACGATTCCCTTTGCGTGGAGGTAGCCCATTCCCTGTTCAAAACAAAATAAATAAAGATAAATATACATTGTAACACATTTGTTGATATTTAACACAAAATAAAACTGATAGGAGAAAGAAAAGAGTTTTTTGGAGGTGGCTTGGAGGCGAGCTCGCGAAAAATATAGCCCACTTTGATCAACAGACATGCTCCTTACCTTTACAATTTCCTGAGCGATTTGTCTTATCTTGTTGATGTCAAGTTTTGAGTCTCTGACAACAGAGTACAGCGTCCTTCCTTTACAAAAACTACGACAGAATAACATAAATGGATCAAAAACAATGAAAAATAAACAAACGTTTTTAACTAAAGTATTTAGACAGAACAAATAGACTGTTCTCAGACTGTTTACACATAAACACAGCATTTAAGTCATTTTCAAGCTGAAAAAGTTTACCTTGTGATGATGGCCAAATCTGGCGGGTTCATGCAGGCCCCCATAAACAGCACCACGTTCTCGTGTCGCGTCTGCCGATAATTCATCACCTCCTTCTTGAAGAGCTTCAGGTGCTCCTGGTTGTTTCCGTCGATCTCTAAAAGGCGAACGGCCACCTCTCCGTGCCACCGTCCTCGGCACACCTTTCCCCATCGGCCTTTACCGATGAGCTCTCCCAGCTCCAGCTGCTCGAAGGGTACGTCCCATTCCTGCAGGTACACGCTGGTCTGGCTAGCCTTACGGCTTATGTAGTCCTTCCCGTAGCGTCTGTAGTTGGGCAGATCGTCTAACTCGTCGTCTTCGCTTTCATCACCCGATTCCTCGTTGTCCTGACCGTCCTCCTCTGTTTGCTCCTCGTCACATTCCTCATCCTTAAAGCGAAATGGAATACTTATTTTTTATCAAAATATCTATTCATTCCATTATTGTGTAAGGTATTGCAACTTGTTCTCACAGTGTGTTCTTGTACAAAATATTGCATTAAAGATGTCATTGCGCAAAACATGTATGAAAGTAACCTTTCCAAAAACTTTTTAAGGACCGTTTATCACCAGAATCCTTTTTTGCTTTATTTGCAAAGGTCACCAGCTCTTAACCACAAGCATGTGACTAAGACTACACATGGTGAAATTACCCACAAAGCATTTCTAATTCGAAGGAACTGTGCGGGAATGAAATGTTTCTTACCACAGCTTCCCTTTGGCCTGTTGACAGCTGACTGATGTGTCCGTCCACCTGCTCTGCGTCTCTACATTGAAAAAAGAACCATATAACACACTGTCATCTAGGAACCCCACCTAGCAGTACAATATTATGTAGATCTCAAAAACGTCAAGCTTGTTTGATGTGTGTACTGATTTTGAAATCGCTTCCAAGGTCAATCGCTTTCCATATGACTTTAAGTAAATGACTCATGATGAAACGATGACAAAAATGTGTCAGGTTACGACAATAGTTCATGAACACAACCAAAAATGCAGTGGTATACGGAACCAAAACTACTGAGGATTGTGTTTTAATTGTTCTGGGTGGAAACACTAGAAATACTGATCACATACAAGTATTAGGAGGTTTCATCTTACCCTGTGTTATTAGATCCATCTGAATGCGTGGAACTGGATACCTCTGTCAGAAATAAAGATTTCATTGGTTTGTGATCAAAAAAAGTGAGAACATGAAATAAAAAAAAAACTGTAAGAAGTGTATAGAATCTTTGATGTGACACAAACAGTACTCGTTTAAAGGTGCAACAAGTAAGTTACACAACATGTGCACCCGCACAAATAAAAAGAATATGTTTTATATACAAATATATATTCAAAGTGGTTGTGATAAAAAGCAATTTCATTCTACAAACAGTGGTCCAGCAGAATCTGTATGCACAAGCACAACACAAAAAGCAAACAAAGGGGCAAAGTATTTATGTGCAATCCCCATAGATGTCCAGCTGAGGGCGAACAAACACAGTCTGACAGTGCATCTCAACCTGTTCCAGTTCAGCTCCAATAAAAATATTTGAAGCTTGATTTCTACCCAATAAAATAAATAAGAGCATGGCATAAACTAAAAAATATTTATATATTTTTTAATAATAAACTCCAAGAAAAATTAAAAGTTACTTACTTACTAATTTTGTCTTGTTTTCCAGTACAAAAAAAATCGTATTAGTACAAGACAAAAATACTAAAAAAAAAAACTTTTTTGCAGTGGCCCCCATCCCCCCTGGTTGAGAAAAACTGCAGCATCATAAACAACAAACACAAATTGTAGCAATGCGACAGTTGAGGCATTCAAGCATAACTGAATTGTCCCAGTGACAACGAGGAATGTATACACCACACCTGATGAGTAAATAAAGAGTTTGTGGGGTGGAGGCTTGTTAACTCACCAGGAAAGACAAACTGTTGTCTATGCTGAAAGTAGCAGGCAGCTAACAAGTACAAATCATCCGCAACACACACACATAATGAGAAAAGAAAGACTTGGTTACACAAGCGGCCCTAGTTAATCCTGCTAGTTAAGCATCAGCGAACTACAGCAAATAAGATGAAGATGTTAGCATAATACATTAGGGTCAGTTAGGTTAGTAGACCTTCATAACAAGCACAGAAGGACAAACCGGAGTGCAAAAATGTTACGCTGTAATGAGCGGCATTCTGGGATGTCAGAAGTGAGCTTTTAAATAACATCCCAATTTACTGGGGTGAACAAGACTGACCTGGGAAGTTAAAGCGACTGTCAACTTGGCCCTTAGGGGAGGGGTTGGAGGTTGGGGTGGCGCTTGAGGGGTTGCTCTGACCGAAGGGGGCGGGTGAGGAGGGGGTGGAGGACGTGGTGGAGGAGGGGTTACTACTGGAGTCCAGGTGACTGAGTGATGCAGGGTGGTCCTGATAGAAGGTGCACATAGGAGGTGGATTGAAAAACGATATATAACATGAAATATAATACAAATTAATTTAAAACATCAACATGAAGATTTATTATTTATAAGATTTAAAATATATTTTCCTGGTTAGTTCATACCTTTTTGTTTATTGCCTTTGGTAGCGTTCCAAACTGTTGAGACTCGCTGAGTCTCTCTATCTGGTTGTTTATACCTGACGGGACTGATTCTGTTCTTCTGATCTTGTTAGGTACTAAAAGAACAAATAAAAAAAAATTAGATCATCTGCGGCTTAAGCCTAAAACCATGTAAATGTATTACGGTTTGTTCCAACTTACATGAATCAAATGATATTCCACACTTTATGGCTTCTTTGGTACATTTGTTGTGGCACTTTAATCTAAAACAAGAAAAAGATAAATACAATTATGAGATACTTAAATGTCGGATGCCATTTACCAGAAGGATCCTTGCGTTTTCTTACTTGCAATGTTTGCATTTAACACCAAAGATCATGTTCTTTTTGCACACCTGGCACACCTGAGACAACCAGGACTTGGTGGAAAACCTTGGAGGAAAATTTCACAGGTTTCAACCAAAGCAGACAAAGAAGTACATATGTAAGGATGAAAACAGAATAAAGGTCATACCTGTGTGTGACTTCAAGACGGATGCCCTTCCTCAAAGTTACTGGAGAGTTTCCGTGTGTTGCAATGTTGTCTAAAAACACAACAAAAATAAGAAACAATAAAAATTGTTCATTAATGATGTGATTAAACTCTATTCTGCAGTGCATTTTGAGATAACACTAACTTCCTCGACCCGCAGGGTCTCCCAGGTGAATGGGGGTGTTTGGTAGGATGTAGGGGGACCGTGCTGACAGCAGTGGTGACCGTGACGGCGAGTCGTCCCAGCCATTTACACCTCCGTTCACCTGCACGTTCAGCAGCGGCTTGTTTTTCTTCCCGCTCCTGCACGGCACACAAGACAAAGCTGCATGTGACGTCTTGAATACTAAATGAAATACTGTGGAATTTGAGGCAAGTTGACATTTACACATCTGCCAGACGCTTTTATCCAATGCTATTTGCACTTTCAAGTTATACATTTTTCATGAGTGTTTGATGCTGGATGACATGAATGCAGTGTGACAGGTGAAACTCAATTCATAACAGCTTAACTGTCTAGCATGAAACAACGACCTCCTATTAACAAGAGAGTACATGTTATTTGTACTTTGTACGAAAACAGATCTTTTAAATACCTAGTAAATCTTTTAAAAGAATTTAAAAATCGTACATGTGTCCTATGTTGTGACATAGGAAAATTTTGAAAACAAACTGTTAATATCAAATTGTTTTATATTATTAATATTTATTATATAAAAAAGCATAAGAGATGAATTCTCTTAAATTCTCTTTTTTTCTACATTTTTGCAGTCACACCATAAGACAGATTTGCATATTAGTCTGTTAACTACCCATATACAGAATCTAAAATAGCCTATACACTTTAACTTCGTATAAACACAGAATATAAAATCTACAAGCTTAAACCTACAGAATAAAAGTCCATAATTCCCAGGAAAAATTCCTCTTCATTTCGCAACATGAAGTCAACAAACATGCATCAACATCGCCTTCATTTCCTGACCACATTTTTTTATGCGACCCATAGTCCAAAAATTTGGTAGAAAAATGCAGACATGCAATTTCAGAGGCAAAGAGTTCAATTGAATGTGAAAGTTGTGCAATTCTACACATCTTATCAAGTACATTACTGGATCAGAGAAGGACAGGATAAACGGGAAAGATCAAGTGCCGGAAGCCAGCGAGTCTGAGACCTGACCTCAGCTTCATGCTGACGGGAAAAACAGGGAGCACGTGAAGGCACTGAGGATGTGAGTGGGAATGACTCTGCCCCCCTCAAAATCCTTATGAACATTATGTTTAAGATTGGTTTCTCAAAGAAGCCACATTTATAATCTTCTGTACCTTTAGGATACAAAGCTTTGGAAGCTGATGTTGAGTTTAGCAACATATTATTACATAAAGCTAATATTGTGCAATCTGTTCCTGAAAATTTGCTGGCTTTCCAGACTCATGCAACAGAATTTAAAAATAATGTAAAAATAAACTCTACTGTAAAGTCTACAATAATATGAAATTCATTACAGTAAATATAATCAATTTCAAGTTAAACAAATATTTAAAAAAAATTATTCATCGTTGGCCAAATGGTGATGCCTGTACTGCATTTAGAAAAGGAGTTTCTTCATTTGCAGATATTATCTCTTAAAAGTCACACCCTCTAGATGGAAACGTTCGATTCCCATCACCGCAGTGCATAACTGCATGACTGAACAATGTCGTACAGAGTGTTACGAAGAATCTGACATCATCTTTACAGTATTAGGTTGTGTCAGGAAGGAAACTCTAGACAGAAAGCAGGCTAATGTCCAAATGGATGAACATGTCAAGTAAAGGGATTGAAAATTCGATCATCATTTACTCAACTTCTCATCATTTCAAATCTGTATGCCTTTCTTTCTTCTGCAGAAAAAGATATTTTGGAGAAAGTTGGTAACCGAACAGCGCTGGCACCCATTCTCTTCTATTGTATGGACACAAAACCAATGCAAGTCAATGGGTGCCAGTTACCAACACTCCTCAAAATATTTTCTTTTGTGGTCCGTGGAAGAAAGAAAGTCATACATGTTTTAAATGACAAGAGGGTGAGTAAATGATGGTGGAAATGTCATTTTTGGGTGAACTATCACTTAAAGAGAAAAAATGGGATAATGTGAAAATCTGTAACTCTGTACTGAATTGTATGTGCAGGTACCTCCAAAAATCCAAAACAACGACCACTCCATCAAGAACTCTGACCAAAGGTGAAACTTCTTTATATAAAAAATGCCATAGGCTATATTTTATTCTATATAAAACACATACTTTCCCCTGTATCACACCAAAATTCACACTTGTGGAGGAAATACTGCACTTACTTGTTGGGTGTAGGGTCGTCTATCCGGTTTGCAAGCTGGCTCTGGCTCTTGCTCCGTGTGAGGGTGATGTTGGGCAGAAAGTGTAGCAGCTTGCGGGAGGGTGGTGGTGGGGTTCGTGGAGTCTTTAGCTTGCCGTACCTTTTCTGCGGGGGGGTGGCCGGAGGGGTGGCCATTAGCCCGGAGTAGCGGAGTGTCTGAGAGGATGGAAAAGGGTCTGTCAGCCCATCGCAGTGGGTGTGGACAATCACTGGGTAGTCCGAAGAGGTAAGGGAAGACACCGAGATGCAGGAACGAGGGATGGGCAAGGCATAATGTGTGAGAGGGAGTGGACTGATTGGGTTGGGAGTGTTAGGCCAGACCCGATCGGCACTTCTGTCACGTTGAGCGGGTTCTGCTATCCATGGGATACCTTCTTTCTTAAGCCCTCCTCCTTGAAGAGAAACATGGACAGTTTATTTAAATATGCAATAAGCCTACAGTTAATCTGAGAACACTTGAAGAGCAGGCAGAGAGGGGGGTCAATAGTGACCTGTGTCAGTAGCACTCTTCAGACAGGAGAGGGCAGTGGTGATACGAGAGCACTCCTCACTGCTGGAACCCAGACGCTTCATGGTCTCTTCAACCTTAGCAGTGGACATCTGGAGGAGAGCATCCAGAGAAAGTTTCACAGGGACCGCCTGAGAAAACAAAGAAAAGTTTATGATACACGAGCGGTTTATGACCCAACAAGTAAAAGGTGTATGGATGTTTCCAAAAGTTTGTGCATTGACGGCTCTAGTTGGGCCACATTGTTATCCACAGATCTATATTTGGACAATTTCACGCAAATGTCAGCCTTATCGTGAAATGAAGAAGGATTTTTGTTTATTTATTCCTTTATTTTCCCTACCATGGCAGTAAATGGGGGGTGAGATCAGTTTGGTTACTGACATTATTTCAAATATCTTCCTTTGTGTTCAACAGAACAAAGACATTTATACAGGTTTGGAACAAACAAGGTGAGTAAATGATGACAAATCTTTCATTTTTGGGGTTAATGCCTCAATATAATATAAGTAAAAGCTTCAGGTTACATACATAAAATACTAAAATACCAATTATCAGTTTTAGCCTCATATACGCAGATCGGTGTCTACAAAACCATGATCCAAACAAGTTTGTTGACGCCCCAAATCAACAGAATAGACTATATATATGGACTGGGTGGGAATTCAATCTGACAACTAGAGAAAGGCTCTTTTGACAAGTTTAAGTATAGAACAGAGTGATGTGAAACACTTTGTTTCACACACATGAGCACACCTCTACCTGTGTGGACCTCCCCTACAAGTAAGCATTGCGCATGCCACTCAAATTAGCTTAGTATTGAGTTTGTTTTATCACAGAATGAACTCAAGTGTCTTTAGTTCAGGAGAGCAATGAGTTAGCAGCACAAAGGTTATGGGTTAGAAATAAAGGTATAGGTTAAATAAGTCAATTTGAATAAAATAATCTGCCAAATGCCTGAATGTAAATGAGGCAGAGGAAAGCACCTTTTTGCTTTTCTGGAATCCCCCTGCCGCCAGTAAGACTGCTGGCATCTCCTGGTATCAGAGAATGGTCCAGATTATCCCTCCCTGTCCACCCCTCTGTTTGATTCCTCCACCCAACAACATTCCTCCGCTCTTTGGCGTATCCCTACAGTTCTCCGATTCTCCCTCCAAACACACACACACAAACATTCTCACACGCATGACTGAGAAACTGCCTAGCAACAGGTATGGTTGTGGTCATTGTAATCTCCGTAAGTGGTTCGGTAACCAGACACATAAGACTCATCATTGACAAGATCAGATGAGGAAATGAGAATCTATTTTGATTTGTGATGCATTTGCAGGGTCTTCAGGGTATTAGGGTAAAAGTGTGATATGAAGGTAAATGGGCTTTGTGAGAGCTGTAGTCACTGGCGGATCTATGGGGGGGGCCAGAGGGGCACTGGCCCCAGTAGAAATCTTATGGGCCCCTGAAGTGCTCTGTCCTCTCTTGGCCTATGTTGCCTACGACCAGTGTTGCCAGGGTCGCTATTTTCCCACACAATTGAGCTATTTTGAAAATGCAGTTGCAAAAAAAATTATAGAGATGCGGGTTGCAAGTATTTGGGTTACTTTCATAATGTACTGCGGCCGCCAAAAGGACAAGACCCATTCTCAAAAGTGTGAGGAACGATCATCTGACAGGTATGCTACAGTACAGGGAGCGACACCGGAAGTGACCTCAATCAGAGGGGAAAATATAGCGGTGGTATTAGACAATGCATTCGAATTATGTTTTTACCAATGTTTCGTACATAGGTGCATGTCACGTTGCACAATGAAAGAAATCACACGTGAGTGTACAACAGTTGATTCTTCCGGCTGCCAAATATCACGTTTGAGCAGCGCTATACACAGTCTAGAAAAACTAAAACATTGAGGTGCTTGTACACATTTTACATTATGCAATAAATTTAACCCTGCTTATTAACCCTTCTTAAACAAGTTTTTCCATGTTTTACGGAGAGAAAACTGAGCGTGAGCTCGACCACACATGGGATCTTTTTTAAAGGGACACTCCACCCCAAAATGAAAATTCTGTTATTAACCTTTTAAACACTTTAAAGTAAAAAAAAACACTTAATGGTTCCTGTCACTTTACTTCCCTGTGTCTAAAGCGGCCATTCCCCGCGATTGCATTTTTCAAAACTTTAGTTATTATGTAATATTGCTATTATAGCATAAATAACACCGGAAAAAGGACAAACCTCAAAGTTAAATACCAAGCGAGATATTGTCTTTAACAGAAAGGAAAACGCCAAAAAAGGGGTGAGGTCTTCCTTAGAGAAGAGGAAGAGCCGCTGGAGAAGTGTTCGGTTATCAGAGATTTAAAAATTTTGACTGAGCTACATGCTGAACTACTTTCACTATCATCACATTGCTACAGCTGGTAATAAAAATTCAGCTACACACATTCTAAGATAGCCAACAGTCAAATAACAGCTTCCATGACTTTAACATCAGATTTAAAACCTGTTCTGTGTAATACACTGATATTGTGTGTGTGCGCGCATACCTCAAAAACACTTCTATGAAATGTCCTATAAAGTCCTGCTTGCAGTCTCCTTATCAATCTGCTTGTTTTATTATCAAACTCGGGTCCAATATAAAAAGGCAAATATAACGCTTCTATTATTAGTGATAATATACCCGGTCTGACCTAACCGGTCCGGTGTCATTTCCTTCGCTATAGTAGAAAAAACCTGATTCCTAACAAAGATTGACGTTTCGTATGCACTAGCAGACGCCATTTATACTTCGATCAATCCGCATGTTTTTAACTGATGAAGCTAAATTGGCACCATTGCTATTGTTTATTGCTCAAAGCCAAAGCTTATGAATTCATGTGCATTGAGAGGGGAATCGGCCAATCAAAACAGCTTGAGGAGTGGAACTCGCTGATATGGTATGGGTGAGACATCTTCACACACACACACTCTAAGCGGGGAACCAATCACGACAGACTGGGTCAGCTTTGGCAGTCAAAGCGCTTCGGAAGCGGGACTTTGAAGAAACCAGAAGAAATCCAGTCATTTTGAGAGACAAGAGAGACAGTGGTAGGAGGAAAGACTTGAAATGTGTGAAATATAAAGGTTTGAAAGCTTGAACTTGACGCTTCACAGCCAACCACCTAGTTTATCTTACCGCCCTGACCTCACTCTGTGCCGAGGTCTTTTATTTATTTCCATTTTTATTTACAATAAACACATCAGTTAAGAATGACATGTCGCATACTTATTTTGCTTCTATGATAATTTTTCTGCATATTTTATAAATCCCTTACTGAGAGATAAATCAGAGTTCAACATAATGGAGCAACAGGATTAAAGTTAATCTCGATTTATTGTAAAATTAAACCCTGGATCAAAGGATAATGTAAATATAACCCTGATTATTTTTAAACAAGGTTTAGAATTATAATGGGTTCTTATGCGTTTCTAATGACATGTTGCATCGCGCCGCTCGCCTCCAGTGTAGACACTATGTTACAGTTTAGAGCAATAGAATTCTTAAAGAAACATTTATTTAATCTAGATAATAAGCCTAATCTTTGTTGGTGCAACCCACCCTAAATCTCTGTTCATCATCAGTAGACCTGCATCATTCTCTAACTCATCTGAAGTGTTTTGTTCAGAAATCGGGTAGCGCCAGCAGCAATTGATAAATGAAAAAGAATTGTGCATTTTACTTGGCCCCTTCTGTAAATTCTGGCTCCAATGTTGCCCCTGCTTTTAAAGATCCCCCACTGGCTGTAGCTACAGTATCGGAGTGGGTCAGCAGTTCTTGGCCACCATTGACTACCATAGTAGGTTTATATTTTCTTTGTACTGTTGATCACCAGAGACAATATTTTGAAGAATGTAGGAAAGCAAACAGTTCTGGTTCACTTTTGACTACCATTGTCATTGTCAGTGGTAGTCAATGGTGGCCAAGAACTGTTTGGTTACATGCATTCTTCCAAATATCTTTCTCTGTGTTCGTCAGAACAAAGAAATGTCAAACAAAATAAATGACTAAATTTAAAAACAGAATAGGTTTGGGAATTATGAATTAGTCAACAATAAAAAGTAATCGATCACTAAATGATCACGTCGATGGCAGAGGTCTGTGATATCAACATTTAGGTAAACATGTGTGCGTCTGTGGGAAACAAGGAAACAATGCCCATCAAAAACAAGTCAAACAACCTTTTAAAAGGCATGCATGGCGCTCGGGGGAATGGAAATCTCCCAGCATCCTTGTGAACACTTCCTTTCTGGAAAAACACCATTGAGATCATCACTAGAAACATAGCGGCTTTCTCCAACTATCACCTCTCAACAAACATGACCAACTTTCTGTCCAATGCAAATGTACAACTGGGAGAGTAACAAGGAAAGAGCAACATAAACAATGTCAAAAATCCTTTAAAGCCATTTGTCCAATACATTTATTTGTTTTTTATTTAACAATTCAGGAACCAGAAGCACTAAACGATAAAAGAACTACACCTGCACAACATGGGAGTTTAACACACCTGTTGCTTTTTTCTATACGGTTTGTGTCCATCTGAGTTAATAAGTACAGTATGTGAATTACGGCGTTAAAACAGGCAAGCCAGGGCAGGAGCAGGTGAAATGACACATACCGATACCAAGGTGATGTCTGGACATGCCTCCTACCTGAGTTTATTAGCTGATGTAACACAGAGAGTGATGCTTCAAACATATACCCAACCACACACAGCTTGTGTACACCGCTTCCAAACAACCAAACAAACACACACACACTCCCACCCACTCAAATACAATCACCCGGGAGAGTTCCTTTGACAAATCATTAATCACAAACGACTGTTAACAGCGATCGGCTGCGGTTCCACCCTGTCTGTTAACACAGTTTCACATGAAACTACAACCAAATGCCTCGTATCAAATAAATAAAGCAGAGACGCAAAAATTACAAAACCCACACACCTCATCTATGGAATTTAGATGCGATATCTCTAAAAAAAGCAACACTAGAAGAATTTTCTGTTCTATGTCTATGTTTAAACATAGCACTTGATTTCTGCTGTTGCTTAATTGACTTCTAGCGACTCTATGACCACAGAAGCATTCAGCCCTACTTGCATGCAGGCAGGAAACCAGAAAACCCCAAAAAAAGACAAAACAGTTGACACAATGTTTAAAAGGGAGACATGAAGCAGTCAAGAAGACCATACCATGAGAGACTGAGCGCTGAAGTCGTCCTAAATCTCATATCACAGAAATAAAAATGTTGAATCTCCCCTCAGAACTCAAACACACTGTGGGAGCTGCAGTGCTGCACCCTTCCAAACCAAACTTCCCCTCTCCAACCCACCACGTCCCTCCTCCCTTTCCCCGCTGTTCCTCCCTCTATCTCTCTTTCCTTCCTGTGAACATGCCTGGGAAGTCTCGGTGCGCCTCTGGACCCTCCTCCCGAGGGCACACATTTCAGGAATCATTACACGAAGAAATTTGGGTACATAATACTTGCATATTTACATAGAACCATTTGTATTTATGAATACGCATAAAATCTATTTGCAATGCTAAAAATATGTGTGGGTTTCTCCAATTCGCTCCTTTATATATAAACATTCATTTGAATTCATTTGAATTTATGTGTCCACGAATACCCGTATTTGCATTTAAGCAATGATAAACGGTCTCTTTACATGACATCATGAAGAGCAAATGACATCATCAGGCTCTTCAAAGGGGGCAAGTTTAAAAGTTCTATTATAATTTAACTTTCATAATTTTTGAGTGTTTGTTGTTGATCTCCTCATGAACAATGCAACACAACTGTCTCTTTAAGACTATTATCTACACATGCAAACAAACGTCAGATGTTTTATGAGACTTTCTGTGTAACGGAGATTAATGAGGGTGATCTTTGTCTTTTTTCCAGCCTATTCTTTTTCTGTGACCTGTCAACATGCGTTTGGTGCATGAGGGATTGTCCTGGGTAATGCGACAGGCCACATCAGAAGAACAAAGCAAGGCAAGATCGGGGCAGAGCACAGGAAACAGAGCTCTGGTTGAGATTGTCTGTTTTTTCTTTCCATCTCTTTCTCTCCACCAGAAGGAAGACCTTGTTCCATTAGATTAACAGGATGTGTTACCAACAAAAAATGACTCGAGCAACTGCTCCACCCTATGACCTTTAGACTTAGCCGATAGCTAACCCATGAAGGCATGTTTTTTGGTGACATAAACCCCGATGTTCCAAACCTGGTTAACTTTATGAAAGCATTATATCCCACTCATATTCCATGTCAGCTATAAAATGCAACAACATAATCAATTAAATTACAAACAATAATGGCTGGAGGTTTATGATTGTTCCTACAACAACACTTAACTCCCAATGAGCCTTGGGAAAACCCACCAGACTCTTCCAGCTGTGCCACACAACAAGCGGGTGAGTCCTATTAAATTGTACAGAACTATGAGTAAGCAAAATTATATTAATAAATAAAATAAATATTATTAGTGCAGTATTTATAGAATATGGTCTGACAGATATTTTAGATATGATAACAAATATGATCAGATATGGTTGGATAACTTAAAAATTAAAAACATGATTTTTGACAACTTAAAAAATAGTAATCTGTTACTCCTCATATGTATATAATTTCATACAAAAGTACAATTTGGATACAGTAGAGTTAGAAGTATGACATCAGATGTGACCGATACAATTTTGAAATCAGATAATTATCATATCCTGCGTGGTTACATTTTGCATTTCTGTTAACTTTATAAATATGCAAGAAATACACACGAAACGCTGCTCTCCATAGGGTTTCCAGGTAGTTATACATCGGGAATCTCTAGTCACGCCTATGTAAAATACCTGCTGGGGAAAATGTCCAGTAATGTAAATCACAACGACTGATTATGCCGGCCAACAGGAGGAACAGCATTCCTCGGCTCTTCCTGAGAAAACACTATCAGGGTCGACCGTATCCCATCACAGTGTTAAATGCCGGGGCCATTAGACTCCCTACTGTCCTCTCAGAGAGGGTTCGGCCCGCCGTGTGTGTGTCCTTTCACATGCATTCATGCATTCCTGCCATGTGAATCACACGGTGGCAGCCTGGTGTGACAAGTTAAAGTACGACCTTACTGAGTAAGTGTTTCCCAGGTAATGCTGGGTCGCAACCTAATGTTCTGAAGGGGTCGTAAATTGCATAAAAGCGAAAACATACATTTTGAATATGTTGTTGACATGCCAATCAAACAAAATCTTCCGTCACCAGATGATGACACCATTAAAACTAAACACTGTCCAGGGGAAAGAAAACTAAGAATAAGTTATTATTAATCAGTGAATTGTTTGAAACAACATAGCTTTTTCTCACTATTTTATATTTATTATTATAAATTATTTTATAAAAAATGATTTATTAATGAATTATTTACTATTTACACAATTATTTACGTACTGTGTTGGGTTACCAAAGTAAATTCTAAAGCAAACCAACCATACAAGACCACAGGCACACAAAGACAAAAAGAAACCAACCGTTGTGAGAATACAACAGCGGGGCGAGTATTTCCAGACATTCGATTAAATAAATAAGAAAGCTGGAGGACACATAATAACCAACACATCTCTCAGAGGTCATGCTGTCCTACCACAATGACCGAAGTTAAGCAGACGTCTAATCAGGGACATGACGCAAAATGACCCCCCGCTGGTCCCCCTACTGGGATAAACTGGCTCTATTTTTACCCTTTTCGTTCTTCAGTCTTGTGTGTTCTGTTTATTTCCCTGTTTGTCTGATCCGTGTCTAATTAAGCCAAGCCAGTCTCCATGTCTGCCTGGTGATCATGAGTGTGGTTCTGTTCGGATCAGCTATGAGTGTATGACAGCGAGAAGAGAAGAACGAGGCAGACTCGCTTTGGAAATGTAAAAATAGACTGGCGGGAGAGTTTTGACACAGTGGCTTACGCTGCACATTCTGAGCTTTGGAGTGGGATCAGGTGTGTGGATCCACAGAGGGCTAAAATTCCACAGAGAGCCAAAGCACTGAGCTTGCAAAACATCTTCCCACTCCTATCCGAACCGCCAAATAAATATTTTTCATTCTTTTACAAAGCATTCATTAAGGAGAAGATAAAGAATGGGTCTAGTTTGACTTGCATGCTTTAAATGTCTTTAAAGTGTTTCTTTTTAGCCAAAACACTGGGCAAACTATATTGCAAGTACATAATTGCTAAATAGCTTTGCTAGGCAGAGACATAAACCAAGTAAAGAATTGTTTTGCTAATAAACTCACTACTACCTTTGTGCATTTTAGCATGACTTTAATAACATCAGCGATCATAACGATGTGTTTTACAATAATGTTGTAATCTAAATATACAGAACTGTTACAACCGTGTTTAATAAAAGGAGAGGTCATTTGCAAAAAAAAACTCTGTTGTTAAAAAATATTTTCCCTTTTTCAAACGGCAGTTGGGATGTTGTCATTAAGTAATAATAACTAAAATAATATAAAACCAATTTTCTACTCTTCAAATATATGAACAAAACTTGGATGTTAATTGATGCATGGCATTGTGAGGGACAAGACAGCTCAAGTTAAAGGCAATAAAGAATTCGGTAAAAAAAAGCATACACGGTACCTCTATGAGGTCTGGCCTGAGGTTGATGGTACAGAGCCAGTATTTGAGGTGCGGGTAAGAGTCCAAGACCAGCGGTCTGTCACACTCTGGAACGCTGTGCTTCCACTCCAACTGTTTACTGATGTACTTCACCAGCTTCACCTGTAGAGAGCGGTCACACACACATTCAGACTTACACAAGTCATTACCAACTATTTGGTTTATAATCAGAGGAAGACATTTTTTCCTTCAAAATAAACACAGTTTGGTAATTTTGTCCTGTAAGTTAACTTAAATTATAACAAAACACTTTAACACTGTAACACTTTAAGGTTGTACGTTATCATTACCTAACATGGATTAGCCAACATGAATTTACAATGAGCATTATAGTTTTTAATCATTTAATAATCTTTGTTCATGTCTTTACAATTATTCGTTTCAATTGATTTCAATTTTAAAGATGCATTTGTAAAAGAATATACTATGACATAGTGCTGCAGATATTGTTCCATGTTAGTTTATGTTAACTAATGTTAAGAAATTCAACCTTATTTTAAAGAAAACCATATTTGTAACATTATATGTTAATAACTTTTTTACTTATCACTTTTAATGAAACATCACCTTTCTTTTTCATTGGGGAATAAACTCTCTCAGAAACAAACTAACTTGCAAAATATGTAAGCACAAGCAAAAACGGGAAAATCATTCACATATCAAACATGATACAATACTAATAAAATAAACACATTTAGAAGAAATTAGATGTTTAAAAATAACAAACTGTGAAAGGCGTGACACTGCATACTTGTGACACGCCAATGACGTCAATATAACAATAGGATTCAAATGTCACGGCATGTGTTTCACAGCATTCTGAGAACATTAAAAAAATACCCTTTTCAATGCGAGTATACGGATACCGTACGAGATCTAAGCGGAGATGCTAATAATGAAGGACAGGCGAGCAAAACGAACAGTTTCTCTCAGCTTTCATGTCTGCAAGTGAGCTTAGCATGCAGAATGCACAGAGGAAATCCCCACGACGTGTGACTTCATTGTAAAAGGGGACATGATGAAAATGTGTATGTGGTGTCAGCAACAACCGAGCAACCACTTTGCAAACACTGTAAACACACCATGCACACAGACACTTATTTCACCTTAAATGCGTGCCAGTTACATGCATCCTATTATTTTTTTCCATTGCTAGACTGATAGAACAAGCCAAATGCATTCAAAGCTTTGAAGACTAAGCCCTTTCATACAGTGTCTCCCTTTGTGGGTCTAGCGGTCCCTAAGCAATAAACAGGACTGACTATAAATAGACACCGGTTATCATGGTAAGGTCTGGACTCTTTCTCATGGGGGTGTCTGCTACGCCGCTATGGTAACCCTGACTGCAGCCGGCCCCGATGTGACATCATGGAGCAGGTTAGCATAAACCACCACACACACCTGCTTTATAAGGTTCAAGATCAAACGGTTTGACACAGCCACAGCTGCGAAACGCCGTTTCAGCAGTTATATCAATAAGAAAAAACATTTTGATAAGTGCTAAGGTTCATTTGACTAAACTTCCTGACTAAAACATGCGTTGCTTGAAACATAAATATCATGCTACATTTATTGGTAAACAAAATGCACATTTGCACCTAATAAATGTATTCCGGACTATTTTTTTTTCAGATTTACCTTAAAGGGATAATTCACCCAAATATGAAAATTCTGTCGTTGAATAAATAATCTCATGTTATTCAAAACCTATTTTGTGAAAATGGTTATGAAAGTTGTTTTGTCTCCATACAATGGAAGTCAATGGGGTATCTTCAAAATATCTTCGTTTGTTTTCTGCACAAGAAAGAAAGTCATACAATGGCATGAGGTTGAAACTTTTTGAATTTTGAATTATTAACTTTCTTAACCTTTTTTATCTCTCTATAGTTTTCCTGTAAAAATATTTATATTTAAAGGATATGTTTTGACTTAATGCTTCTGGCAAATTGGATTTTCGTTTTGTTGCATAAAACTCAATATAAGCAGACACAGTAAATATTAATACATTTATTTCAAAACACATTTCCTGACGATATGAAGTAATATCCTGAGCAGACCTTTATTTTTACGGCTCCCAAATGATTAAATCGCAATTAATCACATCCAGAATAAACGATTGTGTTTACATAACATGTGTCTGTGTACTGTTCATATTAAACTTGCATTTATAAAAACATACACTCTTTCTCAATGTTTGCTTGTTTGTGAAAAGGAGAGAAAGAAGAAATTACTGAGAACAGCATAACACATAATTTCCATTTGATACATTGACCACAATTTTTTTACAGAATTACAAGTTCTCTGCAAGAGATACTCTGTTGACTTAAAGAGCCGTGGTAGGTCACTGTGGCAAATAATCCTGCACCTGTAGCCCAGCAACCAGCCACCTGTGGAGCTTATTATCTACTGCCATTTCTATCTCAATATAAGGTCACTGCACTGGAGTGGCAGCTGCAATAATATAACACCCTCCACGCATGTAATTCAACTAAATCTTCAATATGAGACAAGACCGCAAGTTTAATACCTCTCCAATCAAGTAATTTGAACTTTATCGTCACCTCGACCAGAAAATCCACACGTCTCAGAGATAGCGTGGTCTTCAAAAGAGGACAGGAGCAGCATATCATTAATGTTTCAGCAGCTCTATAGCAGCCTTGGAAGGTCCGCTGGCTCATTTCTCCAGGTTCTATCTGAGAATGCCCCTGAGCTGATTTGATGCATCGGCCGGCCACAAGCATACCTCAAAAACAAGAGAGTGTTACCTTGCACCAGACGCAGCCTGGCACAACATGCTGTATTCAATGGCTATCTCTCCTCTCATCTGCTGTCTCTATTACACTTCTCAAGGGGTTGGAGTATGCGGCAGGGAAGACCGGTATTCATCCCCACCTGTTAAACTAAAGTGCCTGGATAGAAATGAGCCACCTACTTCATTGTGGAAAGAGAGATAAAAACTATACGGTATTGTAACTCAACCTATATAGTTTTGTTACAATTCGAATTTTGTGAAGGATCTATTGATATTAATGCAATATAATATCCCTAACTATGTCTTCAGATGTGTATAAAGACCTTACGTAATGAAGTGTTATGTTTTTATTACCTTATTATTAACTATTTCCATCTACATAATAAGGGATGCACGAACTAGTAGACACAAATGCTCTTACGGGACATTTAAAGCTTAAAGCTGACTAGTCTCGGGTCAAGACAAGAAGACAAGTGTTCCTGGCATATGGGTGTCTGGAGGTAGACATGTCATTTTGTGATGTAATCTTGTTTCTATGGCGGTTTCACATTAGTACGGTTTGTTTTGATGATGTGAACGCAGTCTTCCAAACCCGGGTACTCTCCTCCGAACTGTACCCGAGACTGCAAAAAAAGGTAGGTTTGGGGTGTGGTTCAAGTGAACCCCAGTACACTTCACTGCTGATACGAACGCAATCTACCAAATCGCGGAAGTGAACCGCTTTTAATGACGTACTATTTAGTCAAAATGTGTGCTTGTGTGTGTGTTTCACTCACTTTTCTGATGAGCGTGACTAGCGCACTCCAAGCAGAGAGCTGCAGTACATTCATAAGACAGACAAAAGTGCCGATCAAAACTAACGGTTCAAAAACATGTATAAAGTGAGCAATGTTATGCATTTTGAAGCCTTCTCCTGCATCGTTGTTCAAAGCGACAAAGTAAACACCTGCAGGGTTGAGGACCAAAAAATATATAATATTTGCCGGGGGAGGGGGGGCGAAATTAAACTAGTTTTTGTACCAGGCAATCGAACTAAATGTGATCCCAACCTTATATGCACACAGCCTTACTGAAAAATATTTTTTATTTTTATAAGATTAATCAATTACTACTGACTTAAAGCAGATTACCGTTGCATAAAACGAGTCACAGTTGTAGCAGATGATGAGGTAACCATAGACTGTGTTGGAGTGATCCTGTTACACACTGTGTTACCAATACAAGTAAACCCGGTTCTTTGTTTCTGACAACATAAAGGCATAAGTGATAATCCAGGTGAGGAGGGTCAGATGGTAATAAAACACTCAAGGTCACATAAAAACATTACTTTAAATAGAATCAAAAAAGCTTGCTACAAAAAAAAGAGCAAGCGTGAATAACATAAGGCAAAGAAAAATACACAAAGAAAAAGTGCGTGGAACATAAACCATGAGAAAAAAAACACAACAGGACAAGACTGCTGTGAAACCGCATTGGGGATTTCCTGATATCAACCAACACTTGTGTGCTGCAAGGTCTACGCTCCATCGCATCTAATGGGCCTCGTGGTAATGCGTTAACTTTCCATCCACAGAAGCGCAGTGCAAATGCGCCTCAAATAGCCTTTGATGAGCACTCACTCTGTCGAGCAAAGACACGCATTTCCCAGAAACCAAAACTGAGACGGTAAGGAGCCGGTGTTTTCCCCTGATCTCTCCTCTGATAAGGATACTAGACAGCAATCGATAATCTGGAAAGGCATCAACCAGGAAATTTTGCAATTTAGGATTGGCATGCATTTAGTCATTTACATTTAGTCATTTAGCAGACGCTTTTATCCAAAGCGACTTACAAGTGGGGTGAGCAATGGAAGCAATTGGGACAGCATAAGGACAACAAAAGCATAAGTGCAATCAAAAAAGAAGACTGGTCTCATATAACCTAACACAGCATACAGAGCCAAGTAATTTTTTTTTATAACGAGTAGAGAACAAATAGAAGTCAGAACGGATCAGTCAGATGTTGACGGAAAAGATATGTTTTTTCAGACGTTTCCTAAAGATGGCTACAGTATCTGCAGATCTTGTAGCAGCGGGCAGATCATTCCTCATAGGTGGAACCGATCCGGAGAAGGTACATTGCTTCTCTAAAGAAGCTGAGTTTGTGTCAACAACGGGTTAATGAGCAGTGTGGCCATAAATCACAGATCCACAGCGTATTTAATGATCTTGTAGTTAGTAATAGGCGACAAAGCAAAAAGAGGAAATTGGGTTACAGAAAATAAAAAAATTGAGAGCAACCTTCCATGTTTCAAATTAGTTAAGCTGCAGGAGCCATAAAGATAAAAATCCACCAGAGTTTGAGATGCATGCATAGCGTGTCGCGTTAAACATAACCTGCAATGACCATTTTCCGTCAGGTCTTCAGGTGGGGAAGACCCGTTGAACGCAACCTCACTGTTGCAGCCAGGGAAAGCACCACATACCCAGCAGCACAAACGCGTCACTGTCGCTAAACTGTGTTATCGCAGGTCACATAATTAAAGATTTCTAACCGCCATATTACTCAAGTCCTGAGAAATGATCAGACAAAAATAAGTTAGTCTAGTGACCTCCTAACCAGACTGAAGGTTCTCAGACTACATATGAACAGATACATTTCACAGAAATGTGCAACATGGTCGTAAATGTCAACTTGAATGCACATCATCAAAAGCACGGCATGATTATTGGTGAGGAATTTATGGTCTGTCAGACACTGCGTTTTTGCTGCATTTTTGTCAGACCAGCTAAACCTGTTTACAGGTGTTTCTAAAATACAGTTTTCTTACGGATACATTTTATTGTACATACACATTTAACTCAAGACACAGAATGTATTTGGTTAGATCTGTAGAAATCCTGTAAAGGACATTAAGTGCTGGGTGGCATCGAACTGAAGAGTTTAAAGTGACATTTCACCCCAAAAAAATAATTCTGTCGTATACTTACACTCATGTCTTTTTAAAAAAGAATGTTGGTAACTGAACAATGGCGGCCGGTATCCATCAAGTTCTTTTGTATAGACACAAAACCTACAGGTACCGCTGTTGCTCGGTTACCGACATTCTTCAAAATATCTTCTTTTGAGTTCTGCAGATAAAAATAACAAGGTGAGGGAGTAAACAATGACAGAACATCATTTTAGGGTGAACAATCCCTTTAAGTTTACGCTTTGTAGAAAATTATCTCAAACAGTGGGCAATACTGCAGAACTCCAAAATTACAGGCTGACTTTTTTAAATCCCCATTAAATCACAATTTTGGCTGTTAGGATGAATGTGTAAGGCTTAAGATTGAATATCTATAAACTAGTGTGGCATATTATAGTGTAAAACATCCCAGGATGTTTTTGTGTTCATACAATGAAAGTGAATGGGGGCCAGTGTTGTTTCGCTACCAACATTCTCAAAAAATGATTTGGTTTTCTGCAGAAGAAAAAGACATACACGTTTGAATTGACATGATGATGAATAATGAATTCAAAAATTGGGATGAACCACTCATTTCAGGGTAAAGTGTTCACATACAGTGATTTGCAAATACAGCGTGACCAAAAGTCAATAATTGGCAATGAAAGTCCAATAGGAGTGCAGACTACAGACACCAACGAGCAACCAGCTATCAGTCTTGACATCTTAACAAGAACTGCGTCCAGACAGAAACAGAACACTCTCTAGTAATTGTGTAACGTGTGTTTGTAGGACATCTGCTAGTGGCCAGGTCTGCATCTGTCCCCCTGTCTAGATCAAACAAGAGTGAAGTATCTTCTTTGTTCCACCAGCGAGACAGATAAAGGAGACGTCATAATGCAAACCGCCTGTCTTCTCCAATATCCACAAACACACGCGGTCTACACACTTTATCCAGAGCGCCTGATGTAACTCTACCTCGATGCAATACGGCCCGCCGCTTGCAAGCTCATTGTTGAAGCCAGGAGAGGCTAAAACGCATTGCCTGGACTTTCCACCACCTTTGTTCTTCGAGCCTTTATTGCATGTGCTCCGTCTGTACAAAATGCTTTGTGGAGTTGCGGCATAACGGGATTGTATTACACGGGGTCAGATTCACTTTCTCAATCCGTCCCCCAATCTAGCTCACCAATCACAAGTTGTCTGATAATTTTATTTACAAGACATCTCCCATGCGTATGTGAATGGCTAAGTATAGCACCAGCAACAATAGTGCATCACCATTACGCCTCAATCTTTCCAAAAGACCGGGGAAGACGAGCCCCTAACCAGAAATTCTCAGCTGCCCACCACAATCACTCAATGTCTCCATAGGAGCAGTAGACAGACAGCTTTCCACAGGAATTCAATTAGATTTATCGACAGGGATCGAAACAACTGGACTTCAGAATCATCTCTCTATGCTTTGTCTTGAGATCTGCGAAAATAAAGATTACAAAGGATAACAAAGCGTGACCAGAGACAGCAAATGAGAAATTTGCATTAGCCTGTCAATGGTTACATTACTGTGTAAATGGTGTTATGATTATCACAACAACACTACCCAACCCGTGGAAGGCCATTGATGAACGCTGAGGTTCACTGTGTTATGTTACAGGTTCAAAATGGGAGTGGGAAGGGAATTCCGCGCTACAGTCAGGATGAGCCGGTTCCCAGTCTCCACCCTGCTGACAAGAGTCAAGACCATTTCGTAAGGCATAAAAGCGATTACATAACTACACGATGACATCACAGCTGAGGCACTCCTCAAAAATAACAAGACAGCGTATGGGGACACGGTGAGGAAACGCAAAGCAACAATCGTTAACTGTCAAGCTCGGAAGGTTGAGCAAAACGTGAGTCTTCTTTTGTCATGGACCTCAACCATCTCCTCCTTTGAGAACTTAAGCCGTCCATTGAAAACACAAATCGACTTTGGCTTCTGCAGGTGTGTCATGAAAATGTAACCTCACCTCATGGACCACTGTGAACATTTTGTTCATTCTGTGAACTGCAAACAATATTCATTCAACAATATGTTGTTTTTATTTGCATTGATTTTGCAGAAAATTAAAACTGAATAAACAGGTCAAAATAACAGAAAAGATGCTCTGTATTTTTTCAGACGTCTATTACTGCAAAAAAACAGTTCATATTCACTTTTAAAGAATACAACAGTAATATTTGTACATTGTCCATTTAGGAAAACTTCGGGATTATTCTTTTATGTGACGTATTCATGTGTCTTGTAATGCCGTCAGTCTTTCACATTGCTGTTGGATGACTTTGTGCTACTCCTGAGGTTTGATTCTTTGAAATTCAACAGACACTGACTGGACTGGAATGACAACAATACATCTAAAAATACTGATTAAGTGGAAATTTGGAATGGTCTCTAATTTTGCAGCTGATCACTTAACACAATGATCTACCCATCTATTTACAGAAAAAAAACAGAGGATTATATGCTCTACATATTCATTTTTTTTTTACTATTTACTATTTAGCATTTAAGTTTATTGCTTGTAATTGCAGTCCACTGTTTGGCCCGGGGCCAATGCATCTTATTCCATGTCACATATTTTAGGCTGTGGTTACAGAGACACTTTCGTTAATAATGAGCGACAAGAAACTTGACATGTCCTGACATGAGGGAGCGCTATTTCTGAACTTCACCGTGAGAAATACACAAAGCCTCTCCTAAAATTCTATTGAGAAAATAGAACAGCATCTCCTCCCACACTCCTAAACAAGCAGCAGAGCCATTGCATTGTGGGTACTATTACCTGTGTCTGTGGGGACCAATCGCCAAACTGTCTGAGGCGAATAGTTTCACGATAATTTAAAATAAAGCATCCGTAGAATCACGGATTTCTACAACCAAACAGAACACATTTATTGATTCAAAGAAGCTCGATTAACCTCAACTTAACACAAAACCATGTTCGGTTCATAAATCCTATAATAAAGGAAATAATGACTCAACCAACTTAAGATTTCAGTTCACTTCTGTGGGAGGGTTACCAAGTGTTTCAATACCTGCATCTGGTTTGGTTAAAAATAGCACAAACACTCCCGTGTCATATGCACCTCTTATTTGCAAAGCTTGACTGCGGATCACAGGCTGTTTAACATAGGACATATAACTTCAAAACCAGCTATAGGACTTTTACGGGTTTCCTTATCTGCAAATGACTGTTGAACATTGCTCAACACTAAATTATTTACATTTGTCGTCCGTTGCAAAATATCAGATGTTGCCTTTTAGAGCATATTACCATTTTTGAATGCACACTGTACACCTTGACAAAAAAGTTACATTAGGAGGGAGGGGATAGGCAGATGCACCCTAGATAGTCACTTCAAGAACCAGGAAGTAAGAGGGGGTTTCCATGACCCTATTATTTAAAATATACAAGTCAACACGTAAAGAACAGGGCAATGTCAAATTATTTTATTAACATCTTAGTTAAAAAAAACAATTCCTACAGTATGCATTATTTGCAAACATATTTCCCACTTATGAAGTTAGCAAAGTTTGTGCTCTCACAGTGCATTACCTCTAAAGCGCGGATCTCGTGTTGGGTCAGGTCGTTGGATGCCGCGCACTTGGTCCGGAGCCCTTTCAGACTGGAGATGGAGATCTCGATCAGGTTCTGGATCAGTTCGCACTGGTGAAGCGCGTCCATACCTGCGTCCAAACGCTCCTCATCACTCGTGACCATGTTTCCATCTTTGCCAGGGACTCTAGTATCCATTACTCGGCATTGGAACGGCTTGAGGGGCATGGACTCCAACCACAACAAACACTAGTCCACAGACATGTTTGCAAGCGCATTGGGACTAAATGGAGGTGACGCTCCTACTTTACGCAGTTATGTGTCAGTTCAGAGAACACACATACTCCTTCAACAACGTCAACTGGTTTGACAGCCAGCGGGAGCGCGTTGTCAGCTTGTTCCGCCTCAATCGTTGTCT
This sequence comes from Triplophysa tibetana, assembly GCA_008369825.1. Classification (NCBI taxonomy): domain Eukaryota; kingdom Metazoa; phylum Chordata; class Actinopteri; order Cypriniformes; family Nemacheilidae; genus Triplophysa; species Triplophysa tibetana. The sequence goes on from CM017917.1 coordinate 15,204,761, forward strand.
CACCCTCTCTCCCCTTTAGAAGAAGCGCAGAGTGCTTCAGGCTCCGTCAGCTGTTTGAAGCATCGTTTGACGCGTTGCATTGCGGGAAATTGAGTTCTCCGTATGCGTTGGAATATGTATCGTGGGTTTTGTTCTGTATTTTTCGAGGTGAGAGAAATTGCCCCTTACTTTTGGTGAAGATAGTCCAAAGTTTATGTTAGAAAGTTATACTAAAGTCACTTTGCCTGGTAACGAAGATAAATGGGCACGCATGTTTAATAATACATCATTTTACAACACTTTGTATTGGAAGTTGTTTAGTTCTTCAAATCTTTTGTTCTACTTTCTCGTGTTTACTCAGAGATACAATGTTTCCATTATGTCATAAATGCAATTTGTGGAAGGCTTGGAAAAACATGAGTGAGTAAGTGTGTGTGTGGGTGCGTGCGTGCGTGCGTGCGTAACTGGTCCTCAGATAAAAAGTGCGTATGCTTTTATATGTTTGAACGTGTTTAGCCTTAAATATCTATACAGATCTGATTTTATTTAGAATATTCAAAAACATTATCTTAACATCCCAGTTACGTTTATATCATTCAGCTTCTCCTAGAAAAAAACGCATTGTGGCTGTTTACAGGTTGCTTGTTCTCTTCCCACTCAGATGAGAGAAGAGAAGCTGTAGACTTTCCATTGAGTTATGACATGTTGAGAACCAAATTGTCATTGCGTTGTCACTATTATGTCAACATATATAGTCATACACAAAAACAAGAACTTGGCAGTTGAGAATTGATGAAAGTAATTGTTACATAATACTACTGTAACACATGAGAATGAGATCAGGTGTAACATGGTATGTTTTGGTAGAGTAAACCTCATGCATAGCCGAGCTGCAGGCTCGCACTTTCCCATGGGAAAATTTCCTCTCCTCCAAGTTTGCCAAGAGGGCAGTAGGAGACATAATCTCCACATGGACAGTAATAAAGACTGAAGCCAAAAAAGAGTCTGTGCATTGTGAAGGGTCTTTAAACAGAGAAACAATCGGGACCGCTGTGCACAGCTAATAATGCACACACGTTTATTTTGACAGTAAACATGTATTTCAGGGAGGTGACAGGTGCTTGATAGTTTGGCATACCAGATGAAATGCTTACTGCCTAGTCAACTAGTAATCCCCCCAGTCTCTTCAGAGCAATGACATGGCAGAACAGGTTAGGCTGAACAGAGAAAGAGAGAGAGAGAGAGAGAGAGAGAGAGAGAAAGAGAGAGAGAGAGAGAGAGAGAGAGAGAGAGAGAGAGAAAGAGAGAGAGAGAGAGAGAGAGAGAGAGAGACCCTCTGTTAGATAAGATTAAGTTTTATCAGCAATATAATTGTACCTGTCAATATATTTCCCAAAATGTATTCATTCTAAATGAATTTATATAAAAAATGTACAAACACCATTTGTTTATCGCATTCACTATATCATATAAATCATAATACTTTACTAATGGCGCATCAATTACAATTTGAGTAGGAACATAACGCCCCCTATTGGAAAATAAATGAACGTAAAAAACTAATTTACCATTATTTTTCCCAGACGATTTATATTTTTTATATAATGCACGGTCGACGTTTAAGATTTTACTTGCTTCAGGCATTTCACATGACTGTACAATATGGACACGTGCTGGTGTGGTATAGTGTTTGATGCCACAATAAGGCAGGAAGTGAATCATAATTACAAAAGAATTTGGTTGACAGGAAGTTGGGACAATCGAAGGAAGGCTGAAAAGTACATAATACATTTATCAGCTTAACTCACTATAAGGATCTTTGAAACTTTAAATATACTGACAAAAAGCAGTATGCATATTCATTCTTAAAAAGGGTGCTTCAAAAGATTCTTCGATGACATAAAAACATTTTGGTTGCATAATGAACCTTTAACATCTGAAGAACCTTTCTTTTTCACAAAACATATATTATAAAAACGTAAGAAAGAGATGTTCTTTTAAGAACCTTTGACTAAACGGTTCTTTGCGGAACCAAAATGATGCTTTATATGGCATCACTGTGAAGTACCTTTTAAGCACCTTTATTTTTAAGAGTATAAGGCATCACTGAAATCATTTTAGATCTTCCTTTCAGTGAACTCCGTGTTAATAATTTCAAGCAATTTGACCAATTTATTTCACAGCATGTTATTGCAGCACTATTTGGGAAAATGCAATGGTAGTTGACCAGCAGTAGTGCACATGAAACAGGTGTGTACACATTAAGTATTTCTATTTTCCACATGTATCTTTTAATATAATTTGTTAATAATTCTGTAACCATTATGAATCGTGTTCCTGTGGCTTTTTGTGCTAACAAGCATACTGATAAAGTAAAATAGCTAAAAGAAAATGCGCAATACGTCGGTTCGGATAGTGTCTTCTAAATGAAAATTAAATATTATAGGCCTAATGGTTTATTATTTTGTTAGATATAGAAATAAAAATCAAAGACATTTTTAGAATTCACATTAATATCTATAAATGTTCACATTTTTCCGATTGTTTATTTTTTTCCTGGATCCTTATATTTGTTCGTTTTAAATACATGGGGAAATTTCATTTACTGGGTAAAATATTCTCCAGAGAAAGAATTTATTGCAAGCTGTGTGTCCACTCTTGAATGAAAGTCATAATGGTCAGACAAACAAGAGGCGCTAGAGGGCGCTCTCATATTGTACAGATCAACTCAAAAGGCAGATTGAAAGGCTTTTGTTTTTCCAGAAAAGTTTATTAGGGTTCGAGCCCGAAGGGCTAGAAACCTATTGTATTTGTGGGTTTTATTATTTATTAAAGAAATTCAGTTGTATTTAAAGCAGTATGAAATGTGACATTGGTCTTTATTGATCCTATTGCTTCTATTGTTTACCTCATGTGTAAGTTGCTCTGGATAAAAGCGTCTGCTGAGTGACTAAATGTAATTGTATTCGGAATATAAATGATCTAATCGCCATTACGTCTCTTAGATGGGACATACACAAATAATTTATCAACTGCAATGCAAGAATTTAAGTCTCTTTTTGAAGCCATTATAATATCACTGATCATGAGGATACATAACTTGTCTTTCTCTTAAAAAATACATACAAGCTTCAAGCCTGATGAACAAACACTGATAGGCTTTTCCAAGTAAACGTTGTAAATTTACTTTTACTGTCGTGAGATCATAGAGAAAGGGGCAGAACCACAGGCTGTCTGAGTGATTTATGTCTCTTACACAACTTTTCTATTATATAACTGTTTGGCGGAGCTGGTGGGATACCATGAGTCCATGTGCTCACTTTACACTTTGGTTAGCAATAGCAATCCAGCTCAAATTACAGAGGCACACATTTTAGAAGGCCAGGAGATAAAATAATTGTTTATGTACAAAGTGTATCACTTATGGTGGCTATTTTAGTGCATATTGTATTAGAAATGTTGTAGTTAAAAATCCAGTAAGAACAGCAGATTTTATGATGGTCAACAATAAGGTTTATTCCTAAATTGAAATGGTCACATAAGCTTGACAAATTAAAAAATATATATATATTCAAGAAGCAAAGATATTTATTTGACTTGGTCTTTTAGTGAACTGACTTGACTTCATAATACAGATTTCCTATTTGATGATATTTTACTTTGTAAGGAAACATCATATCCCATTCTGTGGAAATGTCAGGAACATGTCTGATACATGTGGTCATAAACTGTCATAATGTTTTGAACTGATAAAAGCTTCGCATGAAATGGTCTCATTTGGCTCAGAACTGCTGTCTCGCAGATCTTTCTCAAACAGCTTTTCGTCTTTGTAGTATTTATAGTTACTGAATGATTTTCACATGTGAAATTTGAGTCACTCCGAAGAGGTTGTAAAATATGAAGAAACTCAGAATTGTTCTGCAAATTAAAAGCGGTAAAATTAAGCTATAGTAACAAAACCTGTGTATCCTAAGCAATCATTTTATTTAAAACGGCTCTTATCATTTTACCTACGCTTACCATTACAAATGCTGGTCAATAATAAACCTGATAATGATTATCTCATGAGGCTTTTGAACACCGTCTAAAACGATCAAGGCGTTCAGTAAATTTCCACACTTTGTCCTCAAGAATTTTCAAAAAACATATCATCAAACATTACTGTAAATATTTAACTCGGTCAACTAAGTGCCTTGGGCTGAAGGCTGGAATGCTCTTCACCAAGTTGTTGTGGAAGGCCTGTCAAGCCAAGCACAGCTGTGAAATCTCACAGTGACTGTTTGTACAATCTCGGTCCTCGGTCAATATTCCACAGAACAACAGTGCTACCCGTGCCGTTTTATTTATTTGGACAACGGATGCAAGGTTAAAAAATATATAGAACACATCAAATGCAAACATTTCAATAACAAAGCACTGCGGTTAGACTAAAAAGTGATTCAAAATATTTTTTATTTTCATAATCAAACAAAAAAACAGGAGCAAAAAGAGGCACATTCCTGCTCAACAAATTCACATGCTTCTGCTTAGCACAGTTGACCCATTCTATCTGAAGATATTAACTAATGTCAAAGCATTTTCTTTATAACAGACCTTAACGATTGAAGTCGAACTGTAATGCTAATGTTATGGTTTGGAACACTGAAGTGCATCTACGTAGCCTTTCTACATCTACTTAAGAAAAGGTCTGTGAAGCCAAGCCAATCTGTGTAACATCAGCATTTTTCATACACCAAAGGAGAATAACAGACATCCATAAGACTTTCACGTTTCGGCCATAAATGTGGGACAGGGAAGAAAAACAGACCATTAACATCAATAAGAACCCAAGGGGATCTTTGGCATCAGATTTGTACACATATTATGGCAGAGTTTGACTGCATGACCAGATGAAAATGTCACATTCGGATTCCCACATCCTTAAAAAAAAAAAAAACACATTCCTAGCCTAGTTTCCCCAGGTAGGGCCACATGCCTAAACAATCAATAAACAGCTATGCCGTCCTGTTCCCATTACTTAATGAGAACGTACAATCATCTCTGGCCCCAATATTACAAGTTGCTTGAAATAAGAGGAAGATACCAGCCATTGGCCCATGGTTTCAACTTAGACTGATGTTAGAACGTGTGATTTTAGTAAAGGTAGAGAGATATTGGAGGATAATGAGAATAAAGTGATGACCAGGCATTGCCCTTAAGCAAATACAGGAAGTGAATGTGGCATAACCATCACTGGGTTAAGACATCTCTTTTTCCTTATACCTCAAATTGGCGATCATACATCTCTCCTGCTTAACCAAATCATAGTTTCAGAGATGTTCAGTACACGCACTATTAACTGATAGGTGAAAAACATACAAGAAAAAAACTGAAGTTACAAACATATTTATACAAATATTTGCGTATTTATACATTCAACAAAACATGCCTTTACAAATCTTTTTACAGGTATAAAATATACAATTTACGGAGGAAACAAATCAGCCCATGTGTTGCTATCATTTACAGGAGTTGTGGAGATGAACAGGTTGTTATTGAGGCAGCATTTGCAGCTGTAGGACATACTTGACGCAACAGAAGTTAAACTTCTTAAGAGGCACGTAAAGGGGAGGCACTGCCTGTGTCCATGAACTACCAAACTCAGCCCTACTGCAGGAACCACACCACAAAATACTCTTACTAGCTCTCACATACGCACACGTACATATTCACATTATTCCATCCTTCCTTCAAATCTTCTCACAGCTGGCATAGAAAATAAAAACACTGCTAATTTTCAGGACCCGATCCACCATCACATGACACTTCGGGTCAGAGGAGGTGTTTCCTGAAGTCTTGAGAAAGCAGAATCAATAACAAACTCTAAGGAGCTTATACAAGAGTTGTGTCAGGCTTGCAGGAAAAAGGTGAAATCTCACAAAAATAGTATAATAATAATGTTAACAAAAATGTGGTCCATTGATATATTAAAGCTGGTTAAAGGCCTCCAACTAATGTGGGACACCATAAATCTTGTCAAAGTAACCCCAACGTTACCAAAACTGGGCGAAGTAAACATTGAAAAATAAATAAACACAAAACACCACCCACACACTAAATTGAGGTCTGAATAAACGGGTATTTTTAAGGCTTTTTTAAAATGTTTTGTCCTTTTTTTCTTTTCGATAGAAAAAAATATTTTTATTGGTTTCACAGATGACCTTGGGGTGAATTTGAAGCTACAGCATCTTGTAAGCAAGGTAGTCCTGCATGGAGAAGGGAATGGGCAGCGTGTACACCTGCTGGGTGGGCATGACTCTTCGCAGGGTCATGCGGCACAGGTGCTGGAGGCTCGCCACGCTACGCGGGCACGCCCAGAAGTGCACGCTGCCATCACGAGACCTGTGAGGTAATAGATACAAACCAAATTAGGCAGTTAGTACTGTAACACAAAATCTAAAGCATTAAAAGTAGGAAGATTTTAATGCCTCATTTTGTTATGTGGCATAATCTCAATTGCGGAACATCATGTACCAGTGACGTTCTCTCAAAACAAAAAAACAAAGAAATATTCTCACCCAGCAGCTAAGACACTCCCGTCAGTAGAAAAGGCACAACAGAGGCCATTAGTAAGAGGGGCGACTGCTTGAGGACTCTTCTCGTTAATGCTCCAGAACCGCACCAGCCTGAAGAAAAACACATTTGTGGACTTAAGTATTCACACATCATTTTGATTTCTTACAAATGTCATTTTAATAAACATAAAAAGTTCAAGTGTCATGTTAAAAAATGTGAAACGTTTTGCAATGACAGTCTTTTTCCGTTCATGTCAAAGAATAAGACTAAAACTAGTCTAAGAATAAATCATAAATATTTACAAAGTCCAAATTTTACAGACTTTTGAAAGGTTTGGGTTTTCTTTCTCATTCTTGTTAAAACTGTGAAATAGCCCAAACTGAAATACGGGAACTATGTTGTCACTATGCTGAACTTACAAAAATGTGTTCTTGGCATTCGATCAGAAAAGTTGTGGTAGCGCTTTATTTTACAGTTTCCCATGTACATCCTGTTAATATAATAACTGGGTAATAGCTAGGGACTAACCCTGAACCTACCCATAATCCTAAACTTATACCATGTAGTTACCTTATAATACCCAGTACCTTCTGAGGTAAGGACACACTGTAAGTACACGTACTGTAAGTACACGTACTGTAAAATAATGTTCAACCAATCTTCGTATGAGGTGGAACGCAAGTGGAATATGCAAAACATCTCACATGCTATGGAATGTAACTTTTTTCGGGACAGTCCGCCATTTTGCAGAGCAAAAATGGCTTCATTTTTCTTAAGAGTTTCCACTGAGTCCACAATCGGCAGGAGGCGTATCAAAGTAAGCAGAAAATGGGCGCCTCATAGTGATTAATGGATGTCATATGAGAGGCATATGATCTTTCCCAGAAAGAGGCTCTGTAAAGAATGACACACTCCTTAAGGTCCTATCGCTCTCCACTAGCTCCCTGCAACCCAAACGTTTTCAAAGGCAAATGAGCAACTGTTAGCACACGATGTTAGGGCAACTGAACGGGCAGGTTGTTATCTCACCTGTCATCGGTGACGCTGGCAATGTGCCGACCATCATGACAAAAGGCAACGGAGCGAACCCATCGATCATTTGCTCCACCCGCGAATATGGGAGAGGGGGGAGGGAAGAGATGCCTGTAGGTGGTAAAACAACATGAGCTTCGAAAAGACCTACTAAAACAAACAAAGAAAAAAACTAAGGCAAAAAGTCTTTTACCCTAGCTCGAGCAGAACAGTGGCCATGTGAGGGTCCCACACAATGACTCGAGTGTCGTAGGACGCTGTGGCCAGCAGAGCCCCGTCGGGCGAGAACTCGCAGGAAACCACATCATTATGATGACCTTCCATCTTACGGATCAGCGTGTACTTATCCATGTTCCACAGGAACACCTGTAATGCAATAAACACCTGTTATAGCCTAGTGCACCATTAAAGAAATACAATCAAAATATTAAAATACATCATGTTTAACATTCAGACAGAGAATTTAGCTCAAATAAAATAGCAAGATCACTATGTGCTCAGTGTCATTCCTAGAACAAACTTTAAAGCGCTACAACCAAACCCAGAATAACTGCAAGTAGCGCATGCCATTAAAACAGCAAGGTTTGGTTCAAAATGCCAAATCAATGCATGAATCTCTACAGAGCAGCTTGCATGTAAATACTACAGTGTACATAAGTTACATTAACAGTACATCAGTATACATTTCCATAAACTACTACAAAATGTGGTAAAAATAAATACAAACAAGTAGTAACTTAAGGTAACATAATGTTAATCCACTGGTATCCCCTTTCAGTTTTAGTTCACTTGAGTTTACAATAGGCGTGCACCGGGTCGGTGGAGGCCTACGAAGAGACACAGATGCTGCAAGAGAAGAGAACATTTGATGGCCAAAAGGTTGACGCCTTCGGCAAACACAAAATACAGAAACATGTGACAACTGCAAACTCAATGAAAATCAGCAATGAGATTTCCTATGTCTTATTTTGCTCCAGCACAATGCTTCAAATATTTTCAGAAAGTTTGAGAAATTCAATGGACGATGTTAATTGAATGTTTATATTTAGCAAACATCCTGGTTTACCCTCCACGCGTCGGTTTTAGATATAGACATTGCACTTGAGCAAAAGTACATTTCAATCACTGTTTGCTGATTAAACATTCTGCTGTTGGGAGAGTAACTACTGTGCTAAATTGATAAAGATTATCTTCCTGTTTTTTTTCTAACTTGGTTAAGTGGGACGAAAGGGCTGCAGTGTATAAGAGAACTGCCAGCAAATACAGCCAAGCAACGAAAAAAATTCCTATTTTAGCCTTAGTGTTCTTAGTCCAATTACGAAACATCATTGACAGTTCGCTAAAGCTCTCAGGCATATGCCAAGGCAAAGAAACAGGCTCACATATCGAGTCGTTAGAAACATAAAATAAATAACTAAACAAGGTTAAATGTAATTTGCACTGGAAAGATTGCTTTTGGTGCCTCTGTGGCTGTGCTAATGCTTTCAACAAGGAACCGTCAAATAACAAGACTGACACAAATTTCACATTGCCTGTTGAGTCAAATCAGACTGGTTTTATCGTACTGTAGGCAGTCTACGGAGACACAACGAGCCCTTTCATTGCTCGCACATCCCAATAAATCCTCCTAATACACTCCCCCCTACCTACTAACACAATAACAAAAGAGTCTGAGCAGAGCTTTTGTGCAAGTCGAACTGGACAGCGTTCGAGCGCTGCAGCTCAAAAACACATGGGTGCCGTAAGTTCGGCTAACTAAGCCGCTAAATGGGGGGGGGGGGCTCTGTTGCTACTGGCTGGCTCGTGTAAACATACAGCAGACACAATGCCTAGAGCCTTTTTTAAACTGGACAGCGTAAGAGGGAAGAGAGGATAAATGTGATGGGAATTCTACTGAACACAAAGATGGATAAGAGAAGGAAATGGGGGTTGGGTCTCACTACCAAATAAGTCAACTGTTTAGAAACAGGAAGTGAGGACTGCGACAGCAGAGGTAGACAGACATGGAGCAGAACCTACGTACAGGAAGCCCGTTCAAGCAGGAGGCATGGAAGCCCCTGGGACGTAGGCACATGAGCGTCCAACGGGGGCTGCGATGGCAGCCGCGGCCCGCACCGGCTGCTCTATATGTCAGCCCGGCGCTTCCCTCAAAATCACTCAAACACAGAGCTTGCCACCACCTGGGACAGGGAAAGCAAGACACTTATGGACACAAACAACCGTACACTTCAACCACTGCAGCCTGCTCATGGGACAAGAGTTAACTAGGAGCTGGAAGCACTCGGGAGGTGGTTTTTGGAACTTTGGTACTTCTGGAACGCTTATCTTGCTGTGATGCCATAAGGGCTTATGCATGTAGATAGCCACATAAACAACCAGCATGATAAGTTAATGTTGACAAATGTTTGTAAAAACAGAACATTATTACTGTTAAGAAGAAACCTATTAAAAACACTTCAAGAGTCTGGTTCCAAAATGAGATAACCGTTCAAAAATGCGTTATATTGCGTTAGTGAGCTGCTTTTTGTTATTATTATGGCTTAAATCAAAACAAACCAACTGCAGTTTGATCGATATTAATTGGATTCCACAATAGAAAAACATGATTTTTTTAACGGGTTCTCATTTTTGAACCAAAATCTACACTTAGTAATCTGTTTAATACTGTCTAGAAGCTGGTGTTAGTAGCTTCATAGCTTTGCAAAGTCACAAGACGTTTGCGTTTCTATCATGTACATTTGCATATTCACACATATTTAAAGAAGTAAAAAAACTAAAGCTACAGGCAGAGTTTGTACAAGTAGATTATGACACCGAGCATTATGATGATATATAGATGTATTACTCTTGGATTTGTCCTAACACAAACAGAGCAAATGTAACAAGCAGGAACAGTAATAAACGAGAACTGAAAACGTACCGATTTGCCTGCGCCCACGGAACAAAGGATAGACGAATCAGGCGAAAATGCACTGCAGTAGACCCAGTTTTGATGGCCTCTTAGTACTTTCACCATGTTACCTATTAAGAGCACAAAAATAGAAAATAAGCCACAGTGAAACCTTTACATAATTTGTTTATGTACTGTTCTTGTGTGTCTACGGTCAGAACAATAAAATATACTTAAGCTAATTGCTAAAATCCCTTCATATCATGGACTTAAAGTCCAAATGTTTCCCATTCTGAAACTGGACTCTGGCTAACATTCCTCATCGCTTTGTTAAAACAAGCAAATAAAAATAAAAGATTGCGAATACATATAGTTCAAAATGGCTCGAATAAAATAAGCTTTGATGGGTTTTTAGTAGCAAGTTTGTGCTAGAATTTTGCAAGAGGAGGAATTTCAGCAAACATTTTACTGGACTTGGCATCAAATTGTTTTTCAACCCCTTTACCGAGTACTGGAATGCTGGAGTGGGCGTGCATATGCTAGACTTTGTGTGTTAGAGAGAAAGAAAACTCAATTTGCAGGTAGGTTATAGACTTTCAGATGTAATTAGATACTTCTCCTTAATGTGTTGATATAAGAAAATACTTATTTTAATATAAAATGCAAAAGCTCAATTTTGCACTCACCGTCATCTTTAAGGTCCCAAACACGCAGAGTCTTGTCTCTTGAGGCAGAAACCAGCACTAAACTCCCATCTGGGGCGAACGTCAAGTCCCGCACAATGTCTGTGTGGTCCATGAGGTTCAACAGAAGCTTTCCTGTGCACAAGAAAACAACAAGATCACTCACTGTTTATGGTACAAAGTACATGTTAATCGATTCAAACTGCGTCAACCTTGTATCTAGATCAACATCCCACCATTGCATCTTGGGACTACATTAAGACCTGGCTTAACAACTGCACCATTTCTTTTTCAAAATCTATTTTGTTTTCTTGTATAAACAACATTTGTAGCTTCTTCAGGAAAGCTTAGGTACACATCAAAAGGGAGCATTGCATTACAGTTAGAGGGGTGTGAGATGCCTGCAGTCACACAAGCAATAATTTCTTCCTGACTGAAACAGAACAGCTTCGAGGTATCAAGAAATACAATGACTTCCTCCTGCTAAACTAATCCGCTTTAAATCCCCATAATTTGTAGTTCTATTCACATTCTTTGCACCCATTTATAGAAATGTAATAAGAGGCTTTAGTTACATGTAATTTACACCACTTGAAAAAGCCAAGTCCTGCACATTACCCTTCAAACAGATTTCTGAAAAGACTTCTTAAAGAACTGGAGGAGGAGTTTCACACCCCAAAATGTGTCAGTTGAGTGAATTTATGGCACTGCGGGTTCAGTTAGAAAGGAGGTGGAGTTATACATCGAGCAAAACATCTCTTACCCCTCAAAGCAACCAATGACCGGGGCTGTACAGGACCTTCCCACCTATTAATACATTCGGCAGCTGGCAAACAAATAAATATATAACGAAGAGGAGCTCCCTGCTTTCGTCTACAGTCAACAACTACCTCTTTGACCAAGACCAATATAGACAAACGAAGGGCTTTGAGCAGTTGTGATCAATTAAAATACAGTGAAAGAATACTGGAGACACACCCCCAGTAGAGACTCAAGAAATCAACGAAAAAACATCTAAAGTGTTTGTTACTGATGACTGTTAGTAGTGCTGTAGTACTCCTGACTCAAGATGTTTTTTTATGGTCTCGGACTTGTATTGGACTCGTTGGTATTTGTCTCGGACTTGTCTTGTACTTGATCATTGGTATCGCCAAATGTTCTAGTTGGTCTTGTCCGAATCCACTGATATACGTTTTATTTTCTCCTTCAAAACAATACATTGATAGAGCAATATTCTTGTGATCCAAAGACCAATGATCCAAAAACTGTTGCTGACTATCAACTAAAGAACGAGAGCCTTGTGTGCTCATAAGTTCTCTCTTCAAACAGCAGTTCACCTGAGTTGGTGTTGGTGTAGCTGAATAACTACGGCATATTGGTTCAAGTCCACGGGACTGTCATGAACGCAAGAAAGAAAGTGAATAAATCAATTAATTTGTGGATAGTATTAAATGTTTAAGGGAGATTCAGCCGAACCGGCCGGTTCAACCGGTTCACTAAAAAGAAAGAACCGGTTCGAATGAACGATTTGTCTGCGGTGCGAACAGGGAAGAGCATCAATCAGTCATCAGGCACGATGTCAATGAGCAGCGGAATAATACAAATTGGTTGTACAAACCATAAAGAATTTATCGACAGTCCGCTTAAAAGAAACTTTTTGCAACAAAACTTTCTCCGAAACCTGTGGGACAATATCCAATTTTGTAAGACACCTGCAAAGGCATCACAAAGACAGTCAAGTTAATGCCATGTTTCAGAGTTAGCATTGCATTTGAGTATTTTTATAAGTTTAGAAAGTAGGGCTTAAACTTAAGATTGATCAAATTTTTATTGTCATTGCGATATGAACATTTTATTTAAGGATGGGCACTGAAACATGTTTATAAACACGTTTCAGTGCCCATCCTTTGCTCTTTCTGGTGGCGACTATCGAACACGCATGAGCAAGGGGAGGCGCACATGCACACACTAGGGCTGAAACGATTTGTCGACATTGTAGCGCTGGAGTGTAATGCAGCCTTCCCGAATGCTATCGCAGTAGAAGAATTATGGTGGAGTACAGACGAATTCTAACACATTAAAGTGTGGGAAAGCTTTACCAAAATGAAAACAAAAAAATGCGGTTGTGTGAAATGCAAGCCGGGCGGAACTTGCCTTTCACGGCAGCAAAACCTGCATGCTGGAGCATTTAAAAAGGAAACATCCCGGAGAATGAGCAGAAGAGAGGCGAGTGTTCTCTATCTAGACCAAACTAACTAATTTAGCGGTAAATCTTTTTATGAGAGAATGCAATAAAAACAGTAATGATAATAACAACGATAATCATATAATTCCAGTTATGTTATTATTTGTTTTGCAAATTAAAAAGCTTTGAAACGTCAAGCCTGTTTTGATTATTATAACACTATTAGGTATTACATGAGAGGAAAATGATTATAAGAGAGGGTTGTTAAGTGATAGGAGTCTTATATCTTGACTTTATTTTTAAAATATTTTCTTCTGTTACTTGCTCTTTTTCATTAACTCTTTCACCGACATGATTGATGATTTATCTCGTCATTTAAAAAAAAAAACGGTTCCCCGCCAAACGAGTTATAACGGCAATCAGTGTTTATACTGTTTATAGAACGTTCATATTTTACTGTTTAGAACGTTTATTTCTTATCGGTTTTTAATGATTGTTCTGAGTGTAATCTGTGCGGAATCTTTGACAAAAAACCTAATATCTCAAAATTATCTTTTAATCAAAGTTATGCATTTTTGAAGAAACCTACCCATATCTAAGGAGTGATAAAAAAGATCAAATCAAGATTGAAGAATACAGTTTCCTTTGATTAAAAGCAGAGACTCTGTTCTTCCATTGGACATATTAAAATGTAAAAAAAACGCTGGCGTAGGCTGGCAATTTTTTTTTTTTAAAGGCTGACAGGAAAGAGTTAAACTGAACTGTTATTTTAGAAATGCTGCTAAATGGTTCTGTCAAGAGATTTGTTTACATTTTAAAAAATGCGCCTTTAATGTAGCTGATTTATTTATTTGTATTTAAAAGTTTGTATAGAGTATTTGTGTGATTCGAGTTGGACAGAATCATCAAACTTAAAGAAAGTAAGCAGTTGGTTCAAGTTCATTAAAACAAATTTCAAAAGCGGAATTAATTTAATTCATTACGTAAATAATCTATAACTCAATGTTTTAAATAGTTGCAAAAGCTGAATTAATCATTAAAAACGTACTGATTAGTCATTGAAATAATAGCCGATTAATCGGTCTAATAATCGGTAGAATAGTCGACTATCAAAATAATCGTTTGTTGCAGCCCTAGCACACACAAGGTGTTTATGCTGCACAGTCATGATATTTTTCTGTCTCTGTCTTGACTGTCTCAATTGGACTCGGTCTTGACTTGGATTCGAACCACTTTTGACTCAGTCTTGACAAGTCCTGGTCTTGGACTCAACAACGGCGGACTTGACCACAGCCCTAACTGCAAGTAATGTAAACAAAATCTTTCCATGGACAAAAACAAAGGGGCATTGCTATGAAAAGCAGGGCTACAAATAACAGTTTCAACACCTTATATAACCACCTATCTTCCTCACACAAACACGCATACAAACTGACAACGTGAACTAGGCAGGCGTACTGAGGGAAGGGTGTGAGCGAATGACAGCAACTTTTATTGCACATTCAATCAATACCACAGAAAGTTTTGAAAAGAAACAGGTGTCTACAAGAAATCAAATAAAAGAACTGCCGGATTAATAAATGGTATTAACTCTTAGATTACAATTATCTAAATGCTGTTAAAAATGTAAGAATGTGCATCTTCAGTGACCATCAATCTAAAATCCTTGAAGGCTATTAAACGGCTATTAATAAACATTTAGTTGCAAAACACTTTAAAATATTATATCTCTTAAGATTAAGATAACCGACCAAATTGGATTAGCTCTTCACGTTTCACTAAGTGTGAACAAACCCACTCACCGGTATAGACGTCCCAGATTTTGATGCGCCCATTGTTGAGCCCAGTGGCAAGAAGCAGCTGGTCCTGGCCAAACTTGAAACGATGCCATTCGATGTTCACGCATCGGCTCTGTTTCTCAGGAACAGACGAACCGAATGCCAGACCCCACACGATGTCACCGCAATCGATTGTGTGTTCTCTGGGCTCGCCCGGTAGCAGACTGCCCTCGCTGTTTTGTCGGAAGAACCGGCGAGGACCCGTGCTGCTTGGCTGATCTTCCTTGGTTACAGAACTGATTGAAAAAGAATAATGCTGTGTTGGTATTACACTCTTTAACACTAATCAAGATAATATTTTACTTCTAAAAAGGTTATCAGCAAGTCGGTTTATACAAGCTGAACACAATAACCCCTCTTAAAGGAATACATTTCCCCAAAATGAAAATTCTGTCATCATTTACTCACCTTCGAGATGTTCCAAATGTGTATGCATTTCTTTGTTCTGATGAACACTGAGAAAGAATTTTTGAATCTTTCTTATAACCAAAGAGATTTCAACAACCATTGACTACCATAGTAAAAAAGAACAATGGTAGTCAAAAGTGCCCCAGAACGTTTTGCTGTGTAAGTGAGTAATTTTTCCTACTATCCGAGTCAATGGGTGTGAAGATCTATTTTGTCAAAAGCATTTTTCCAAATAACTTTCTCTGTGTTCATCAGAACAAACAAATGTATACATATTTTGAACAACTTTAAGGTGAGTAAATTACAGAATTTTCATTTTTGGGGGCAAGTATCACTTTAAGTATATTTGTAAACGCTGTGAAGATTATAAAAGTGTTGCATCAACTTCGACCGTTATAACATCACTTGGCCAATTCTACAGCATGTGTTAAAACCCACCTTCAGTATAACCCACGACAAGGTCTTTATTAAAGTTATCAAGCCTGACGGTGTACAACCTTCAAGACATTACTGTGTGGGAAAAATAAGAGGAACTGAAACACAACAATGTCTGCCACGTGACCACTACTACTTTTAATGGCACTGCATGTGCTGTTATATTTTAGCATTACAGCAAGATCCAGAAAATTTAAAGAATCTTTAAAAAATAACAGATTGTCGTACTAAAATCTTTTTAATTTTAGAATACATGTGTTCTGGTAAATAAAAGTCTGAATTGTTTATTGTTAACATGATATTTCACCCAAAAATAAACATTCTGTCATCATTTACACACTCTCTTGTCATTTCAAACCTGTATGGCTTTCTTTCTTTCTTTTGCAGAACACAAATGAAGATATTTTGAATTAAGTCGGTAACCGAACAGCATTGGCCCAATCTCACTTCTATTATATAGACCAATAATAACTAATGCAAGTAAATGGGGGCCAGTTAACAATACTCTTCAAAGTATCTTATTTTGTTTTCTGCAGAAGAAAGAAGTCATACAGGATGACAGAATTTTTATCACTTTTAATGTTGTTGTTTTAGTTCAATTTCATCATAAAAATATAAGAATTACACTATTCCAAACTAAACTATTCAATTGTACAAATGTTTTGTACGATAAACACATTGTCCCTTACGTGCAAATGTACTCAACTAAACTTACTACACTTTAAATTCTTAAACTGAAAGGTTTTATAATGCCATAATTATCTTTTATGGACATCCAGCTCTTAAATAACTACCTTGATAAAGTTTACTTGTTCACCACTTTATGTTGCACCTATTTTCTGCCATTTTTACGACTGCTACTAGCGTGTATATATTAATGGAAGAAAAACAAAGAATCACAGCCAATATCATTGAATCAGATGGATGACTCCTTTGTGACCCTGGACAATAAAACCAGTCTAATGGGTCAATATTTCGAAATTGAGATTTTTACATATAATATAAAAGCTGAAAAAATAGGCTTTATATTGATGTACGAGTTTTTAGAATAAGACAGGTCTGATATATCTGGTTGAGATACAAGTTTAAAATTCTAGTGAAAAGAAAATCAAAATATTGATAAAATTGCATTGAAGTTGTTAATTAAGGAACACTGTGGCAGGCAATCATTTTACAAAAATATTTTTTTATATGTTTAAGGTAGGAAATTTACAAAATATCTTCTCGGAACATGATCTTTCCTTAATATCCTAATGGTTTTGAATTAAAAATAATAATAATTCAACCCATACAATGTATTTTTGTCATTTTCTAAGAATGTTCCCGTTCCCTTTAAGACTGGATTTGTGATCTAGGGTCACATTTTATTTCTAAACCCAAAACTGAGACCTTAACTGGCACCAAGCAAAAAAAGCACAAAAAAGGCTGTTCTAGTGGAGGCAAGCAGCCAATAGCCATGATTTACTCTTCATTATGAGGACACCACATTTAGAGTAGGACAATGGCTGTTTTGGCAGGCATGTGCACTCGACGGCTGCCTCTCTGTCGACAGTGTGTGGTCACTAAGGTGAGATGAGGACTGCCGACCTATGCAGGGCAACTGACACAGAAAACACTGGGCACTACTGTGGAGCAGCCGTCAAACTAATGCCCAATGGAACAGTCCAGACAACCAGAACACATAAAGGGTTCCTTTTGTAAGCCCTTAAATGCACAATGCAACAATTCATTAAAAAAACTGATGAAACACTTACAAGCTGGCTAAGCATTTCTTCCATGGTACAAGCCTGACAATTCGATGTCCCTGAGACCAAGCAAAGTATGAACCATCAGGTGCAAAAGCTACAGTCCAAGTCTCCCGTCCGGACTTCTGGTCGAAGGGAGCAACAGGAGGTAGGAGTTCCCCGATGAACTTTGCTTTACCTGTTGTGACAGAAAGCATACCAGATATCAGTTTACTTTCCAGCGTCCCAATGATCCTACTAATATTATGCACTAAAGTGTGTACTGTTTTTGTTATAGAAAAAGTAAATAAATATTGTGTAATAACAATAAATTTTCTTGTGTAGCAAAACAATGTGCACTGGGACATACTAAAAGGAAACAGAAGTTGCGTGACCATTAAATGTCACACATACAAATGCAGATCTTCTTTTCCATTGAAGGGTTTATTCATTCATTGTTTCATGTTAATGTTAACTCTATAGTTATATTTATGAATTTAGTGATGCATCAGATATTTAATTTTAGGACGGATAGTATGCGAAGCTTGCAGTGCCTTTGAACTCAAGTCAGAGATTACAAGTTTTAACAATAATACTAATAAACCTTTTATTTAAATATATAATTATCATAGTTTGTGCCCTAAAAGCACATGTTATGCATCAAATGAGTGAGATGAGCAGGTGTCGTTTAAATGGATGACGTTACAAGTAAGTTTAACTTCTCCTGATTCTAATAAGACATTTAATTGAGTTTTAGACTTTTTAATTTTATTAACACCATAAAGTTTGACTATATAAACACAAAGTTTACATGGTGAATCATTGACCAGAGAAACACCGCTGTGGTGACTCATTCAAAGGGGTCTGGAGAAACAGGCTGACTGTGGGGGAGGGTGCGGACGAGCGCGAGACGCCGAAGCTCGAACATAGAAACAAAAATCCCAAAATGTGTCATATATTAAACAGATGGCACTTAATCCTTATAGTATCTAACAATATAAAATCACACACGAGTATAAGATATGGGGTCACGCCGTTGGTGAATCTAATGTTAACCTACATACATAGTTGCTCAAATATTAACAGTTACAATAAAAAAGACCTGACGTTAAAACTGAACACAAATAGAAAGACATTAACCCAAACGAAGAAATAAAACTCACCTATTTCATTTTCGTTGACAAAATCTGGGAAGCTTGCCATCTAAATTGAAGCGGGTATGTTAAACCGACGTCTCCTTGGTTAAAGAAATAAATAAGTGCAAATGAATTCGCTAACCGGACTTCGCGAGACGTTGAGAATCCTACGCCTGGAAAAGCGGACCGCCTCACGCCGACGCAAAGCTAAATATTTAAATATGTGGCAATTGAACACGCCTTTAAATATCCACAAGACGTTATCACGTGAGGTAAAAATGCGTTTAATGAAACTTGATTTAAATGGACTAAAAGCGACAATTATGTAGCTCGTCAAAGCACGCTGGTCTACGCTTGAATACAGCGTGATGTAATGGCCGCTAGCGTCCTAACGATTCGAACACACACGCCGATGGGCGGGTTACTTGAACAACGTCATCAGGGTTGCCACAGCGACGGAAGAGCACGCCTCTTTTTTCGATATTCGAGAAAATTAATTGAAATAAATCTTGTAGTAAGTGCTGTAAAGGAGAGAGATGATGGGGGGTGTAAAGCCAATGATGGGGGGAGATTTTATATGGGAGAGAAAAAAGACAATGAATAAATTCAAAGAAAACAGTTTGAAATGTCTCCAATATTTAAAGTGAAAATACCGTAAATTGATTTTGCTTAATGTACGTGTTTCCAATTATTTTGTTAAGAACAAATAAATTGTTTAAATGTTTTTCAGATGTAACGAGAAAATATAACTGTAAACGAAAATCTTTTATTATTATATTTTCCTATCAAAGACAAATATTGAAACAAGTTTACAATCACGATTTTGTAAGAGAAATTAAAAAAAGAAAAAAAAGAGAAAAGAAGAGAAAGAAAATCCGTCTTATCATGCATGTAGTCTTGCAAAGCACCTTTAGAAAATATTAAACACTTATTTCACCTAGTTGCAGTTAAATAATAAAAAAACAAAGTCATTCCCCCTTACATGTAAAAGTATTTTCATTATAATCTGTATTAAGAGACTAAACAAAAGAATTAAACAAACATTCCAGAACTACTTATTAATTTGTTTATTTTCTTATCCTTACAATAAAAAAACACTTAATTCCTGCTGTCATGAAGACCACGAGCATAGAAAAAGTTTAACCTAAAACAGTATACTTTGGGCTTTGCAGACTGCTTTGAATGGGATTAAAATGCCACTTTTCAACTTTTCGCCTCTGATCTCTTTAAACAACCAAGTTTTAACAAAGTCATGGTCCAGCCCATTGCTGGAGATCCTAAGTCACTTGATAGCTTTAAACTTCTTGAAAGAAAATTGTAGTTTGACGAGTTTCAAAGCAATTTGGCAAACACCAATATTCTGGGGGCATGACAACATTTCTAAATTCTAAAAAAATCTGTTTCAACAAACCAAAGATTTCAAAAATCTTAAACTGCAAAAAATCCTGATAATCAATGACATACAGTCACATTAATCTTTGCACAGTATAATAAAAATAATAACTTTTATTTTTATAAAGCCCCTTTAAAGTAGCTTCTCAAGGCACTTTACATTTTTTATATAAAACAACAAAATGATAATACAACAGACAAAGAACAGGTTATATACATATATACATATGTACATATACAAATATATACATAAAAGTCAGGAAAAAGCTAAACTTAAAAAATAATAGATTAGATTAAAGAATAAGATAAGACTTAAAAATACATTCATTCTTTGCATCTCTGAATTCGAAAGCCCATTCACTAGCGTTTCTATGTGACTGCCAATAAACCTGCTTATGAGGAGCAGAAATGACACCTAGGTGTGTATTATGTTAAAAGTGCTGACAGATAAAGGGGCCAGACCATGCAGTTTTACAAAAAAGTAAAGAAAGGATTACTCAAATGTTTCTGTAATTGAACAATACTTTGTGTAATAGTGGAATTGACCTCAAAAATTATTTAAAAAAAAGTCTAACTTTAAAATCTGTGCTTTGATGTATAATTCTCACATAGAAAGTAATTAATAATGAGTAATTAAATACTTTTGGAGAGAGTCATTTGTACAGTAATCTAATAGCACTATTGAATATGTAATTAGTAAATAGTAATTAATGACTTTTTCAGAATAACTTGCCCGAGACTGTTTCTAACATAGTCAGTGTGTAAGGGTCATGGTAGTTTAGAGGGATTTATCTTTTTAAAAAGTGTATCTGGGTCAAGTACTTTCTCATTTCCGGCTGAATCTGTAGCTGTTGAAGAAGACTGAATGTAGAACTCGCGTGTCATACAGATATCTTTGTCTGTGACTCAGTCACTTGTGCACAATAGTAATGTTTATTTTGTCTTTCTGTGTTAACTGGGTAGGGCGAAGTGCAATGTGATCCAATTTCAGGAATACCAATTCAAAGTCGGGCAAGTGAAGTACTTACTATTGGTGGTCTACCACATTTGACAAACCAATAATCACAAATTTATATCAGTTCCCCCTAAAAATGAAGATTATCTCACATCTCAGTGGTTTGAAAACAGTTATGGTATTCTACTGCCCTCTACTGGTTGCACAACTCTCCACACAGTATTTTTGTTGAATGATTATCAGAAGAAAAAAAAAAACACACAGCCAGACAAAGTACAACCATTTTATTAATTCCAATAGCTAATAAACATTTGGATCGTAAGAAAGTCTGGAACTTTAAAGAGTCTTGAATGTGAAACAGAACATTTTGGGATAAGATTCGTATTCCTCGGTGGACACCAAAATGATGATACCAAACATATTTTGCGTAGAACATACAGTTGCTTCCTGTTAATAAAGTAGAAATAGTACATCAACTACTATGAAAATCATCTGGCTGACATACTTCACTCTCACTTCTCTTTCGTTTCTGCCATACAAAGATCAAGGATGAAACAAGAGTACCTTATACATGTGGACATACAAGCACAAAATTATAATATTTGGCGAAACATACCATTGTTAAATTTGTCATGATGTGACAAAATATAGTTAAGATTAGTCTGTCATTGTAAATGCATATAGAACAGTGCTACCTAGTCTGTTTAATGAATCCTCTGCCCTGCAGCTAATGTTTGTGCGGTTGTAGTTGTGCTTTTACCATAAAATGAGAGAAAGTTCCCTGAGAGGATAAAACATGTTAACAAGCGGCATTGACGAAAACCTATGGTGCAACCTTTGTGACTCAATAGCAACAAAGTGCACCCTGGGAACGCTGCCTCTGGAGATCAACTGCGAGCGTTACAATAAATCCTACTTGCTTTACTGTGCCATCCCTTAAAAACAAGCAGATGTGCATGGCGTCATCGTATTTCATCACCATAAATCAAACTGGCTATTAAAACGTCACAGCACACTCAAGTTATGTGGATGAGATTTATGCTGCAAGTCTTCTCTGTGCTTATGGCTATCTATATAATCAACACATCATGAACAAATGCATACAGTGCTTTCAAAAACATTATCATGATTTCATAATGCGCTTCTTCATAAGTGTGATCAAAACTATGGCTTTGCATCAGGAACATGGTGGAAGCAACACACGATCAAATCCTACTGCCTTGGCACATGCAATACGTTGACTTTAAGGTTCGTCACTTGTTAAACAAAGAAACGCTGACTTACATGAAAATCAAACAAGACATCACTGGTATCCTCCAATGCGCCAAGTACAAAATCAATACTTTGATTCAACATGGAAAAGGCCATGATGGCACGTTCTTATTGGTGGATCACAGTTAGACCCCTGATCTTATGACATTGTCATGTGACCTACTGGAAGCACAGAGTTATTTGGTGTGATTTACATAAAAGCAAACCACACAGCAGCTTTTGGTTGGTTCAAGGGCAGCATTACTCAAATTGTTCTCTGCTCGTTCTTAAATGTCACAGAACGTTCTAATCATTTCTTAAAACGCAATGAAACCTCTGTACTGTCTAAAATAATCTACCCACTTTCAACAAGACACACTGGAATATTTCCAATATTTTTGAAAACAGACATGGCAGTGCAGAATTGACGAGCAGTCCTCTCTTTTCTTATGTAAAAAATGTCTGAAGTTGACTTTTGGCATCGCAAAAGGTGTACAGCTATACACAATGTGTACTGCTGTACTTGGCAGGTGAACAATTTGGGTTCCAAAAAGGTGTCGCATTTGACGTAATGCTGTATGTATTATCATTAAATTGTACACAAATGTATTACACAAAAGAAAAGGGACTATTCAGCACCCTTAATTCAAACCTAGACTAAATGGAGACCTGAACAATAGTGTTCCTTAAAGCAAAGATAAGGAAGAGAATGTTTTTTTGTCGGAGTTGGCAATGAACGTTCTATTCTGGGGTACATTCAATGTGGAAATGCTTTCGACGTTTAATGTGCAGATTAGTATAATGGTCCATTAGGAAGTCGGGAAATACCAATGAGCTGAAACATCAACACTCAACTTTTTAGAAAATGGACGTTAATAAGCAAATAAAATATCTGCCTATTTTCAAAGTCAACACATCCAAAAAATAATACATAAGTGGGGGTGCGTTTTTTTAAAGAAAATTATATTGAACCAAACAGGAATCCAGCTGATTCGGATTCATGGGATTTCAAAAGAAAATAGTTACAAATCAGTCTCTGTTCTGTTTTTACATATGAAATCTATTACTAACAAACAGTTACATTACAATAATTATAATAGTAATCAAATACAGGTAACCATAATCGTAGGCTAGCAAAAGGCTGCTACAAAATGATCCTACAGTCCTGTTTCAGCCTATCTGGGGGAGGCTGTTGCTCCAGTCCAGGATTGCTCAGCACTGAGCCAATCACTAGAGACACAGAGATAAGAAGTCATCAGCCATGGGTTATGCTGAGGTCACCATGGAAACCCTAATTTCCCAAGAGCACAGAGTCATCTGAAAAGAAAAAAGCCAGAGGTAAACTGAAAAGTAGAGTAATGGATTGTACTAGAAAGATAACATTTAGCATTATGGATGTTAAAGGCATCTCTGAAAACACAGATGCCAGATGAATGAATCAGACTCACCATGATAGTGGTTCCTTATGTGGCTCCTCTTCTTCCTGAGCAACCAATCGTTTTAGTTGACTTTCTTCATCTAAAAAGACACATTGAAGTCTAGATTTTAGCCCTCGTCCAGAGTGACAGATCGTTTACAGAACAATGTACTCTAAGAGATTAGCAGCGAATCACATCGCACTTGAAGGATGTTTTGACACATTGCTTGATCCGAACCAGATTTACGTTTTCCTCCCCTGTCCCCGCTAGTCTGCTAATGTACTTTTAGTAACCGTGACATTTTTGCATCATGAATGTGATTGTTAAAGGGATAGTTCACCCCAAAGTAAAAAATTCTTCCATCAATTCCTCACCCTCATGTCAAACCTGACTTTCTTTCTAATGCAGAACACGACAGTGATATTTTCAGAGAATGCTGGTAACAAAACAACGTTGGACCCATTGATGTCCATTGTATGAATACAAAACCACTTAGACATTTCTCAAAATATCTTCTTTTGTGCTCCACAGAGGAAAGAAAGTCATAAAGGTTTTGAAAAGGCATGACAAATTGAACGTTCCAAAAACTTGGTCTTACCACAAGGGTTTCCTTCTACATCATCGAGGAGGTTGGCAGTTGAGTTGGCTGTGCCCAAACTGAGAAAGTGCAGTTAAGGTTGACAGCAGACACTACATTTACTCAACACAAAATTACCCTGTCAAGAATCATACATAACATTTGCTGCAAAATTGACAGCGCCAGCGCAACAGGAAAGCCGCAATGAAATATAATTGCAATTGTACTTTACACTTTCTCTAACAATATTTGCATTCCACAAGGAATCATGCATGTTATGATATGTATATTAAATTGAGATGGCGTGTCTCTGGCACACGCCGAAGGATACGAATGATGCCGCAGCAGTGTTCTTCTTTTAGACTTTCTGCGCTTTGTCTTCTCTGAGAAGCCTCTGGCGATTTCAAACAGCTTCTTTCTGGTTGCTACAAATCAGAATGTGAAAAATATTAAGTTGTCGTGAAAGTACATTCGCGAACAAGCAATATCCTCAAGTGAAAAAATCCTCAATATGCTCTTACATTTGCCCATGTGCTTTAGCTTGTCTCTGAACAAAGCATCGTCAGAAACCGCTGTGCAGGCCTCGACGGATCCAGAGGCGTAGTGGTTACCTGTTATAGAGTAAACAGACAAAACTTAGCCCAGTCTAGACCAAAAATATCTTTTGATGACACAAGCAAGATTTTTTGCTATTATTATTAAAGTATTCTTGATGGTTTCAAGGGCAGTGTAAGGCAAGTGCTAGCATATTGCCACGCGGTTGCTCTTAGGTAATGGAGGTGTTCTCAGTGGTTGCTAAGGCATTGTCCAGTGGTTGCTAGAAAGCAACTCCCTGCCAAAAGAGCACACCCCAGAAAATACAAGCAATAACACTGAAATTAGGCAAATTAGAAAATATGACACTTACACATTGTAATCCGTCAGTGGGACACACACACACACTTTAGGTGAATGATATATACCTGTGGAGTTCTCCATGCTAGCTGATGAATGACTGGATTTGGTTTTCTTTGATTCGTATTTCAATCGATCTAAAACAGAAAAGGGAGGAGGGTCAAATCTTCCAAATAAAGACCTTCTACGCCTCTGGAAAAATTGCTCAAGATATATCAGACAAGTCTTCTGATATGTACAATTAATTAATCTTTAATAAATTATCTTTAAAATTCAGTCCTCAGGAATTCTGTGTAGGTAGAATGGAGGGAGGAGGAGAAGCTGATGTCAGAAACAGCTCGGTTGCCCCGTTTACTAGTAGGCGAGTGTCTCCCTACCTCTTTCTAAAGCAATAAGGAACTCTCGGTTCCTCTGCAGCTCCTTCATGAATTCCTCATTCTGCAGAAAGAGAGCGATCCGCTCGTCTTCTAAATATTGCTTTAGTTTGCTCTCCTGTTCTGAAGCTCCGCCTGATCCTGATGCGAGCGCCACAGAAGGGCCTTTCTGGGGTACTGAGGAAGAGGACTCGGAGATGCTGCTCTGAGAACCCTGCAGATTATTGAAAGAATGGAGAAATTCAAGAAGATTGTTTTTAGCATAGTTCCCCCTCACACAGATTTTGGTAAATGAATAGTTCCTGAAAATATGAAAATGGACTATTGCTGATGTTGACAATTTTTTTGAAGCCTTAAGCAGAAATGGTCTGAATCAGAAACAACCTAAAATAAAGCTTTTTTTCTACAATTCACAGCCTTACATTTGAATTTTATAAACATTTTACCTTTGTATTTAATAAACATTTTAGTGCTCATGTTTTATATCCCAAGCATGCTATGAGGTACATATATTACATTCAACTGCACACCTGTACACTGTCTAATTGCTGTGGTAGAATTCGCAGGAAGTCATCTGGTAAATTTCCAAGTAACGGTGGGTTCCAGTTTTTATAACCTTGTACTTGAGTGTGTCCGGGAGGAGGCTGGGCCTCAAATCTGAAAGGTGTCAGAAAAAGAACCACATGTTGATCCACTTGCAGGCTCAATGGGAACTGCAGTTTGTCTAATGAACACCAGGGTGCATCAGTCACAGAACTGTGACTAAAATACACAATGTTTCAGAGGTTTGTGTTGACCTCAATACATGTTTCCAAGACCGATGTTTCAGTCATCCTTTAGGAAAAAGCTGTTCAACCCCTTTTTTATCTTATAAACAGTAAGAAAGGTTTCTAGTGAACACTTTTTCTGAGTGAAGTGTCTTTTATAACCTGGGTGGAGGAACAGGTGGAGCATCAGGATATTTCCTGTCGTATATGTGCATGTCATATGTTGGTGGGGAGTAGACAGGGGGAGGCTCTTCATCGGAGCTGTCTGGCTCAAGGGTCCGCTCGAGAATCTGTTAAAAAAAATAGGTTGCAGATAATACACCTAAATGGCCTTAATTACACCTGCTATTCCATTTTGCACAGGGATGTAAATATGCACGTATGTTTAGACCATAAAATAATTAAACTAAGAAAAAAATTGCTTTCTGGAATAGATGACAACTGATCAGGACAAATTAGCGTTCACTCAATTAATATGAATCTCAGTATTTCTCACTACCCCAAATGTAGTTTGAGTGATCTTATCAACAATGTTTTAGATTTTGGTGGTCTAATTATGTGACATAATGCGCACTTAAACTGTCAACAGAAATATTTAATAATGGCGATTGCACTGGTACTCACATGTTTTATTACAAATGAGATCACTTTTCCTTTATTCACTGTATTATCAAGATACAAACGCATGCAATACAGTACATACTGATCCATCAATTTCCTATCTAAACACAAGACTATAAATAATGCAAGGGAAAGTACACGAGTGGGAGATATTCCTAAACCCAGCTGCATGCAGAATCATGGCAGAACATTTAAACAAAATGCAGTGCAGTTTTTGCTTCATATACGACTGATTCTAATGGAAAAGTATCTCTGTTGGGCCATGAAGCAGATAGTTAACGTACTTAGAAATAAAGGCCGTAATATGTCTCTAGTCAGTCTCAGAGCTCAGTTATGACACAGTTTCTTCCCAGAGGATCATGGGTGGAAGAGTGCAACACTGGCTCTTTTTTCAATTCTCATAATATTGG
This sequence comes from Triplophysa tibetana, assembly GCA_008369825.1. Taxonomy (NCBI): domain Eukaryota; kingdom Metazoa; phylum Chordata; class Actinopteri; order Cypriniformes; family Nemacheilidae; genus Triplophysa; species Triplophysa tibetana. The sequence goes on from CM017917.1 coordinate 15,232,285, forward strand.
CATTAACATTTTAAGGTGCAATGTGGAAGATTAAGGAGTAACTATTGATAGGAATGCAATATAATATACGTAACTATGCCTTCAGAGGTGTATAAAGACCTTGCATAATGCAGTGTTATATTTTTACTACCTGACCTTACGAGCTATTTCTATCTACATACACAGCAGGTCCCCTTGCATGGAATTCACCATGTTTCTATAGTAGCCCTAAACAGACAAACTGCTCTATAGAGCTCTATCTCTTTCGGCAAAGAAGTGAAAGCATGAAGACATCTTAGTTCTGTGTCAGCCACCATAGTGCGTTTTTATGTAATCTGTATCGGACGATAATAAAATGTATAATAGCCGGTAAATCAAAAATGATTCCCTCTGGTTAAACTTCTTCAGCTGGACGCTGGTCACAGTTCAAATAAAGTATAGTACTGTCTTTCCGTTCTATTAACAAAACATTGTTGATGTAGGCACAGTATGTAGATACAACATTTATGAAAGTGTAAATTATAGGAACAATTATAAGCTTTAAAGCAGAATGCTGTTTGAATAATTTCTGACTTGAGACCTGTTAGACTTGTGGTTACTGAGAACACTTCTCTGGGTTGCTCTAGAAGAAAATCTATAATTTATTTGTTAAATAAAAGTTATACCAGAGAAGCTTAAAGTTTCAAAAATCTTTAACTAGTGTAAAGCAGGCTTGGTACACGATTTTTAGGGAAAAAATGGTTACCGTTTTTTCTTCAGTTGAAATCCTTTGCCCACATTTTGCCTTTTGGTTTCAGTCTCAGCACATTTTACAATATAATATTTAGACGCTGTATATCGGCCAATATATCTGCTATCGGCTGCCAATGTTAAAGAATTATCAGTCATCGGCCAAAATATACATATCGATGCATCACTACTTGCCACTAGATGCTGCTAATATTTCATACACTGGACCTTTAACAATTCACGTCTCAAAACTATATCAAACCTTTAACATACTGTGATTGTTGAGAGAGACATCAGGCTTGTCTTCATTTCAGGATCTTCAAGCTGTTAATTCTATACCCAAGTTTATTATAAACCTTGCTGACCCTCCTTTATTCAAGTATGATGCAACAGAGCAGATAAAGTTGAACTGAGCTTTGACAAAGACATTAAATAGGATTTAATCTTAAGATCATATTTGTATCATAATTTCCTCTCCTGGCTCCTGCAACTCGTTCTTGGCTGGTTGAGGAGTTTACTAGTAGGCAGTAGGTAGAAAACGACTGACTTAGAAAATCACACAAAAAGAAAAAAGGTCTAGCAAGTACAACATATAGGGTGTAAAAGGATCCTGACCTCTGGCGGGATGCTGTCGGCTGAATCCGAGCTGTCATCCGAGCCCTGCCCATCAATGCTCATCTGCAGGAGCTGGTCGATGGTGGCGTCCACAGCTCCATTGTTGGAACGGAGAACACACTCGATGACCTCATAATCCATGCTGGGGAACATGGTTTTAAAGTCCTCCATGGCCTGACTGAACTCCAGGCGCCTAACTTGTCGGTTGGGCCTGGAGTTGTTGAGCTCGCCTGCTGTCGAGCCCCCCCGAGATCCTCCATTACTGCTGCTGCGGCGGAAAAGGCTGGTCATCCTACGGGAGCCCGATCGCCGCCCACCCGATGACGCCACGTGGAAAACGACGGCGTTGGGGTCTTGATTCCGGCCTGTGTCTCTCAACTTTGTTTCACTTTGACGTGATCCCTTGCTTTGGTCTGAGGCTAATCAAATTAACTTTCTCATTGCGAGAGAGATCTAGTCTGCTGGAGAGAGGGAAACAGTTTCTTTCTCTTCCTCAGTTTGTTAAGCTGCATCCAACACGACAGTATGCAATCGCTGGCACCAAGGAAGAAGATGGTCTGGACTCAAGTGCCTAATTTGAAACGTGTTGCATGGCAGTGTGTTCCCCCATTAGTTCCGTTTGGGCTGAAAACAAATATAGAGACATGAGAAAGGCTTTGAAATGAGGCAGTTCATTAAACAATCCTTTGACTGCCAAACATAAACAGTTTAATGGTCTGATCTCATGCTTCTCATTGGCTTGCTCTGGAAACCAAAAGGCCCAGATTTAGTCGAGTATGGTCATGCATGCTGTTACAAAGTCATCCCGAGAGAAGGATATAATGACATCCACAGATCACAAGCAAAACTAAACACATGAAACTACAAATGAGTTGAACAGTGGGGTAGCAAATGAATAAAAGGTAAGTTTACTGTAAAGTTAGTCACAAAACATCAGCTGATCAGCGAAATTAGCTTGCAGGAACTGTTTTTCCTTAAAGAATAAAATATGGTGTAAACATAGTAAACATGGTGATGGCTTGCTGAGACATGCGAGAGGCCAAACTGAGTGTATATGAAACCATAAGACCGTGTAGTGATTGGGATCAAGGACCAAGCCTAGCAGGAACATGCACAGTCTTACTCCGGTTATGCTTAATAAGCTGATAACAAGTAAGGTCATGTAAATGTGTAGAGCAGTTTTATTTTGTCAGGGAAAACTCAAACATCGTAAACAGACTAGTGTCGACCAAAGCTGCAGCTATCGATTATTTTAGTAATGGAGTATTCTACTGATTTTCCATCAATTAATCGGCTATTCCGATAATAAATACTTTTTCTTCATTAAAGAGCAATACTAAATATACAAGAGAAAACAATACAGATCTCTTAAAAGTGCCATGAAAATCACAATTTTAACCCAAACATTTGTTATATATGTTATTAAGACGCATACATCCTGTAAGAGTCAGAACTGAAAACGGCCGCACAAGTATATATTTTTTTCCCATATGCACTACTGACTGTATCTGTGATCAAACAACTAGAGGATAAACAACGCATTAGCGGCGGTGACACTTGAATTTTCCCTCCATTCATTCATATGCATGTGAATGCGAAAGACCGGAAGACCAATGAGAGAGACCAATAGAAGATCAAAACGTCGTAGCGTGACCTCTCGCTACAAAAAAATTCAAATTGGAGGAATCGCTCATTCTAGCAGTGTCCCACCATCCCGTTTTGTACAACACAATAAATGATAAATAATAAATAAAAGATAAATAAATAAAATAAAAAGATAAATAAAAAGAGAAGCGGCTTGGTTTGCGGTGGCTATTGAAGCAGGAGGGGATGGTAAAGTTTAAACAGTGAAACGTGTAATTTTATGTGATTGTGCGTGTATGTACTTATTCAACTGTAGTGACTGATTGTAGTCCCGTTCCCGCCCATTTTCGCAGCACTGCCGAACGAATTTCACATGCGCAAATTCAAGTGTGCTCATCGCATTAAGCATTTTATCTCCTTCCTTACTTGTTTGGTGCGAGTCATGCATGGCTTGCGTTAAGCATGGTTCAGAAGAAAAAAAATTATCGATCATAAATTTTCACCACGATGTCAAACTACGGACAGGACGAATTCATTTTTATGATACAAAAAGCAGACAGTGTCAAACAGCCAAACCAACTTTTAACCTGAATATTTTTCATTAATTTCGTAGACAAATGCATTCGTTTACCTCCCAGCTATATCCTCCCGTCCTTACCATATCTAGCCAGCCAAAGTTATCTGCATTTCTACTTTCTGTTAGAAACAGGAATGCTAAAAATGTGCAAAAGCACGGCTGTAACTTTACCGTGATGTCCTAAGATTCAATTCCCCTGCCTCATTCCAGACCCCCCTTCTTTCCTCTCAGTGCAGGGCAGAGAAATCCCTGCTCCGCCTAAACAATACACACGGCTGAGGCCATGCCAAGCCTGCATGGGTACTGCCAGGACCCAGCACCCCTTACCAGCCTCTCATTGGCATGGAGACATTTTGTGATGTAAACAGGATGCTTTGCCATGCAGTGATATGAAAGCGTATGCACGACTGCGGGAGCGCTGGCAAGATAGCGGGAAGCTCTGATTGATTCTCAAGGAAAAACTCCTCTCGTATATCCAATACGGCAGCTTGAGGATTGTGAGTGAGTGAAAAGGTATTGTTTAAGTTCCCCACAGAACTAATGCTCCCATTTGCATCTATTTATGCATTCAGTTTAGTCACTGAGATGCCTTGACAAGAAACAACGAGAAAGCATTTGAAACAAGAGCGTTTGACCTCAGACTATGACCTGTTTGGCTAAAGGTAGCCAAGGAAAATAAGAAGAGGCCAATTAGTTAAAAACTTCTCGGGTCTAGAATACATTTCACATTTTACCAGGCATCTTATAAGGCACTGTGTGTTAAAGGGATAGTTCTCCCAAAAAGGAAAAATTTGTCATTTAAACCTGTATGACTTTCTTTTCTTGTGCAGAATACAAAAGATATTTTGAGTGCTGTTGGTAACTGAACAACATCTTATTTTGTGTTTAACAGAAGAAAGGTCATATAGAGTTTTCAACAACATGAGGGGTAAATACAATGATGACAGAATTTGTATTTTGGTTGAATCATCCCTTAAATATTATGTATATATAAACCACATAGCCGTAAAGTGTTACGTGTTGACTCCAATGCAGCCACCTGAAAGTGCTGATATTTTAGCACAGAGAACGTAAGAAGTATTTTGGTGTATCCATTTTGTGAGGCAAGCTCTTAAAAAAAATAAGATATTTAATAAAAAAACAACTATAAGTTTCCATTGCAGCCATATCTAAAGGTCTTTAGAATCATAGCTCTGTTACTTAGCCTGTAAATAGTTCTACCTCAAAATTGATAGGCTCCTATTTTTAGTCTTAAGTGCCTTGCTGTGTAATGGAACACTGCATTATGGAATTCTTTCAGTATTCTCAACTCCCATAAGGGATTCCTGAATCCTGGAGACAGGAAATAGGGAACAGGATGCTTCATAGCAGACACGAGAAGAGATGTGCAGTGCAAAAAATATAGTTTATAACACTCATTTCAATTAAAAAGTGTTAAAAGTTTCATCTAAACAGCTCTGTTCACAACGAACCGCTGTAACCCCAAGAACTGACATGCAAACGAAGACAATATGCAAATGCCCAGAAATTCCCGCTTTTCACTTACCCTTCCCTTCTTTGGACTTTCACTTCCTGTTTTCACGTACCACACCCCACCCATCACGAACACTTTGATATCAAAGAGTTTAGAAGCAACAGTGAACGTGGTGTTGCATGCACGCAAAAACGCTCAAAACTGGCATGGCCTGCGAGGCCATCGGAGGGCCAAGGCTGTGCATTCCACAGAGTTATTTTCCTCAAGACTATAATCTGTATCTGAGAACAGTATACATTTACAGAAGGCTTCCTGTATTTTTTGTCAGGGGACTTTTTTCCTCCACATAATTCTCTGCAGTTTATGGTGCAGCCAAAACGTATTGGGTCACTTTAAACATGCGTTTCATAAATGTGTCCTGTTAAATTGGGAATAAATAAAGGACTTTGGACAGCTTAATAGTTTTTTCTCACAGGATAATGAATAACTTGAAAGAAAAAAAAAACAGTATGAAAATCTTTTGACCACAATATGTTTTATTATACTTGCAAATTATGGCACAACTAATTAAAAGACACAATTTGATTGAATCAATATTGTCAATATCAATAGCCAACATTAGCATTTTGTTTTTCAATCCGTCAATTTCAATGGTTCACAATATACGCTCTACACAAACTGCATCTTCGGACATTCTTGTTTGCATCTTTACAATCTGCATGGCTTTCATGCAGAAACACATATAGGGAAAAATTCAAAAAGCAAGTCATGAACTACCACACCACGGCTTTAAAAAAAACTAAGGCGCGTTAGTCAATAACTCACACGGCGCACAGACGGCTTGCAGATCAACACGTGATGAGAATTATGGGAGAGAAAACATGTCATATCCTGTCTGTATGCTGGCAACAGGCCAATGAACATCCAGATGTGGTATCGGTTTTACAACTCCATTTAGAAAAGCTTGAACAACATGGTGAAGTTTCTCATGTTTCACCTGCTCTGAGGAGCTCTCACATGCATAATTCATCTGGTACAGTCTCATCCTTCAGACGGATCTTGATGGGTACATGAAGGAACTAAACCCCTGCTTCAGGAAAGCATGCTTGAAACAAGGTTACAGAACATCAAAAACAGGCCTACAGTCCAGTCAAGATGAAATCAACATTGATCGTAAAGGCATTTTGATGGTGTTCTTGTGAAATTTGCGTACGCCTGCCTGAAAATCATGTTTCTTTCTCTAATAATTTTCCTGAACTACGTAATCTAATTACCAAATTATGACTGAAGGGGGTCGCACACCGGACGTCAATCCTATTGTTTGTAAAAATGCCACAGCTGTCGACGGCGCAATGCTACAACTTAGGATGCTGAGTCCTGCAGCGACACAACCCGCCACGCTAAATTTAACATTTAATTAGATCTTCTTTTACTGAAATCATCTTTAATGTACACACTGACTTCACCATAAACTGCAAGATGTAATTAATTGTTTGGGAATAACAGAAAAACGATGCATTAATACAGAAAACCTCTCGATTTTACCACATTAATAGCAGAGTTGTCATAGAAGCGACAATGTGGCTCGGCGCTTCCGCATCCGGTGTGTGACTCCCTTTACACATTGTTTTAAAAACATGATTTTCGTCTCAACCTCCAGCACATAAAAAAGACGTATCAAAATACGGTCTATTTAAGATGGATAAGGGCCTGCCCTACAATTTTTGTAAAAAATCCTGTGTTACTTGAGTACATCGCATTATGTAAGCAAAACAGATGGCAATGGGAAAAGTGTTGACATTGGCTTGGAGTGTCAAAATATACTGGTTTAGGCAATAACCATGATATTAAAAATCATGGTTATCGATATTGTGTTATATGTGGGTCAATGACGTGACAGTCATTTTTGTGTGTATCTGTGGATAAAGGCCAATTATAACCCACAGGCTGTGTTTTTTTTCACAGGTTTGGCCAGGGTCCTATCAACAAGCTATTGTTTCAGAAACAGATTTAATTTTGCATTAGTTATGACAAATCTAGCCCCAAAACAGCAACTGGCTTCAAAGGAACATAAATTTCAAATGGCACACAAGCTCCCAACGATTCCTTAAGTATGCACTGTGATTAATATTAAACAAGATCCCATAATAAGATCTACGAACAGATTAGGGAGAAGCTACTCTTTCAACACAAACATCTAACGAGTAGAAGACACCAAGTCATCCAAAGAGACGTAAAAACCACAAGTCCTTTTCCCACCGAGAAACCATTCAGCATCGTCAGCAAGACCTAATAAAAGATCACAAAAGACCAGCAAATCAAAAAGAAAACAGACACGGAGACGCCGCTTTCATCACTGATGAACGGAGGAAAGAAAAAACATGAGCATGTTGACAGAAGATCTTTTCCAGGCGGCGTTTGACATGATCAAAAGACTTCTAAATCGGGCTACTCAAATATTAGGCCATTACATTCCTTTGACACAGTCCAATGTTGAACTATCAAAAAGAGATTAAAGACAACTTGCTCTGTTGAAATCAAAATCTATCTGGCATAAACAGCGAACATGAAGCAAACAGATGGAAAACAACATTAACTCGGGTGATAATGTCCTATATTCTGAATTGACTGTGGATGAGCGATATAAACGGAAGCAAAAATATGTCTGTTCAGTAAACAGATGAACATAACGGACCCATGGGGGGGTATAAAACTGGAAAGGCTCCATACATTCTGGAGCGAGCCAGGTTGCTTGAACACATTGGCAGTCAGACAAGAGCAAAACTAATTGTAAAACAGACCTTAGAGAAAGGCACAATCAATTACACGGGCTGTGACGTCTGGCTGCTTCGACTCGTATGCTTTTATACTGAATGAGAAGTGTGAAGACTGCAGACGAAGAATAAATTATGCTTGTAAGAGAATAATTCTCTGCTATCTGTAAAGGCGCGAGCGTCTGTCTGAATGCATCAGTATGGTTGCCAATCATTGGCAAACAGGACCGCATGAGAGTATGATTCGTTTATTGCATTATATTTGGAATCAAACTAAAAAACGGATTTATTAAACAACATTCTTCAAAATATCTTCACTCGTGTTCTGCAGAAGAAAGAAAGTCATACAGGTTTGAAATTCCAAGAAGGTAAATAAAGGATTTCAACATTTTTATTTTTAGGTGAACTAACATTTTAATACACAGACGAAGGAGATGAAGGAGGCTGTTGTAGGTTGATTTTCCCAGTTAATATGGGGCACTTTAAAAGTGTAAAAATTGGGGCTTTGTAAAAAAAATGCTTTGTTTAAGCGTCCAGGCCAGTGGTAAACCCAGGAATCACAATGTAGCTGGGCCCCGAAAAAAATCTGGATCGCAGAGCCTAAAATGCATATAAAATACACAACTTCACCTATACACTCCACCGTTTAATCAGGGCATAAGCCTGTAAATCATTATAAATAATGCTAAGAACCAGTGTTGTCACGATACTGGAGTTTCTTTCTTCGATTCGATACCTTAAAAAATATACATATTCAATACCATTTTCGATACCAAAGGGCCCTATTTTTTATATACTTTTATTAAAAGTTAAATTGAACAAGACTAGACAATGAGATATATTTTAACATCAGGGCTATTTATTAATTGTTAATCTGATGTAAATTTAACCAATACACTTACTTTTTTAAATCAAAATTGTATTTGTCAATATTAACAGACCAGAGCTTACATAAAATAACAAAAATTTTATTTAAAAAAAAATATTTTTTAATCATCAACATCATTTTCTACGTGTTTTAAAACCTCTAGGCAATATCGGAATACATATAGAGATATTTTAGGTGACATCGGAGAGATTTCCAGGCCTCCTGATAGACATTATGGATAATATTTCCTCCTTATATAAAGCTTAAGCTATATCTGTTTTCATTAAGCAGCATCTATATCCGGGAGTTAATTTGCACGTTCACTTGGCTCATTGGCAGTGAAAATCCTTTGTGTTTTAATGCTGAAAAACTTCACGAAAACGCTGGCGATAAGCATGTGTGGTTATCGTCCTGGTGTGTACAAGTCTTTAGGCTACCCAGCAAGGCAGCTGCTGACTAGATGGGTCGAAGAGCAGGTGGGTGGGCCCTGAACCACCCAGGCCCAGCCGTAGCTACGTGCCTGGTCCTAGCATAGAAAATTTGGCTCAACCATTGCCGTGAGTTCAATGCGGGGTTGGTAGAGCCAAAATTACAGCCCTTGCCTTACACCTCAGCATGTCCAAAAACCCTTCTGGAGGGTTTTCAGCAGGGCTCCACATTAACAGTTGTCCGAGAGTGTGAATGTTTGTATGGTGAGCGAATTTAACTTGCCCGACCAGACAAGTAATTAAAAAAAAAAACATAACAGTGCTACGAAAAAAAACGCTCTGTGATAAGAATAATAAGAACATGTCCATTATCAGAGCTGTGTGTTGGTGTGAATTGCTTTTTTTATGTGCTTGTTTGTATGTGACATTAATCTATGGCCATATAACTAGATGCGGATGTGGAATCCTGTTATTTATACATGTCATTTGGCAGTTCTGCGTGTCTGAGTGAATGCACAGATTAACAAACTAAATGAGTGATGGTCTAGGATTTGTCTCTATCTGCACTGGATATTAACACATAAACTTGTCCAAGCTGTAGTCCAACACACACTGTACCTCTAGCGTCTTCCCTACAACATGTCAAAATAAAAGTCCCATTAACTCAGATGAAAAATGACTGTAGAACTTGCTAAAGGAAATTGTAGTACCCTTGTTGTAAATTGATAAACTGTAGTAAACACTGTACCGCCAATTGAATAGCATGAAAAAGAATCTCTAGAATAAAAAGGTTCAGTCGGGAACTGACCCTGTAGTTATGAAGTGACGCGCGAATCGGGTGGCGCGTTTGAGGAGTTCTTCTGCACAATTTGTACATTTTCAACTCGAGCTATGATTTTCGCACGAAGAGTTTTCGCTTCACTCACACGAAAATAACGAAGTTTTCCCGGGAGTAATATAGAGTGTGTAACGCAATTGCTCGCGTTTGGTGTGAACACAGGCGAGTGGCGCGACTCACAAGCAATCTCTCCTGTGAGATGCGGTGAACAGGACGATGACGGATGAGAACATTTATTGGTTTAATTTCTGACATTGCGTTAGAACGAATAGGATCACCATTTAAAAAGTACTAAGGCAAGGGGGGAGAATAGCGCATCGGAGAACAGCGCCTATGTGGGATAATGTTGTTTCACAGAATTTCTCTTTTTGTTATGCAGTTTCAAAATACAACCAATGAACATGTTTGAATGTAGAAAAGCATGCTTTGACATCTTGCAATGCATCGATGTTGTCGTTGTGCTGTTTGAAATACAAAATCAGTATGTTTAAATGTAGGAAAGAACTTTAGGTGTCTTATGGGGATTTTTTTTAAAAACACAACATACTGGCTCTCATATTTAGGGGCCTATGATTGAATTGCGGAATCCAGACATGTTTGCTGTACGACGCGAAATGGCACAGAATCTGGTAAATGTATTATTTCTTAAGCAAAAAGTAGGAACGAACTTCAAATTCAAATTGTGCATTTACTTTAGAAATATTCAAATGGTGTTTAAATATGTAAACTGCAATTGTTTTGCGTGTGCTCGTGGAGCTTTGAGAGAACTCGTGCACATGAACGGTTCCCGTTTCATGCGAGAATAAAAAAAGCAACTGTCAAACACCCTTTGTGGCGACGCGTCAAAATAAAATTCCGGTTTACCACACCATCCCTCTTGATTTTTTACTGAGCATATTATTTTCTTTAGCAAACTACAGTAACTGTGCTAGAAACGTTATAAAAATAACATTTTTTTTTACTAACATATAAGTAGATTTAAAAACTAAATCTTTTTTTATTTTTCCCTTTATGGTTCAACGTATCTACTGCAGGATTTTTTAATATAGTTTATAAGTGAATACTGTAGTATACTAAACTATTTTTTTATGTTGGCAAATATAGTACTATTGAATAGTGAAGGACGGAAAACACAGAATTCCAGAAATTAAAACAGTGAAAATGGAATTTGGGACAAAAATTGCGGATTTCTTATTGTTGTTATTATCCCTTATATTGCAACCCATATCCCTCCGGCCCCTCATTTGGGATCTTTTTCATAAACCGGCCCCCATGAGAAACTAATTGAATAACCCTGCTGTACAGTATACTAGTAAGGTTCAAAAACACTATAGTATCTAGGAAATTTACTGCAATGTGCTATAGTTACTAACACTATAGGTATATTTGTCCACAGAAATTACTGTAGTATACTACAGTACACAGAACGTAGAAAAAATAAAACAAATTTATGTAAACTAAATATTATATGGGCCTAATTTATCCAACTGTATGTAACATATTCATGTGATGAACTGAATCATATTTTTTAATGATGACAACAGACGTTTCATACTGTTTGGCCTGTGCCACAAATTTATAAACCTCTGTAGCACCAGTGCTATGTGTTAAGATAGTTAACGTACAGCTCTGACACTAATAATAATAATTACTGCTGTCCTACAGCAATCATGGAGAGTATTAACAAATGTAGGTGGCCGCAACGGACACTAGGTAAAACGCTTGTAAGCAAACTTGACAAATCAGGACCCAAGACAATTATATTGACACTTTAAGCCCTGGTTTCAAAGACACGGTTTAGCTTAAGACAGGACTATGCCTTAGTTGAATTAAGATATTGAAGTACCTTTTATGAAAATGCCTTAAAGGAATACATTACTGGTGCAAATCTCGAGACCAAACAATGGCACTAATATATTTTAAGATATTTCTGGGCAAGTCACATTTAGTAAAGACAGGTCCCAAATTCCTTTTAGTCTAAGACTAGCCTTAAGCCTTGTCTGTGATACCAAGCCCAAAATAAATATAATTTATTATCTTCGGACAACTAATATTTGTATTCTGACAAGTGAATGACAAATTTACTTGCCCGAAGGACAAACATGACAATGCCTAATGTCCAGCCCTGTTTTCAGGGTGTTTCCTCAGAGTACATCTGTTACGGGGTTTGTGTAATAAAACCAATAATGATGATCCTTACAGATCTTTAGGGCCATCTGGCACATAGGGAACAGAAGCTTGCCACTGCCCTGTGAGCCAAACATATTAACATTTGCCAAAGATACTGTCCGAAAGTACAGTAGCACCACTGAAATAACCGTAGATATAGTAAATGCCATACTGTAAAAGCTTATGATGATAAGACCCAGCCAATTGGCACAAGTTTGTCCTTCCAACTCTTTACATGGGCTATCTTTGAAGCTCATTTGTTAAAACCAAATTTTTTTTTATTAATAGGTAATTTTAAAACCTTGGTGAAAGCAAATTAATAAATGTTCTAAAATGTAGTAATGGGAACCCAAGCACTGAAACATTCAAAGGCCAACAATAAGGGGATCTGAAGGGGTCAACCCTACATCTTGTCCCCACCCCAGAGGTCCTGGGGTGGAACAAGGAACAATCCCAAAGGCTTTCTACAGGATAATGCGAAACAAAATGCATGGTGTGTAAATGGATACAATAAGTCCATCGACCCCTCCAGCATTTTCAAGCAGGACAGAAAGAGGGTCAGTTGCCAATTGCCGTATGCAAATCAAGACCCTTGTAAAGGAGTGGCACCAGCTGTCAGACCCTCACCTCCTCCCTCACCATTATGACAAGGTCCAGGAATATGGCCGCCAGACATCCACATCCTTGATCTCAGAGATTTGACCAGAAACGTGGTTCATATTCCAAAAACAGATGCTTTGCATTGCTATATGTGAGAGTACAATTGCATCATAGAGTTTGCATGCACATAACGTTGACTGCGGAGTTCTTAGAGTCAGTGTCCAACATTTACACAATTATAACCAAAACTTCCCTAAGGCACTTTCGTTATTAATAAACTTCACTATGAGAAGCTTTAGAAGTTTTTGTGCTTTGAAATAGATTTTGTATGTCACATTTCACTAAACAAATGTGACTAAACAAAACATGAACAAAAAAAACTGGATAAGTATCCTAATGGCTCTAACACTATTGAAATCTATTGAACGGGCTGCACAGACAGAATTTTTAAGCATTAAAGACTGCATGTTTAAACCTGATATACATACACACAATACACGAAATGCCCAAAAACGCTGTCTACCTAGACAGCTTACTAGATTTTTAACACAGCTTCAGAGAGAATGACGAAAGATATGAGCTCAGATCGTGAGCAAACGTGTCACTCTTTTCATCTCAGTCATGTTTTGTTACCACAAGTGCAAAAATCCTTCTTTGCTCTGTGTAAAACACACATAGGCTAATAAGTTAAACATATTTAACGTTGAACAAGACGCGAGGCCGCAGCAAGTCACGAGACACAACATGCAACAGTAACCAAAATGATCTCCTGCTCTAGAAAAGACATTCAAAACAACCCGAAAACGCGAATCTAAGGATTTATCGTTAAAAAAACTAACCTCTGTTTCATATCGAAACAGTCGCTGAGGTAAAAGGTAAAATCAAGACTGTATACAAACAAAGCTACTTACTGTAGGTGAACAGAAGCTGCACGCTTCCCCAGCACACGGTCCCAAAGTGTCCCGTATTCCTCCTAATATATCCTTAAAAATGACTATTTATTCATGTTCAGGGGCTTTATTAGACCGTGTTGATCGACAGGCATCGTCTCCGTCGACACTGGTTCAGTCGCGGTCGGTGCGCTCATGCCCAAGCGTGTGAAATCGCACAGAAAGAGAACTAGCGATGTGTTGTTGTGTATGGGATGAATCAAAGAGATGGAAAATCTGTCACAACCAGAATAAGCGCGTGAGGGAACAAAGAGCCACACAGCCGCTTAGCGGACAGAGTGCGGAACTACGCCTGCTGCCTTTTTCAAGCAAGACAAAAACAAAACAACATTTTAAAACTAATGACATTTGTACAGTACAGGGGTAGTGATTAACACATAGGATCCAAAAGATAAATTCCTATTATATACATCTATAAATAAAGCATTTTTTCCCCATACTTATAATGCACGTATTGTAAATGTTTAGTAAATATTACAAAAAAAACATGGCCAGTTATCAGATTTATTTTATGAGAGATTAAAGCCTTATTCAAATCCTCTTTCTACCTCTAACATACACAGATATAGCCACAATCCAAATACATTTGTGTGAAATATCCATTCTACAAAAGAAAAAGGGAAATTACATAAGTAGCATGAGCCTACAGGAACATTTTTTAATATATGTTTGCATTTGCAAGTAATATCTGTGTAGTAAATAGCCTACAGGACTTGCCAAAAGTGATGTCTTCTACAATGTTTAATGCCCCTGCAGGTTAGATTAAACCATCAAAATATGTGGTGTATGGTACAAAATAAAAAAAACAATAAACAAAGGTATTTATTGGACAAAATTAATTGACAAAAAGACAAACCACAGCAGCGTTATATAAAATATATATATAAAAAACAAAATGCAAAGAAAAAACAAAAAGCTTATATGATAAAATGAATATAGTATTTGATATTAATATTTGTTCTTGTGATAAAACTTTAATTTATTTATGCATTAGGCAGACGCTTTGCGACTTACATTGCAATATCCTATAAAAAAATTCTAAGTATGTGCAATCCCCTGTGATGAACCCACGTCCTTGGTGTTGTTAACACCGTGCTCTTACCACAGAGCTGCAGGAAAGCTTTCGAAATCACACAATAAGTTTATTTTTCATTGCAGCATCTTTATGAAAACATTTGCATTAAGAATGAGGATGTCAACGGTACAAAGCTAAACATCACCTTTGGCCACTACTGTATACATATAAATATTGTTCAAATTGTTGAGTCTCATAATTTAAAAAATTTAAGTTATGTGTGGTTAAATAAAGCATTTAGTTACCGATTAAAGGCTTTTTCTAATCCTCTGTTCTATCCCTGCCATTGTAAGGTATGGATAAAAAGCAATTTCATACTTTTTTACATTTCAAAAAATTGTGTTGCAAGCGTCTTAAGCTAAAGTTATCATTGATTTAATAAACTATACACAATGGTCTTCTATGCATTTATTCTTATCAAAGACATGACATGGTTAAGCTCACAGTAATTTAATAATAACTGCAATGTCTCAGTTCATTACATCAGCAATACAAAATGTACACATATCAGACGAATATTGCTTATTGCTGTTTGTTTATACCAAGATTTCTCATTAAATAAATTTACTAAAGGAAAACTCTTTCAAAGAGAAGGAACTACATAAATACTGTTCCCACAGTAGAACATACGCAACACAAAATTCCCAGGACGGTATTAAATTCCCATGACACTGTAAGCATATGAAATAATGCACACTTAAATGCATTGTAGGTCATTTGGGATAAAAAATAATTTCTAAATGGAATGAGCCGAGCCATAATGTACAGTTTTCTTTTATTTAGACAACCCAAATAAAAGGCACATAAAACATTGCGCAATGTGATTACATAATCATCTTAACATACATTAAAAAAATGTAGGAATGTTTTACCTTTCTGCTAACCAAAAAAAGTCTAGTCTTCATATATACAAAATTACCAATGTTAATGTTTCTAATACAAAAAGTCTTATAAAAGGTAATTTTACTTGTATTCTTCCTTGCATGTGTCTATCATAACTACCACGTTCTCTGAGCTAAATGGTTTTGTACAAAGATATACATTCATTGGCTTTCACATGGGTTTGCCAATTCAACAAAACAAAATGTGAAACAAAGAACTGGACTCATTTTTAACTCTCCAATCAGAAACTTTTTTCGCTTTTACCCCATTCAAACAAATGTGTTCTTTAATAGATACTGATGCATAACTTCATGAACAATACTTTATAGGATTAAGAAAAATAACAAATCCATAATTCCTGAAACAGGACAACTTGATATTTCGTATGCAAAATAGATTCTAAATCTCCACACACATTTGGTAAACAGTTAAACTGCAGTTGGGCGCCCAGGCAGGTTCCATAGCCGAGCACTGCAAGCCGAACAGAGAAGACAGATATGTTTCACTGTAGCATTTTCACACATGCAGTTCAGGCACGGAAGTGACGCCATCGTGGGAGGACAGACATTTATCACGAGCACAATTAAAACCTCTTTGTTATTTGTAGTGTCTTCAGTCAACTCAATCACATTCCTTGAATTCCAGTTCTGGAAACTGAACTGCCTCTACAAAACCAGGCAACATTAGAAAAAAAAGAAAAAGCCCATCTAATGCCAACCCACAAACATTTCGCTACCAGGCCGACACTGTCCAAGTTAGTTGAGAAACATTTGGATGGGGGGTGCCTGTTAATGCAAACTAAACTTCATGCACAGACAGTGGTAGCTATGACATCATCACATTCAGCTGGTTTTACTTTTTTTTGAGAAACACACGCATTCCCAGATTAGAGGGCATTATAGGACAGCATCTTTTGCATCAGTTTTTCCACATAATAACAAACAGATGAGACAGCTGTCTGGCTGGGTCAACAGAAGGACAAAGAAAGATAGATTGCTTATATATCCAAAAGGGAGAACGAAAAAACAAATAGGAACGTCAATTTAGAAATATTTGCTGTGATCTCCAAATACAAAGGGATGGTTCATCCAAACATGTTAACTCTGTCATTATTGACTCACCCTCATGTTGTTTCAAACTTGTATGACTTACACCTCGCCACACCAGACGTGATGCACAACATCAAAAAACCCAACGTTTCTAATATAGAATCCATTGTAGCATGCTGTATTACAGTCTTAGCTCAAAAACTCAAAATAACATAAAAAAGATATGTTTTCTACACGTCTGGTGTGGACACGTTTTTTTAAATTGAAGTGGTTGACTTTCATCATGCCATCAGAATGCAAGACGGTTTTTTTTAGCTTAAAAGGGCACAAATGCACCATGACAGTAGTTCACACAACTTGAGCACTACATTCAGTCATTTGAACTTATACGATATAGAACAGAAACGTTCTTACTTAAATGATCTAGATATTATTACTAAATTAATTGGAGTTGTTAAACGTTGTCATCAGATGAGTCTAATTTAAGAAGAAATCACTTATACTGGCTGTGTTGAATGTATAAACTTCAAGCACCAATGAGAGCAAGGCCAGACAACACAGACTTAAATTATGGTCTGTACCTTGAGTTAAACAATGAAGTACAAACTACTTTTATGTGACTAAAAAGAAAGTGTTTGTTTTTCGACAAAGGGTGAAAGATTTGACTTCTATCTAAATAAACATTATAGTCCAAGTTCTCAAATTCTTTTTTTTAATTGCTCGTTGTCAAACTATTTTTTAGCAGGTTTACTCTGAATGATGACCGCCAACATAACAGACCCTGAAAATTTGAGGCAGTTTTGGTTTTCACTGTGACAGGGGTACACAAACTTTTCGCTCTGGGATGGAGTACCGCGTCAACAGCTAGGCACCCTGACCCCTGAGGTGCTTCTCAGTTCTTGCCAATAAAGGGAAAGAAACATTTAGTGTGTTTATGACATAGAAAATAAGGTTGGGAAGAATGTTCTATCCACTACAAGAGCAGCGTAAGTTAGGACTCCCCAAGCAAAGTTCCTGAGCAAAAGGTCTTTAGGAAACAGCCCTCATCCCGCAGCCAGGAAGAGCAGAGAAAGTTAGAATACGAAATGCTCTCGAGATAATATTATTAAGGACAAAAATGGACTTGGTGACCAGGCATCTATTAAGAGGTTTAACCAGCAATACTAAAAATGTTTGATCCAAAATAATACTGCCATTAAAATATCGCCAAATAGATAAATGTTCAGTGCAAAATTTTTATGTTACTGTAATGTCCAACCCCACTAAGCAGAATATCCCAGATATCAAAAGAACCACGACGTAATAATTCTACAATCAGGAATGACCAAAGTTTACCTATAAAGAAAAGTTATAATCATAGAAATAAAAACAAAGCTACAGATTAAAAGGCTCACAAAGAAAAGCATTTTAAAAACTCACCCTAAAACTTTAGTCTTCCTCATTCGCAGAGTATTGTCTCAAAACAAATAAAACCGTCTCATCTTCCATAAACGGAAACCACTGTCCCTTTTGTTGTACACGACTCGTTAAAATGGATAAAACTATGAAATACTGATAAGCAAGCTAATGTAACAAAAATAAAATCCTCACAGTTAATATATGCCAGAGTCCCCAAACCGTTAATACTAACAGGTGACTGGCAAGGATTTTCTGGCACTTGAAAAGTGAAAAATCACCAAACATACAGCACGTCAGTCTTCCACTCCATGCATTACACATCCATTTGTGTCCTCACTAACTCAACCTTGATCTGCTTATTCTTTCTGAAGGACGTGCAAAGTACCAACTAACTTCCACAAGATTTCCGTATTCCTTGTCGCTGCAGACAAATACATTCCAAATTCCTCAAGGTTCTTTTCCCTCACGGTTGGAGAGGAAGACTATAACAGGAGACATGAGGTTTAAGAGGAGAGGTGGGGAGTTTTTGGGGCAGGGTTCAGTTCTACCAAGGCGGAGAGGAAGGCAGGACCTGTGAGAGGAATGGCATGCTATCCATCGATCTCATGGCAATGTTGAGGGGACCTGTGATGTTCATTGACATGGGCGAGGTGATGGCGACGGGATGGGCGATGTTCATGGGCGCATTGGTTGGGATGTTGATGGAGGCTATGTTGACCGGACCACTTATGCTGACCGGGTGATGGAGGCTGATGGGGGAGGTGATGTTGACAGTGTTGGTGGTGATGTTCATCTGGGCGGCGATGGTGACGGGGTTGCTGACGATGCCACGGTTCATGGCCGTAGTGTTGGATGCGCTAGAAGCAGTGACTGGTGTGATGGAGTTGCACATGTTGTTAGAGTCTGGGGACAAAAAGTAGATGCATTTAAGTTTCGAATCTCCAAGATCTGTTCTCACAAATAACCAGATTATTTGTTTTTGAAAGAGATGGAGGTGGATCGTCGTACCTTTGTTACAGGGCGAGGTGAAGCTGGCCTGCCCGTGAGTCTTGAGGTGACTGGTGATGTAGGCGGCGCTTAGCATCTTCCCGCAGATGTTGCAGGTGACCTTGCCCTCGTGTCTTATCATGTGCGATCGCAGACGGTCTTTGGTGGCGAAGGCTGACGTGCAGGCCTGTGGAAACAAATCAAAAGCAGGTTGAAAAACAGGAACAATCATCCACTACACGCAGAGTCAAATGGAATAACAAGAAACAAAAATGCTGAATGAACTGAAGTCTTACCGTTACTTGGCATTTAAAGGGTCGTTCTGTGGAGTGAACGTGCTTGACGTGACAGCTAAGATGATCTGGCCTGACGGAGGAAATACGGTATAAATAACTTCACTGTACACTGAAGACATACGAAGCTGACGTTTTGTGTGATTATATTCCATCAACTAGCACCGCCAAACAGAATTGTATATATTTTTTAGATGTCTCCAAAAACTTATGAGTCCTATCTCATTTCTACTTGAGAGGATTCCGTCACTTGGAAGTAAAAAATACTGAAGGACTTTGCAAATAAAAAAATAAAAACATTCTTGACCTTGGCATTGGCAAGCGAATAAACAAACTAGCTAAACTTGAACTGTGAACTATTCAACTTACCGAGAGAAGCCCTTCCCACAAACACTGCAAATGTACGGCTTGTGCACGCCTCCGTCGTGCGAACGGACATGATAGGTCATGCGGTCTTTCCTCTTGAAGCGCTGATGGCAGATGGGACACTCGAAAGGCTTCTCGTCCGAATGAGAGAGTTTGTGGCGGTTAAGGTGGTAGACATCGCGAAAAGCCTTACCGCACATCTCGCAGCCATGGTTCTTCTTTACAGGCTTGGGGGGCTTTTTGGGCACAGCGGGCTGATGAGGCAGAGCTGACATCACGCCGGTGGCAGTGGATGCGGAGGTCGTTGCCGTGGTGAGGATGCCTGCCACAGTGGAGACGTAAGAGGGGTTGGCGTTGTTATCGCGTGGCACAGTGGAGATTAGAGGCACCATGGTGGGCGCTGTTGTTGTCTTCTTGGGCCGTGACACCATCTTGATGCCGGTGTGACAGGACTCGTGCCGCCGTAGGTGGTAGCTGTCCCGGAAGGCCTTGTTGCAGTAGCTGCATATGAAGGGCGTTTTTGACTTGGGCTCCTTCTTTATGACCACCTGCCCGCCTCCACCACTCCCACCGCCCCCTCCTCCCGTACCGCCAGCCATGCTGTCCTTGAGGAGGTCGGCAGGAGTGACCTGGGGCTTCTGGTCGAGAGTGATGGGAAGAATAGGCTTTTGATCCTGCGGCTCATGGCCAGAGTTGAGCAGGGGCAGCAGGCTGTTCTGGCTGACCTGATGCTGGTGGTGGAGGGCTTCATTGGCCTGCTAAAAAAGAGTGGAAAAAACATTTGTTATAATTTAAAGGAGGCATGAATTAAAATAAAAAATTCAACCCGAGCATTTGTTATATAAGAGGGAATCGTATTCACACGAACATGTTGAAGAATACAGTCAATGCATAACCTTCCTTCGGATTCCGATATTAGGAATGCGGGGTTAAAGTTTATTTTAAAAGACATTCCTGCTCATGTAGGAAAAAACATGGAGAGTTTGTTCCTTCCATTTCTCCGAGGATTCCTTCATGAACAAGGCACTGGTGTCGAGCTCAAAATTTAAAAGCAGTGCTGTGCCTTAAATATTGGATACTATAGGAATGGCACAGCAATCTTATGTGAATACATTTTTTTGTTCTTTGCTCCATTAGAGATCGCTTGATGTGCCCTGAGCACTATTCGCACATTACCTGGGGACCTCTAGTCATTTGTAATTATTGCAGAGGTTGTCTGTGATCTTAAGCCCGTGCGAATAGGGATATCTGTGATTTGGTGGGCCTATATATAGTTTAGGGGTCGACCGATTATCGAACTGGCCGATTATCGGCGTCGATATTAAGGATTTAGCCGCTAATCGACATCGGTCATTTTCAAAGCTGATTTGCCGATAAAGTCATTAATTTTTAAAATGCGCTATTTTGATGTGATGCAGCCAAGAATTTAGCGAGAGCAGTCGGAACACGTCTCTCTAGTTTGTTGCGTAGAGTAATGCCCGCCCACTGCTCCTCTGATTTGGTGGAACTAAGTCACGAGTCCCGGAAATCAACGCGGGAGGCTGCGGAACAGAAAGTTTTTTTCTTTCTCACACCGAATGCACTTACTAACTGGAGCTGCTTCGCGTTCATGCTCTCTGAGGTAAGGCAGCATCAGACGTTGAAATAAATCACAATCCACTATACTGAAGACACAAAACACTTCAATATTATCTGTGCCTGAATTTCGGAGCAGCTTTGCGGGTTTCCTGCAGGTTCCGAAGGAGTTACGCATTATTATCATGTCGATATAATTCACATCCATTGTATAACAATGATTTTGCTCTGCAAGCGAGCAGCATTTTGCATGTCATTTTAAGTTACGCCATTTCAAAAATACAAGCCATTTTAAAGCATAAAGAACTTGAATCGTCGGTCTTCAGTCAGACACACACTCCGTATCTCTAGCTGCTCGAATGTTAGATCGAGTTATTTTTAACTTATTTATACACATAAATGTTCAGAGACACACACGGGTGTGATTAAATGCCCGTCTTGCCGACAATACACTCAAGGAATTGGTTAATGTTCTTACTAAGTGTGCCTAAAATTTGCTTTTAATGTTATAGCTTCATGAAAACATTTGCGGTCTTTTCAACAACATACACAATAAAGCTATTAAGGCAATTAAATTATTTACACTTATTATATAAATTCAAATTGTGCTAGTTAATCCAATGATGAGCAAAATGATTTATTGAATAGTTCAAGTACTTTATGCAATGTTTAATTCATCAGAACAATTTTTTTTTATATAAATAAATATAATTTTTTTATTAAAAAATAATTAAAAATAATTTATTTAGTGGTTTTTACAATGCATTTCTCTTTC
This sequence comes from Triplophysa tibetana, assembly GCA_008369825.1. Classification (NCBI taxonomy): domain Eukaryota; kingdom Metazoa; phylum Chordata; class Actinopteri; order Cypriniformes; family Nemacheilidae; genus Triplophysa; species Triplophysa tibetana. The sequence goes on from CM017917.1 coordinate 15,254,270, forward strand.
CAAAAAGCTTTACATGAGAAAAGACAAATAAAACACAGAAAGAGGCAGAATACAGTGCGGTGCAATAAATAAAGCAATGGTCTAATAAACCAATGTTGATGAAATTTAGCAAACCATAATCTAATCTAAAAAAGAGAAATATGAAAGATGTAATTACACATACTATACATGAGATTAATCATAAAGCATACAGTCTGTGGGTTATTTTAACTCTCTTCATTTTTCCTTTTTATATAAATTTACATTTTTATACCATATATATATATATATATCGGTTCAAAATATCGGTTATCGGTCTAATTCACATGGAAATAATCGGTATTGGCCCTGAAATGTGTATCTGTCGACCTCTAATATAGTTTGTCAAGGTTGTATTCACCGTTTGCAAATAATGGAGGCTGTTTTGAGTGTTTTGGTATTATTTCGGGTACCTGGTGATATCCATTAATTACCGGGAGTCTCCCATTTGTTTATTCATCATGGAAACTTGTAAAATTTGAGACCCGAAATAGCAGTGATCTTATGTCTGGTTCAGGATTAGGGTCTCAAATCCTGACAGGTACGGTCATATATCATTAAACGCAATAAAAGTATTCGCTATACAAACTATACGCAAAGCCTTGCCATCACATCCGGGAAATAAGTCAGTAAATTTGAGTAAAATCATCCCGTGTGAATGCGTCACATGAAATACTGATGTGGGGAGGTCATTTATAAATCACAGGAGGTCTCCAGATAATACTTAGGCCGTGCGAAAACTGTGAATGGGCCTAACATTATGTCTCTAACCAAATTCACATAAGGCTCTAACTACGCAAACTGCTATCCAATCAAGCTTTTACTTATAAAGTCTTCAATGCGGCACGCCCAAAACAGAGTGTTTGCAGAGCTGGCATCAAAACCTTGGTAGAATATTGGCAAATACTTCTTGATTGTTATGTTTCTGGATGTAAAAACCACACAAACGTCATAAGTAGACCTCATATAACAGTATAAAACAATAAACAAGCCCAGTTCATCAGACCATTAAATTACTTTTTTTGTGCCCAGGGAATACATATACAAAAAAAACATACAGCTTGAATGCACTATAAATTAGGGCTGTCACGATAAACAGACGATAAATATCACATGATTTAAGCATAGCTTTTGGGTGATGTACGGGAAAATGGTGTTGCATCTGAAAGCCAGAGGGCGCTTTTGTGCGGAAACTCCAAATACTCACTGCAGAAGAAGAACATAACACGTTCTAGAATCTAGGAAATGCCTTTGGACATTTTTTATCACTGTTACTCAAGCCTCCACAGCCGGTGTTTCCCCTACCATTATATAAGGGGCTCGCCCCGCCACCCTTGAACGTCAAGTAAATTTGATTTGTTTTCTCTATAGCGCCATATTACAATTTGTTATTTTATTAAACAAACTAAATAGCCCTTAAGTAATATGTTATTTATCTTATTTCCAAGATGGCATGTCTTTTCTGTCTGTGTTTGCGCGTTTACAATTATCCCAATGAGTGCGCACGCGCGCACACTCACACACAAACAAACATTAGCGGACAGAGAGCGCGCGGCGGGAAATATGTTGCGTCAATCAGATGAAAACTAGATGAAAATATTTCCGTTTTTTAAAAGCTCACAGTGAACTGAAGATGGCAAAACTCACTCTACTGCGAGTAGCAGCCGGAGTAGCTCTCCTGCTCCAAGTCTAAGTGTTGCGCATCCTGCCCCTGACAAGCATCAAAATGTCCTGCGCACGTGATGACGTTCAGAACAGCGCGTTCACAGCAGTGCTAGGTCTGACAGGATTATTCTCCAATAAATGTTTCATAGAAAAAGAAACGTCTCACAATATAGATAGATAGATAGATAGATCTCAATCTATGGGCCACACGTTTCTGAATTCCCATATCAAGAGGCTCTGGAAATGTTCTTCCAGAAGCCCAGAAAGATAGACTGCAGTGACAAAAGCTGCACACTTTGTGGATAAATTACATAAAAATAAATGTTTCAATGTTTAGTTTAATGTACAGTTTAAATAATTGTTCAGTTAATACATTCACTACTGCCATTAAAAGAAACAAATGAACACCATGACACCTTTAAGTGTATGTGTCTGTGTCAATCTTCCCCAACCAACCGACCAACCAACCCGCCAACCTAGGTGAAACAGGTATTTTCATGATAATAAAGTATATTTATAATGATCATGTTTGACGAGTGTTGCTTTTTCAAATGCACTGGTTTTAGCATTTCCTACTGATCCCAGGGCTGTGCTTCACGGACAAGCTACGCATTAAAAAAATATTGACACATTGTATATCGCAGCCAGCTTGAATTCAATAGGATTTAGTGGTATCGAGATAAATTATCGTGCAGTCCTACTGTAAATCCGATGTAAGAAAGCCCTATTTTTTGGTTCCACTGTAGCACACAAGATGTCCTCTGGAGCATTCTCAAATTATACAGGAATAACACGGAACATCAGATTTTGCACAAACATCCAGAGTACAGGGATGTCATTAAAGCAAGAGGGCCTTGAGGGCCTCAACTTCACCCTCAAGATATGACTTCAGATGAGAGATGGTGTTGAATGTTTGGGAAAAATAGAAACTGACTCATTTCCAGGGCATCCGTGCAACTGGGAAAACACGAAAAGCCCTGACGGGGACCTAGCAGGGGACGAGTCAGCTGTTCGTCAAATTGCATGATGATGATTAGATATTGAAGAGAGCGAGAAAGCTACAAAACGAAAGAGTTGGATTTTTTTAAGTTGGAATTTGTTTTTGCCATGTTACCTCAAAGTAACCAATGCTTTAAAATAACTAAAAAAGAAAGAAAGATATAAGAGCAAATGTGTTATTTTGAAGAAAATTCTTGACAAAAGCCTAACAACAGTGTGTAAAATTAGATTACACGAAGGCAAGATGTCATTACAGTAATGTATCATATTAAATATGCCAGTGCCTATTGAAAAAGATACTGGCAGCTTCATCTAGCCTACAAACGTAAATACGCTAAACGTAAAACGATATGAGCTTGTAATAAATGCAGATCTTCATGTGACTGGCCGAACAGAATTTAAGATGCCCATGCCCAGGACAACTTGAACTTACACAGGTTTAATCAACAAAAACATGGTCAATACAAAAGGTTCATCTCACCAAAAAACAAATATATCATTGTTCATTGTATCAAACCTTCATTCTTTTCCATACCAAGAAAAAAACATTTTTAATTCAAAACTAAAATAAAATGTAAACACTGCACAGAACTCCGTATGTTATTGGACACTGTGAGACAAGGGTGCCAAGTAGGGCTGGGCGATGCGTTTAATTTTTTTTATTGATAATCGACTTTAAAATCATCGAGATATCCGAAGAAATCAGGTAGGGGTCGACCGATTATCAAAGTCGATATTAAGCATTTTTCCGATTATCGACATAGGTAAATTTAAAAGCCGTTTGCAGATAAAGTAATTTAATTTTGAAATGCGCTATTTGGCTCTGATGCAGCCAAGGAATACTGAGAGCCGTCAGGAACTTGGCACTCTAGTCTGTTCTTAGAGTAATGCACGCCCATCTGATTTGTTGGGAGTCAACGCAGGAGGCTGTTGGCACTGGAAGTATTGGACTTACTCTTACTGAAAGCATTTGCTGCTAGATCGAGCTGCCTCAGTGATCGCGCATCAGTTGACGGAATAGGCATTTGCACATTTATTAAGTCATGCCAATCACAAATACAAAGCCTTTTAAAGCATCAGGTATGATGGCAGGACAATCGACATTGGGATATATTAAAGACATCGGCGATATACGATAACATCGTCACAATCTCCCAGCCCTCGTGCCAAGTAGACATGAAATTGTGTTTTACGTAGGGAAACAAAAACATGGGGTAAAACTACAGCAGAGTACCATTATAAATGAAAGAAAGGAATGCAATTAGGTAACGGTCACATTTTATCTACATGACTGCTATGAATGCCTGCTTCAGCCACAACAAAAGAATAAGTGTTTCATAATAACACAATAGTTGATATACAATACGACAGTCTAAAACTCTAATAATGTTTGTTACTGTACGTTTCTTTGTATGTTTACTATTAAAAAAATGGAAGAAAAAAAACTGGGCGCCCAGCAGAGAATTGGGAATGGTGGATGTGGCAAATCCAACTGCAGGGCCTGAAATAAGAGCAGCAGAAATATTACACATTTTATAGGCTCCCTGTTTTGCAGCTGGTCACATTATCCCATTGGTCACGGCATCCAGTTGATGAGCTGGGGGTGGGCATTCACCAAAACAAGACTACCCTACTGTAAAGAGAGAACTGCGGGGTGAACGAGTCTCAAACAAGGCTGAAGAACCGCTGTGCTATATCATATTTAAATATACATTCTGGACCTATACACCCAAAATGTTTGTGAGCAACAGCTATGAGTGTGGTTTAGACCTGTGCGGTTTTCAATGGAAATTAATCTGAACGCAGCTGGTTTATGCAAATTATCCTAGTTGATCTGAGCACATATTTGATGGGTCAACATTTCTGTTGATATTTTAATTTCTGGACGAATGTGAGATTGCCAAGAAGCCAGATAAAGTTTCAAAGCATAGCGGCGGACCAGGATTTTTTAAGGATGCCTTGATGACTTCACATAAATACACAATTAAAGCTGAGGTCACTCAAACCAATATGGGACACAGAACCTAATAGATAACACTGTAGATGATTCAAAATGCAGATTTGCACCAGACAAGCGTAACTACAAACAATACAAAACCTAAGGCAAACCCAAGCATTAATTTAAAACGTGATCCTATTGTCAACCTACTTTTGAAATATATAGGCAAATCCATATTGTGCCTGTAATGCATGTGGAAAATGAAATCTTCTATCACTACACAAATTTTTTAATACAAACCTTTATCACAGGTAAAACATTGACCGTGATTGGTTCAAATGACAGATGCTCATTTAAATCTCCATAAGCCAATTACAGGCATTCTTACTGCCAAATAGGGAAAAATACTAATAATGTAGGGATGCGCCTACATATGATTTTTTTGCCGTTACCGATTTAAACAAACAACTATGATCAAATTCAGATATCGGTCCATTGCATAGTCCTTTACAATACTAGCTAGTTTTTCTGCATTAAATGAATTTTACTGAACATGAATTGGATCCATTTAATATTTAAAAAGAGGTACAAGCAGAGTCGGCCCTCCCTATAAGAGAACTTAGGTGCTGCAAATGGCCTCGCCGCCCCTAGGGGGCCCCCAAGAGCATATGAAATTACAGTTTTTTTGTGATTTATTTGAGGCACACATCCATTTTCTCACACAGGGCTGTACCCACATTTTCTTCTGTACGTGTGTTCAAATTTGTGGAATTATTGAGTAAACGCAACACTAAATCAAATAAAAGGAGGCGGGAATTACTGATTAAAGAGCCGAGCAGTGACCAGTCAAATCAAAGAAGACGGAGCTATTGTCTCGTCTTCAGCTGTAGTTCAGGAAGACGCTTCAGAATCAGTTTTAAAGTTGAAAGAGTGCTGTGCAACACACTATATACTGCAAGTGACTAAACATTCAATATTTGACAAGTGTTTAAGGATAGAAATTTTGAACATCCGACAGTATTCACTGATGGAAACGACAAAATGCTGATTTAGATGAAAAATATGTAATTTATATTATAATTATATGTCAGTTAAGTGTTTTATTTGGGATAACGTTAAGAATATTTGTGTCATTGTGTGCATACTGTTTATTAATTTAATGGTAATCAAGTAAATACACTAAATAAAAAAATAAAAAAGATTCAATAATCGTCAAGCGCTGGGTGGCTTTAAAAGGGTGTCTATAGGTTTTGGTTTGAAATATAAAAAATATTTAAAAAATAAAATCTCTAAATAAAGGACTGTACATCAACTTCCTTGCACATAGCCCTGCTGCTAAAGAGATTTTAGGTTTTGTAGTACAAACAGTTTAAACAGTTGTACAAATAGCACAATTATAAAAAGTCTGTTATCATCTTTAAAAAACAGAAACGCAGATCATCACATTAATACACTGGTTAACGACCAAGGACATTTATGTTATATACAAATAGATAAATTAAGGCCATACAATTTTTAGTTTACCCATTCTTTATTGTTCCGTGTTGTCCATTTTTTTACTATAGAATAGTAACAGGCTATATTTGACCACATACAAATAGTAGTACACTATAGTATTAACTAGGCCTAAAGGAAACTGCAGTAAAATTCCTAGATAGTATAGTGTTCCTTACTATACGAACCTTAATAAAGTAAATATATTAAAGTATACTACAGTTTATCAATTTACTATAGGAATGCCACAATTTGTTATTTCAAATACTATAGAACACTACAGTATTTTTTTGAGTTGGTGAGCTGGGGTGGGCATCTACCAAAACAAGAATTGTGCCTCTAAAGTAACGAGAGAACTGCGGGATAAACCAATCTCAGACAAGGCTGAAGAACCGCTATACCATATTTAAATATACATTCTGGACCTAAACACCCAAAATGTTTGTCAGCAACAGCTATGAGTGTGGTTTAGACCTGTGCAGTTTTCAATGGAAATTGAAAAACTGAACACAGCTGGTTTATGCAAATTATCCTAGTTGATCTGATTACATATTTGATGGGGCAACATTTCTATTGATGTTATAATCTTTTGACAAATGTGAGATTGCCAAGAAGCCAGATCAAGATTCAAAGTATAGTGGCAGACCAGGATTTTTCACGATGCCTGGATGATACAAATACACCATTAAAGCCAAGGTCACTCCAACCAATATGGGACACAGAAACTAACAAAAAGAACACTAAAAAAAGCGTAACAGGCTATATTTGCCCACATACAAATAGTAGTACACGTTAGTATTTACTAGGCCTAAAAGAAACTGCAGTAAAATTCCTAGCTTATATAGTGTTCCATACTATACTAACCTTAATATAGTAAATATTAAAATATACTACAGTTTATCAATTTACAACAAGAATACTACAATTTGTTAAATCAAATACTATAAAACAATACAGTATTTTTTCATTCAAGCGTTTGTGTTTTATTTTGACGGGTTGCCGTTAAAAGGCGCTTGAGTTTCTTTGTGTGTAGTTCATTGACGATAGTTTTTCTCAAACAGTGAAAACAGTTAAATGGACCTGAAATAAACTCTCAGGGCAACTCTGTACATGATGTTCATGTATTTATGTCCTCATACAGACAGACATATACAAATCCACGAGCGCCACAACGCATGTAGCACGTTAAACTGTGCAACGAACTGGCAGATGACATAATTAAAAAGTAGGATTCCGTGTCTGCATCACAGAAAACAAGCCGCTCTGTCTAATGCGCTTTAGTGATGAGCCGTCTGTGAACGATTCTAATCTAAAATGTGACTTGGGAAGACCGAGTCGTCTTGGGAAGTGATTCGTTCAGTCGTGCATGCGCATTGCGCAACATGCTCAGGACACTTCACAAATGCAATCAGAGCCGGAAAGAGAATTGATTAGTTCACCTCCCGAGTCACTTACTGCATTTGATAAACGTGCATGGCTGTCACTTGATGAACGAACAAGTCAAATCCAAGACTTGTCAGATAAGAGGTGAGGTGACCTTATCATAGACTAAATACCCAGGTAAACAAGTAATTAATCTTTTCTGTTTATTATAGCGTTATAGCTTTGAATTGGTTGTGATGTGATCTACATTTCCATAAGTAGTAGATTTGTAAGGAAAGTGACACGTCACATTTTAATTGTACTCTGCTAAGATGAACGAAAGGAACGATACGACTCGAAAAAGATTTGTTCATTTTGCTGAACGAGACTCAAAGGTCCGAGTCAATAAAACGATCCGAACTTCCCATCACTAATGCACTTGCAGAACTTCATTGCATGCCTGATACCTGGCAGCACGGTGAGAGTGATTCGAAAGAATACAGAGCTCTCTGCTCTCGCGGTGCTTCAATGTCATACGCCAATTGGTCTGTAAAACGCAGATTGATGCTGAAAACACCTCTTGTTTTACACAACAGACAAGATCATGATCCTCGCGATATCATCGAAAAGTTGGTTGAGGATGTCTTCAAGATCGTTAGCGTTTTATGATTGTCAGATCGCCCACCCCCTAACTCATGTAACCTGTCAAGAAAACAACAGCAGGCCGAACTCCTTTTCTCCAAAGAGAAGCCAGTGAATCAGCTTCTTGTTTGCTGCAGACAGATTAGGAGATGCCTGTTGGGAGCCGGACAATGCTTTGCTCATGAATAACCTAACCTCAGACGCCTCCAGAACAATGAAGAGTGACGCGATAGACCGCCGTCTCATTAGATGCCTCATCACATGGGTGGAATCAAGCAGAACAAATAAAGCACTTTTTTACACCGGCTTTAATAGGTCCATAATCCAAATCTGGGTCTATAAACCAAAACCACTGATCTCTCTGGTATAAAGTTGATCAAAGTTTATGCAGGTGATAAGCTTTTCTTATGGGGTTATAAGACATTTGGGAATAAGATAACTTTTCTAAAAACGAAACATGACGCTGTTTATCTGCTAAATGGTCAGTGAACCATGTTTGTTAACTAGAATATTCAGAACGATAAGTGAGTTTAAACTCAACTATACAAACTATTAAAATAAGGATAGGGAACACTGCATGCAATGCTCTGTATTAAGAAAAGTGTGGTAAACAAACTTAAACGGTTGTCAAAACCCTATGCAACAACACATTTGCATTTACACTCATGAACAGACACAACCTGTTCTGTTTTTACAGATCATTCCCACTAATATTTCTTGATATTGTCTGCTACTCTGTCTCTATTTTAAAAGGAAATGCAAACTTATTTGGAGCAAAGACTAGAGCCCTTCAGATGTTTTCTCTCCCAAGGGGACTGACAAAAGGCAGAAAAAAGCTTCATCACTAACTTATAGTCCCAGAAATCAGAGCTGTAAAAACATTTCAAAGTAAAAAGGGGGAATTCCTGTTGTGAGTTTCGTCCAAAACCAATGCATTCTCATTTCACAATAAGCAAACCAAAAGTACCATGCATCATTGTGTGTTCCCATGCACATTGGCACTAAACCGTATGACGGAACATGACGCGAATAAAATCAGAGATTTCACCAGCTTGAACATAGACTCACTATGGAACCTAGTTCAATTTTTGTAGCTGGAGGGAGAAAAATAATCCCAGATTCAAGAGGTGTCTCAAACTTACTCACGTGTTATTATTAGTGCTTCACATGAGCATTCAGCCCTTCAAACCCAACCTTGACTCATTTTTGGCATCATGTAAACGTTCAACTTTGATCATTATGACACAACGGTGTGCTGGCCAGGAAGGCAGCTTACTAGGTTTTGAGAAACATCCATTATCCCCGCATTCCCTCCAATAAAACTAGCCAAGGGGACTGCGTTAATAACATCCATATCAACATAGATAAAGAAAGGAAAAACACTGCATACACTTACAATAAACTATGCTCGCAATTGTGTCTTAACACTTTATTATTCTCCACGCAGACGCTACGTCTGGCCAAAACAACCTAATTGTACCACAACAAAATCAATGAGTAGCCAAGACCGAGCTACATGAAGCTTGGTAAAAGTGTTCAATTTTACTCAAACGACCGTATAAAATAAAAAAAGCGTAAAAAAAGAGCGAGCATGGGAAGGGTGTGAAAAAGAGGTAAAGAAATCCCTCGTACGTCTCCCTCACAGTTCACAGCTGGAAGTCTGAGCTGCAGCATTAGCGGCTAATGCGAACTAGCTTAGCTACCATTGTTTTGACTGCCTTATAAAAACACTATCAAAACTCAAATCGCCGCGTCTCGCGCAAGGTTTAAAAGTCCGACCGATTCGCTGTTTTTCCCGCGCGTTCGCGATTTGTTTCAAGCGCTGGCTTACCTGAAATAAAAATGAACTCCAGCTCGTCTCCATTGCAACACTTAAAAAAATCTGCAGGAAACCTACAAGAAATCTACAACAAAGCAGCTAAACATGGCAGCTGCTACAACTTCCTGTAACCCCGAGGCCCAAACCATTTCATCTGATACACCGCTGCTGCTGAGATTCTGCCAGCGCTCTTCATCAGAGTACATCACACAGACAAGCACATTTTACTTGTTTATTTTAATTAAGACACAATATATACATAACACAAAAGTGAAACTCATACCATGATTTATAAATAATTCGATAAATATTAGAGTAAACAAATAGCTATATATTCAAAGGTAAAATTTCAGAAAGCTAGTTATGTTACATACACGGGTTAGTTTCAGGGTTAGTTAGCTGGTAACCCTAACTTTTGGTTCCAAATACGGAGATAACTTTCAGGGTATGTAAGTAACCATAGCAATTTACTCTACGAAGATAACCTGCTCTCCAGAGTTAGTTCATGTCAAGGAAATATTTCTAAGCTTTAGACGTTGTCTTTTGATGAGCGTCAAGTGGCCATGGAAGCACAGATTTAGCATAATATATAATAATCTTACAGCAATATTACAATTACACTTCCAATCTCACCTATCAGTATTTTTTATTAACTTTAATAATTTAACCTTTTACAATGAAATAATCTTGAAATTAAATAATGTAAGTTGTTATTGTTACACTTTATGTATTTATATTAAATATTGTATATACTTTGAAATATTTTTATTAAAACATCTCTAAATATTACTGGATGTGTTTACACATCATTTCCAACAGTTAATGGATGTTTATAGTGAATAGTGAATTCTCTTGCATTGGATCAAAGATAGTTGTGGCCTAATGGTTAGAGAGCAAGATGTCAAACTCAAAGGTTACAAGTTAGTTTCCAGGCTGGCAGGTGTCCAAGGCTTTATTAGGTGACCTCCAATTGGATCACCATTGCATATTGTTCACATATTTAATTCTTAAAAGAAAACTCTTAAAAAAAAGTAAGGTTAAGGTTTTTCAAACTGACTGTATATACATCCTTAATAATGTCTTTCTGACCCTCAGCCTCCTCTTACAGTTTAGTATTGAAAGGCTTTTCTCCAAATTACAATTAGACTTTCAGGATAGGCCGTGCACCTCTTTTAACATTCGGAAAGACAAGGCCTTTTAGCAAACAATGTCAAAAAAAACAATCAAAAAACAAACTGTTTATGTATTTGAAAGGGATATATAAAGGCTATATGATTATTATGTATATATGACTGGGCCTAAAATATTACACCTCTACCTCTATCACAGCAGACCTTAATCCTCTGCTGCAAATTCATTATCATACATTGTGATTATGGCCAATGTAGCAGTCAATGCCAGTCTCTTCTTGCTCATTTTGAATCTCAAAGGTAAAGTGTTTTAATTTTGGTTAAAGTCAAGCTTAACTCAAATTGAAAATGGTATTAATAGGAAAGTTATTCTATCTACAGTAAGTTACTGGCAAACCTGCTGCAAAAGTTTTTCTCATACTGGTAAATGATCTAAAAAGGAATATTGATCGTAATTGAAAGCCTGTTTGCATGTGACCCAAATACCCTGAAAAAATGTTTTGTTCTTGGTTGGTTCAAGTAGCAGTAATATTACTTCAAAGACTCAATTCTTCTTGGTTTTTAGATTAGATAGGTACAATTTGGTGTACATAAAAGTGTTTACAAAAGGGCAGTACTCCAACATATCACCAGGAGTACAGATTTACCTTGCTGTTATAAATTAAGAGTCTAATTTAATTTGTCATTACTTTGATGCTATTTTTTCTCACATTGTCACTGAGGCAAATGAGTTCAACAATTTGTTTAGCAGGGAATCATTTCAATGGCTTTCACACACTTGTACAGCAGGCATGGGGTAATTGTTTTCCCATTCCAGCAGGTTCTTTTGAACATTTTGTTTGACCATTCAGGGACATTCAGAGAAGATGCATCCCATTGTGTTTTAAATCTTTGTGGCATTGTACATTAGGACTCTTTGTCCTAATAAAGTACAACGAGGTTTTTGGATGTATGCCTGTGGTCAGCCCATTGCCCTCCAGCTCACTCAGTAAAGACCATTCGCTGTGACAAACAGCTTTTTTTCCATATGTAGCAATGCAAATTTATACTGAATATTATCAAGACACAAATCAACCAGAGGTATGTGTTTTCTTCTTAGTGTTTTCTGTATTCATTTTTATAACTTAGGTATTTAGAAATAACTTGGAAAATATTTTAACAACACAAAATATCACAAATGAACATATTCACAATGTTAAATGAAAAGTTTCCATATTTATTATATTTTAGATGGTAACCTGTTAGAATATCTTGCTAAACCACTGTCTTCTGCAGATAAAAAAATGGGGGACTGGTCTATTCTAGGCCGCTTTCTAACAGAGGTTCAGAATCACTCGACGGTCATCGGTAAGATTTGGCTGACGGTGCTCTTGATCTTTCGCATACTGTTGGTGACATTGGTTGGGGATGCCGTGTACAGTGATGAACAATCCAAGTTCACCTGCAACACGCTCCAGCCGGGCTGCAACAACGTCTGCTACGACACGTTCGCTCCCGTATCCCACCTGCGCTTCTGGGTCTTCCAAATTGTGCTCGTCTCAACACCATCCATCTTCTACGTTGTATACGTCTTGAACAAGATCACCAAAGATGAGAAGTTGGAAACGGAGAAGGTGCAGGCAGATGCCCAGTGCTCAGTAAGGACCAATCCTGGGTCGGAATACAGGCCTGAGGGAGAAGACTGGGGTGTCCAGGATGGGAGTGTGGAACAAAGCCTGCTACAGGAAGATTTCGGTGAGGTTGGCAAAGACCCGACTATGCTCTCCAGTCAAGTTCTTCTCATCTACATTGTTCACGTGCTGATTCGTTCTGTTTTAGAGATCACCTTTCTGGTCGGTCAGTATTACCTGTTTGGATTTGAGGTGGCTCATTTGTTCCGCTGCAAAACATACCCCTGTCCGACTGAGACTGACTGTTTTGTGTCCCGGGCCACTGAAAAGACCATCTTCCTTAATTTTATGTTCAGCATCAGTCTGGGTTGTTTCCTCCTAAACATTGTGGAGCTCCACTACCTCGGTTGGATCTACGTGTTCCGCATGCTTTGTGCCGCCTGCTTTCTGTGCTGCAGGACGGAGAGGGAACCGTACGCTCAGCACAATCCTTTGCTGCTGAAGCTCAGACACTCAATAAGAGGCAGACTGTTTCTGCAGACCCCTGCAACAGCCTCATCGCAGAAGACAGGGACAGCTTTGCTTTCGCATGCTCCTGCCATCCCTTTTGAGACCGACTCAACTTTGGAGTGCTTGCCAAAGAGAAAACCAGAGGAACGGGAGCGCATACGGCTAAAACAGGCCAACATGGCTAGATGTAGTGGCAAGAAGTCTTGGCTGTAATGTGTAATAATGTTTTTTTGATTTTTGATTATGAGTTCATTCTACATTTACTCTCTTGTCAGTTGATCACAGTTGTTTTGTTGGTAGTTTTGTTTGGTTAATAATCATTTTAAGCAATTTGCATTTACCATGAAAATAAATATAATATTTATTCAGTATAATTATTATGTAAGATTATACAATATATATAATATATATGTAATATATCATGAATGCCTCATTTTTCTATCTACTTGATCTATTGACATGATAATGTTTTTCTTTTTCTTTTCAAAATAAACGAGCCCCATAGTAGATAATAAGAGGGTAAAATGAATGAATAAATAAATGAATGGCAGGCAAATGGTTCATCTATCCTCATAACACTGAATTAATATGTTCTGCATTGCATATTAAGATGGCACAGTTGTTTCAGTTTTCTTTGCAAAAGGGCTCTGCAGTACCTATATAATCTAAAGAAGTTTCCTTCAAGATTATAATGAACGTTTCTATTTCTGAGAAATTGTAAATGAAATATATGAAGTTCTAGTGGTATTGAAATTGGCAGTATCAGTTGTTATTGTCTGGAGTTTTTTTCAAACAATAAACCAGTGTAAGCTCATAATAAATAAAATATCCGAATGTTCAAATTCATTTCTTACAATGGCAATGTAATTTATCCATCCATACTGGAGCATCCTTCACAAGTAAAAACCCTCAGCTCAAAAAATACCTGATCCGCATTTATTTGACTAACCAATAACTCTGTATGTCTGTCCGTCTGTCCAAAAAAAAAACCTTGTTGTTCGTTCTCTCCTTTGCTTACTCCAGCTTTAATCCTCCTAGTAGCATGGCCTTGTACACTAACGGTACTTTTTAGCGTGTCGACAAAATTTTTATATGCTCTTCTACTTGTAAGTCCCTTTGGATAAAAGCATCTGCCAAATGAATAAATGTAAATAAATGTAAATGTAATTGTAGTACATCTGATTTTAATTAGTTCATAATATGTCAAATGGACACATTCAAGACACGGAAACAAGAAGTCATGGCTTACTTTTAATTTACTTTGATGAAAAAGAAAAGCATCCACCAAAAAATTATAAACAGAAATGAAAAAACCCTGAACTAAAATTATTTTCAGCACTAACAGCAAGAGCTGACCTCCTCGGCTGATTTCTCTCCTCCAGGCCATAAGGGGGCACTGTTTATTTTGGATCCCATTTTAACAGTTTCATTTTGAACGCTGTCTGTCCCGAGCCTCTTCTGGATTTCAGAGGCCATCGTTAAAAACGCCTTCTCTACGTTGCTTGCGTTCTTGGCACTGGTCTCCAGGAATGGGCTTTTGAGTGACTCAGCAAGTTCCTAAAAACAGTTCAGTTAAATACATATTTAATCAAAATATAGAATGCCTGTGATCTGCAAACCCAGTAAAAAGGGAACCATCTGTTAACAAGCTGATGGATTTACCTTTGCCGTGGTAAAGTCCACAACTTTTTTTGAAACAAGGTCACTCTTGTTCCCTACAAGCAACTTGGAGACGCTTTCACAGGCATAGCGATCAATTTCTTCCAACCATTGCTTCACGTTGTTGAAAGACTCCTGTATAAAGTAAAGTTCCTGATTAAACCAAACATAAACAGCAAAAACAGCAAATATAAACAAACACTTCTAAAATATTGGCCTTACTTGGTCGGTGACATCATAGACAATTATAATCCCATGGGCTCCCCGATAATAACTGGATGTTATGGTACGAAATCGCTCCTGTCCTGCTGTATCCCACTTGAGGACATGAAAACCACATAGAAAAATGTTAAAACAACTGTCGTTGTTTCACATGCTCTGATGTAAAAATAAACAAGTAGTCGTCTCAGAATATAAGGTTAAATATCTAACTTTTACTCACAATCTGCAGTTTTACCGTTTTCCCCTCCATTTCAATGGTTCTGATTTTGAAATCCACTCCAATAGTGCTGATGTAGCTCTCTGTATAGGTGTCATCCTGTTGAAATAATTATGTCAAATACCAACGTAAAACAATGTATTGTAAATCAATTTGTGTTTATTTCCCTTCCTCTTGTTGTTACTTTCCAACTATGTGTGTAAATTCAAGAAATTCATTTAAAGCAAAAAATGTTCAGCCTCAAAATCATATTGCCACCATTTGGCTAAACAGTTTACAGATTTTAACATTTATTTAGCATTTATATTTAAGAAATTATCTAATTTACTGATTACAGATGTACAAGACACAAATAATTTTGTATTAAAATTCAGGCACGATTTTTCAAATGACAACTAGACATGCAAGAACCAATTAGATTTTAATTTAGCAGCATATTTAAATTTACGGATGTGATTGTTTTGGTTTTAAAATCACCAAATTGGCGTAAAATACAATTGATTTCTTTTAAACAACCGTATCGTTGCGGATTGCTGTAATGTGGATGTAAGAGTTTCTGGGGCTTTAACATTTTGAGACTGATAAGGTTTCATGATGAGACTTGTTAGCTAGCAGCAGTAGTAGGCCTCAATGACATAAAGAGAGAAAAATATTTGGCTTACAGCAAACCGCAAGAGTAAACATGACTTCCCCACACCGGAGTCCCCGATCAGCAGCAATTTGAACAGGTAGTCACTGTAAATATAAAAAAGTAATGTATTATTAATTGAGATGCCTGATGCCTGTGTCTTTTTACCGCTAACAATGTAGTATTTTTGTAAATAACAAGAAAGAAGAATAAACTCGAGTCTTCAAAGACATACTTACTACTCAGTGTTCATCCTCGGCGTGTTGATGGCAGGATGCTGTACAGTAGTTTTTTCAGACAGATTATCTGTGTTCAGATGGGTTGTGTGTTTTGAAATGCAAACAGCAACAACTGTGCCAATGGTGAACCCAACTCCATCATTTATTCAAGCCCCTGATCAGGTTACAAAGTAGACAAAACCTGTTTATTAAGCAGCCTTTCGGCAGTAGCGACAGGTGTTTTATGGTAAAGAAAGTTTTGGAGACATGATTGAATACATTACTTGCAAACGGTCCGTCACTGTTAGTGTAGCAAAGTATAAGTAAAATGCCCAAATGAGAATTTAGTTTTTCTTGAAATCCTGTTAGTGATATGATCAACGAGGGCAATAGAGACATAGCGTGATGGGAATGGGCCTGTAAACCAATGAGAATAACCCTTTAAATCTAAAGCAATGTGTATAAACCTGTAAACCTAAATGAATATAATCCTAAACATTACCAGCACAAGAAATTCATATTATAAAAAGAAACCAGAGAACATAGTGTTTGTTTTTTGTCATAAACCTACCTTGTATTAGCCAACAACTATCACTAGAGGTCGATAAAGAACCAGGTAGATTCCACTCATGTCTCATTCAGTTTAAAAAAGGTCTTTAATCTGCACATCAAGAGTCTGAGGCTTTATTAGTCTCTATTTAAAACATACCGTAGAAGATTTTGTCATTTAAAATCAGACTTTTTCTTCACATTTATGAGTATTATTAAAGTACATTATATGAAATGTATTTTGCAGGCACTTGTCTTTTATCCAAAGTTATATCACAAAAATATTGGGAAAATAACCAATATGCAATAGCGACTATCACATACTTTAAATAAATTTTCCATTGAAACATTTGAAATCTGAGTTAAATTTGATGCAGGCAGATGCTGTAAGAGCTGATGTTATTCAGTATTGTTATTGTTATTAGTAAATATTTCAATATTTTAAATGTTTAAAAACAACAAATTGTCTACACAAAAAACACAACATTGTCTGTGCTACGAAGACCAAGAGGAACAATTAGTGTGTTCCCTGGATTCTTATAGCATATACCCAAGAGGACTGCTGAAATAGAAAATGAGTTAATGTACTGTTTTTCTTCTTATACAGTGTTTCTCCTACAAATCATATGAGATCATCACTTCATGGAAAGAACTGTTTCACAACATTTGAAAGTCTGTCCGCGTTCAAAGTTGCTTTTCTTTCTTTTGAAACATCTAATTTAATTGTTCTCTTAATTCAAGCCAATCATCTTAATTAATCTGTCCCTTGAATCTTGACCAATGTTTCAAGACATAATTGTTTCACGTTGATCTTTAGTCCCAGTAGTGTCGGTGTTATCATGGCACCTTTATGATGTAAATATAGGATCCTCTTAGAAGATTCTATTGTAAAGAACTGTGTTTATCAATCGTGACCAATGAATACTACAACAGATTTTTCTCAGATGTGATACACACTCATTAGACTGGAAAGTCCCGAAGGTATGGATACAAGTTTTGTATTACAGCACAACGAGACAAGAAATAGTGAATTGAAATCTAAGATCTGTCACATTTTTTTTAATTGTACAGAAATCTGACAGAGATAAGTACAGTATATGTAGACAGCATCTAATGCCTGTAATCAAGTTGTTCATAGATATATGTAGGGCCTTACACAACCTGCTTTGTTTTTTGTACAACAGTTTATTGCTTCTTAGTTTGGTTATTTCAGTCTGCATTGTTTTAAGAATATTTTTTATCTGTAGTATACTTTATCAGTGTTTGTTACTAAAAAACAACTTACTCTGAATACATAGGCTACAGGTTTCTTATTTTTTCTAAAACAATAAAATGGCTAGCAGGTTACCGTGAAAATCAAGGGAAATGGCTCTTAGTTCATAATGCCCCTAATACTTCGACAAGCGGATGTAACCAGACCTGTTTTCTGGTTTGGTCATGTTATGTTTGACATATAGGTCTCCAACAATAAATGTGTTGTTAAACTTTGTATGTACATACTATTGTTTTGTAATAAAAGGCAGGTTTTCTTACGTTATCTCTTGACTGACATTAAAATGATTTTGATTGGTCAGATCCTCTGTTCTGCTATGATTATTCTACAGCGAATGAGGATCACGAGCTACAGTATTTAGGGGAGAAGAGTGAAGTTTTCACTGGCAGGCCAGCAACACATAGGCAGGGACTATAATATGTAGTGGTGGCAGTATGTAGGGCACGACTCTTTGAGTGATTCAGAGTGGACCAAGCCGTTTCGTTTACATTCGGCTTTACAACTTGGCAGACTGCTTTCATTCAAACGTGGCAACATTACACATGGCCTGAAATGTAATTTACATGATCTCGTAATATGTATGTAGTGGAGTATGCGAGGCGAGACCGTGATGCGAGGCCGGTGCGCGCACCACTGGCGCTAATTAACAATTACTTACCGGCCTCGAACCACGGTCTCGCCTCGCATACTCCACTACAATGTACTCTTTCATGATTTTACGTTGTGGGCCTACCATTATAGAGTAATAAAAAATGCTTAAAGCAACCCAGTAAGCATTAAGCCAAATGGACAGATCGCATCAGCATTGTTTACGCTCTTCTTTGTGAAAGTCACTGGGTAGTTCCACTTTCCTTATTGACATCACGCACATGATAAAAAAAACAAAAGTTATATTCGTTGGGAAGCATGCTATGGAAGTATGCATGCATTGGAATAGCACCAAAAATATGTGGCCATTGTTGCCTAGATGACTGTGATAACAGTCACACATTAAGCCCTTTTTTCATTGAAATATTTATTCATATTTCTTACTGTTAACTGTATACTTTTATTTATTATGTCAGTGAGGCATGACTTATCTAATTTTATTAGTACAGTGTGTTATCAATGAAATCCGATCTTCAATATTAGACCATCTAGGTACTTTGAGAAAACTAATTTTAACATGCTATGATTTGGGACATGCTATTTCTAATTATAAATGCCATTAAGGATGGATATTTTATGGATAAAATGGACATTATGCAAATTGGGATGCAGGAAAAGTCTGACATTGTTTCTTGTCTCCATCAAGAATTTTAAAGTCAAAATCGCATGGTCTAAGACAGTCTGAATAGTTTTTGATCCTTTTATAAATGCATTAAGGAACTAAGTGTAAATAATCCTTGCATGTATTACAGTAGTAATTCATTAAACGTAAAGTGCATAAATCCTGTTCCTAAGGGAAAGTTATACCTGTTGTGATTCATGTGTTTTGTTTTAGATTCACAGATGCTAGTAAACACGTGTGACGTAGGATCCTTTAAACAAATCCCCAAAGTTTTATTAGCAACAGTGTTCATTAAGCAAGAGGGGTTAATTTTCAAGGGGTTTTACATGTGACAAAACAAAAATTGAACTCATTAATAGAATTTCCCGCAGGTCTCATCAACCAGACTTTAAAAGATATTATGATGAAATGGTCTGGAGTGAGAAAAAAAGTCTCAGTGGAGAATTTTAGATACCAGAGCTACAGTTTTATATTATAAAACAGTTTTAATATATTGGAAAAATATATTTTTATATATAATTGATTTTATGCCCATGTATTGATTTTTTGATAGATTATAAAGACTGATTGGCCAGTGTTGACATTTGCTGGTTCGTTATTCCCAGATAACAACCTTTGTTTTCGGCGAAATAAGCAGAACAACTGCAATAACAACTGGTCAGAGGTCAGAGGGCAGTGCTGAGTCGTGACATTCACAGACCCACTGCAAATTAATGATTGAGGAAGTCATTCGCAATAGCAAACAATCCGAACAAACAGCAAGACAACAAGAACAACAACCACACAGTATGGATAAGGATATGCTTCTTAACTTACTGTTCCTAGTTGGTTTTGTATCATTCCTATTCGACATCGGCACACTTCACACTTTTTGTGTGTGTTTTGACTACTAGTTTACTAGTACACTTTTCTTGCACATGCTCTGTTGTACGCGTCACGTCCTTACCGTCTCTAAAAATGGTCTGCACTCAGACGGGTTGTCTGGAACTTTTCATGAAAGGGACTTTTTGTCTGTTTTAATGGTAAAATGCTTTATTGCATTGCTTAACTTATATTATTAATATAGTAACTTTATTGTTAGTTCATTGGTAATTAACGTTTGTAAAAACGATTCATTATTATCTAGTTTTGAAAATAGTTTTGAGGCGAGATCTGGTCTAGTAAGTGGCACAGCAATGTTACAGCTAAATGTCCATTAATTTGACTATTTAGGGCTTTTGTTTTGAATTTATGTTCCTCTGCATTTCATTTTATGAATTATTAGTTATTATTATGCCTTATTTTTATTTATTATAAATGTACTGTATATTCTGTTCTAAACACACATACATGTGCGTTTCGACTATCAATAGATTTTTGGCAAGGCGTAACAATTCTGATTCGACTATGCAAATCCCTAGTCATGGACACACCGATATCCCTTACATTACTATGTTTAATGGTGTATGCAGGTGATGGCCGCTCTGGATGAACGGCCATCACCTGCAGTTGAACCTTTCAAAAACCGAACTGCTTGTAATCCCGGCTGATATAAAGACTTATCACAACCTTTCCATTCAACTGGGCTCATCAACCATCACACCTTCCAGAAAGGCAAGAAACCTGGGAGTGGTGATCGATGACCAGCTCAACTTCACAGATCAAGTTGCCAGCACCACCCGGTCCTGTAGATTCATCCTCTACAATATCAGGAAAATTAGACCCTTCCTATCAGAGCATGCTACGCAAGTCCTAGTACAGGCTCTAGTCCTGTCCAAACTGGACTACTGCAATGCACTACTGGGAGGACTTCCAGCTTGCACAACCAAACCTCTACAGATGATCCAGAATGCTGCGGCAAGAGTCATCTTTAATGAACCGAAGAGAGCACACGTTACTCCTCTACTCATTAAGCTACATTGGCTCCCTATAGTCGCTCGCATCAAATTCAAGACTCTGCTCCTGGCCTACAAGACCACCACTGGTTTGGCACCACCTTATCTTCACTCACTACTGCAGACATATGTACCCGCCAGATCCCTACGCTCTGCAAACGAACGGCGTCTTGTGGTGCCATCCCATAAAGGTAGAAAATCTCTCTCGCGCACCTTCTCCGGATCTGTTCCACCTATGTGGAATGATCTGCCTGCTGCTACAAGATCTGCAGATTCTGTAGCCATCTTTAAGAAACGCCTGAAAACCCATCTCTTCCGCCAACATCTTACTGTTCTGTTCTGACTCAAGTTTCTTCTCTACTCTTTTCTTCTCTACTCGTTTCTTCTCTACTCTACTCTTAAAAAAAAAAAAAAAAAAAAAAAAAAAAAAAAATGTATGAATGAATGTTTCTGTATACTGTGTTAGGCTATATGAAACCTCTTCTTTTTGATTGCACTTATGCTCTTGTTGTACTTATGCTGTCCTAATTGCTTCCATTACCTACCCCACTTGTAAGTCGCTTTGGATAAAAGTGTCTGCTAAATGACTAAATGTAAATGTAAATGTATGAAGACCTTATATAACTGTCGCTATGTTTTTATTATCTTAGAATGAGCTTTTCTATCTACGTGAACAGCAATATCCCATTACAGACAAATTTCCTACACTAGACCTTTAAAAGACTAAACTTTTTTAAGGTGATGAGAAATTGCAATCAAGAGATCGTCTCGGTTACGTCTGTAACCTTCGTTCCCTGATGGAGGGAACGAGACTTTGTGTTGAGAGACAGACTGGGGTTTGATTTTGAGAACCTATCATCTCCGAGATAAATCTAAAACGCCAATGGGCTTTGGCGAATGGCCCGCCCACGCCAGTCTCCGCCCCATACATACGGGTGTAAAAAGAAGATGGAGGCTTACCTTCCACGAGGTCTTGATGAGCGGCAATAGCGGCTACATACATTTCAACGTCGATGGGGAGAGGTTACTCTCTAGTCTGTGCTGTAGAAAGGCCAGCGCGGACCCGATCAGGCAATTCCGTGGGTTCTCCCCACGGGAAGAACACCAAGATGAGAAGAGGCGCCACTTGTATGCGTACAGACGCCTAGTGGTGGCGGCTCTAGCCTGCAGTACGGTCTCTCTGACCGCCTGGAGCAAGCCGCTCAAGGTCTCCTCGTCCCGTCCAGGGGCCAGGCATGGAGATTCCAGAAGCCTGGCGGAGGGTGTCACACCGTGCCCTTCCCCTGCGAGAGAAGGTCCCAAGTCAGGGGAATCGGCCAGGGGGGTAGTCTTCAGAGCCATGAGGTCTGAGAACCAGGTCTGGGTGGGCCAGTAGGGCGCAACCAACAGTACCTGATGCCCCTCTTTCCTGACCTTGCCCAGGACCTGTGCAAGGAGGCTCACTTGGGAGGAAGGCGTACTTCTGCCTGTCCAGCTGTGTGCTAAGGCATCCGTGACGAGGTGGCCCCCCGTCAGGGAGAACCAAAGCAGGCAATGGGTGGAGTCCTGGGAGGCAAACTGGTCTACCTGTGCCTGCCCGAACCGCTCCCATAAGAGCCGGACTGCGCGGAGATGGAGTCGCCACTCTCCGCGAGGCACCCAAACCTCGCAGGGAGCTATCTGTCATTACCACGACACACCTCGAGACCTGCCCGAGCGGGACACCTGCTCGTAAAAAGGTCAGCTCTGACCAAGGTCTGAGGGTGTGCTGGCACTGAGGTATGGCCGTAATCCGCCTGGTTCCGGTGTGCCACCCTGACCACGGAACTGGACTCTGAAGCCAGTGCTGAAGTGGCCGGGATTACCCCTGCCGAGGACGCCATATGCCCCAGGAGCCACTGGAAGTGCTTCAGTGGAACTTCTGGAGTCTGACTGAACAGTCTCAGGCAGTTCAGCATTGACTGTGCCCGCTCGTTGGTGAGACGTGCCGATATAAGAACAGAGTCTAGTTCCATACGAGATAAGAGGAGCTCTGCGCTGGGGTGAGCTTGCTCTTCTCTAGGTTGACCCATAGTCCCAAACAGTCTAGGTGCCGGAGCACAAAGTCCCTTTGCGTACACAACACATCTCGCGAGTGTGCCAAGATAAGCCAGTCGTCGAGATAGTTGAGTATACGCACGCCCTGACGGGAGCTAAGGCGGCCTCGTCGAGTTTTGTGAAGACCCGTGGAGACAGGACCAGACCGAAGGGCAGGACCTAGTACTGATACGCCTCTCCCTTGAACGTGAACCTTAGAAATGGCCGGTATTGAAGGAGAATAGAGACGTGAAAGTACGCGTCCTTCAGGTCGATTACCACGAAACAATCCTGGTGACGAACAGACTCCAGGATGCGCTTCTGTGTCAACATCCTGAACGGCAGCTTGTAAAGGTGCTGGTTCAGATGGTGCAGATCCAAGATGGGGCGCAGCCCCCCGCCTTTCTTGGGCACTATGAAGTATAGGCTGTACAGCCCGGAAGACATCTCGGTAATAAGGAAGGGTTCGATCGAACTTGGGCGGGCGCTTGCCGATCTGGATCGCATAACCGATGGATCGTCCTCTCTAGCCATCGTGACAGGCTGGTGTGACAGGAGATCATCCCTCTGGTTCCTCTGTCACAGTTCTTGTAGCCAGGCGCCCAAGAACTGTGACAGAGGAACCAGAGGGATGATCTCCTTCACCGTCTCCCGGAGGGTTGGTCCGGTGGTGAACAGAGCGGTCACCGCACTGCAACCCAATGCTCAAGACCGCTCGGTTGAGCATGGCCTATATCTCCACATCGGACTCCTCTTGAGCTCGACCGCCCGTAGGTGGGAGATCAGAGAAATCCTCAGCGTCTGATGCCAGGAGGTTGCTCTCCGATGCATTGACAGAGAGTTCGTCCTCATCCCTCTTTTGAGTCTGCCTGCTATGGGACAGAGTCGGAGCTGGCGGAGTGACATCCATAAGGACCCCCAGATCAACCCTGCTGTTCGCCGAAGCTGTCGACGCCACCGAAGCGGCAGTCGATGCCTGGGAAGCAGACGGGGTGGTGGCGGCACTCACGAAAAACGCCGCCAACCGTGACCACAACACCTTGATCGCCATGTTCTCGCAGACAGAAGCCCATTGGCGCTTTAGATTTATCTATGAGATGATAGGTTCTCAGAATCAAACCCCAGTATGTCTCTCAACACAACGTCGAACCTAAAGTTTTGACCAATAGGGTATACTGATGAATGGGTGCGTATTGTGCTGTGGCCCCTATTAGTTAATTACTTATAAAAGTTTTGTTTAAGACATGAAAAAGACATGAAAAAAATGATTTTATTATAGTCTTTTGCTTTAATTTGTTTATACATACATTTAATACATTTACAAATACCTGAGATGGTTGACAAATGGACCGATCCAAGCAGTTAATTTCTTCACAGACTTGTTGCTGCCTTCTGCTCCTTACTTGCTACTGGCTTCAATACCCAGCATTTTTTCCAGATTGTTATCCGATCGGGAGTGAAATTGTACGATGACACCATTAAGATGGTAATACATATAGTTTCATGCTAGATGATTTGACTTTTTTGGTAGTAATACATAAGGTGAATGCTAATCATGAGATGTTCCGCTGATTGTTTCATAAGTTATGTTTAATTTCAATTTATGTTAGGAACTTTTGGTTAAATACGATAGATCAAAAATATGTTAATAATTATTAAACATTACTTTTTCCCACAGTAATTTCCAAAGTGGTGTAATGGAGAACTTATCCATTACTGTGAGATTTGAGCTGACCCTGGATTAATTTTCCTTCTCTCCAGGAGCCAAATATCCTGTATTTTTCATTGGCATGTTCATGTACCTATTTGCCATTGTTTGCAATCTGAGTCTGTTGTTTCTCATTGTGCTGCAACAAAGTCTCCACAAGCCAATGTATTTTATTATGTTCAGCCTTCCTCTGAATGATCTTGTTGGCATCACAACCATGTTCCCCAAGGTTCTGTCTGACATTGTAACAGAAACAAATTATATATACTATCCTCTCTGTGTGTTTCAGGGTTTTATACTCCATATGAGTGGGAACGTATATTTGTTCATCCTCGCCGCAATGGCTTTCCATCGTTACATTGCCATTTGTATGCCACTGCGATACAATTCTATCATGACACTGAAGGTTGTGTCAGGAATTGTTGCTCTTTTTTGGAGCCTCAATACTTTACTCATCGTTGTGTTGTTTGCCTTGCAGGGACTGCACCCTAGATGCAGATCTCACATTGTAAAGGCGATTAGTGAAAACGTTTCTCTTGTTAAGCTGTCCTGTAGCAACACTACATTTACTAACATTTATGGCTTATTAATAACTGCGGCAATGCAGGTTGTTAGTCTTTCTATTCAAGTGTTTTCTTATGTGAAAATTTTGATCACATGCTTGGGCACAGGCAGATCTGAAGCAAAGAGCAAGGCCATCAACACTTGCGTCTCTCAACTAATAATCTTTAGCACTTTCGAAATTGTCATGATTTTCTATGTACTGTCACACAGGTTTACAAATGTCCATTCAAATCTGCAAAAGATTATGGGGCTGCTGATTTTTTTAGTGCCTCCTATTCTGAACCCAATTGTCTACGGACTGTACAGCCAAGAAATACGAAAACATCTGCTAAAACTTTTTAAAAGAAAAATCTCTGTGTAAAGTTGATTTGCTTAAAGGCAAAACAATGGCACAACTGTTTGAAAAAGAAAAACAGGAACAATCAGTAAGAATCAGGAACTTGAAACAACCTGACTGGTTTTGCGTTGTATGTTCAATACAGAATGCAGATGTGCAGCATTGCATTATCAGTATTAACTGAATTCTTCTGTTATGAGTTTGATTTTTATTAACATAATTTAAAATTAGACAAAATTACAATACTGCAAATGCTGTTTCTGTTGCTTACCTGGTACAACATGTTGTTAGAAATGCCAAGGTCACGTTTGTTTTATTCGGGAACATATGATTTGTTCAATTGTATCTTAAATTCACTCTAAGACATGCATAAATGTAATGTAATTGACATCTGTTTCTATTTGTTATACTCAGGACTAGCCCAGGCTATTACAATTTCTTTGATTGCACATACTACATTTTAAAATATACATCCTATGTATACGTTTCAATATTTTTTAACATTTAATTTTATTAACGGTTAAATTTAATATCTGCATACATTTCCAAATACCATATTCAGGTTCATCTCGATTAATTAGAATATTGTGAAAAAGGTCAATATTTTTTGTCACTCATTTCAGAAAGTAAAAACAATATATTATATAGATTCATTACACATAGAGTGAAATATTTCATGCCTTCATTTCTTGAAATTTTGATGATTATGGCTTACAGATAATGAAAACCCAAAATTCAGTGTCTCAGAAAATTTGAATATTACATAAGATCAATAAAAAAAGGATAATTTAACCAGAAATGTCAGGCTTCTGAAAAGTATTTTCATTTCTATGCACTTAATACTCGGTTGGGCCTCCTTTTGCATGAATTACTGTATCAATGCGGCGTGGCATGGAGGCAATCGGTCTGTGGCACTGCTCAGGTGGAATGGAAGCCCAAGTTGCTTTGATAGCGCCCTTCAGGTCATCTGCATTGTTGGGTCTGGTATCTCTCATCTTCCTCTTGACAATACCCAATAGATTCTCTCTGGGGTTCAGGTCAGGGGGGTTTGCTGGCCCATCAAGCACAAGCTTTTGGTACCTTTGTCAATGTGGGCAGGTGCCAAGTCCTGCTGGAAAGTGAAATCAGCATCTCATAAAGCTTGTCAGCAGAAGGAAGAATGAAGTGCTTCAAAATTTCCTGGTAGATGGCTGCGCTGACTGTGGACTTAAGAAATCTTTTCAGAAAGTTTTCATTATCTGTAAGCCATAATCATCAAAATTTCAAGAAATAAAGACTTAATAAAATATTTCACTCCATCTGTAATGGATCTATACAATAAATTGGTTTTTACTTTGTTAAATGAGTGACAAAAAATATTGACCTTTTTCACGATATTCGAATTAATTGAGATGCACCTGTATGTGTTCATTGATCAGATTCTTTTCATGCTTGTGCTTTATATTTTATATTTTATTTGGATTAATAATTTAATATGCTCTCCTAATTGTAAGTCGCTTTGGATAAAAGCTTCTGCCAAACGATTAAATGTAATGTAATTTAAGAGAAAAGCTAAAGTGAGTGCATTGTGGCACAATTTCAGCATTACATATTTATACTTTAATTTGACATGCTTATATAGATCGGTTTTACACTGTTTATATTTGCATGCAATATTAAATAAAACTCACAGTATGTACGCACATAATGACAAGCTTTTTTATATCAAGGCAACCCTGGAAAAATAAAGATGGGACAGGAGGTCCGATGCAGACAATGTCTCAGGTCTTCTGGCATCAGGTAATCCCAGGGCGATACCTCAAGAATTTTGTTGATAAAATGCCAACAGCACATTTATATAAATTCTATGCTATGGTAGATTCTTTGAATGGCCTTACAATTAATCAACTGCACAGTTTCTGTCAAATTTGAATTACACATTTTAAAATTGTGTTTCACTATCATGCAATGCTGTAAATAATGTTTTAAACCGAACTAGCACTGTGTGAACAAAATAATATCATTTTTAAAAGTTGAGAGATTTTGTGACTCTCTGTGTAAGTTATCTCTGTAAAATGGTGTGCAGTTATTATTCACATTAGGTGTGAAAGGGCTCACAGGTCGCCATAATACACATGTTTCACTAAAGTGACCTGGGACTGAAATTCAATTAGTCAGTACAGACCTATGATCTCTCAAGACTATAATTACCTTCTCACCACACTCCCATTCTTTATCCCTTGACCAATTTGGCTTCTTTTGATTTCAGCCCCAATAGGGGCAGTGTTTGTTGGACCTGTAATCTAATTATAAATACCTTTGGAGTTCCCGATGCATATTAGCTATATTATGCTATGTTAGCATATTGTCATGTAGTCATTAAGAGTCCTCTTATATGATGCCATTTTCAACTGAAAACAGATTTTTTTTATAGTGCAAAGGAAAAACTTTTCAGTTTTTCATGATGTAAACGTGGCTTTAGCTGATGCTTTTATCCCAAGTGACTTACAAATGAGCTAAACAATGGAAGCAATTGAAAAACAACATAAGGACAACAAAAAGCATAAGCACAGAAAAACTGGTCTCTCATAGCACACCACAGTATACAAAGCCAAGTCATTTTTTTACAAAGCATAGAAAGAGTAGAAAAGAGATTGAAGTCAGAACTTATCGGTCGGGTGCTGACGGAAGAGATGTGTTTTCATTCTTAAAGATGGCTACAGAATCTGCTGATCTTGTAGCAGCGGGCCTATCTTTCCACAAATGTGGAACAGATCCAGAGAAGGTGTGTGAGAGTGATCTTTCCCTTTTTGGGAGAATATAGCATAAGCAGCAAAGATAAATTGAAAAGATCTCTCAAAAATCTCAAAAGATGCCAGTGGACCAATGGCATGGCCAAATAATGAAATGACAAGGGCAGAAAATTTTTGTATGTAAAGAGTGCTACAAAGTCTTCCACATTTTCAATACATTTACAATTCTTGTATCCCAAATGAGCAAAACTACAAACAATTTAGCCTATAATCAGACAACAATATTATCATTGCTGAATAGTAAAATAAAATAGATTATTTAGAACAATTGTGATGATCTGCATTTTGAATCATGTGCAAAACTTTATCACAAGGTCGGGCTAGAGTAAAGTAAAATATCTCCATCATCATCATCATCATCATCATCATCATCATCAAGTGAGTTGGTTAGTTAGATGCCATTTTCTTAGCAAAACAGCACATGTTCGTTGTCATTACTCTAAAATCAAAACTTCAAAACTGTTTTCATTATGATTTTAAAGGCTACGCTACTTGGTGCCTTTGGGCAGACGATACAGGAGCATCCGGTCCTGCACAAACAGACTAAAGGACAGTTTTTTTCCCCAGGCTATTAAACTGCTCAACATCAAAAACTGACCCACTCCACAAGCTCACACTCCTTTTACCATACACAACAGTTTCATGGACTGTAATGCATCATACATTGCATCTAATGCAATTACCATCCATTTCAAAATGTACATACACTTATCTCTACTATGTGTACTATATAGCTAATCCAATATACAAACAAGTTTATGTGTACACCTGCATAAGGCATGGGAAATGTCCTATTGAGCAATTCAACCGCTCTGAAATAGTGGGAGTATAACAACTAGTCCTATGAAGCAAATCTGAAATAAAAGTTTTTGTGTACACCTGCATATTTAATGTGTATATTCAACGTCTAAAATATTCACCTTTCCCTAGACTTACATCCATACGCATGTGAATGCGACAGACCGGAAACGTGAGCCGCTCTAATGATATTTCGGTACGTAGCAAAGTTCAAGTTTGGTGAACACTGATTTGCGAATTCGCGTCATGTGAGTACATGAGACCAATAGAAGATCAAAACGTCACAGAGTGACCTCTCGGTAAAGAAATTAAAAAAATTGGAGTGATCGCATCCACCCATTTTCGTACCACCGTCCGAACGATCTTGGCATGCTCAAGTCAAGTCTGACCGCGGATTAATGTGTATATCTTCTGTATATTTTGTATATACTGTCCATATGTGTATAATATATATTGTCCTTTTTTGCACAGTCTGTCTATTTATACCTTGCAGTGTTCATCTGTACTACACTGTCACATAAGTCTCTAAGTTCATACAGTTGTCTGACCAACTGCATTCTACTTTGTATGGAGCACACACCCATGACTTTCACTCACCATGAGTGGTGATGTGACAATAAAAGTGAATTGAGTGAAAGGCATTCTTTCTTGTTGTATTTACAAATAATAGGCCAAAACATACAGTCATACTGTGTGAGACTCATCCCAAAGGCATCATTAGTGAGAGAGTTCATTAGGGTGTTAGCCTGATATCATATCAACACATTTAATGAGTTTACCGGATGAGATAAATACTCCAAGGGTTTATTAAAGGTTGACAAAACAAATGCTGTGGTTTTTAATTGAGACATGTGTTGTCTCTTTTGTTTATTTAACATCTAATGATTCATAATGTTTTTAAAATTCCAAGACATTATTATTTAACACATTCTTTTTGAGACTCTCCCGTGATTATTATATAGTAAAAGTCTTATTGTACCAATAAACACAAGTCTTAAAGTCCGAGTAAAGTGACATTGAAATATGTGTTTTGAGTTTGTCACACAACAGACGAGTGTGTTATTAACCCCCCAGCTAAATTTGAATGGAGGAATAAACCTCCAAGTAAATAAAATAAGTTATCAAAATCTTGGAAAAACAAGCAGGACTCAAAATGCTGGGAGCCCAGTAGTCCCAAGTAGGCTAAATGTGAATTATGTGAATAAGTTTTATGGGAGGATTTGAATTCAAACACACACAATATTCATCAATAGATAATTCACGAGCAGGTTAAAAGGTATGCGTATTTGGCGTGCTGTCCGGGGAGAAGGCCCCGGGTCCGGTATTAGCCAAAACCCAGCGCGCGTTTTGGTTACTAATAGCAGCCGGCAATGTTCAAAGATGGTGGCAGCTTACAGAGACAGGCTTCAAAGGCAGCTTAACAGAGGTCTATTTGAATTATAAACAGAGAGCATCTGTGCAATAACCAATCACATATTTAAAGACTACAATGCTTATTTCTCTCTTAAAAATGCAATCAAAAGTTATTAGAAGTGAAATTAAACTTACAGAACTATGCTCCAAGGGGCATTTCGCCACCCATTTTATTTTTTCGAGCGTGAGCCATCTCGACCAATCACGTTCCTCGCCCGTGTTATGGAAACAAAGGGTCTCCTTCATTGGTTAGCTGTGAAAAGGTGCTTGACAGAATTTTTTTTTCAGAAATATTTAAAATTGTTCAACCTTAAAAGATGATCTGAGCCGCAAAAAAAAGACACTGGCGCTGGTGTTTTAAAAAAGCGATCAGAACTTTTTTGATATCCATTGGATTATAATTTAATACAGACGCTGGCGGATTCAAAAATAAGTCAAGTATTAAAACACAGAAAGCTTTGTCTATTTGTAGTGGTTCTCTCTTGAGCTGATAAAGTGGGATTGCTGATAGCGAAGCAGAAGTTGGTATTATCAGCTTGTGCTCGTCTCAAAATTTGTTAATTGTTCATTAACTGAAGCACTTTGTGATAACGCACAATGGTCCTCCTTCCGTTCGCCTCTGCGTTACCATTTGCTTGTTATTTGACGTTAGATTTGTGTAGTTGGGCAGAGTGAGAGCCTGTAAGCGTGAGCGAAAAGCTTACAACCATGAGCTCATGATTGAGCAGACACATGATGCTAGGAGCTGAAATTATAGGGGAGTGGACATGCATGCTCGGACAATCCATTGCGTCATGGATCCCCGTTTTAGCGCTGGCCAAAAAACTTGAACAAAGAATCGGTGAGAAACTGTTTAATGGTTT
Organism: Triplophysa tibetana; assembly: GCA_008369825.1. Taxonomy (NCBI): domain Eukaryota; kingdom Metazoa; phylum Chordata; class Actinopteri; order Cypriniformes; family Nemacheilidae; genus Triplophysa; species Triplophysa tibetana. Next base: position 15,285,898 of record CM017917.1, read on the forward strand.
AACTCCACAATTCAGTTTTGTGATGTGTTTCAGCAATACATATATAACATCAATAATGTTTTTAGAAACAATTCTTAGAATTCCCTTTACCCAACTTTAAGGGTAATTTTTTACCCTTAAATTTTAATTGTATCTCCGAAATTGGGAGATACAATTATTATAAAAAAAATGTTCCTGTGCTAATTATGACTGGTTTTGGGGTCCATGCAGGGTCACATATTTCTGGAGACAGTTTCAAAGCAAAACAAACAACATAAACAAACATAACTGCGCATGCTCTCTTTTGTGGAGGATCTATTGACAGAAATGCAATATAATTTACATAACTAGGTCTTTAGATGTGTACAACGCTACAAAATGGGCGTTATGTTTTTATTACCTTACGCCGTGTCTACACCTGACGCGATTTGCATGGCGCTACACGAGAAAAGACATTAGAAACGCATGAGATACCATTATAAATAAAAATTCTGTCCACACTGGATGCGAGGTGGGACGCAACAAACCCATTAAGAACAAGCAGGTTGTCATGTTGCTTTACGCCTGTCGCGTCCAGTGAAGACAATAGAGCTATTTCTATCTACATACACCGTGGGTCCCCTTGCATTGAATTTGCATTGTTGTTTCTGTATTCCTAAACTGCCTTACAGAGCTCGTTTCGTAAATACTTTTATCTCGTCCGAAAAAGAAGTACAAACATGACAATGTAGTGCTTCGAAAACTCTCCGCTAGATACCGCTAAATTTCATACACGGGACCTTCAAGGTACTATACACCGCCTCTGTCAAAAACCGATGTTGCCATATAGCACTTTATTGTTTCAAGATAAATGATGCCAACAGTAGTTCTTTGGCTTGTAAAAAGTACCTATAAAGAGCTAAACAGGGACTTCACCTTAGCACTTTAACCTACCAGAAGAACCACTGAAGAACCCTTGAAAAACTGTACAGGGGCTTAAATTTTTCTTTATAGGATAGCGCCGCTATACAGAACCCCAATTACAAAAAATTTGTTGTGTGTACTTTACTCTTTTTTCTTTATTGTGTCTTTTTTATTCTTAACACAAAAAGTATGTTTTGATTTATATATACAGTAGACATACCTTTATATATACCTTTTTGTATTTAAAATAAATGTTGCATTTTTTTGTATTTTGTATTTTGTGACAATAATGTTGTCTCACAACGTTGCTGTTGCCTCCAACCATTGGCACATTCTTTTCCCTTCTGTAACAAACACTTTTTTTTCTTCAGGGGATTTAATGTGGATGTTGTCACTGTCACATATGTCTATATAACACTGAGATGTTTTAGATGGCCATCATAGAACTAACGCTACCTTGACAACATCAGGACAAATATTGCAATTACTTAATGTTTGAGGTGAGTTACATGATATAAATATACTGACATGTGTTTTTTAGTTAATTTTTAATTCATATATTTAAATGAATACAAATATATTTTGAGTATTAAATTACAACATACGTCTCTTCTACCTATTTTTACAGATTCTAGAGCCATAATGGAGAACTTATCCATCATAGTCAGCTTTGAGCTGACAATGGATCCCTTTTGGATCCCTTCAGGAGCCAAATATCCCATATTTTTCATCGGCATCTTCATGTACTTACTCAGCATTATATGCAATCTGACTCTGTTGCTTCTCATTGTGTTGCAACAAAGTCTCCACAAGCCCATGTATTTTATTCTGTTTAACCTTCCCCTAAATGATCTTGTTGGCATCACATCAATGTTTCCCAAGGTTCTGTCTGATATTTTAACAGAAACCAGTTACACATACTATCCTCTCTGCGTGTTTCAGGGTTTCCTGCTCCACATGTATGGGGGTGGTGTATTGTTTATTCTTGCGGCAATGGCTTTTGATCGATACATTGCCATTTGCATGCCGCTGCGATACAATGCTATCATGACACCCAAGGTTGCAGTGGGAATTGTTGCTTTAGTGTGGGGTCTCGACTTTTTTTTCATCATCTTGTTGTTCTCCTTGCAAAGCAAGCATCTCAGATGCAAATCCCGCATTCTGAACGTGTTTTGTGATAACCCCTCTCTCCTCAAGCTTACGTGCAGCAACACCGCAGTCAATAACATTGTAGGATTGTTCACCACTGCCGTAATGCAGAGTGTTAGTGTTTCTATTCAAGTTTTTTCCTATGTTCAGATTTTGATCATCTGCTTGGTCACAAGTCGGTCAGAAGCGAAAAGCAAGGCCATCAATACCTGTCTTGCTCAACTGGCTATTTTCCTTACATATGAAATTGTTGGAACTTTCACTATCCTATCACACAGGTTCCCAAATGTTAATGCAGATATGCAAAAGATTATAGGGATGCTCATTTTTCTAGTGCCTCCACTTGTTAATCCAATTGTTTACGGATTGAACAGCTATGAAGTGCGACAAAATCTCCTTAAAGTCTTTAAAAGAAAAATATCTGTGTAAAGTACATTTTTGTCACAATTTGTGCCAAAATGAAAAAGCCACATGAATATTAATGCTGCAAGTACAGAATGATAGAAATAATTCAGAATAGACAACAACATGCTATTAAAGGCATATTTATAATATTAGACCAATGTTTTGTCTTGTTTATGTCAATGGAGCTCGTAGTAGATACCTTTCTGAAGAGCAGGCATTCTCTTGTGCTACCGAATCTTTTATGATTTTTAAATTTGAATTACATTTGACAATTACAAAATATTGTGTAATAAAGCCAAAATACAGATAGGTGTGCTTTCTGTAAAGAAGTATGGTTATTCTTATACTATTAAACAGTAAACAGACTCAACAAATGCACAGCTGTCAATATGAGTCTTTTTTTTTAAGCATTAGGGCTATGTAGCAAGTATCCATTTTACTTTTCATATAGTACATTACAAATGAATAGCATAGCTTTTTTTCTGTGTGCATACTGTATTCTATAAATAAAATTTGTAAATATAAGGATTTTTGCAGGTCAATGACACCTTCGGATTTATAATGATGTGCAGTATGTAGCACAACTAGAGAATGATGCAAAATCATGGGTTTGGCTCACAAAAGAAATGCACGTACTAATAAAATGTATTGCTTGAATGCACTGTAGGTTGCTGTGAATTGGTGTTTGCCAAATACAACAATTTTTTATGTGTGAGATTGTATATTTGACACTTAAAAGAGGTAATTTTGGATTAAGTGCCATTCTAAAGAGAGAATGTATTTTTGAGAAACACAAAGGTTGACCAAACACAAACATATTTATCAAACACAAACATGTCTTTTTACAGTGGTCTTACAATTATCAACCTATGTCAAGCATTCTTCACAAATTAAAAAAGATTTCTAGCTTAATGAATAGGTATTTAGATCAGACATTCATGTAAATTGATGTCCGATTAAATTGAATGCTTAATTTATTATCTATTCTACTTTTTGGGTAATAAGTTATTGTTTTCTGGATAAATGTATTACAAAGCAAAACATAATGGACAAATGGACACACTGGATTTTGTATTACATCATCAAAATAAATCTTAACAGATTTTTATCCAGAATCATAATGACATTTGTTGTTAATTTTACAGTCAGAAGCTTTTATTTAAGCAGTAGAACGGTGGTCTGCGCATTTAAACCAAAAATGTTATACCTCGCAGTGATCCGAGTTTGAGTCTAACCCGGGTCATGTCCTGATCTCACACCCTTCTTCTTTCTATTCTACACTTCACAAGCAATAGAAAGAACTAACAGAAAGATGCATGTCTATATGAATAAAATATGTTTGAGGAATGGACACTGATAAATGGATGTACTTTCACATACGCATCATATGTTTAAGAGGGACTGTAAATAAGTTCAAGCAAATACATCAAATGCAATTCAATCTAATAAACACTGTAAAAAACAGCACCATGCGAAATTTCCTCTGGCCATAACGATTTCCTCATTCCAAAGTAACGGGACCATACATTTTACCACATCAAATCTAAACAAAACGTGTACATGAATCCACAAAACTGAATTAATGCACGAACATGCTCAAAGACTTACAGATAACAAACCCTACCCTCATATCCTTTAAAATGTGTTTTTTAAAGGTCTCATGAACTGTGCTTGTTTATTGTTTTATACTGTTATATGAGGTCTACTTATGACGTTTGCATGGTTTTTACATTCAAAAACATAAAAAAAATTAGGAAAAGGCTATTTTCTACATGGGTTTTAAGGGCCAGCTCTGCAAACGCTCAGTTTTAATGGGCGTGCCGTATTGAAGACTTCATGTCATGATCTGTCATGAAACACTAGCAGGCAGAGGCAGGACAACAGGAGGTGAAGGGCAGATTTATCAACAAAACAAGCACTACAAAAAGGCAAACAAAACCCACGAGGGGGAAAACAAGACTGGAAAACTAAATACAGAAACAAGAACACGGACTTACTAAACTAAGAAATCAAACACTTAATTCAAACACTAAACTACAGTTACAAGACACAAGGGAACAGAAACTTGGGAGACGAGGAACTTTAACAGCAACAAGGCGTTCACAGGAACAGGAAAAGACTCTCACACAGCACAAAGCACAACAGCTACATACATGTATATCAGTGGCGGCTGCTGGTCTTTCAAAGAGGGGAAGCTCATTTCACAATGAATGAATGAACAAACTATCAAAAAAATATATATAAACACGACGGCAAGCAATTTCGGCAAGCAAATACCAAGAAATAGGTTGCAGCAGTTTGTCTTTCAACTACACTTGAAAAATCCGCAATGGGACTGAGATTGAATAGCTTTAGCGTCAGCGACTTTTTATAGAACAAAACCGCTGTCAATCAAAACGAGATGCAGTCTTTCGACAGACCCTCCAATCATCACGCAGACGCTCGGAGTCCGGGCCAGCCCACTCCTCCATTCATCCCAGAGACGCTGAGCGTCCGTGGGAGGGACATAATCGCAGCATTATCCAATGACCGTCTTGTTTCTAAGCACTGAAAAAAACTGTTGAAAGCAGCCCAATTGAAGTCAATGGACGCTGGGCTTCAACAGAGTAATGCACTGTACGCTACGGGAATGAATGAGAAGGAAATCGAGTCAGCCGACCTAAGTAGCTGATTCTGAACGAAATTGTTTTCGTTCGAGATGAACGTGTTTAACGCATTTTTAGTCAATAAAATGTTAACATAATAGTACATATATTTGACCATTCATTTTTTGACAATTATAGGGGAAGCTGAGCTTCCCTTGCAGTCTTAAAGAAATCGCGACTGATGTATATCAACATACAGGTACAATGAACGAGCACAGGACAATGAACACGAGGGTGTTTTAAAGGGAACAAACACATGATCATTAACGGGAAACAGGTGCTGTGGATTAAGCACTAGGGAGAGGCTGACGAGGAACGAGATGTAGGGAACAATGACGAGACACGAGAAAGAACCATGTCTTTCTCACTCAAAACCTTCAGGCAATGCCATGGCTCCAGTGGAGACAGGAATAAAACATGATATGATAGTGGAAACATGACACTTCAATTGATTGTCGAGTGAACGTGCAAATTCACTTCCGGACATAGATGGCCTTTAATGGGAAACAGACACACCCCGGTACACAGTGGCGCTGCACAACTTTAAGATTCCTACACTCGCTAGTCACACAGAAGAGGCTTCACCAAGTCGTGTTTTAATGTAACTTCAGCAGCTCCAGGGACGTGAACAAAAGCGTCAACTTCATTGGTTGGCCAGTTTGACGCGGCATGTCAAACCAATAAACGAACCCGAGGCATTTAAAAAATAGATGCTTTTACGCCTGCCGTTTTGCACGTTGGTGTGCACACTCACATTAGCGCCCTTTGTTTCGTCACGAGGGGTTAAACGTTGACGCGATTATCGTCCCGGTGTGGACAAGACATTATGGGAGGCCAAGTGGTTAAAATATACTTGAATTTTAACACGTTGAGTACATGTCAACAATATTACAATAAAGTAGTATTTAACCTGTACTTAATGTGTTCTTAACATGTTAAAATTCAGCTATATTTTAACCACTCGGCCTTACATAAGTCATTAATCGGGTACGAGTCTTAAATGCATGCAAAACATGAAATTAACAGTTAACAGTACTAAATATAAAACACGTCTTGTCACTTTGCAGTTTATTGCATAATAAGTAGCGGCGAGGTTGAAGCAGAGCAAAATCTGTGACAAGTTCATCCAAATGAAAACAGGTAACGTTAATCTAAAAGACGCACGGATATTTAGTGCAGTAAAACCTGGCATATAGAGGACATTTTAGAATTATTCACAGATAATGTACCAAATATTATTCATCTTGCAATATTTGTACATCTGTCTTTTTTATATGTATTTATACAATATTTATTTCAGACTGTCAAAATGAAAAATTATTATTGCGAATTTATTGGCATATGTTGATAATAAAGACCTGTTAGGCATTTTTTAAATAGTTTCTTGGTTTAATTGAAAGTAAATGCCTTTATGATCTACATTTACATTGACACTTAGGCATTTGGCAGACGCTTTTTTCCAAAGCGACTTACATTGCTTTATCCTATACATTTTACATAGGTATTTGAAATCCCCTGGGATCTAACCCACAACCTTGCATTGTTAACGCAATGCTCTTACCACTGAGCTACAGGAAATCTAATATGCGATGTAAAATGTAGACAAGCTAAAGGTGGATTCGAACCTACAATGTGATAGTGCCAAAAATGATCAGACACACATCTTTCCCACTGCACCATTGAAACTTTGTACGCTCTAAAATATACATGCTTTCGACAACAATGCTAAAAGTATAGAGTAGTCTAAAATATTTTGATTTTCTTTAATGAGAATCAAAATGCACACTTTGTTTCCACTGTTTTGTCTGAATGCTCTCTTCAATACGCAAACACCGCCCCTGGCAGCATGTGCACTGGTTGCACACCAGGCAGAAAAACATCAGAAAGGCTGGTCCTTTACCAGCTATTCTATGACGTTTAACAATGGCCAACAACTTGACCAGCGTCAAACTTGAATCAGCATGGAAATGTGTGAAATTGTGATTTTTAACTTAAACTAAGGAGATGGCTTCATGCACACATTTGATTTGCTTCATATGTACAAAAAAAGACAAATACATAAGGGCTGTATTCACGCAATTCAAGCTTTACATGAAAATTAACTTTTTATTCAACATTTCATTCGGTAATTATATTTCTGCAATTGTTAAGAATAGTATTTCTCATCTTACATGGCATGACAAAGTCTTAAGTATTTAGAATAACAAAACAAAACAAATTTTCAGTGCAAGTGCACATCTTGTAAAATTTAATTAAGGAAAATTAAGGAATAAAATGAAAGAACAGCAACATGCATGTAAGGCACTTTATAAATCAAATAAAGCAATATTATATTATATAACACAAGTTTCAGGTTGTTTCATACACTGCCTATCTTTCTCCTTAAGCAGGTGAAAATTTTCTGTCTAATTTCCTTAGTTTTGAAACCATAAATAAGTGGATTTACAATGGGAGGAAACACCAGAACAGAAATAGAAAAGACCCTGCGCAGGTATGCCGGTACGTTTTCAGATCGATGTGCAATGAGAGGAAAAAAAGTGTTAAATTCCAAAAACAGAAAGACCACCAAGTGAGTACCACAAGTTTGAATAGCCTTCATCTTTGCGTCAGACTGCTTCTTTGAAATGCACGTAATTAATATATGAATGTATGTAAAAGCCACAACAGAAAATGAAACAATGTGATAGAAACTTAAAATAATCAATCCATAGATGTTGTTTACTCGTGTGTCCTCGCATACAATTTTCATTATGGATGGATTGTAGCAGATAAGATCATCCACATAAGTCCGACAAATCTTGTAGGGCAAAAGAAGCAAGAACGTCACAAATATCATAATAAAATGAAGGAACCACATTCCAGTTATGATTCTCAACAAGTTATTATTGGTCATAATGGCACCGTATCTCAATGGGGAGCAGATGGCAATATACCTGTCGTAGGCCATAGCTGTAAGAATAACATGAGATGCACCGCCATACAGGTGCACAAAAAAGCCTTGAAGAAAACACGCAGAGTAGGAAATCAGTCTGTTCTCACACCATATACTATACAGCAGCTGAGGAAACAGACTCGTAGCACCCATCGTGTCATTGATAGGCATGTTAAGCAATAAAATGTACATTGGTTTATGAAGACTTCTGTTGAAGCAAATAGTAAAAGCAATTGTTAAATTGCAGAGTAAAATTATTAAATATGCCAGTAATCCAAATATGAATGCTGAGTAAATGCTTGGCCCCGACAGTTCCAATGAGTGAAGAGTCAGCACCAATGACACAACAGATCCATTATACATGGTGAGTATTCCTTCTATGGATGGCCTTTTCGAAACACCTGTATAAATAAGCGTGTAAATATTGAATGTTTACATGAACAATATACAAACAGCATTGTTTTTTAAATAAATGCAGCTTAAATTTAATCTGAACATTTAAATTATGTTTTTTCTGTTATTTTACCTTGTTTTCCAAAACTGGGAAAGAAGCAACATACATTTTACTACAGCAGGCAAAATGATCAATTATCAATGATTATCAATGAAACCAAACAACTGTATAAACGAATGTACAATGCAGATTTAGCGAAATGTACGAAAATGAATACAAAGATTTTATTTAAAGTAAATTACTCCTCTGTATAGAGTACAATAGCACATTACTCTACAATTAAACTCATTAGTTTTTATGAAAAAAAATTTTTAGTTGAGATTTTAATGTTTTATACATAGGCTAACATCACCTTTAGACCTATCATATGGCAAAAACATTAAAGAAAGCAAATGCAATAATGAGCCAACTTAAGTAATCATCCTTCATGCCAGTTTAAATGCCCTTTGTTGATGTCGTCTGCATAATCTGATTTATATTCAAGGACTCTTTGTTTACCGTGTATTACAGTAACCATGGGAATGGATGTTATGAGGCATGCGCATGTTACAGACACATCTTTAAAATAACAAGTCATACTCGGCATGGGAATAATTCACATGGGCATTTACAATTTTGGGGCTGGATCAACTATTAAAATATCATTTTGTTAATTAAGTTTAATTACACGCAGGGCTGCCGATTATTACACCGTCAGCGTGAAACTAATGTACTTTAAGTGTTGTCACGCAACACATCCATCTTCAAACGCAGGGGCGCATCTGGTGTGTCATAAAACGAACTATATTTTGGTGCAGCACGCCTAAAATTATCTAACATCACTTCTTGGTGTCAGAATCTGTGAGGTGCCCAAACAAAAGAGAGAAGACGGGAGTTACTGGCCGTTTCTCAATTCCAAGAATGCAAAGAATGGACTTGTGTTCCTGTAGAGACAGGTCTTGTGAGGTAGCCTCGGAAAAACCACCTTGGATGGACGTGCTGTAGTGAATACTGGGACTTCAAGCTGGGTTCTCGGATGCATCCTTGATATCGAGAACACATCCAGGTACTTTCATTCGTTCTCTGTTCTTGTGTATTGGAACCGGACTTTGGCGGTTATTGATGACGTAAAGCACAGGTGTCAAACTCAGTTCTTGGAGGGCCGCAGCTCTGCACAGTTTAGTTCCAACCCTAATCAAACACACCTGATTCAGCTAATCAACCACTTCAGGATTACTAGAAACTTCGAAGCAGGTGTGGTTTATAGTTGGTTGGAGCTAAACTGTGCAGAGCTGTGGCCCTCTAGGAACTGAGTTTGACACCCTTGATGTAGAGGGAGAACAGGAGGGCACAAGACCACTAAAGAACGCATTATGAGAAACGGCTACTCTTTACAGAACAGAGCTGTGACCAATAAAATCAAGGAAGACTGTCTGCTCACAGCTCCCAAGCGCGCCATATCAGAGATACTATTAAAGGGAGATGGAAGGGTCTCTTATAATAACGGCTAACGAAATCCATTGACATCCATTAAAAAACTAGGAGTTAATGGATGCTCCCACCAAGCCGTCTAATTAAAGGTCCCATTCCCCACGATCCCATTTTTCAAACTTTAGTTAGTGTGTAATGTTGCTGTTGGAGCATAAATAAACCTGCAAAATGATAAAGCTCAAAGTTTAGTGCCAACCGAGATATTTTCTTCAACAGAATTCGATTTTTAAGGACTACAGAGAACTGCTGGAATCGGACTACAGCCCTCTAATTCCCGGGTACATGATGTCACTACTTCGAGTGCTTTTATTACCCTCCGCATGAAAGGAATACGTCAAAAAAGGAGGGAGGCCTTCCTTAGAGAAGAGGAAGAGCCGCTGGAGAAGTGTTCGGTTATCAGAGATTGTAAACATTTGACTGAGCTACGCGCTAAACTACTCTTGAAATCCTGCTTGCAAATGCAGGATTGACATCTTCACACACACACTCTAAGCAGGGAACCAATCATGACAGACCTGGTCAGCTTTACCAATCAAGGAGTTTCGGAAGGAGGGATTTTATATAGAACGTAAGAAATCCAGTCGTTTTGTTAGAACAGGGGTTCCCAAAGTGGGGGTCTGGAATCTGCAGGGGGTCGCAAGGCCACGAGGGTGGGGTCGCGAGATGATTTCCAGAGATCTTTTTTGAAACTATGTTAAGCCTATAGGTTGTGGTGAGCATATTAAAATAAAAATCATTTGCAAATCACTAAATGCATTATTTAACAATCATACATTTTAAAAGAGAAACTCTTTTTCATTATTTGTTTGTTCTTTATTCCTTTAGTTTTCTCTTTTTGAGAAGATCATTCAAGTTTAAAAAATTATAACTCCACGTCTGTTCTGTGCTCAAAATTTAAAGAGACAGTAAACCTTAAATTAAATTTCCCATTCAATTTTTAATGTTATATAACATGTATCTATACCTATATTATGTTGAAGGTGAAATGGTCTAAATAACAAATTATTTTATAAGCTGAAAATGATTTAAAAATGTTTTCATTCCGCTATTATATCAGTTTCGCGCTACCTTTCAATCTGTCCCACACAAACGGATTACCTGCCACATTTGGTTTGTTGGGTTGTGGTCAGTCACCCTAGTTAGACTGTGCCCTTTTGTGTTGTCACTATGCGCGTTTGGATTGAACGGGTGTATACTTTAACCACCTCTGAGGATAGTGGGGGTCTCGAGTCAATGGCACTGTTATTTTGGTGGTCGCTGGCTGAAAAGTTTGGGAACCCTTGTGTTAGAAGAGGAATAGCGTGAAATATATTGCGTTTTTTATTTAAACTAGAAACATAAACATCTGTTGTTAAACACCCCCCAAAAAACAACCATAGCTTCAAAAACAGCAAAAGAATGACTCATTTATTGTCATGTGAGATCATTTCAGGGCAGAAGTGCATTTTCAGATTGTAACTGAAGATTATGAGGGTACATGAATTATGAAAAGAAAATGACCCCATATTGATAACCTATTTACCATAAACTGCTGCAATATTTCATGAAAAAAACAAGAATTGGGATTTTTAATTTCACTGAGACTTTACCAACTTATATTGATGCAAACTACAAAGTGCAGTTTTGGACAGAAAATATGTGATTTACGTGATACATGTTTTATTAGGAGCAGAACTAGAAAAAAATGTGTGCATATTATGAATGATTTGGTTACCTAGTAAATACATTTTTGTTGGATAATTCTCATAATAACTCATCAACAGATATTTAAATAAACATCTTATTTGCAAATTTACTAGTTAACAGAATGTTTTTATTTTAACCATATAATGACAACAAAGTGATTATTCATAAAGGTTATATTGATTTTTTTTGTAGCTAAATCCCTCTCAGGGTATACTAGGACCCTGACATCATGACGGTTGTCACGAGGGTTGTTGTGCACACCTCACAGACTCTATATAAAGCACAAAATGAACATTTATCCAGCAGACAGCAGGTCTGGTCAAGTTACTATATGAGTTCTGTGTTAGTTAATCAGTAATGTTAAAAATGCTATAGATGCAAAACAAGTGTCAGGTTATTTGATAACATCTGACACCTTACTGTATGTAGAAACATGAAGGATTTCTAACTTTACAGACTTTGTTGTAAGTATTTCAAATATTACACATTTATCCATAACAGCAGACTTGTTTGATCATATACATATATTTGTTATATTTTCTCTTTTCTACTCTTGTCATCAGTTTCGGGCAAAAGCAGATGATGTCTTCAGCTAGCAGCATCTACAATGTATCATCTCTGCTGTCTCTTCAAAGCTTCGACCTGCCCCCCGAGAGGGCTATCACTGCGTTTGTCTTCGCCGCTCTGAATTATTTCATCATATTGTTCTGCAACTGCCTCCTCTTGTTTACTATCATACGCAATAAGTCTCTTCATCACCCCATGCACATTCTGCTGATAAATTTGCCTATTAATGACCTTTTAGGTTCCACAGTTCTGTTTCCACATATCATGCAACAGCTCCTCTTTGATACCAGGACCATAACGTTCTCTTCGTGTGTAACTCAGGCTTTCTTTATACATGTGTATGCCGTTGCTGTTGTGTTCATTCTGACTGCTATGGCATATGACAGATATGTTGCCATCTGCCAGCCAATGAGATACAACACCATTATGAGCAATAGTCATCTTGTAAAAATCATCTCCTTGATTTGGCTTTCTAATTGGGTGTTAATTGCAGTTCTTTTCATTTTGTTGTTGCGTCTGCCTCGATGCAGGTCTTATCTCACTCATACATATTGTGACAATCCTTCCCTGCTGCAACTGGTCTGTGCAGACACGAGCATTAATAACATTTATGGATTGATGATCACAGCTGTCTGTCAGGTAATAACTGTGGGTTTGATTTTGTACACATACCTGCGAATTCTCATTGCTTGTTTCAGAAACAAAAGCTCTGACACAAGGAATAAAGCGTTGCAGACATGTGGTACACATCTAATCGTATTCCTCTTGTTTGAGTGTTTAGGCCTGTTTACGGTATTTTCGTACAGGATAAATAATATTTCTCCTCACTTAAGAAAATTCAGTGGAGTAGCTGCTATGATCATTCCACCCACATTGAATCCTATTATATATGGACTGAGAACTAAAGAAATAAGGCTCAGTTTGTTCAAATTGTTTCAGCGAAAGGTCTATGTGTCATAACATAAAAGGAACATTTGGGATATATTGTGGGATATATCATTACTGTGATTAAATGTGTAGTTTTGCAGTTTCACTTTAAAAGTCATGTGATTTGTCTGCAGGCTATTTCATGTTATAAGCTTTATTTTTGTATTCATAACGTCGTGGTCTATTTAATTCATAAGAAATTTCACAGCTTGTTTTTCCTATAACTTCTCAATAGAAAGTTCAGATTTGTTTAATCATTAATAGAGCATAATGTGCTAACCTGCTTCTGACTCCCACAATGTCAACACTGTATCACAGTTCCAGCCTACAACAAACAAACAACCTAGCTGCTTATAGGCATGTTGAAAATGAAAATATATGCCATGTTTGGCCATTCATAAAGGAATAGTTTAGCCAAAATAAAAAAATTGTCATCACATAATTGTATTTCTTTTTAAAATTTTACCTTCAAAATATCTTAATACGTGTTTCACAATCAAGTTTGAAATGTAATGAGGAAGAATAAACAATCTCATTTTTTGATGACCTATTCCTGAAATACATAATAAAAACAAGATGGATATCAAGGATGTTTTTCATTCAGACCACTACTACCACACTGCTACTGGAACTGTTTTGACTTTATAGTGGAATATGTATGTCTTTCATCTGATCTTTTTATGAATCAAAGCCGCATATAATTAAGATAAAATCATGAAATATATTTAATTCTTTCTTAAAGGGATACTCCACCCCAAAATACGTATTCTGTCATGAATAACTCATCCTCAAGTTGTTTCAAACCTGTATACATTTCTTTGTTCATTTACACACAAAATAAATATATTTTATGAATGTTTGCAACTAAGATTTGTGGGGAACCATTGACTGCCATAGTAGAACAAATATATTTTGTATTTTTTTATTTTAAATGCAAAAGTAGATAATTTGGAGAATAAAAAAGACAAACCGTCCTGGGGCACCTTTGAGCACCATTTTGACTACCCAAGAAATCTCACCAGCTATCATTCTTCTAAATATCTTTCTCTGTGTTTAACAGTTTAAAGAGCATTTCTGTTTGATTTCTGCTGTCAACTAATTTAGAAGAAACAAGACTTTAAACACCTAAAATTAATATAATTTCTGCAATCGTTTAACCAGTACTTATCATGTGATCTTTGCTGTCTTTGCCACAGAGCACAAAGCCATTTTCTCCAACATGCTGTGACTGAAAGTAGAACCATAATACACAATGATCAGAACCTTTGCTATTGGTTTTGCCTTGTATATATATGCTGTGTAATTCAGCAATTTTTTACAAAAAGAGCAGAACCTCCCTTAGGTTTTGTCTTGTATATATGCTGATTAATTGCCTGGTATGGCGGTGTCCTGTTGTATGCTTGAGAGACATTGGGTTTTCAGTGCTCCTGTATATGCAGTAGTGGGCCCCCTTTATCGAGCAGTGGATTTGTGCTTCTGAAGCTTTAAGCTTCCCTGCATGTATGACAACTGGTAGAGGCGTGTTATAGGGAGTTCGCAATGCCCCGGTTACGGTCGACTAATGCGTGCTGTTATGCAATCAAGTTTTGTCGCAGATCACCCTGTGTGAAAGCGGTTACAGTTGGCATGATGCACTGGATCTGGGAGCGAATAATATCATTATTTTGACATGTGCATGGATTTGGCGCTAGAGCCCGCATTTGCTACACAGTTGGTCCCACGTGAATGCAATTGCTCTGTGTACTTCTTGTTGGACAGCTAGATGCTGAGCTGGCCGTGCCGGTCTCTGCCCTTTAGCGCCGTGGCTAGGTGCTGCCGCTGCAAGTGCAGCTTATTGCTGTGTGGAGCATAAAGCGTTTTGTTCTCATGTGTGTAAACATATGGTCATACATCTGACTCAGTCTTGGTACGAGCTCATCTGTAAGAGTTCACGTTGACGAGTACAGGTCTTCTCGCGATGGAGGAGAAAGCGCATTGCATTTTTATGCAGGCGCAGTGATAACAGTATCAACACGGTGTCCAGTTTCCTCTCCCTCTGGGTGTTTATCACAGCCGCTCTCATCCTCTACACGACGGTTTTCGGCAGCTCGACGTTGCGACATAGTGAGACCCGATGTCGAGGATAATCAGCAGTCCTCATCACTTTCAAATCAACGGTGTGTTGAGCTGCATCGCCGGCAGGGAAGTCAGCAGGGCCGATCTCCTCCCTTACGGCCTCCCAAAAGTGCGGTCGATGACGCAGATCTTACCCCAGCCCCCCTGCATCGGTACCTGGGAGCCTGACAAGAGCTTCCCAAACCATAACGGTGGCTACGGGATACGATCCGTCTCGGCTTTGCAATGCAACTCGCCAGACTCCTGTCTCAGTCAGAGGCAAGGACGCTCCCGCACCCAGATCGCTTGGGACTACAGGTCAACCAGGAAAAGAGCAAGCTCTCCCGTGTGCAGAGCAGGTTTTTTCTCGGTATGAAACTCGACTCTGTCTCCATAACAGCGCGTCTGACTACCTAGTGCGCACAGTCCGTGCTGAACCGCTTGAACCTTGTCAAGCAGGCAGCGGTCCCCCGGAAACAATTTTAGAGGCTCCTGGGACACATGGCATACTCAGCAGGGGTGATACCCTTAGGTTTGATGCGCATGAGACCGCTCCAACACTGACCACCATGTCAAGTTCCCTTGAGAGCGTGGTACACCGGCAACATCACAGCACTCTGCCAACGCACCCTAACCCCCTGGTCTTCAATTACTTTTTTAAAGACAGGGGTGCTTCTCGGGCAGGTTAAGACGCACGTCGTGGGGACGACAGTCGCCTCCCTGTAAGGTTGGGATGCCGTGAGCAACAGCATGCAGTGTCGGGGCGATAGATGGGCCCCCACCTGCGATGGCAGAAAAACTACCTAGAGTTTTTGGGTGTGCAGGACAAGCACGTACTGGTCCGGCTGGACAGCACAACTGCCGTAGCATATATCAACCAACAGGGTGGCATTCGCTAACGGCAGTTAATACGACTCACCCAACGCCTCCTCCTTTGGAGTCAACAGGTGATCAGCTCCCTGCAAGCCACACATATCCCAGGCGACCTGAACCAGACAGCCGACGCGATCTCGTCAGTCGACGCCTCGCAGAGAGTGGCGATTCCATCCTCGTGCAGTCCAGCTCATTTGGGTGCACTTCGGGCAGGCTCAGGTAGACCTATTCACCTCCCTTGACACGACCCATTCCCCTCTATGGTAGGGATGCTCTAGCACACAGCTGACCGTGGCAGTGTTAATTTTGACAGCAAATTTTGATGTAGTTTAAGTCATAGTCTTTTGATGAAAATGCAATTTAGTTTTAGTCACATTTGAATAAAAGCGTCTGCCAAATGCTTAAACGTAAATCATTTACTTGCTGTAATTAAATGTTCCATACAAAGATTCAACTGTTTTGATATAATTTACTTCACCTTAGAACGAAACTGTGAGAATCTGGATTTCGTCTGTGTCCTCGCTGTGTCTAATACAATATTCACCTATCATATTATTTGTTCCTTACTTTCGTGTTGTTTAACCTCGTATAGCATATCTGATCGTTCTCAGGAGGAGTAAGACTAAACAGAAGGTCTGGTGATTTTCCACGACCAATGTTACCTCCTGTTTTATGCATATAAATATTAGTCCATAATACAATAAACGTTAGACTCTGATTGACCAACACTCCTGTGTCTGTGTCATTCTTGGTCCCCAGGATCCTGAAACTCTGTGTGTTTCATAGACTAGACTCTTCAACCTTAAAATTATACTTAGACAAGGGGACAAAAGAAATAATATTCCTACAGAAACTAAACCAGGTCATTATCTTTATTTTTCAGAAAAATACAGTAAAAAGATATGGATTCAATCCCATTTGACTCAAATGACTCGTTAAGTAGGGCGTATTCGTTCAGTTCATTCTACCAATGAAACGCTCTGAACGCTCTCACACTCAAACGCTATTGGCTCATGGCATGCCTCTTTGAAAAAAACAGCTGCCTCTTTGCTTTAGACAGTAGTTAATAAGAAATAGCTTTGAAAAAGACATAAATTGTATTACATATCTTTAGTTATGCAAACATGTTACATATTTGGTTTGAATGTACAGTTTGACGCTTTGTATTCTTTTGGCTGACTTTGTTGCATTTCACGTTATTGTTAGGGGATAAGTTAACATAGGTATATAAAAACTTTTGAGCTTGCCTTTGTAATGTGTTTCAGGGTGTCTTGCCTGCAGTCTTGCATTAAGTTTGCAGCGTTTTACCAGCGATCTTGAAGGAAAATAAAACGCTTTGCAAATCATGTGGAGACAGAATATATGTCTGCACTTGCTTACCGCGAGGTCCAACCGGACTTGGTTCTAGGTGCTAATACTCTTGACGACAACTCCCCTATGGCCGATTCCCCTGACGAAGGACCTGCTTTCCCAGGGTAAGGGCACGTTATGGCATCCCAGACCAGACCTCTGGAACCTCCATGTCTGGCTCCTGGACGGGACGAGGAGATCCTGAGTGGCCTACCCCCGGCGGTGGTTGAGCAATCACTCATACTAGGGCCCCGGCCACTATTATTGAAGGCCAAGTGGTTAAAATATATGTGAATTCAGGTATATTTGAACCACTTCGCTTTCCATAAGCCAGTAATCAGGTACGAGTTTAAAATGTAGGCAAAACATGAAATTAACAGCAAACAGGATTAAATATAAAACACGTCTTGTCGCAGTGCAGTTTATTGAATAAGTAGCGGCGAGGTTGAAGCAGTACAATATTTGCGACAAGTTCATCCAAATGAAAACACATGCAACGTTAATCTAAAAGACGCACGGGTATTTAGTGCAATAAACCCTGGCACATGGAGTACATTTTATAATTATTCACAGATAATGTACCAAATATTATTCATCCTGCAATCTTTATACATCTTGCTTGGGCAGATAAGATTGTTATGTGACTGTTTAAATAAAAAATAGTTATTGACAATTTATTGGCATATGTTGATAATAAAGACCTCCCTACTTACCTTACCATACACTATTATTATACACCTATTAGGCATTTTTTTTATAGTTTCATCATTAAGTTGAAAATAAATGACTTTATGATCTAAAATGTGATGTGAAAATGTAGACAAGCTAAAGGTGGATTCGAACCTGCAACGTGAAAGTGTCAAAATTGATGTGGCACACATCTTTCCAACTGCACCATTGAAACTGTAGATGACTAATTGTCATTTTTACACTCTAAAATATACATGCTTCCGACGCCCATGTTAAAAGTATATGGAAGTCTAAAATATTTTGATCATCTTTAATGAGCATCAAAAAGCACACTTTGTTTCCACTGCAAACACCGCCCCTGGCAGCATGTGCACTGGTTGCACACCAGGCAGAAAAACAGCAGAAAGGCTGGTCCTTTATCAGCTATTCTATGACGGTTAACAATGGCCAACAACTTGACCAGCATCAAACTTTTATCAGCATGGAAATGTGTGAAATTGTGCTTTGGAACTTAAACTACGGAGATGGCTTCATGCACACATTTGATTTGATTCATATGCAGAGAAAAAGGCAAATACATAAGGGCTGTATTCATGCAATTTAAGCTTTACATGAAAATATCTTTTTATTCAACATTTAATTTGGAAATTATATTTCTTTAATTGTTAAGAATAGTATTTCTCATCTTACATGGCATGACAAAGTCTTAAATACTTTAAATAACAAAACAAAACTAATTTTCAGTGCAAGTGCACATCTAGTAAAATTTAATTAAGGAAAATTCAGGGATAAAATGAAAGAACAGCAACATGCATGTAAAGCACTTTATAAATCAAATATAGCAATCTAATATTATATAACACAAGTTTCAGCTTGTTTCATACACTGCCTATCTTTCTCTTGAAACAGGTGAACATTTTCTGTCTAATTTCCTTAGTTTTGAAACCATTAATAAGTGGATTTACAATGGGAGGAAACACCAGAATAGAAATAGAAAAGACCCTGCTTAGGTATGCCGGTACGTTTTCAGATCGATGTGCAATGAGAGGAAATAAAGTGTTAAATTCCAAAAACATAAAGACCACCAAGTGAGTACCACAAGTTTGAATAGCCTTCATCTTTGCGTCAGACTGCTTCTTTGAAATGCACGTAATTAATATATGAATGTATGTAAAAGCCACAACAGAAAATGAAACAATGTGATAGAAACTTAAAATAATCAATCCATAGATGTTGTTTACTCGTGTGTCCTCGCATACAATTTCCGTTATGGATGGATTGTAGCAGATAAGATCATCCACATAAGTCCGACAAATCTTGTAGGGCAAAATAAGCAAGAAAGTCACAAATATCATGATAAAATGAAGGAACCACATTCCAGTTGTTATTCTCAACAAGTTATTATTGGTCATAATGGCACCGTATCTCAATGGGGAGCAGATGGCAATATACCTGTCGTAGGCCATAGCTGTAAGAATAACATGAGATGCACCGCCATACAGTTGCACAAAAAAGCCTTGAAGAAAACACGCAGAGTAGGAAATCAGTCTGTTCTCACACCATATACTATACAGCAGCTGAGGAAACAGACTCGTAGCACCCATCGTGTCATTGATAGGCATGTTAAGCAATAAAATGTACATTGGTTTATGAAGACTTCTGTTGAAGCAAATAGTAAAAGCAATTGTTAAATTACAGAATAAAATTATTAAATAAGCCAGTAATCCAAATATGAATGCTGAGTAAATGCTTGGCCCCGAAAGTTCTAATGCGTGGAGAGTCATGACCAATGACACAACAGATCCATTATACATGGTGAGTATTCCTTCTATGGATTGCCGCTAAACTGTGCAGAGCTGCGGCCCTCCAGGAACTGAGTTTGACACCCTTGATGTAGAGGGAGAACAAGAGGACACAAGACCACAAAAGAACGCATTTTGAGAAACGGCTACTCTTTACAGAGCCGAGCTGTGACCAATAAAATCAAGGAAGACTGTCTGCTCACAGCTCCCAAGCGCGCCATATCTGAGATACTAATATAGGGAGAGTCTTTAATATTGGCTAACAAAATCCATTGACATCCATTAAAAAACTTGCGTTTGGTCTCCTTTCCTACGTTCCAATGAATCCTTGGCGTAAGCATAAGCCTTTACGCTTTTTTGGCTAAAGGTTGCAGGCTTGCCTTCTCGTGGCTAATTTGGTGCTATTTAGATTCTGTTTTAACAATAGTTAGTGACTTAATATTTAATATTTGACAGCTTTTTCATGATTTAATTGTTAAAAGTCTCTGTGAACCGGAAGTTGCGATAGTTTTTTCTTCTGTATTCTGACACATTGAGTGAAAAGGAATTTCAATGGAGAAAATGTGTAGGCGTGGCTTGTGTTTTCAATGCAAATTGACCGGATGTGTAAGCATACAGTTGAAGGGGGGGAGTTGACGGATGCTCCCACCAAGCCGTCTAATTAAAGGTCCCATTCCCTGAAATCTTATGTATTTTATATAGAACGTAAGAAATCCAGTCGTTTTGTCAGAACTGGGGTTACCAAAGTGGGGATCGGGAACCCGCAGGGGGTCGCGGGAAGATTTCAGAAATCTTTTTTGAAACTATGTTAAGCCTATAGGTTGTGGTTAGCATATTAAAATAAAAATTATTTGCAAATCATTAAATGCATTATTTAACAATCATACATTTTAAAAGAGAAACTCTTTTTCCTTATTTGTTTGTTCGTTATTCCTTTAGTTTTCTCTTTGGAGAAGATCTTCAAAGTTTAAAAAATTATAGCTCCACATCTGTTCTGTGCTCAAAATTTAAAGAGACAGTAAATTAAAATTCCCATAAAATTTTTTAATGGTATATAACATTTTATCTATATTAATTATGTTGAAGTTGGAATAGACTAAATAACATGTTATTTTTATAAGTTAAAAATTATTTAAAAATGTTTTCATTCCGTTATTTTAACAGTTTCGCGCTACCTTTCAATCTGTCCCACACAAACGGATTACCTGCCACATTTGGTTTGTTGGGTTGTGGTCAGTCACCCTAGTTAGACTGTGCTCTTTTGTATAATTATAATTCTCATAATTCTCATAATCACTCATCAACAGACCTTCACTAAAACATTGTAAACTGTGTGACTTTGTTCATACAGTAGGTTGTGGTAAGCCTATTTAAATAAACATCTTATTTGCAAATCTACTAGTTTACAGAATTGTTTTATTTTAACAATGAAATGACAACAAGGTGATTATTCATAAAGGTTATATTAAAAATTGTTGTAGCTAAATCCCTCTCAGGGTATACTAGGACCCTGACATCATGACGGTTGTCACGAGGGTTGTTGTGCACACCTCACAGACTCTATATAAAGCACAAAATGAACATTCATCCAGCAGACAGCAGGTCAGGTCAAGTTACTATATGAGTTATGTGTTAATTAATCAGTAATGTTAAAAATGCTACAGATGCAAAACAAGTGTCAGGTTATTTGATAACATCTAACACTTTATTGTTTGTAGAAACATGAAGGATTTCTAACTTTACAGACTTTGTGGTAAGTATTTAAAATATTACACATTTATCCATAACAGCAGACTTGTTTGATCATATACATATATTTGTTATATTTTCTCTTTTCTACTCTTGTTATCAGTTCCAAGCAGATGATGTCTTCAGCTAGCAGCATCTACAATGTATCATCTCTGCTGTCTCTTCAAAGCTTCGACCTGCCCCCCGAGAGGGCTATCACTGCGTTTGTCTTCGCAGCTCTGAATTATTTCATCATATTGTTCTGCAACTGCCTCCTCTTGTTTACTATCATACGCAATAAGTCTCTTCATCACCCCATGCACATTCTGCTGATAAATTTGCCTATTAATGACCTTTTAGGTTCCACAGTTCTGTTTCCACATATCATGCAACAGCTCCTCTTTGATACCAGGACCATAACGTTCTCTTCGTGTGTAACTCAGGCTTTCTTTATACATGTGTATGCCCTTGCTGCTGTGTTCATTCTGACTGCTATGGCATATGACAGATATGTTGCCATCTGCCAGCCAATGAGATACAACACCATTATGAGCAATAGTCATCTTGTAAAAATCATCTCCTTGATTTGGCTTTCTAATTGGGTGTTAATTGCAGTTCTTTTCATTTTGTTGTTGCGTCTGCCTCGATGCAGGTCTTATCTCACTCATACATATTGTGACAATCCTTCCCTGCTGCAACTGGTCTGTGCAGACACGAGCATTAATAACATTTATGGATTGATGATCACAGCTGTCTGTCAGGTAATAACTGTAGGTTTGATTTTGTACACATACCTGCGAATTCTCATTGCTTGTTTCAGAAACAAAAGCTCTGACACAAGGAATAAAGCGTTGCAGACATGTGGTACACATCTAATCACATTCCTCTTGTTTGAATGTTTAGGCCTGTTTACGATATTTTCGTACAGGATAAATAATATTTCTCCTCACTTAAGAAAATTCAGTGGAGTAGCTGCTATGATCATTCCACCCACATTGAATCCTATTATATATGGACTGAGAACTAAAGAAATAAGGCTCAGTTTGTTCAAATTGTTTCAGCGAAAGGTCTATGTGTCATAACATAAAAGGAACATTTGGGATATATTGTGGGATATATCATTACTGTGATTAAATGTGTAGTTTTGCAGTTTCACTTTAAAAGTCATGTGATTTGTTCGCAGGCTATTTCATGTTATAAGCTTTATTTTTGTATTCATAACGTCGTGGTCTATTTAATTCATAAGAAATTTTACAGCTTGTTTTTCTTATAACTTCTCAATAGAAAGTTCAGATTTTTTTAATCATTAATAGAGCATAATGTGCTAACCTGCTTCTGACTCCCACAATGTCAACACTGTATCACAGTTCCAGCCTACAACAAACAACCAACCTAGATGCTTATAGGCATGTTGACAATAAAAATATATGCCATGTTTGGCCATTCATAAAGGAATAGTTTAGCCAAAATAAAAAAATTGTCATCACATAATTGTATTACTTTTTAAAATTTTATCTTCAAAATATCTTATTACGTGTTTCACAATCAAGTTTGAAATGTAATGAGGAAGAATAAACAATATTACTTTTTTGATGACCTATTCCTGAAATACATAATAAAAACAAGATGGATATCAAGGATGTTTTCCATTCAGACCACTACTACCACACTGCTACTGGAACTGTTTTGACTTTATAGTGGAATATGTATGTCTTTCATCTGATCTTTTTATGAATCAAAGCCGCATATAATTAAGATAAAATCATGAAATATATTTAATTCTTTCTTAAAGGGATACTCCACCCCAAAATACGTATTCTGTCATGAATAACTCATCCTCAAGTTGTTTCAAATCTGTATAAATTTCTTTGTTCCTTTGAACACAAAAGAAAGATATTTTATGAATGTTTAAAATATATTATGAAAGATTTGTGGGGCACCATTGACTGCCATAGTAGAAAATATTGTATATTTTGTTATTTTAAATGCAAAAGTAGATAATTTGGAGAATAAAAAAACGTCCTGGTGCACATTTGACCATCATTTTGACTACCCTAGAAATCTTAGCCTCTAGCGTTCTTCTAAATATCTTTTTTTGTGTTCAATTGTTCAAAGAGCATTTCCGTGTGATTTCTGCTGCCAACTAATTTAGAAGAAACAAGACTTTAAAAACTTGAATGAATATAATTTTGAAAATCGTTTTACCATTACTTATTATTACTTTCTTTACCATGGAACACAAAGCCATTTTCTCTCAGAACCTCCCTTAGGTTTTGTCTTGTATATATGCTGTTTAATTGCCTGGTATGGCGGTGTCCTGATGTATGCTTGATAGACATTGGGTTTTCAGTGCTCCTGTATACGCAGTGCTGGGCCCCCTTTATCGAGCAGTGATTTGTGCTTCTGAAGCTCTCCTGTTTTTGGCAAGTGGTTGATATCCTTAGGACAACATCATGTTATCCCTGGGACAACATTTAATCAACCAATCAGATTTCAGAAACAACCTTACAGTTTATTTTAAATTTAATCTACTAACCGTGATTATGTGCTTCTAGACCATTGTTTCCAATTATCATTTCCCTATGATTTTAGGGTTAAGTTATGGTAAGGGTTGTGGTTTGATGTTGGTTTTGGTTTTATTTATAAAATGTTGTCTTTGATCAACAAAATATGTTGTCCTGAGGACATCAACCACTTGGCAAAATCAGGTCAAGCAGGAGCGAACAGTCACGAAAGTTGGACATGGTTCCGCCCCGGTCTCTGCCCTTTAGCGTCGTGGTTTGGCGCTGCAGCCGCAAGTGTAGCTTTTTAGAGATTACGCCAGCTACAGCTGCAGACTGACTGACCATCCCAGCTCCATCTAAGGCAATTCCACCACCACCCAAGAGAAATACAGCCATCTGACCATCCCTGGTCAGACCATTCCATCACCAACCAAGAGCAAAGACGGACTACTTGTCACATTAATGCTGAAGTTACAATACTTGGTATTTAATGCTAAACTTACATCCCATGTCAGCAGTTTGAAGTAATAGCTGCATTCAGTGGCCCTTTTTGGAGGTTGCTGGGTGGGTGTTTGTGGGGAGTGGGGGTGCTCGTTAGTTGGGGTTGGGGGATTTTAATTTTTGGGGCTGTGTGGGTCTGGTTTGGTCTTGTTTTGTGGTCGATGTCGGACAACAGAGGAATAAAGTTACAACAGGCCATTACTATTTTGCCTGGTTGTTCCTCTGTATTTGGTGTCAATCGTGGAGTGGGACAGGGTTGGACCTCCACGGTTTTGGGTGAGTGGGACTTTCTGTCCTGCATTTTTTTCTCAAAGGATATTTTTTACATTTTACATTTTAGGCATTTGGCAGACGCTTTTATCCAAAGCGACTTACATTGCTTTATCCTATACATTATCCTATACATTTCACAGGATATTTTCCAGTTTCGTGCCCCAGTTGATGGGCAACCTATTGGCAGGAAAACCGCTGGTGGTCCGATTTCTAATGGGAAAGAGGAGACAGTTTCTACTGTGATCTCCTTAGGTGCCGCCGTGGGACTCTCCCTCTTCTACTTTCGAGCCTTTGTAGGTGGTTTCCATAAGGGAGCTCCCTCTAGGCATTCTCCTTTGCATCGGCTAAGCGCATATTGGACTCTCAGTTGGCGCTGATATCATTAGTTTTGGATCCGACAACTGCAGTGTCACTCTCTGGCCTAAGTCAGGTTATATACATTACCACATACTTGGTGTGTTTTAACCCAGTTGGTCGGGCTGATCTTGCTACTCTCACGGCGGGATTGTATACCGTTCCCATAGCAGACCCCCGGAATGTTGAGAGACCAGAACTAGAAAGGAATGTCTCCAGTTATCGTAACCTGGTTTCCCTGAGAAGCAGGAACGAGACATTGCATAGGCCGCCGTGTTCGCCGCTCATCAGCCATGGAGGCAGACTCTCGTAGATTCTGAGGTATTGTCACTATGCAGCGAATTTATACTGCCAGGGGTTTTGCCAGCATTTGCATACTGTTGCATGTCTTGCAACAATTGGCCGTTTTTTCACTTTCGTTATTCAATAAGACTTCAGGAAGGTCGTACGCTCTGCAAACGAACGGCGTCTTGTGGTGCCGTCCCAAAATGGTAAAAAATCTCTCTCGCGCACCTTCTCCGGATCTGTTCCACCTATGTGGAATGATCTGGCCTCTGCTACAAGTTCTGCAGATTCTGTAGCCATCTTTAAGAAACGTCTGAAAACACATCTCTCCCATCAACATCTGACTGATCTGTTCTGACTCTATTTTCTTCTCTACTCTTTAAAAAAAAAACACCTTTAAGTCGTTTTGGATAAAAGCTTCTGCAAAATGACTCAATGTAAATGTGATCCTGAGTGGCCTACCCCAGGCGGTGGTTGAGACTGTCACTCATACTAGGGCTCCGGCCACTAGGCGACTATACGCCTATAAGTGCCGCTTTTTTTCGCCTGGTGCTCTTCTCGAAGAGAAGACCTGTGGAAGTGCTCGATCAGGAACGTGCTGTCCTTTTTACAACAGAGACTCGAGAGTAATCTCTCCCCTTCCACAGAGAAAGTGTATGTAGCCGCCATTCCCGCTCATCATGACCCTGTTGCAAGTCTCTAGGACAGCACAACCTGCTCATTTGGTTCCTAAGGGGTGCGAGAAGGCTAAATCCGCCTCGTCCTAGCTCCGTACCCTCTTGGGACCTTAATGTGGTCCTGGCAGGCAAAAGAGGCCTCATCCGTGTTGTGTCCAGTACGCCCAATGACCCTCTACTCGGACAGCACACAGAGCTTCAGGAGTTCTGAGCAACTCTTTGTCTGTTTTGGAGCAGGGAAGGGCTGTCCCAAAACAGAGATTGGTGCACTGGATCATGGACGCCGTCACAACAGCGTACCGGTCCAAAGAACGCCTGTGGTCACTGGTAGTGAGAGCTCACTTCACCCGGAGTAAAGTCTCCTCATGGGCACTGGCTCAGGACGCCTCTATGGCAGACATCTGCAGAGCTAAAGGTTGGGCTGCAGCTGAGGAAAAAGTGTTGTAGCACCCATTTTGTCATAGTCATTATGTCAACCAACAATATGTACATTGGTTTATGAAGATATCTGTTCAAGCATATGGTCATGACAATTGTAAGATTCAAAGTAAGATAATCAAGGATGTTATGGTGCCAAATATGAATGCGGAGTTAATGCTTGTCTGAGGTAGATCCAAAGAGTGCAAAGCTACTACTATAGAATGAGCAGATGATCCATTAACATACATGGTTTCTTCAAATACACAAACCAGTGCAAAAAAGTACAAGTGTTTGTTTACGTAATCAATATAAGTAAACACAACCAGAGTCACACTATATTGAATTGTCCAGACTTCATCTGTCATGCTTCATTTGGGCTTGTTACCTTATTCTATGCAACCTGCAAAAAAAGAAAATTGCTGCAATATTATCCACCCCACATATGACTACATACTGTGGTATAATATGCAAAGCAGACTTAACAAATACAATTATTACTGGGCTTATGCTTATTGTTTTCCATACGGTGTTTTAAATTGTTTCTATTGTTTACCTCATTTGTCAGTCACTATAAATTAAAGTATCTGATAAATGACTAAAAGTATACTTTATAATAGCAGACATGATAACTATTAGTCATCAAGTATTCACATTATTTTGTATTTACAGTAAAGTAATAAATAGCATAGTCCTATCTTAAGTTGCATAACACAGACAAGTCCCTCAGCACTCTTGATAAACACTTTGTTTATCTATATTCATCTCATTTATACTCGTTGTTAACCATGGGAATGTCTGATGTGTTTATCATTACATGATTGGACTATATCTCAAATGAGAAGGCCAACATGTGAGTTTTATAATTAGGCTATAATTTATCGCCCTCTGCTGCCTTTTGACTTACACTACAGTTATACATCCATATAATATGTACAACATTTTCAAATGTATTTCTGCTTACATATAAACATGAAACAAAACGTTTAAGTAGTTTTGCAGGAGAATTAGATCTGTTGTTTTTACAGAAGTAAAGAGAATCTCACAGGTGAGTAAACATTGATAAAAATGTTAAATATGCCTTGAAATGCATCAGCTCTCAAAATTAATCTGGTTTTGGCCTCTGAGTGAGGATGAATGCAATAAAAATACTGGAACCCATTAAATTAAGAATTTTTAGAATGCGTTAAATTAAGATTTAATGCTATGCCAATAACTTGGTAGGACGAAACCAATGCAAACAATGATATATATTTACAAATACAATTTCCTATTTATTAATATATAATATCTCAATGAAAATTAGGGGCCCAGCTTTATTGTTGTTCTGCCACTGCTATGTCCACTAATTCACCTGAAGTAAATAAAGACAACCAAATGTATTTGGCAATAACCAGAAAATGATTCACGTAAATCAGTCCTTGCTTTGATGTTCATTGAAGCAGTTTTCTCTTTGATTTTTAGTGCGATGTGTTTTAAAAATATTAATAATTAATGTGCCTATATTAAATATATAAGTAAATAGCCTGTACATGAGTAAATTAATAAATAATAATATATATGTAAAAATAATAAGAATATATTAGCAATTAATACAGCTTTTTTCATTATTTGTTCAAGTTAACCAGACTTTTATTTTGCCGGGTTGTCACTTGTTGGCTCTTCAGCACTAGTTTTTAATTGACGTTCTAAATTTTACAGATTTCGCTCTAAGTTTTGTTTTACACCTTTGATTTTACGGTGATTTCGCTTTGCATTAAGGAAATACTGTTTAAATTCAAGAAATTATATAAGGCCAGCATCTGTTTTCCAACGCAACATCTCACAGTGTACAGATTGATATCTGTTTACTGGATCACTAAGGGAAACTACATTATACATACACATGTGACTGCCAGTTTTACATTTAAGGTAACATTAAAATGCTCCAGTTATTATTCTCTTACGATTTCATTAGCTGTGTCCCAATTCGGGGACTTAAAAATGAAGACTTCAAAGCACGAAGCTTCAAAAGTCCAAGAAGCGAACTGAAATGAGACGGCCTAGGACACTATAATTATTAACAAAGACAAACAGCAATTTTTTATGCATTTGTTTATGAATAATGTATTATGTATTATTAACTGTTTAGTTTAATTAATTCAGCGACGCATCATTTGGCCTATTTATTCATTTTGTGCAGCGCAATTAGACTCCGCCCTCGAGCGGTGTTACTATACTCGCTCCGTACCGGTAGCAGTTTTTAATTGCTTTTCTTCTCCAGATGTATGCGTGATATCCTTTGTGACACCATTACGAGACAGGAAAGAAATATTAACATGATAGTAAAATACGCCCTCTGCTGGCCACCTCCACCATACAACGCTAAATTACTACATTATGTCAAAGTTTATATGTGACGCAAGTTCAGTTTAATAAACAAATAAATGAAAAAGGTTACGTTTGTTAGACACAATTTCTGTTGATGTTAGAGTTCTAAATATTTCAGCATACTTCAATAAATCTGGATTTAAGAAACAAACAATGCATTCATTTATTAATTGTTTATTATTTATTTATACATCTGTTTATTCTTTTTCATTCATTCACTCCCCAACCCATTCACTCATTCACTCCCCCAGCCATTCACTCATTCACAAAAAATAATCGCATGCGTTAATGTTGACAGCCCTGGTTCTACCAGAAAGACTCAGGAAACATAGAACGATAAATATATCTATTGAAAATGATGTTAAAGATCTTGGGCATGAATGAATCATGGAAAAATGATTCCGATGTTCCTGTCTGAAGATAAGGCAGGGGCGGAGCCTAACCCCGGACTGAGGACGGGGCCCTGACCTGGTGGTGGTGGTGGGGAGGATGGAGGTTTCACTCATGCGTTAGTTTCTGCGAACAAAAGAGAGGGTGAGTACCATCCTTTTTTACTATGTGCTGAGGGATGAGAGGCTAACCGGTAATTGATTATGATGTGAGGAGTCTTCCTGATAGAACTTGCGACGAAGCTTACAGTTTTTAATAAATTGCAGGCGAAACGATACCAATATGTGTGTTACTCTACTATTGCATGAAAATTACTTAAAGGATTAAATTTCAACTTTAATCTAGGGAAAATATCCTTACCGCTGTATCTATACTATCTGCCATCTCGCCGACAATGTGACGTTTTTGATATCTCGCGTTGTTCTGTGTGATTTGGACAATTACAGGTTACGCCCATTACAAGTTCCGCCCATTACCAGTTACGCCTCTCTCTTGCACTCCGCAATCAGACCCCTCTCTTTCTGTCGGTCTCTCGACGTTGTGTTGGGGTTCGCCCTTGAGAACCAATCAACTCTGACTACTATAGAAAAGGCAAATGAAATTTGGCGAATGAAATTTGCAAGCCGGTCTCCGCCCCGGGATGTCCGGTATAAAATGAAGCCGGCGTGCAGCATTCATTTACATTTTGTTCTTCTGAGCCTTCGCTCATGACTACGAACGGAATGAATTCAATGAATTCTTCTTCTTCTACACTGCTGGAACTACTGCGTAGACCAGGGGATCGTCCCTACCTGCAGCGACCTTACCCTGGGCGTTAGAGATTTTTTCTAGAACGGTCCTTTTCAGGACTGAGCATTCTCCAGCAGGGCATGTCCAGCTGTTCTCTTGGGTGCGGCACCCTCATCGAGCAGGGGGATGGACACGATCGCTGCATTAAGTGTCTGGGTCCAGCACAGTTCGTTGACACATCGTTGCCATTTTTTTCCTGGAGGTGCATGAGGAGCTGTGTAAAACTTGGAGCATTCCACTCACGGCCCGCTCCAGTCAAACTAGCTCAGGCTCCCTTACTTCCCGCTATGGTGGGGCAGCCAAAGGCTACGTCTAGATCCCCCAGGTGTACCGTGCGGCTGCGGTGCACCTGTGCAGCAGACGGCTACCACCCGGGGGGAATCGGCCACGCCTACCGTCCAAAGCGTGTAGTGCTTCGGTATCACTGGTGTTGAAAGCTTGCGCTGTTGCTGGCCAGGCTGCCTCCTCTCTCTACGCAGTAGCCATCCTGCAGGTCCGCCAGACCAAGGCATTGAGAGAGCTCCACGAGGGTAAGGCCAACCCGGGTATAAGGCAGGATCTCTACGGGCGACCAAGGTGGCGGCACCGGCCCTGGGTCGGACGATGTCCACGGTAGTGGTCCAGAAGAGATGCCTCCGGCTGTACCTTGCGCAGAAGAGTGACACCGAGAAAGTCCGCTTTCTTGATGCACCCATCTCGCAGGGTGGGTTGTTGGTAACTCCGTCGAGGACTGCGCCCAGCAGTTTCTGACGGTGAAGAAGGCGGCACCTCGGAAGCGGAGGTTGAGGGGGAAAACTCCACCCCGTCAGCAACCTTCTCGCGAGAAGGGACACTGATGGGAAGACCCCAGGGAGAACAACATCGGGCCTGACCTTCACAGCCACGGCTCTAATTGGTCGGTACGGGACGCCTCCTGCCTCGTCACCAAAGCACGACCCTTTTTAGGGCCTGGCGCCCACTTACTCACAGAGTTTTTTTGTTCTCCCCGGGTGTACTTGCAGCTGATCGCACACTCCAGTGGACTGTGCCCGGCAACCCGACCTCACGCCCTGGCGAGGCATAGGGTCGTACACACACGACAGCTGCCACCACTATCAAACCGACAGTGCGTACAGCTGTTCCGCCAGGCAGGCAAAAAGGCGCAGCCAACCTCCGTTCATCTCTCCCTCCGTCAGAGGCAAGGCAACCTCCGTACTTCGGGTAGAGGTCAACACCCTTCTGGCAAAACAGGCATCGAGTTTGTCCCTCAAAACCAAGATGTTCAGTGGGTCACGACCCGCACTTCATCGTTCCCAAGAAAGACGGCGGGTTGCGGAGGCGGAGACCGGCATGCAAATTTCATTCGCCAAATTTCATTGGTCTTTTCTGTAGTAGTCAGAGTTGATTGGTTCTCAAGGGCGAACCCCATCTGTCGTTCTCGACACAACGTCTCGTTCCCTCCATCAGGGAACTGAGGTTACATACGTAACTAAGACGTTTTGAATATAGATTTAAAATATCGCAAAATGATTTTGCTGTGTAGCTTACGTGGATGACACTAACCGATAGGCCTACTAAATTGAATCGAACACATTTCTCTTGTTTTGTTTGTTTTTGCCATTTGTTTTCAAGCTAAACCGGGTCCTAGTTGCTGTTGTTTTTTTCTTTTCATAACTTTCATTGATTGCAACTACATTCAAATGTGGTTCCATGCATGTTCAAATAACGATTTGTATAAATGTTCTCTGGTGTCGTTTTGTGTTGACTTTTGTCAGTATTTTGTTGTTAGAACCTAACAACAAATCAAAAGAACGATGAGCAGGCGAAAGGTGTTTATATATGTTTTCCCTTTGAGCTAAAAGACCATTTATGAGAGAACAAACAACAAAATGGACATTTTAAAATTATTGCCCACAAAAGGCTTTCCTACACACACACACGCACGCACAGCCAATATTGACTGTTGATTGTCTCACAAAGAAATGGGCCCCTGTCTACAAGAGAGTGGTATGTAAATACGCAGGGACACACACACAATATTTATAATATGAAAAAAGTTAAACTGACCCATGTGTTTTATCAATATTAATTGCGTAATGTTGATGCTTTTATTTCCATAGATGACCTGTAAGACTTATGCTTGACACGTGGGGACAAATGTGCTTTCACACAAGATTACACGGAACGATTGGGTCTGTTAATCAGCAATTACTCTTTGAATCTTCTTTGAGTGTCGTTTTAAAACATGGTGTAATATCATCGTCTTGTTTAGACTCAGTGCGACTGCTGTAATGGGTGGTTTCACTGAGAATGTTTCACCCAAAAACATTCACAGGGTGGTTTCACCCAATTTAAAGTACGTTTTTGTTTGTCCTGGATGCCAAGGCCCTGTTTAATTTTGGAATAGGATTTCTACATACCATTTGACTAGAAATTACCTACAAGTTGACCATGTTAAACATGAGAAGACAGCAGGTTTAACATTGTAAAGAAGTCAGAATGCATGACAGATCATTGCAGCACCCCTTTAAACACCATACAACTATAGGCTATACAAACTATATGAAAAACCTTGCCATCACATCTGGGAAATAAGTCAGTAAATTTGAGTAAAATCACAGGCTATATTTATCCGAATTCGCCATATGAAATACAGATATGGGGAGGATATTTATAAATTACACGAGGTCCCCAGATAATACTAATCCAGTGCGAATGGTGCTAATGTGTAACCTAACGTTCCTAGTCCAACCAAATTCACAGAAGGCCCCAACTAAGTTTACTAAGCAGCTGCTATCCAATCAAAGCAGTCGTCTCCATGCTTCCGTCATTAGTTGCAAGGATTCAGAAATTGCTCAACTTAGACTGGTATTCACATCTGCTTTTAAAAACACAAATTTGTGGCTGTCATGTACAAATTTGACTGACTCTCCCACTGTGCTTGTGACGTGACTGGTACCTCCATGCTTTTATGGTTGCGGGTCAGAGACCCGTCAACTCAAAGAGAAAATACGAAGCAATTAAATAAATCCTGATAAGACATATAAGGGCACTTCATCCTCCCACTGTGTAACACATCGAGTTTGTGAAAAATATTTTTCAGAGCTGATGTAGAAGTGTTTTGAGCATGCTCTCGCAGTGACACACTTCCGTTGTTTTCCACTGGCCGGTTAATAATATGGAAGTCGTAACACAAATAGGAAGTACTCCACATCTTTTACTTCTGCGTTCAAAAATAAGATGGATACCGCAGGGGAAAGGAAGAGGAAACGTGCGTTTTACTGTTGTTTGTCCGTTTAGGCCTGCTGTACAAAACATGGCTGCAAAGTCAATGTGCAGGCTCTATGCAGATATAAATAGCTTATTCTAAGGTATTACAGGTTTTACTTGAGGTCATTATAGACCTCTGAAGAAAGTATTTTGTATATGTTATATCCTCTACAAAGGATATAATAGATCCTCCTTAAAACTCTGTTTTGTTCCTTTAACAAAGACGACATACAGCCCTGTCTTATAATGTAAAAAGATTATTTAAGAATGCCGATAAGAGAAGATGATGTAGTTTAAATTACTAAAGAAAGTAAGATTGTTACATTTTTAAGAAACTCACTTAATTCTCTCCATTATGCTGCACATCATAGTCATGTGATAGCTTATTAAAACAGAAGTGTTTCATCAAGTACTCATTTTATTATCAGGAGACCTGTTGAGTGTTATTGTTGCATGTCAACCTTTTGTATACTGTAGCAACAGTACTACGTAATGTTCATTAGTTTAATGAATGTACTTTGTTTGTTTCTATGGTGGCTCCAGGGAATCCCGGCACTTTCAAAACAAGATAATGAGTCTCTAAGGGATACGCATGAAAAAAGGGAACAAAGTTAAATAGGGAGCATTATAAAGGTTTATATTTATATAACAAATATAATCCAGTTACATCAGAAATGTATATGGGCCTATTTTGTAAAACTGATTCACATGTTTAGGCCTTATAGGCCCAACCAACACTAAAATAATATATTTTTGGCCAGATGTTTCTTTAGTGTCCTTTTTACATAAGACATACTAAATATGTCTTGAGATTTTATGTGTCGTTTGTACTCTATGGCTTAAAGGGATAGTTCACCCAAAAATAAAAATTCTGTCATCATTTCCGCACCCTCAGATCATTCCAAACCAAACGTGTATAAATGTCTTTGTTCTTCTTAACACAAAGGAAGATATTTGTAAGAAAGTCAGTATGTCAACAGATCTCATTCCCCATTTACTGCCATAGTATAAAGGGAAAATAAATTATATAAGAGTATATGTAGACACAATTAGACAAATATTTTAGAGGCAAAAGACATTCTATGTTTGAACATAGTTTTAAGAAAACCTTCAAGTGTTGAAGCAACTTGATTGAACCGATCATGGTTAAATCAGTTCTGGCAGGTCACGTACGAGTCTATGGCCCTGTCCCAAATGGTGCACTTCATTTGGACTTGCGGTCTTGTTGACTAAATTGCGCTTGCTCGCCAAGTCAACGAGTCCGTAGGGTGTCCCATTTGTCTTTTTGGCGCTCAGAAATCTCGCGAGAGCCTCCTTTGTGCCCTCACAGGGGTCTTTGGTGAAGCTTACATTGATTCAGACTCCTATGAAGTCCGCTACCCAGGAATCCTCGCGATGCCCAATCACAAAACAAATGGGAGTAGTGTTGTGGATGTCAAACATTTACGTAAACATGACGGATGCACTTTTAAATATATGTTTTAATAAAATTCGAATTTATGTTTTAATTAGTTACTTATTCACATTATTGCTTATTTATTTTCTATAAGCCAGCTATTCAAGAATAAAAACTTTGAATGCAGTGCATTTTCTTACCTATAAGCCATGTTTATTGTAGATTTATATGTAGTTGTCTCTGGGCTATGTAAAGCTGAACAACACAACTTCTGTATTATTGAGAAATATTAAATAACATTATATATGTATATAAAGAAGTGTATCCAGAAGAATAGTGTATACAAATAAATAAATATACATGAGCAGTTGCATTTACGCTATGACAAATGAATGCATTACAAACGTATGTATCTATTCCATAATGTTCGGGTGGCATATCAACATATGAGATACAGAAAACAGAAACGAATGGCAGATCCAGTCCCAAATAACAACAATGGGACAACAAGTGTCATCGACTTCACACTGGCACTGCGCAGACTGATCAGCGAATGACAACAAAGCACTGCGAGAGTGATTAGAAAGCACTGCTTGCTCTTTTCGGCGTGATGACCTCAATCCTGTCCCAAAATGCACTCCCATGTACTCTTGTGGACTCGTGCCTAGTGCCCTATAGGTCTTCACTTCCTGATGTCATCATGTGTGGACTCAGAGGAGGTCCACAAGACCGGAGTGCACCATTGTGGACAGGGCCTAGCTTGCACCAACCGATCTCATCAGGTGCAGCTAATCAACGTTAATGTCATGATTCCGCTATCATGTCATGTTTATTCTTGTTCTTGCAGCGGAGTCATGGCATAGCCTAGGGTTTTGTGTGAGAAAGACATGGCATGACGTAGATATTGGCTGTCATGCGCTTTCTCGTGTCTCGTCTATGGCCCCGCCCCTCTCATTCCTCGTTAGCTTTCCTTCAGTGTTTTATTACCCACACCTGCCTATTGTTAATTATCCTTTGTTCGTCTCCCTATTTAATGCCCTTGTATTCTCTGTGCTGTCCTCGTTTGTTCTTGTACCCTCTTGTAACTTTGGTATCCTCTTGCTCGTCTGAACTGCTGTATCAAGGATTAATCCCTACGCTGTGTCCCAGCGTTCTGTTCCAGCGCCCTGTTCCTGTTTGTTATCCTTGTTGATTTTGTTACAGTTGGTTTTCCCTCCGTGAGTTTTTCATTCCTGTCTGGCTGTCTCTGTTATCCCCGTTATTTTACCCCATTGTGGGTTTTGTGTTTTGGTGTCCATTTAATTAAAGTGTTTTGTTAAAACCCCTTCACTGCCTGCATTTGGGTTCTCTCACTTCCCGTTTCGTGCGAGTTAACCAACAGTAATACAACACGTACTAGACTGCATGCATCCTATTTAAGTTGCCTAATCAGCTCGTTAATCGTGCCGCACGCAAAACCCACCTCCATCCCCATCTCCTCCATATCTGTCTGTTTCTGTCAGGTAATTAAGCATCAAGAACGGTTCTGGTTCCCCAGGTGGGCAAGGCTGCATGGACAGGCAGAGAGTTTGCCCAGAACAGTTTTATTCCGCCAACCTTAAAGTCACCATGCAATCAAACAGAGGCGGAGCCAGAGGGGTGACCTGGGTGGACCCCTCAGACTCCAGGCTGGGTGGACCACTGGACCCCTCAGACATCTGATTGGCCACCCCGAGTGCCACCTCAAATTTTATTGGGCAGTTTAATGATGATTGACATCTCATTTCACCACTTGCTGAAAAAGCTTCCGGTGCCGCGCGCAGCTTTCAAATTAATCAAGGACGATAGTGATGCGAGTAACAGGAGAATAAGGAAATGTCGCATATAAGGTTAGTTTTAAGACTAGGCATCGGGATTCGGTTGGATTCGCGTTCCAAGTCGCTGTATGAGTAAACATGAATGTTGGCGCTAGACGGGTTAATCAGATATGAGAGATCCCGATTTAGCCTAAACATTATGTTTTTACGTTACATTTGTGCTAGTTATATACACATAAACAGTGCAGTTCCAATACATAACACTATTTGCCTGTTTAATTAATGTAGGATAACTTCAGCTACAGCCACCACCAGTGTTTAAATGTTAATCTAACTTTGAAATTCTTAAGCTATGTATCTAGTCGTTGTCTTGTGATCAAATCATGAAGAGGCGTTTTATAGGTACTATAGCTTTATTAGACTCATGGAACTCCGTTACAGATACACAACATGAACTGTTGATGATGAATTGTTCCGTTTGATGTTTACAAGCAATTGATTTATCGGGTTCTAAAAATTTACTCAGATTGTCTATAGATGTGATTTCCGTGTTGTAAAAGAAAATCATAATTTACTGCAAGAAAGGTATTTAATGTTAAAAGATATGTTTATAATTGTTTATTCTAAGGAAAAAATTGTCGGAAAAGGGGAGATGTCAGTGTATTCTGTCACCTGCCCACTAGGGGGCTGCAGAGTCAGGACAGCTTGAAGCCAGATACATGCTTAAGAGAAGATAGAACAAGTCAGTCTCAGTTCATGTTGTATATCTGTAACTGAGTTCCAGGAGTATATATAAGAATATATAAGAATATGAGAATATATAAAAATATATTACCTATCGAACGCCTCTTCATGATTTGATCACAAGACAGTCGTGACACTCAAAAGATTACCTCAATTGCAAATAGCCTTTTTATATATCATAAAGGGCAAATAAAATACAGCCAAGTTACTCAATAGTGCGGCCAGCCATGTAACGAATCTACGTGTTACGAGATAGAGACTCTGAAAATTCATAGTATGTGAATTTTTTTTAAGCCAAATCACGTTACAAACACCAGGTTAAGTAAATTATTATTTCTCGTTTGATGCCAGGTTAGGGTTAAACACTGACTTTCTATCATGGTCTATGGACCCCCTGAAGTTGCCTTGGCCACCCCCAGGACACCCTATGTGAATAACTCTAGCTCCGCCACTACAATCAAACAGGGAAACAGTGTTGGAGTGATTATTATAAATATCTATTGATTTAGACACAAATCCAATGCAAATCAAAAGGGCGAGTAAATGATGACAAAATTTTCATTTTTGGGGGAGCAATCCCTATATTTAGCCGTCCTCAGAAATCATTTAATGTGTCGTGTAGTCGACTGACTCAGTTAAGCTTGCGCTTCTCCCTGACTAGACGACTGAAAGAGTGTCAGTTTAAAGAGTGTGTTGAGTCCAGTCCGATGTTTCGGCTGGTCGTGTCCCCAGTTTAAGAAATAGAAAGCTGTTGGTCTTATACAATAAATGCATATATCCAATAGAACTATGCTTGGAGTCGTAATTGTATGCATTTACCTCAGCAGTGAGTACAATGGGTTTTTGTCTAACGGTAAAGTGTGTGGTTTGATTGGAGGATGATGACATCTTGCCCATTGAGTTAATGAGAACAAAATATTTAGCTTTTCTTCGTCTCTGTGGGCCAGATTTAATCACACAAAATGTAAAGACTCCTTCATACCCACTACACCCTCACTATTTGAACAAAAGCTGTGTTTAGACATAATAACTCTGCTAATGAAATACTCATGAGAAATGTTTTCTCAATTAGTAAAGCATGAAAAAATTGAATGATTTCTTTGTTTGCACAACAGTAGTTAATGAGACCCAATTGACTGTTTAAAAGCTTTATAAATTAACCTCTCTTCCTGTTGGAGCTCTGCAGGATTTCAAACCAAAGCCAGTTTTGAGACAAATTGGTGGGTTTTCTTTTTGTTTTGTGTTATTTTGCCAGTTGTCAATTTACAGAGTTTTCAGTGTGTCATATTGCTATTCTATTTATGAAACTATGAGAATATGGGATCGATATGCTGTTGGTTTTATGTGACTAAAAGAGAAAAAATGTAATCTAATGTTATTTCTTGGGACAAGAAATAACGTTTTAACAAATGCTTTTGTTTTAACAAATGATTTTCTCTTGAAAGTTATTGTAAAATTATCTAAAAACTTTTCCCTCTTACATTCACAGGAGCTCAAATGAATTTTTCAGCTGACCACAGTAATACAACGAATGCCATCGATGATGGATTTTATCTAGTTGCCTTCCGCTCATTGGCCAACAAAAACTACTTCATTTTGGCCTTGTCGACTATCTACATCATCACTTTGCTTGGCAATATTGTTCTACTGGCCGTCGTCCTAATGAACTCCAGTCTACACAACCCCAAATATCTTGCTGTGTGCAATCTGGCCATAGTCGACATTTCAATGAACAGTGTTATCATCCCTCAAATGGTGCCCGTCTTTGTGTTCAACCAGAACAGGGTTTCATTCGGAACTTGCTTCTCTCAAATGTTTTTCATGCATTTCTTTGGCGACATGGAATCGTTCTCTCTCGCTCTCCTGGCGTATGACCGCCTGGTTGCTATTTGCTGGCCCCTGCGATACCCCACCATTAACACCAATCTGAGAATGATGCTCATAATAGCAGGGATTTGGTCACTGGTTTTTCTTCTAGATATTTTCCCAGTCACTCTTGCTGCCAGGCTGCCGTACTGCGGCTCCCGAGAGGTCCGTAGCTGCTGTTGTGAGCATGGACCTGTCTACAGATTGGCCTGTACAGACATTTCCTACAACAGAAAACTGGCTACGACCAAGACACTGGTGACTTTGTTGGGCCCCTTGTTGTTTATTATTCTCACTTATGTGATAGTGGTGGTGGCAGTGCTGCGGATTGCATCCATAGCACAGCGCTTGAAGGCCTTTCACACCTGTCTCAACCACCTACTGCTGGTCCTGATCTATTACATTCCAGTCATTCTGGCGTATGTACTGGGGAATCTGCGATTAGTTCAGAATGTTGATGTTTTTACAGCTGTTTTGACAGTGTCTGTTACTCTTCCCCCAATGCTGAACCCGGTCATCTACAGCTTAAAGACAGACGAACTGAGAGACAAGTTAGTGAAGATGCTTAGAAAGCCAAAAGTAGCACAAGAGATCGATAGACATTAGGTAAATGGTTAATGAAATCAACTTTTCTTCTGAAAAATTAGGCACTCTTTATTTGAGCAAAAAACTATGTTATTTTAGGAGGAAATTTGTCTGAAATGTTCTAGATTTATATTTGACATGTTTTTGATTCATCATGAATATTCCATTGTATTCATTTTATTGAATTGCAATAATTTTCTCTCAAAACTTAGAAAGTACACAACAAAAGTTGAACAATTGGTGTGCATTTAATCCAAAACAAGGCCGTTTTTAGATGTCTAGCCTTTTAACATCTGACTATAGAGAAACATTTAAAAGAAAACTGATTTTTTATATATTTCTAATGACAATTTTTTTTATATGTTTTGAATTGTACTGTACAGAAGGGGCACAGCATTTTGCACCTGTGCTGTATATCAAGACAAATTATGTCTATCAATTTGCTTCGTTATTTAATTTCAGAATGTACATAAAATAATATAGCGAAACGAAGACATTTTAAAATGACCTTCCTTCTTTTTGCAATTCATTCAATATAACAAATAAGATCCTTTTAGCAGCTGTTACATTAAGAAAATGATATGTTTAAGTTTATACTTAATGCGACTGTACTTAATCTTACTTTTACATGAATACAGAATAAAAAAAAGAGTAATCAACACTCTGAAATAAATATATTGGATTGTTGGATCCTTAGTCATTGTGGCTGAAATCAGAAGCATGCATACTCAGATTTGTCCACTAGATGACAGAAGAGGACATAATACGTTGTCTATGAAGATAGATTGCTGACATGCAGAATAAAAGCTCTTATAAACTTTGATCTCAAAATGTAAACTAACACATCTGAATGAATTGTTTTGCATATATATATATGCTTTCTTTCAGACTTGCCAAAATAGAAATTCAATGTTTGTCAAGGAAGTGCTGAATTTTCAGGCCTGGCTGAGGACTAAACCAAGATTCAATGTTGACTGGTGGTGTGAAAATAATACGTTCATCGTAAAGACCTGAAACCTAAAAAGAAATTACATATTTAACAAATTCAAGACTTTTTAAAATGTAGGCCTTTAGTACTTCGTAATTCATTGTTAAATGTTTATTGAGTCATCCGAAGAGGTCATCTTAACATCCTTCTTAGATTTTATAAAAATGTTTTAATTGTCACCATTATTGAGGGTGAGTGTTAACTCTTGAGGTCCATGTGAGTATGTGAGAAACAAAGGATGTCATGAACAAATCTTTTTTTTATTTTTTTATACACGTTTCAAGCTATATGTTTTATTAATCACAAAATTAGATCATTTAGTCAACCTACATTTTAAAACAGGTGTAAGAGAATAGGTAACCATAGCAACATTTGTTAGCAATTTTCAATTCTGTGACATCATTGACTGCCATAGTAGGAAAAATTAAGATGAAGATGGGTAAAATAGTAGGCCAAATAGACTTACTTGACTTGCAAAGGTTTATGGATTAATTAGCATTTAAACAATACTTTGATGCAACATTGTGTCCTTTGTGAAAAGGCAAAAGGCTTTGAAATGCTGAGAATCTATCAGCAATAGATTATTTATTTGACATGACTTCACACACTGATAAGTGCTTCAATTTAAGTATACATTTCATACATCAAACTATTATATATTTCTTAAAAGTATTAATAGGTACAATTATTAATTATGCTGGAGCTGGATCTTACTAACCACAAAACCCTCAAGTAGATTAAGGCTGGATGGGGAGTGTGTGTATTAGTCCCAGTCGCCCTTTATAATCTCCCTGGAGTGCAAAACTGTCCTGAGATATTATGAAAGATAATGAAATATTAATTTCACAATGACCTTTGGCTCAGATGAGAATTCAGTTTCTCATATTCCTTCGTTCAATTACAGTTTGAATGACAATATTGATCATTGCCAAAATATTCACTTTAATATAATCAGATTTACTCCTTCTTCCACTTATTGTGTCGATCTATAATAGATAGATTTATTAGATCTATCTATCTATTAAATATTTAGAAAATAAGTTAACAAACAAAGAAACGGTAGGGATTGTCTAGTGATGTTGCAGAGACAGTAAAAAATGTAAATATCAAACTATTCCTGTTTTGACATAACTACCTGTGTATGAGTAGTTGATAAATAAACTGTATGTATCCTTTGAAAACAGAAATATAGAAACATGTGGTAAATAATACTTGTATTTTTGTGGTAATGTTTAAGATAAAAATTGTCCACATTTTGGCTATCACACCATAGAAAAATGTGCAGGTTATTGTCAGTATAGATTTGGAGCCTATGTATTGTATAGTTACTTAAAGATACACTGATAATATTACTATTAACACAATTTTTTATTTAATGACAGATATAGTAATTGTTAATAAACAAATTTTCATGTAGTAAACATGAACAACTTTAGCATGACACAAGGGGTTTTGTTAATGACCTGTTTTGTATAACAGAGCTCTGAATAGATCTGTTTGTTAACAACAGGCAACCACAAAGGCATACACTCACTGGGATTAAAGAAAAAACATGTATCAATTGGAGTAATCCAATGCATAATAAAGACTTCATGATACTGTCTTTGTGTTTCTGCGGATTAACAGAGAGAAAGAAATTCAAAAGCAGGATTTAATGTCAAAGTAAATGACACAGAGAGTAGTGGCCATCTAAAGCAAAGAAAGCATCGAACCTCTAACCCTGAATAATAAACTGTCTGACATACACATTTTTTGTAATGGACCCTCCACTTTCAAACAAAACCTTACGCAGTCATGAGCAGATGCCAAGCAACAGCTTATTAGACAACTTTTCACCAGAACACACAGAAGGTGAATGATAGATTCAGTAGCTCATAATCTGGCTTTCAATTTTATTTTTTGTGCATTGGATCAGGGAAACATTAACATACTGTAGGCCGAACAAAATTATACTGACAGCAGGTTAGAAGCAGAGGCCTTCAGGGGCTTTATACAGCGCTCAAAAATTTTTCTTCAGAAAGAAAAATTCAAAATATGAAAGAGGTATGATAATTAAATCTCACTATAAAACAATGAATTCTATTGTTGTTACATGCCACAGTGGTCCACAATCACAAAACAAACTGTCCTACAAATGTACAGAATATGAAAATCAATCAAGGAAGAACACATGTTGTATGTTTAAATGAATTAATCAATAAATTAGTCTAAATTTCTGCTTAAATTAATATATGTTTTCTATTTAAAAGGCAAAACACACAATTAATAAAATATTAATACATTCGGTTAAAAATACCTCACATTGGTCCGGACTTGTTTTTGAAGACTTTTCTAATTAAGATTTTAATTTCAGCTGTGTTTAAAACATAAATGATAGGATTTAACATTGGTGGTACAGCATATGCCAGAGATGTGCTGATGACTCTTGCATTGGCAGAAGGAGAATTTATGAATGTATAAATATAAATGCCTGTAACAGGAAGAAAAAGAGATGCCACCAACAGCAGGTGTGTAATACAGGTCTTCAGAGCTTTTAAACGTCCTTCCCAAGTTGTGACTTTACTTAAGGCAAAAAAAATACATATATATGACAGAACTATAAGAATCATTGGTACTATAAGGTATAAACTCGTGTTAAGTTTTGCTAAAAAAGAATTCATACTATTGTCATTACATGCCATCTTATACATGGGTCCATGATCACAAAAAAAACTTTGTATTACATTAGATTTACAGAATGAAAGGCGGCTTATAAGAGACACAACCAGGGCCATAATAAAAGCATTAAATGCCCATATCGCTGAAAAAATTAAACACATGACGGTGTTAGTCACAATGGCATGATATCTGAGTGGTAGACAAATTGCAATGAAGCGATCGTATGCCAGAACAACAAGAGTGCTACACTGCATCGTAGTAAAAAAGAATACAAAAAACATGTTTGCCAAACAAGCATTATAAGAGATGTACTGTGAATCAAAAAGAAAAGTCTTCATCATGTTAGGAATCAATGCATTTGCTTCACCAAAGTCAGCCAAAGCCAAATTAAACACGCCAATGTACTTTGGGCTGTGCAGACTCCGTTCAGCAGCTATGAGGAGAAGAACTGCAGAATTCCCAATCACAGCAATAAAATAAACGCAAAAT
The DNA here is from genome assembly GCA_008369825.1 of Triplophysa tibetana. NCBI lineage: Eukaryota > Metazoa > Chordata > Actinopteri > Cypriniformes > Nemacheilidae > Triplophysa > Triplophysa tibetana. Next base: position 15,329,883 of record CM017917.1, read on the forward strand.
AAGAAAATATAATAATAGCGGCTGTATTGGATACCTGTGAGTCCAGTGATAAAAAAATATTCAGGACGCACAACTGAGATATTAAGGGCAACACTGCTGTTCATGGCATTCATGGTGACCTTGTTTGACGTTCTGCCCAAGCTGAAAATAGAAATGATGAGAATTAGCTGAACTGTATGAAATGTAAAAATTGAAAAAAATTAAAAAATCCTGGAATATATATATATATATACATATATATATATATATGTATATATATAGAAATATAAGTGTGCATACAAAACTCCATTATATTTGAAACACAGACCTGTGTGCATAAACTTAAACCTAAAGAACCTGAATAACCAATGACAGCAACAGTTTGATAGTATGAGCGCTTATTTTAATGACTCAGCTGTGCTTCTCTTATTCTCTCATGCAGCAGTGATCACTGAATGTCATTTGAATCTAAATGACACATATATCTATCCTTTGATAAATCTCTTGAGAGGGCACAATGATGTAATGGATTTTTTTAATAGCAGTATAATTTGGTCACTACAGTTGATAGAATAACAGCCTCTAAACAATGTATACCTCAAGTTTCACAATAAATTATTTCTATATGTATATTTCTATAAAAAAATGTCAAATGTAGTGCAGTAAATCTACACTGCAACAGGTCGAGTGAGGAGTCGAGTGAGGAGTGCTGAGAAAACCCCCCAGCAGCGACTCAACAGCATGTAGTGACAGGAGTCTTGACCGATGTCACGGGTCTCCCTGGCCTTCGCTGTCTTGGACCACAATTGTGGTGTCATGATTCAACTATCATGTCATGTTTATTCATGTTCTTGGAGTGGAGTCATGGCATAGCCTAGGGTTTTGTGTGAGAAAGACATGGCTCTTTCTCGTGTCTCGTCAGTGTTTCCCGCCATTTCGTTTCCTTGTTACCTTCTCATTAGTGTTTGATCTTTGTCACCTGGTCCCTATCAATTATCCTCTGTCTGTCCCCCTTTAAATAGTCCTCATGTTTCATTGTCCTGTGCTCGTTCATTGTATGATGTACTTGTAGCTGTTGAACTTGTATTTGAAAGTCCCTGTAAAAGCTACCTTGTCTGCCAAGTTCCCGTTTCATTGAGTTGTAGTAAGTCTAGTTTGGTGTTTGTACCAGTGTTCATTTTCTAGTTTAGTTAGTCTGTGTTCTTGTTTTTGTTTATAGTTGATCCAGTCTGGTTTTCCCCCTTTTTGTAGTGTCTTTTATGAAAATAAGTATCTGTTTAAAACCCCTTCACCACCGTGCTTGCCTGCAATTGGGTTCTCCCCAGAGTTTCATGACACGGGCATCCTACGACCCAGCGCGTGCGCAATTACCTTAGTCGCACGGAGAGCGAAGTTGGCGGTGCTGCAGAGTTCCTGCATGACCGCTGGGTCGTATCTGCAATTCGTCAAGTTCATTGACCTTTTAAAAGTACGACCAGAGATGAGGGTTTCTCAAGTTCAAACCCCATTCCGTCTCGACACAACATCGAGAGACCAACAGAAAGGGAATTTTTCTACATTCAGATTTCCACTACATAAATTAAATAATTTATTCTTTAATTTTATTGTTGGTCTGTATTAGAAATGGCTACATCTTAATTGATCACAAATGTGACAACAATTTAAAAAATATGTAGAAATCCGGCCAACACATTTAAAGAGGAATGTAATTACTTTACATTAAGTACTTCGTCTATGGTGCATTTAATCATTAAATGAAACTTTTTTGACATTGACTTGATTTCACCCATTAGATTGAAGTAAAAGACCATAGTTCAATTTGTAACTATTTGACTAGGTGGCTACACGTATGAACTTGTACATTGTTAATTGTGCAAAAACGTCAGATTACTAAAAAAAGCAGTACTGAAGCACCACCTCTAGCTCTGCTCCAACACCAAACGTCACTTGCGCGAAAGCCAAATGCACTTAGATGTAGTAATGAGATCATGCATGGGCGAAATCCCGGGGGGAACGGAGGGGACCTGTCCCCCTCTATCCGAGAGTTGCCCCCCCTCGATCAATTAAACTTGCATTCGGTATTGTCATAAATATATTTATCTTTACCTAAACTAATTGTGTAATTAGAAGAAAATGCAAACGCAAAAAATACGCTGAGTTTAAACAACTATTGAATTCCTCCTCCCCTGCCTCCAGTGGCGGAGCCAGAGGGCTAGTTGGGGTGGCAATTGCCACCCCAGACGAAGTCCTTGCCACCCCTGTTGCCACCCCTCTGAAAACATTACACTGTTAGATTTTTACGAACATTTCCCAAATCTCCCAGCGGATGTGAATGCATCCTTACGCAGCACGCACAAGCGTGCAGCAGCAGCGTGCTGTTGCTGCTACACCTTTCATTGGTTAAGCTGACACGCAGCACCTTCGTGACGTGCTCCAAACGGCTCCAAAACAACGCCGACAGCACACGGGATCGATGAAGAACATTTTGCTGGTATGTACGGCTTTTATTGGTATTAAATTAAACGAAGTAGTGTTTTAACGGGAAGTAAGGGAGACGTTGCACTTTAGTGCTTAGCATTAATACTTCATGAGCATTACTAGTCGTGAAACTGACTGACTAATGCTGTCACGCCTGCGTGAATATGCTTAAAACATGTCATTAGCAAATGTTCAGCAACAATCACAGACATTAGGTAGGCTTATTCATATTGGCAAGTGTAATGCAGCACTAATCTTAGTATTACAGACCGTTGTCATGAAAAACAGAGCGTTGCCATGGACGCAGGATTCTAACCGTAGAGGCCGAACGGACTATTTTCTTTAGCGGAAGCAATACAAATAGTTTTTAAATCAATAAACTCCCTTTTATATCAATATGTTGTGTCAAATTATTTATTTATTTGGTAGGTAGCCATGTAATAAGCGGGATAATGTATAGCGAGGCGGTTGTTATAGCGAATACAACCCCTTCAGGCTGATTTAAGATCCCTCCGCTTCACGCCGGGCTCCTAAACAGCCTGTCTGTGTTGTATTCGCTATAACAACCGCCTCGCTATACATTATCCCTTACTTAACATAACATGTCTAGATGTCTTTAAGCAATTTTCCTTGTGTGTCAAATAGGCTAGACCTCAATATACTCAGATTTTGTCGTCATGTATTACTTTAGTATTTGTATTATTAGTAACGGTGTACTCATGGTAAATAATAACAAGCAAATTGTTCCAAATTATGGTTTCTTCATGAGGTGTGTAACCAAGCTTTTCTTTGAATAGGGACAGCAGAATGAATAGAAAAAGCGATATCACCAACTTTTTTCTAAAGAAGCAGAAGTCAGGTGCAGATCAGGGCCAAACAGATCCCAGTCCCAGTGTCAGCTGTTGTAGTGAACCATATGTAGGTGGTGGACAGGGAAGTCAAGAAGAGAAAGATAATGACACACAAGAACCCAGTGTATCACCAGCAGGTCAGAGCAGTGAGCAGAGGCAGTAAATTGTGTCTTAAATTCAGATTGTGTGATGATTTTTGTGCAAAGTATTATAGTATAATATCCAATGATAATTTTATAATTAATTCAATTTCAGAAGAAGACCAGAGTGAGACGGTTATTTCTACCAGGGATGGGGAAGATGGCGAGCCAGTCCTAATAGAAAAAGAAGAACAATGCACTGAACTCCCCACACTCAGCTCAAGCATCACATGTGCACCAAAAGGACCAAGTGGTAGGTACATTAGCCATGTACAAAAACATTAACAGTATAATAGCCATGATCTAGACTAGTGTTATTCACTTCTTGATCTAGTATAATAAAAAGTGTCTGTGGTATTTATTTCATTTCATTTTTACTTAAAGACATTTCAAGATCGAAGGATGAAGAACCTGTTCAGCCATGTCTCGCCAGGTTTCCACGAACCCCATTTGGAAAATTTACAAGGTCATTCAACAGCTTTTGGTATAAGGACAATCCATGGCTAGAGTACTCTGTAAGTCAAAATGCGAGTTACTGCTTTGCCTGCCGCCACTTTTGCCTCCCAGGTTCCACGGAATCTTCCTTTACATCTGAATTTGGGTTTTCCAACTGGAAAAAAGCATTATTTAAAGATTCTGGTTTTAAACGTCACTCAAGATCAGACCAACATGCAAATGCAATGTATGCTTGGGCAGAATACAAAAGAAGCAGGGAAAGTGAGAAATCAATATTTGATGTCTTAAATGAGAATAGAAAACAGCAAGTTGAGAAAAATAAAAATTACATCAAGACAATTGCCGAGGTCTTACTCTTAACTGCTACTCAAAACATTGCACAGAGGGGCCACAGGGAGGGTGGTGAGTCTGAGAATGAAGGCAATTTCTTAGCCATTTTGAATCTCGTCGCAAAGCATGACCCCTTGACGTAACCAAAATGATAGTTGGATGTTTGGAGAGGCATGGACTTGACTACAGAAACAACCTTGTTGGCCAAGGCTATGACGGTGCATCAGTAATGAGCGGGAAACATTCTGGTGTGTCTGCACGGATTAAAAGCAATAACAGGTTTGCATTTTATGTGCTTTGTAGTGCTCATTGTCTGAACCTTGTTCTTGTTGATGCGGTGAAGTCAGTGTCTGAAGCTGAGGAGTTTTTTGCTCTTCTGCAGAGTATTTATAGGTTTGTGTCTTGCTCTGCTGTCCATATGAAGTGGCTTGATGTTCAAAAAGAAATGGACCCACATGAAAAGCCCAGGGAACTTCAGCGACTTTCAGATGTTAGGTGGGCTTGCCGGTACATGGCATGTAGGACTATGAGAGACAGGCTTCCAGCAGTTTTGAGGCTCTTGCAAGACATTTCACTTGAGAAGAATAGTGGAGATAGGAAAATAGAAGCAAAGGGTCTTTTGGCTCAAATTGACCTACAGTTTATAGGACTTTTGGTTACTTTTTGTAAAGTGTTTGGGGATGTGAAAATCCTGTCTGACATGCTCCAATCCAGAAGTCTTGATCTGGTTAGAGCAATAGATCTAGTTGGCTCCCTTACAGACACATTAAAAAGCTACAGAAGTGACTGTACATTTGGTGAATTGTGGAAGGAGATTGAAGAACTTGTGCACCACTGCAACATTAGCACAGAAGCACAAAACAAGAGACGACCAAAGACCAATTTGAAATTTCTGAATTCACTTGTAATGAGCACTTTTGGACAGAGGCACTCTGAGTTTGCAAACAATGAAGAGTTCAATAAAAGTATTTTCTATCAGGTACTTGACTGTCTCACAGCAGAAATAGATAGGCGATTTTCCAAAAAGAACTGCGAGATAATGGAAGGAGTGCAGTCTCTTGACCCCAAAAGCCCATCATTCTTAAAAGAGGAACCCCTGCTTGCTTTGGGGAAAACATTTGAGTCAGATTTAGAAGACCTTAAGCATGAGCTTCATCAAACGAGACGGCTTCTTTTAAGAAGGGAGAAAAGTGGAGAGAGACCAGCTTCACTACTTGAGTTTGTGGGGTTTTTGGAACCTTACAAAGAGGTTTTCCATGAACTTTTTAGGCTTAGTAAAATTTCGGTTGTGATTCCAGTTAGCACTGCATCCTGTGAAAGAAGTTTCTCTGCCCTTAAATTAATAAAAACCCACCTGAGGACAACAATGGCAGATGATAGATTAAGTCACCTGGGCATACTCAGTGTTGAGTCAAGGAGGGCATATTCCATTAATATGGAGGACTTTGTAAAACATTTTGCTTCATCTCACCAGAACCGCAGAATTATGCTGTTCTGAATCTGAATGTTTGTATTTGTGAACTTGGTGGTGCCATACCATGGGTAGATGCAGGTTATACCTGGTACAACTATTGAAGTTTATCATTAGAGTCAGTGTTAAAGGGCTCTATGTTTTTTTTGTATTGTTGTTCTACTATTATTCTTGTAGTACATGTTTGAATGTGTACAACTGCCTAGTCCTGCCTTGTTTTGACAGGTCCAAGTTTACCTCAGTTTTTTCTCTTGGACTTGATTAGTCCAAGGAGCACTTTGAATACTTGTTGTTCTATTTTTGCTGTATACTTAATACATATATAATTGTGTACATTTTGGAAAATAAACAACTTTAATTTAATCTATATACATTTTGTGGAAAATAATTTATTTTTACCTTGACACCCCTTTGCCACCCCTGTTGCTCCGCCACTGCCGGCCTCTCACAGTGCTTTGTTCCAGTGCCTGGTCTATCATCTCACATGCGCTTTGCGCAACACATTCAAAACAGGTAAGCGGATAAGTTCATCTGCGGTTGTTGAACTCCAGTAAGAAGTCTATTTTATTCACTTTAAATTAAGTGATTCTCTTTAATTTAGTTGATGCTGATTCATTAATAACTAAGTTGTTGCAAAAAATGCTAATTACCGATGTATTTTTCCTTAAATCTGCTATGTTTGAGATTAAAACGTTACACAGCTAGTAAACGTTAGCTACTTGACGTTAGCTTGTTACATATGACGTCACGCACTGCAACTTTACAGAGTAGGGGGAGTCGGCAGACCTGGAGTAGCTATGCAGTTTTACGCCCCAGGCAGTTTTACGCCCCAGGCAGTTTTACGCCCCATGCAGTTTTAAGACCCTTTTGTTCCTTATTTTTCCACTAGGGGTTCGCTGTTCATTATGAACCACCAGAACAGACATAACATATAACTTTGTCGTCTTTCGCGAGTTAGAGGTATGGTAAAAAGTCGTTTTTCTTACTAAAAAATGGCCCAACATGCATCGTTTTCTAACGATTCATTGATATTGTTATGAATTAATTCAAACATCTTAACACATGTATATATGTATTTATGCATAATATAGTGTGTGTCTAATTTAAACTCAATGACAATACAATTAATACTTATTGGCGACCAGGTCAATGTTGTGTCTGGATCAACCTTAGCTAACCACGTGTAAGCCAACTCGATATCTCTTACTCATTTTCATATTTCTTTTCAAAATGTTTTAGAAAAATAAATCTCTATGAACTTGTATGAATTATACTGCAGGGGCGTAAAACTGCATGCTCCCCCTACTGGAGCAATAAGGAACAGCAGGGGCGTAAAACTGCTTGGGCTAATTCGGCCTATTATGTCGTGATATTATTGATCTCATTTGTAATAATACTTGGAAATAATTAAAAAAATATTAAATGATCATGCAGTTGTACTTTCTTGTCATTTCAAAAAGTTTTAGAAAAATAAATCTCTATGAACATGTATGAATTATACTACAGCCGCGTAAAACTTCATGCTCCCCCTAATGGAGAAATAAGGAACAGCAGGGGCGTAAAACTGCTTGGGGCGCAAAGCTTCATGCTCTAGGTCTGCAGACTCCCCATACAGACTTTACGCGTCGAAGCCGTTTCCCATGCATTGTTTTATTTTAGGCGACATGACATGATCTGAACATTAACCGCATCAACCACCGATTCTGCCATTAAGGTCCCGTGTCACACACAGCGGCGAACATACCGGTTACAATATTGTGACGTTGGCATTATATCTAGCATCCACAAAAAGGTGCACAGCTTTCATTCACTTGGAGAAGGTCGATTTCTCAGCATCTATTTTGTGCAGTATGTGAGCGGCGGATAAGCTAAACATTCAGTTTACTGTATCTCGGGCGATTCATCAACGAGCACAATACAGAATTTAAGCATCTGTCACTGTTTCTGACTATTTGTTTGGCTACAATAACATGAATAAAGTTTGTTGGCGGAGGCAGTGCACTTCATGGGGAAAATAACAACCTATCATTAATGTCGACGGTAACTTTTTCAGACGATGTTGCAGCATAAATCAAGATAAAAGTGACTCATTGTCATCATGTAGTATCATGGGTAGAGTGTTTTTATATTTGTTCCTGTCTTCAAAACAAAGACAAAAGATATATAAATGAAAAAAGCTGTATTATTCACTTTTATTACAGTATGTGACCGTTCGGTTATAATATGACTAAGTCTGCATGATGAACCTAATGCAAATTGTCGCTTAGTGTCGTAGTAAGTACAAATTTGACTGTATTATTTGTGTCCCCTTCAAAATTTGCTCTTGAGAAATGTTATATGTATTTCCCCCCCTACTGTCAAATGAGATTTACGCCCATGAGATCATGCGACTTCACACAAATTAGGCAAAATTGGCCACCTCGTAAAATAGTAACGTTTTTGCCGTGGGATTTGGTTGTTTATGGAGCTACAATGTCAGGGTATAAGGACTTCTATGAAACCCAATTATTTGCATTTATTTAATCACAAAACGTTATTTAAACTGCATTCAAACTTGTCCTTTCACAATTCATTCTGTCCTTGCAAATCTCCCGTCAACATTAAAGTCTCCTTTTCTGTTAAAAAAAAAACAAATTAGCAGAGGTTCACTTATTTTATTGTATTATTTGGATTTCATTTTTTTATATTAGGTATTACAACTAAATTATATACTTGATTAAATATGTACACATTTTCATGCCTTTTACTTTCCAATAATTAAAACAAACAAACAGTGCAGTCATTTTCAAAATCCTCTTTACAGTTGGTATAGTTCTCCTCATTACCATTTTACAAATTGTCTGATTTTGTAAAACATCTTCGGTTGTGATTAAACTATACATTTTGGAATATATGTTGGATAGGTTGAAAAGAGAACAGCAGAAAACGTAAATGCAAGAAAGTTTGATACAAAAAGAACAATATACACACTTCAAAATAAGCTGCATTGAATGTAAATAAATGTACTGTTTTTATCAGAGCTCTATAAATGACTGAATCAATAAATATAGAGCAGGTCATAAACATCTTACACTAGTCTATTGATCCGTTCACTTTAGTAAATTTTATCTAGTTTAATTTGTATTAAGAATCCATCCTCCATAGTTAAAAGGCACAATGAAAATACACCGAGTTTGAGCTCAAGTTAGTCTAGACCTGTTTTTAAACATTTTTCGAATGAAGTCTTTTATTTCAGCAGTGTTTAAAACATAGATGATGGGATTTATCATTGGTGGTATAGCATACGAAAATGATGAGCTGATGACCCTGGCATTGGGAGAGAGAGTGGTTGTTGAAGCAAAAAGATAAATGCATAAAATTGGAAGAAAAAGAGATCCCACCAACAGGAGGTGTGTAACACAGGTCTTCAGAGCTTTTAAACGTCCTTCCCAAGTGGTGACTTTACTTAAGGCAAACAAAATACATATATATGACAGAACTATAAGAATCAATGGTACTATAAGGTATAAACTCGTGTTAAGTTTGGCTAAAAAAAAATTAATACTATTGTCATTACATGCCATCTTATACATGGGTCCATGATCACAAAAAAAACTTTGTATTACATTTGATTTACAAAATGAAAGGCGGTTGATAAGAGACACAGTTAAGGCCACCATAATAGCATTAAATGCCCATATCGCTGAGAAAACTAGAGAAATGACTGTGTTAGTCACAATGGCATGATATCTGAGCGGTAAACAAATTGCAATGAAGCGATCGTATGCCAGAACAACAAGAGTGCTGCACTGCATCGTAGTAAAGAAGAATACAAAAAACATGTTTGCCAAACAAGCATTATAAGAGATGTAATTTGAGTCAAAAAGAAAAGTCTTCATCATGTTAGGAATCAATGCATTAGCTTCACCAAAGTCAGCCAAAGCCAAATTAAACACGCCAATGTACTTTGGGCTGTGCAGACTCCGTTCAGCAGCTATAAGGAGAAGAACTGCAGAATTCCCAATTACAGCAATGATGTAAGTGCAAAATAAAAACATATAGAAATAGCGACTGTATGAGATACCTGTGAGTCCATTGATGAAAAAATATTCAGGACGCACAAACGAGATATTGAGGGAAACACTGGTATTAATGGAATTCATGCTGAGCTTGCGTTTGTCGTTATGCCAAGCTGAAAAAAGAAATGACAGGTATAAGAAAACTGACAAAAATCTGCATCCTGGAAATGTATCTTTATGGAAATTTGCATACAAAAATGCATAAGGTTCTTTATAGCTTCATGAGCAGTGCTTTCTGTATTCTGTCACGCAGCAGTGATCATAGAATGTCATTTGAAACATCCAAACATATATATCCTCTAATACATCTCTTGGGAGGGCATTCAGAAAAAACAAATGACGAAATGCAAGTTTATTTATTTTTAACCATCACGTTTTGGCCACTTAAAAATAAACTGACTAAAATTATAAACGCAACACTTTTGTTTTTTCCCCTCATTTTTCATGCGCTGAATTCAATGATCCAAGAAGTTTTCTATGTTCACAAGAGGCCCTTTTCTCTCAAATATTGTTCACAAATCTGTCTAAATCTCTGTTAGTGAGCACTTCTCCTTTGCCGAGAATATCCGTCCACCTCACAGGTGTGACATATCAAGATGCAGAGAAGCCATGATTATAGCACTGGTGTGCCTTAAACTGGCCACGATAAAAGGCCACTCTAACACTACCACCAAAATCGTTTTTTTTTGGGCTAAAACTGTGTGACCCAGATCTTTTTACTGCATGTCAGTGTGAACAGGACAAACCACATGGAATCCGATCTTTTTAAAGCCGAGCCACTTCAATATGGTCCTAAATCGGATACAGGTCTGATGTTTCGCAATGCGTCCTCAATCTGAACGGTCATCTTGAAATTCATGCGACTTTTACGTCATTCTACATCTAAATATACACGAAAATCAATTTCAGTAAAGTCACTTACATCACGATCCCAGACTTGGCATCCACACACTCCTCCGTGCAGAAACTGTAGCGATAACGCCACAAAGTGAAAAGTTTTGCCTTTTCCCACCTGCTCCTTGTTCTCCTTATCATTTGCACTTGAATTTTGATGCTTCCGCTACACATCGTTAAAAAATTATAAGCTCCTAACACGTTAACACCATGTGTAAATGTCCGAAGACATATTGTAATGCTTATTGATATAATTTGTAAAGTTCATTGAGGTTTTTTGAAACGTGGTTAAAAAACAATGTTTAGAGAGAATTGTTGATTAAAAATAGTTTATATTCTGTTTAAAAAGGAAAAGCTTTTCTGTATGTAATGTTCCTTTAATAATGCGTAATCTCTGCATATGGTCCAAGAGGCACACACGGTATTTGTTTATATTTGTTTTGTCACAGGTCGGGGCGGCCCACCAGGCTACACCACCCCAGAAACCCCTACCACCCTTGGGGAGTCGGACAGAGGCCTGGCAAAGATCACAGACAACAAGACTACAAGTAATGGTTCTTTATTAAGTAATAAGAATGGACAAGAGATGTAAGAGGATGAGTCTTCTGGGCAGGGTCGTTCCGTCCTGCGGATCCGCCGAAGGCCCACAGAGTGCAGGGCAAGAGGAGTATTCTGGTGAGTGGCTTCGCCTTCTTCCAATGGGAGGGGCTCCCGACTGGGGAACTTCGGGCTGGGGAGCTTCTGGCTGGGGAGCTTCACTGCAAAACAGTCAGGTGCGTATACAGGCACGTAATCCTCTTCTTCCACAGGTGACAGACAGAGAACTTACGGCTGGGGAGCTTCACTGCAAAGCAGTCAGGTGCGTATACAGGCACGTAATCCTCTTCTTCTACAGGTGACAGACAGAGAACTTACGGCTGGGGAGCTTCAGGCTGGGGAGCTTCAGGCTGGGGAGCTTCACTGCAAAGCAGTCAGGTGCGTATACAGGCACGTAATCCTCTTCTTCTCCAGGTGACAGACAGAGAACTTACGGCTGGGGGCTTCGCTGCAAAGCAGTCCGGTGCATATACAGGCACGTAATCCTCTTCTTCTACAGGTGACAGACAGAGAACTTACGGCTGGGGAGCTTCACTGCAAAGCAGTCAGGTGCGTATCCAGGCACGTAATCCTCTTCTTCTACAGATGACAGACTGAGAACTTACGGCTGGGGAGCTTAACTGCAAAGCAGTCAGGTGCGTATACAGGCATGTAATCCTCTTCTTCTACAGGTGACAGACAGAGAATTTACGGCTGGGGAGCTTCAGGCTGGGGAGCTTCAGGCTGGGGAGCTTCAGGCTGGGGAGCTTCAGGTTGGCAGATCGACCATAGAGAGAGGGTAAAGATTGAGTGGACTACTCACAGTCTCTCACAAACGATCTCACTGTCCAGCGATTCTCTCCTTCCGGTCGAGTCAGTGGGTCCTTCCTCCCAATACTCACAGTGCCGCGCCGTCCAACAGCCCCTCTCCCCCTCCGCTCCTGCTTCCTCCAAGACACACAATCCCCAGAACAACGCTCTCGTTGGTCTGTACACTCTCCTTTTATCCTGCCCCAATCGCAACGTGTCCCAATCGCAGGGCTTCAATCTCCTCGTGCACAGCTGTCGGCGAGTTTGGCTAATTACCCCATTCGCGGGGATTTTGCGCTAATCCGGAACTAGCCCGGTGTTTCGTTGTTATGGGTCCGTCGGGGGCAATCGCGGTGAACATTAGTTCCGCCTTACAAGGGAAAAAAAATTGGAATTTCGTCACCTCGTGACATACCCCCCCGCCAAACCGTTCTAGTCCCTAGAACGTGGTGGCTCTACCCAGTCTCCGTACCGTGCCGGAGGCTGGCCTCGGTTGTCCCGCTGGGATCGTCTTGGGGGCGAGGGGAAATTTGCTTGATCAGGTTCAATGGCTGGTCCCCTTGGGACCACTGCCCAACCTATTATCGTGTCTACAGGACTTGGGTAGTTAGGTCAAGGGCAAATCAAGTTCCGATGCAATACCCGTTCTGGGCCGGTTCCCCCTTCAGGGCGACGGACGTACACGGGCTGGTCAGGTCGGGGTTGTCGTTGGACCACGTACGGTCGGGCCTCCCAACAGTCGCTCAACTTTCCCTTCCCCTGGCGCCGACTGTCCTTAACCAGGACCCTTTCTCCCGGCAGCAAGGGAGCCTCACGAGCTGTTTGATCGTACAATCTTTTGTTCTTCCGCGCAGCTCGTTCGATTCGGACGGAAACCCGCTCATAAGCCAGGTGGAGGCGCTGGTGGTGGTTGCTCACCCATTCCGTTAGGCTGGCCCCCTCCTCTGCGGGGATGGATCCGAACAGTAAGTCCGTGGGTAACCGTACGTGCAGTCCGAACATCAGGTACGTCGGAGCATATCCAGTAGTGCTATGCACTCTGTTATTATAGGCCTGGACTACGGCCGGGAGACTTGCCATCCAATTACCCTGTTGTTCCACCTCCAGCGTCCCTAGCAGACCCAACAGGGTCTGGTTGAATCGTTCGCACCCTCCGTTCCCTTGGGGGTGGTACGCCATGGTGTGGGTCTTCCACGCCGACCAGCTGAGTTCTGAACCTGGTCCTCCATACTTTTGGGCCCATGGGGCTCCCATGAATATGGGCATGACATGTGGGCGACCCACCGGTGCATCTTCGTCTGCCATTGCTCCGCCTCTGTCTACTCAACCCAAGGTGGAATCCTGCCGACTACGCCAAGTCTGTCACAGGTCGGGGCGGCCCACCAGGCTACACCACCCCTGAAACCCGTACCACCCTTGGGGAGTCAGACAGAGGCCTGGCAAAGATCACAGACAACAAGACTACAAGTAATGGTTCTTTATTAAGTAATAAGAATGGACAAGAGATGTAAGAGGATGAGTCTTCTGGGCAGGGTCGTTCCGTCCTGCGGATCCGCCGAAGGCCAACAGAGTGCAGTGCAAGAGGAGTATTCTGGTGAGTGGCTTTGCCTTCTTCCAATGGGAGGGGCTCCTGACTGGGGAGCTTCGGGCTGGGGAGCTTCTGGCTGGGGAGCTTCACTGCAAAACAGTCAGGTGCGTATACAGGCACGTAATCCTCTTCTTCTACAGGTGACAGACAGAGAACTTACGGCTGGGGAGCTTCACTGCAAAGCAGTCAGGTGCGTATCCAGGCACGTAATCCTCTTCTTCTACAGGTGACAGACAGAGAACTTACGGCTGGGGAGCTTCACTACAAAGCAGTCAGGTGCGTATACAGGCACATAATCCTCTTCTTCTACATGTGACAGACAGAGAACATACTGCTGGGGAGCTTCACTGCAAAGCAGTCGGGTGCGTATACAGGCACTTAATCCTCTTCTTCTACAGGTGACAGACAGAGAATTTACGGCTGGGGAGCTTCAGGCTGGGGAGCTTCAGGCTGGGGAGCTTCAGGCTGGCAGACAGTACACTCAATATCTGGCATTCACATCAGGAAGTCCATCGACCAGAGAGAGAGGGTAAAGATCGAGTGGACTACTCACAGTCTCTCACAAACGATCTCACTGTCCAGCGATTCTCTCCTTCCGGTTGAGTCAGTGGGTCCTTCCTCCCAATACTCACAGTGCCGCGCCGTCCGACAGCCCCACTCCCCCTCCGCTCCTGCTTCCTCCAAGACACACAATCCCCTGAACAACGCTCTCGTTGGTCTGTACACTCTCCTTTTATCCTGCCCCAATCGCAACGTGTCCCAATCGCAGGGCTTCAATCCCCTCGTGCACAGCTGTCGGCGAGTTTGGCTAATTACCCCATTCGCGGGGATTTTGCGCTAATCCGGAACTAGCCCGGTGTTTCGTTGTTATGGGTCCGTCGGGGGCAATCGCGGTGAACATTAGTTCCGCCTTACAAGGGAAAAAAAATTGGAATTTCGTCACCTCGTGACAGTTTCATGTTATAATTTTGTGTTTGAGTTATGTGCTTTCATGCGTGTAATGTAACGTGTTCTGTATTGTAACAATGAGGCAAATTGGACTATTTGTTATGTTCTGTATTGTAACAATGAGGCAAATTGGACTATTTGTTATGGGATTGTGTTCGTAAAAGAAGTGTGTTTAAGTTGTATATGTCTTTATTTTGTAGTTTTCACGGCGTCTTAGACCATGACATCTCGGATCGACACAGGAAAGAGAGAGCAGAATAAAAGTCTAGAAGACATCTGTATGATTCGTGGCTTTATTTATTGGATCTGTGCAGTTTTATCCGATGTTTCCCCGTGTTTACTCTGACGTGATGCATGTGACGTTTTGTTATTATTCTTGTGCGCATGCGATTCAGTTCAGGACCGTGACCAGTTCACACGGCAATCTGATATGGGCCACATTTTTTAAACATAATGTGAACAGCCGAACTGGAAATCGGATTTGAGCATAAAATCTGAATCGAGCATAAAAGGGGTAATTTGACTCGGCTAAAACGAATATAATTGTTTGCTTTAGATGTAATACAATGTGTATACACGATTTAAAGTAAAAAAACGCTGTATTTTCCACATACCGTGCATGTTTATATCTCCTCTTTGCTCCGCCTCTCTGGAAAACTGATTTTTTTTACAAAGCTCGTCGGTCAAAAGAGCGAGGTGTGCTATGATTGGCCAGGTAACAAGTGCGTAGTGATTGGTCGAAAACTGCACGGAAATGTAACGCCTCCTCAACTATACGTAACATCAGGCTGCGCCGGCGAAGATACAATGAGATTTACAGGACCGCCCACATTACTTGCGTGTAGATTTGTCTGGTTTTAGTCAAATCACTCCACAAGCTGACGTCAAGTTGTGGGGGTGTGGTTACAGGCAGGTCTGGGTGAGCATTCGCTTCTAGATAAAATACATATTTTGTTCCGACACTTAAATTTTTCCAATGTCACGTGTCTAATACATGCATGGGCAACTTATAACACACATTAGACAAAGAAAAACACTTACTTCCGGGGAATGACTCCTTTAAGGCTGGCAGTGTGAACCTAGTCTAAAACATGCATGGGGGGTATTGTGGGACCGAAAATGAGTCAATGTCTGATGTGACCACACATCTCCGTCGCATAGAGTTGATTGGGTTGTTGATTGTTGCATGTGGAATGTTGGCCCACTCCTCTTCATTGGATGTTTGAAGTTGCTGGATATTAGAAGGGAATGCAACATGCTGTCGTATACGCCAATCCAGAGCATCCCAAACATGCTCAATGGGTGACATGCCCGGTGAGTATGTTGGCCATGAAAGAACTGGGATGTTTTCAGCATCCAGGAATTGTTTACAGATCCTTGCGACATGGGCCTTGCACTATCATGCTGCAACATGGGGTGATGGTCGTGGATGAATGGCACAACAATGGCCCTCAGGATGTCTTCATGGTTTCCCGAGTCTGAGCATTCAAAGCGGCATGTATAAAATGCACCTGTTAACGTTGTCCATAACATACGCCTGCCCATACCATTACCCCACTGCCACCATGGGCAACCGATCCACATTGTTGACATCAGCAAACTGCTTCCCCCACACTCAACGCCTTACATGCTGTCTGCCATCTGCCCTGTACAGTTATCCGTGAAGAGAACACCTCTCCAAAGTGCCAGACGCAATCAAATGTGAGCATTTGCCCACTCAAGTAGGGTAAGACGACGAACTGGAGTCAGATCGAGACCGCGATGAGAACAGCGAGCATGCAGATGAGCTTCCCTGAAACGGTTTCTGAGAGTTTGTGCAGAAATTTTTTGGTTATGCAAACCGATTGTTGTAGCAGCTGTCTGGGTGGCTGGTTTCAGACAATCTTGGAGGCGAAGATGCTGGATGTGGAGGTCCTGGGCTGGTGTGTAAACAAGTGGTCTGTGGTTGT
Source organism: Triplophysa tibetana (assembly GCA_008369825.1). Taxonomy (NCBI): domain Eukaryota; kingdom Metazoa; phylum Chordata; class Actinopteri; order Cypriniformes; family Nemacheilidae; genus Triplophysa; species Triplophysa tibetana. The sequence continues at coordinate 15,346,411 of CM017917.1, forward strand.
GAGGCCGGTTGGATGAAACGCATTTGAAGACCGGCTCCACGCAAATGTTATAGAACCTCGCAAAGGTGTTGGGCATTGCCCAACCCGCAGCTCTCTAGATGTCTGCCAGAAAAGGCCCTGAGCCAGTGCCCACGACGAGGCTACCTTACCAAGGGCAGACTCCGCGACCCTGGTAAAGACTCAAGGAAAGCAAACCAAAGGAACGGCCGGTGATGATTTTACCCATCAGAATGCAGTAAAAGACTATAGTAAAATTCGTATCTATTTTACCAGGTGACACAAATAAGGCATAATTAGCCACCTTGTAAAATAGTAACGTTTTATCCTGGGATTTGGTTGTTTATGGAGCTACAGTATAAGGACTTCCATGAAACCCAATTGTTGGCATTTATACAATCACAAAAAGTAAACTGCATTTAAACTAGTCTTTTCACAGTTCATTCTGTCCAGGCAAATCTCCCGTCACAATTTAAGTCTCCTTGTCTGTTTAGAAAAAAACCCAAAATAGCAGAGGTTATCTTATTTTATTATGTTATTTTGATTTCTTTTTTTATATAGATATTATGTATAACAAATAAATGATATACCTGATAAAATATGTACAAGATTTGACTGTCTTTTACTTTCCAAAAATTAAAACACACTAACAGTGCAGTCATTTTCAAAATCCTCTTTATATTTGATATAGTTCTCCTCATAACCATTTTACAGATTGTCTGTTCTACTTCAGCTGTGATACAACATTGTTGTTGGTGTTGGATAGGTTGAAGAGCAGAACAACAGAAAGCGTAAATGCAACAAACTATGATACAAACAGAAAAATATACACACTTCAAAATAAACGGCATTTAATATAAATATGCAGTTTTCATCAGAGCTGCATAAATGACTGAATTAATAATTATAGAGCATATCATTGTTGTTCCTACCCTACAGATAAACATCTTACAGTAGTCTATTGATCCATTAAATTTCAATTAAGAATCCATAGTTAAAAGGCACAATGAAAAAATACAGTGAGTTTGAATAAGCTCAAGTTGGTCTAGACCTGTTTTTACATTTTTTTCGAATGAAGTCTTATTTCATCTGTGTTTGAAACATAAATGATGGGATTTATCATTGGTGGTATAGCATACGAAAATGATGAGCTGATGACCCTGGCATTGGGAGAGAGAGTGGTTGTTGAAGCAAAAATAAATGCATTAAATTGGAAGAAAAAGAGATCCCACCAACAGGAGGTGTGTAACACAGGTCTTCAGAGCTTTTAAATGTCCTTCCTAAGTTGTTACTTTACTTAATGTAAACAAAATACATATATATGACAGAACTATAAGAATCAATGGTACTATAACATATAAACTCATGTTAAATACTGCTAAAACAGCATTAATGGTTCTGTCAGCATTAATGGTTCTGTCAACAACATTGGTTTTACAGAATGAAATGCGGTTGATCAACGACACTAACATGCCTACCATTATTGCATTAAATGCCCATATCGCTGAATACATTAAACACATTACGGTGTTCGTCACAATGGCATTATATCTGAGTGGTAAACATATTGCAACGAAGCAATCGTGTAGTTGGCCTGTGTGATGTTTTTTAAATGGAACAAAATTTGTGTCATACATGCCTTTGTGAAGCCTGCTGTTGAGAAAAGTCTTTAATATTATTGTTTCTCTCTTAATGCACTCCTGATAAATATTACTTATAAAATATTCTTTTGTAATTATTTTGGTCGAGTTTTGTTAAGAGTCTGTTCGGATGCATGTTACATTAAGGTTTTATTGCAAAGTAAAAACAAGGGAAAATAAACATTAAAAAAGATACAGAAATAAATGTGTATACAACAAGCTGGGGTTGATGTCCTCAGGACAACATATATTGTTGACCTAAGGACAACATTTTTATAAATAAAACCTAAACCCACACCAAAGCCCAACCCCGGCCATAACTTTCCCAGAGGGAAATGATAAGTGAAAAACAATGGTCTAGAAGCACCTAATCCTGGTTAGAAGATTACATTTAAAATAAACTGTAAACTTATTTCTGAAATCTGATTGTTTGATTTAAATGTTGTCCCAGACTCCCAGGGTCAACATGATGTTGTCCTAAGGAAAACCAGGAGAGCCCATGGGCTGCGGCATGAAATCAGTCCATAGAGCCAGAATTTCAGGTTATAGGGACTTCGTATGAATCCTAACTATTGACAATTATTCGATCACAAAAAACATATATTTAAACTCATTTGATTTTGTCCTGGTAAACCTTCCTGTAATATAAAGGCTCATGTTCTGATTAAAAAAATTGTTTAGTTGAGGTCCTCTCTTATTTAAAATATTATTTCATATAAAAATGATGTATTAGAAAGAAATGGTCCACTTGATTTAAGCTATGCATGCCTATTTACTTTCCAATAATTAAAACAAACAAACAGTGGAGTAACTTTTAAAATCCTCTTTACACCATGTCTACACCAGACGCAGCGCGGCACAATAAAATACAATAGAACGCATTAGAACCCATCATAATTAAAAAATTTGTCCACACTGGATGCGGCGCAGCATGGCAATCCCCATAGAATAAAGCTGCGTTCAGATTACAAGCAACATGATCATTCATTTCAAGGGAGAGCTGTCGACTTCCGGTGACACGAGCAGTTGTAACAATTGGTGACCGGATGGGCATGTCTGGCAACGCAAAAAAGTTGAGAAATCTTCAACTTCATGCAAATAAAGAGCACTTTTCAGAAGCGACAGATTTCCGGAAGTTACTAGTTACACATGGAGCTATGACTGAACAGACCAACTGAGGTAAACTTCTAACGCCTTTAAGAACAAAAGCCATTTTTTGAAATAAAAAAAATACTTTAAAGAGTAAAAAACATACCTTCCTGGAACTATCTGAAGGCATCATGAATCACGTGACGATCCAATGATTTGGACTTCTATCAATGGCTCTGGTTGAGCTCACGTGAACAGTGGACAGCCAATAGGAAGATAGTAGAGCTAACGTTATCAGTGGATGTCGTCACTCAGGCAACCACTAGAACGCATTTAATCTGAACGCATTTTAAATTGTGTGTAGCGTCACATTGCGTCCGGTGTACGTTGGTATAGTTCTCCTTGTATGTATTTTACAAATTGACTGTTCCACTTCAGCTCTATATATATATATAAAAAGTGTATTTGGGGATATAAGCTAGCTGGTCTTATCTTAACAAGATAAATGTTATTGCGCATGCACACTTTTGTGACCCCAATTTAACATCCGGTACAAATTCACAAACAATAGATTGCCTGTAGATTATTTCTGATAACAATCAAAAGGAACCGAGAAGAACAGTTACTTGGCTAAACGTGTCTCTCCAATATTTAGAATGTAGACTCCAATACCAAGCTCAACGTCTAGATGTCATTGTACCATACAGTTTGTTTAAATGCGTCAAAACAACGGGAGCCATTCAACAAATCGTTTAAATCGTTTATTTAATACCATTATTATAGCCTATAGCAATATAATAATAAAGGGCTTGCAGGCATCTCAAACTCAGTTCCTGGAGGGCCGCAGCTCTGCACAGTTTAGCTCCAACCAGCTCTATACCACACCTGCTTGGAAGTTTCTAGTAATCCTGAAGATGTTGATTAGCTGAATCAGGTGTGTTGGATTAGGGTTTGAGCTAAACTGTGCAGAGCTGCGGCCCTCCAGGAAATGAGTTTGAGAACCCTGGCTTAAGTTGTGAAGGAAATTTTCTGCTTTTTCAAGAAAATAATTAATAAGCTGAGGGATTTAATCCGTTTATTTACTTTATTTATTATCTTATCTGAACTTTTTCTAAAAAAAATTAAACAAATAAATTAAACAAATAATTAAAACGAACAAACAACAGTGCATTCATTTTGAAAATCCTCTTTATAGTTGGTGCCTTTCTCTTCATAACCGTTTTTTATTTAACTTCAAGTGTGATTTAAAGAAAAACGATGAACTACAGATAACAGATATGTGCTGAAGTGTCTTACATCGGGGGAGAGAGAAAATGTAAATGCAGAATATTGATAGGAAGAAGAACCATACTATCACCAGATGAAGTATTACGGGCCTTAATACAAGCCAAGAAAATGTCAAGATATGACACATTAAATTTAGAAATGCAAGTTTATTGATATAATTCTCAATCAAAGACATAATTTACATTTCATGTATAAAATATTCTGGTTTATGGTTAGTATAGATGCAGAACAAACTACATTTGGATTTAGGGCTGTATAAATGATTAAATAAAAAAATAAAGAGAAGCATATCATTACTATCCTACATTTCCACATAAAGGTCTTACATTAGTCAACTGATTCCCTTTCAATGCATATCAGTAAATATTATCCAATTTATCTACTACTAATTCATCCTCCACATAAACAGTTTGTTGCTTCCTGTAAATACAAAAAAATGTAAAACACAGTCAAGTTGATCCAGACCTGTTTTTAAACACTTTTCGAATCAAATCTCTTATTTCCGCTGTGTTTAAAACATAAATAATCGGATTTATCATCGGTGGAACAGCGTATGCCAGAGATGTGCTAAGGATTCTTATATTAGCAGTAAGAGTGGTAGTTGAAGCAACAATATAAATGCAAAAAATGGGAAGAAATAGCGATGCCACCAACAGGAGGTGTGTAATACAGGTCTTCAGAGCTTTTAAACGTCCTTCCCAAGTTGTGACTTTACCTAAGGCTAGAAAAATGCCTAGATATGACAGACCTATAAGAATCATGGGTGCTACAAGGTATAAGCCTATGTTTAGTAATGACATTACATTATTAATGGTTCTGTCATTACATGACAACTTAAACACAGGCCCATGATCACAAAAAAAACTCAGTACTACATTAGTTTTACAAAATGAAAGGCGGTTGATAAGAGACACAGTTAAGGCCACCATAAAAGCATTAAATGCCCATATCGCTGAGAAAACTAAAGACATGACTGTGTTAGACACAATGGCATGATATCTGAGTGGTAAACAAATTGCAATGAAGCGATCGTATGCCAGAACAACAAGAGTGCTACACTGCATCGTAGCAAAGAAGAAAACAAAAAACATGTTTGCCAAACAAGCATTATAAGAGATGTAATTTGAGTCAAAAAGAAAAGTCTTCATCATGTTAGGAATCAATGCATTAGCTTCACCAAAGTCAGCCAAAGCCAAATTAAACACGCCAATGTACTTTGGGCTGTGCAGACTCCGTTCAGCAGCTATGAGGAGAAGAACTGCAGAATTCCCAATTACAGCAATGATGTAAGTGCAAAATAAAAAGATGTAGTAATAATGGCTGTATGAGATACCTGTGAGTCCAGTGATGAAAAAATACTCAGGACGCACAAACGACGCATTGAGGGAAACACTGGTATTAATGGCGTTCATGGTAACCTTGCGTTTGATGTTCTGCCCAAGCTGAAAAAAGAAATAACCAGAATAAAATGTAGGAACTTCACAAACTAATAAAAATAATTCCTTAAAATGTACCTTAAGGTTAATTTGTAGATCAATTTGCATACAAAACAACATAACATTAAAAACACCGACCTGTGCACATTAACATAAAGCTTGTTCAGCAGCAAAGCTCACTGAGCGTTTGTCATTTTAACCTAAACTTATATATACTTTGATACATCTCATGAGATGGATTTAGAAAACAAAATGACGTAACACTTGCAAGTTGGATGGTTTTTTTTTTGCAGCATGTTTTGGCCCCTGCAGTGGTAATGGATGTGTTTTAATACTAGCCTGCGAATCCCATCTAATTGAGTTTCTCTCTTGAATATGTAATAATATATCATTTCATATATTTGTAGTTGTTAGCCACACCAACAATCAGTTTAGTAATAACCTTTATAGCTTTAAACAAGAAAGAATTTACATTAGATCCTATTTACATTAATGCATTTGGCAGACACTTTTATCCAAAGTGACTTACATTGCATTGCATTATACATTTTGTTTCTGACAATGTGTAATCCCCTCGGATCGAACCCATGACCTTGGCATGGCTAGTGCCATGTTTTATTGACTGAGCCACAGGTAGCTAAATGATAGGTAATTTTGAAATCTCATTTTTTAAACTCAATGAATGTCATTGCAGATACATTGCCTGTATCTATGGATAAAACAGAATTCCCTTTATAGCAGGCTTCACTACAAAGAGATTCTGCGAACCGTGACGTTTGACCCTTCACCCACCGACTGAACCTTTTTTAGCTTACTGTGCTTTGCTATAGAAGTGTGGATACATCATTTAGCGATCACACTTACCACATTATATATTTACAATGCTAATCCAGACTTGAAACTCAAAAGGCGAACAGCACAGCAATAATAAAATAACATGCGATACAAATGCAAAACCTTGTTGCTCATATGGATTACGATCGGTACGAACTCACGGAGGAAATCAGGAGCGTAAGAGGACGAGCAACTTGGCTGCTGACGAGAGAGGACCGGGCCCGGACATATGTTTCATGTTTATATTTATGTTATTGTGGCCGGCAGTCGACCGTGAGTGGGCTGCCGGCATTTTACTTCCTATTTTTATTTTATTTATTAAACTTTAATTAAATGTTCGCCGGTTCCCGCCTATTTCCTTCCTTTTATTAAACCTTATTACAGTGCTCTTCAACGGAAAAAATTAACCGTGTTGCACACACACGTTACAGAGACTTCCTTCCAGTCTGATCATAAAACCAACACAGACTAACGTACACAAGACCAGCTTAAAAAGCAACACCTCAAGAGACTCCTCTCAGCAAAGAAACCCAGTCAGTAAACCTAGATTCACCAACGAATAAACTGTGATTACAATAAATCTTAATTTTAAACTGGTAACGTTACAGTGAACTAAACGTATGGAATTCCTGACTTTAGTAAATTTTCCATTTATCTGATAAAATGTCCCTGTTATGCAGAATAATAGCAAATATGCACAATATGTTCTTCTTTTCTTTTAAGTTTGGCGAATCTGCTGCGGGTACTTCTGCTTTACGAGATTGCTGGTAAACAACCCCCACAGAAGGCGGAAAGTAACCAACAATTCTGCTTTCCTCTAGCTCAGTGGTAAGATCGTGCCGCTAGCAATGCCTGTAGGTTCGATCCTAGGGATTGCACATACATAGAAACAAATGTACAGTATAATTTAATCTTAGTCGATTTGGATAAAAGCGTATACGAAATGCGTAAATGTAACTGTAATAATGAAACCCTGCCAGTTTAGAAAGATGATATGATTGGTCAGTTTTACTGTTACTCAAAATGAATCACTCCCATTGATTTACTGTACTGTCATCAACCGGGATGCTAACAGAAGGCGCCCGACGTAAGCATAAGTTTGACTTCTTGCAGTATGCAAAGGCTACGCAGACAGTGTATGAAATCACAGAAATTCGACTGCTTCGTGATCTTGAATTACTGTCTTGAGACTTGGAAATCTCACTTGGATCGATTGGACAGTAATCTAAGCCTTCCTTAATATGTTTGGATCAGATTGACATTGACAGGCTCATTCAGAATCTATATAACTTCATTCCCTTACAACACTGCATGGAAAACAAAAGTTGTAAATTATACAATAATAATAGAGTGTACATTTTTAAATGGATTATCCATGAATTCAATGGATACCAACTAATTGGGATAATATTATAATATTATTTTTAAACACCTATATTTTCAGATATTGTCTTCATTTTGTTGAAAACAAAAGCCTGTATGATCTGATTTGTGATGTGAAAATGTAGTATGGCAAAATGTGGATGCCATCTTGCATTGATGTGTAACATAGGAACTACTTATCACGCAACTTGCGGACTATGGCACTGAAGCTTATGTCAAAACATTGTTGTTTTTACACTCTTAATTTTTTTCTGGGGGAGAACCAACTCTCATCTGCATATGGGTATGCCAGATCCGAGACCTGTCATCTAGTAATTTTCAACAGTATTAGACGGAAATGAATAAAACTTCGATGCAGACCCCCGACCCCCAGGCCCATATGCACCAGCATACCCTGCTTGACCCCAGCCTGATCTGCTGTTTCACTGACTATACGCAGCAGTTTTATAAAGATTATGTTAAATGCTTATACAGAAATAATGAATAGAGAAAGTGTGTGAAAATAAACCGTGTCCACTCCATTTGTTTTTATTATTTGTGCTATATTTTAGAGACATATCTTTGCCTTTGTCATGTTCTTCAGTACCTAGACCAAGTTGTACTTACTTGAATAGTGAAAGACAGATATCTCTAAAATCCTTAACTAAGTTTATACACAGACACATTTAGTCCAAAAAACAAAACGGAAAGATGATCTCTTTTTTTATTGTATACCTAAAGAATAACCTTAAGCAAGAAACAACATCACGCTTCAGATTAATAAATGCATATATATCTGGGATCATGTGAAAATTGTGCTATGTAAAAACATACATAGAAAAAAGAAACACAACAAAACATCCGAATCATCATCTATGTCAAAATGGATAACTGATATCAGAATTCAAATACCAAAATTACAAAGCCAAGTGTATCATCAGACTGTTTTCCACAAATAACTTAAATTCACCCAATATTACAATGAATTGGAATTATTTTAACCTGTGAATGCTAACAAAGCCTATATATTATACAGTATATGTTCACAGAAAGCCAATTACATTGCATGTGAAACTATTCAGAATGTTTCGGTTTGTCTTGTTGTGTCAGTAGGTTAAGGTGCATGAATCATTTCTGTTCTCCACATTTACACAATAGAACAGAGAACCTATATGTCCGACCTGAAGCTAGAAGCTATAGTCTTTACATAAATTCATATTTAAAGCAAAATGTAATTTATTTACTACTAAATATCCTTAACATAACATGTTGCAGAAAATGCATCAAATCTAATTATGTTTGAAATACCCTACAGACCCCTTTTTAGTACTTTTCTGAGTAAGTCTTTTATTTCTGCTGTGTTTAAAACATAAATGATTGGATTTAACATCGCTGGAACAGCATATGCCAGGGATGTGCTGATGATCCTTGCATTGGCAGAGAGAAACGTTGTTAACGCTATAATGTAAACACAAATTTTGGGAAGAAAATACAATCCCACCACCAAAAGGTGAGAAGCACACGTCCTCAGAGCTTTACAACGTCCTTCCCAGGTTGTGATTTTACTCAAGGCAAGAAAAATGCCTAGATACGACAGAACTATAATGATCAGTGGAGCTACAAGGAAAAGGGCTGTGTTAAATTTGGCTATAAAAAAGTTAATGCTATTATCATTACATGCCAACCTAAACACTGGTCCATGATCACAAAAATAACTTTCAATGACATTGCTTTTACAGAATGAAAGCCGGTTGATAAAATACACAGTCAGACTCGCCTGACAAGCGTTAAATGCCCATATGGCTAAATATATAAAAGACATGACGGTATTAGTCACAATGGCGTGATATCTGAGTGGTAAACAGATTGCAACAAAGCGATCGTATGCCAGAACAACAAGAGAGAGACATTGCGTACCAATAAAGAAGAAAACAAAAAACATGTTTGCCAAACAAGCATTATAAGAGATGTACTGTGAGTCAAATAGAAAAGTCTTCATCATGTTGGGAAACACAGCATTTGTTTCCCCTAAGTCAGCCAAAGCCAGATTTAACACACCAATGTACTTTGGGCTGTGCAGACTCCGTTCAGCAGCTATGAGGAGAAGAACTGCAGAATTCCCAATTACAGCAATAAAGTAAATGCAAAACAAGAAAATATAGTAGTAATGCCTGTAAGGGATACCTGAAAGTCCTTTGATAAAAAAGTATTCAGGATGCACAAAGGAGATATTTTGGGAAAAACTACTATTGGCGTTCATGGTGTTTACAGTAGTAGTTAGAAATGTGGTAGAAATGACCTGAAAGATATGAAGATTTGTAAAAACTCAAAATTCACAAAAGTAGCAGAATCAATCTTACATCATGAGAATCCTATAAATACTGTATAATAATATCACAAACCTGCATAAACTGGCTAAAAACCCTAATGACTGAAGTTTTGTCTATGAGCTCCTCCAAATTACTCAGCAATATAATATTTCTGTATTTTCTCCTCGTGCGCATTTAAAGACGCACTGAAACGGCTTGGAATGCGCAGCATTATTAATGTGTTGACGTAATGTCAACTGAAAAATCCAGAGAGTGGCCCCTCCCCCTTTTCTGATAACCAATAGCATTCCATTTACAGCACAGTCAGCGTCAGCCTGGCAAAGCTGCATTTTTAAAGGGCAATTTCGCCGGCAAATCTAAATTTCTCCATGTTTTGCTCACCCTCAAGGCATTCAAACTGAATACGGTTTACTTCTCTTTGAAGAATGATGCAGTCGAATTTATTATACCACGTATCCTTTTACTTCCAATTGATAGAATGGAAGTGAATGGGTGTTGACTTTTTGAAGCTCCAAAGAGTACATCCATCCATAAAAGACCTTCTCAACACGCCTCCATGGTCTTAATAAAGGTGTTATGAAGCAAATTCATGCGTTTGTTTGATAAAAATATCCATATTGGCTGCGCTATTCACATAGCTTCCATGAACCCGAGGCTTGTTTTTCTGGCCTATTTTGACAGTGGCGAAAGCTCCTGCGCAGAGTTAATGGTATCCTATTGAATCAAAACGAATAGAGCCTTAACATACAACATTCTGTGTAGAGTTGAAACGGGTCAGATACATTTAGTCGTCTCAGTGGATTTGCGAGTATGTTCGTGCATATGATCAGCTCTGTGCTATCATTTGTGTCTCTTATAACCGGATCACACTCACTTCAATAAGTGCATTATGCATCATTCACCATGTAGGACATAATACATTTGCAAAGAAGTCTAATTTTAAATAGTGAGGGAAGTGAGGGAAGCACAGGAGACCTGATTGCACAGGCACGGATCTGATGACAGCACATCAAGAGCAACCCGGATATCACAGTTTTGGAAGAAGTTATTTTGAGCGCCATAATAAAACTCCCCACTGGGGTTGTTTGTACTCACCAAGTTGTGTCAGTCGTATTCTCTTACCCCGCCACAATGTGTAATTAAATCAAAAAAAAATTTGTTTAACATTTTGATTCAGTTATAAATGCTCTGTTAGTTGTATTTTGATAAAATATTTGTGCAATGTTAAAAAACTGAAACAGGAAATTTTTCTGGACCTGTGTTGGATCAACATTGCTTACAATTTCCAAAGCGGTCTATAAAAATCTCTCCCCCATTTGCAATAGATACCATAGTTCAGACACCTTCTGAGTTTTGGCTGGCCCTTATGATTCTCTGATCTGTTTAGATTATAACATTTCTTTTTTTGTGTCTATCGTATTAAACACAAAACATTTTTGTTGCCTCATGTCCACCAAACACTACAGTTTGAGCTTACCATTACAGTGAATATTGAAACTACTTATACAGAAAGTGGACTCTACCCATGATTTAACACATAAAGATGCCCCCAATCTTCAAATGTGTCAAGACTACTGCACTGAGTGAGTTACTTTCATCACTTTAAATGCAAAATAAATCGTTTGAAATGCTTCTTGGCATTTATATTTCATCCCCTCTTTAGATTCACACAGGCTTTGTAAGGATTTTTTTACAAATCAATGTTTGTAATGTGTTTTACTTCTCTGATTCATTTCTCAGTACTTACATGAAAATGCTCAATAAAGGAAGAAAATATCTCCAGCTCCTAGATGAGTATAGGCTACAGTATAAGATGCATCAATGCAACCAGGTGGACCTTTATAATAAACTGTACGTGGCCATACAGAATATGACAAAAAAATAAACCTTAATAAAATAAAAAAATACTGCTCACAACTACAGTACCTGTAATCTGCCATATACTGTATTCTTATAATTTTCCTACATTTCATTCATTTCAATTGCAGGAACTGAGACTAAGAGGGGCGGTGTTTAGACAGCTCATGTTACATTTTGTAAAAAAAATAGCAAAACAACAAACTGCAGCTTAAACACTTATTAATCAACACATTATATGATTATTATTTATTTTGCAAAATCAATTTTGTCACATTTACTAGCTATAGTATATTACACAGACAGATGACACAGTTAACAGTTTGTGACTGAACCTATGAAATGTCAACATAAGTATAGATTCACAGTATCTTTGAAATTCCTAATAATCACAAATATTCTGATTTCTTTGTTTATCTTGCGATGTAGTCAGAAAGATACAAGACGTACAATACAGCACCTAGAGCTAAATTCTCATTTGACCTTAAAAATACCCCAATTATTATTATATTCACTTCTATATTTAAAACGTTTTTTTAAACTAAATAGAAACAAAACCGAAATATTGATTATTGGAGCTGCTACCTCAGTCAAAAGGATGGACCTGTCCTTTGAAATTGATGGGAGTCATGTTAAGCCTTCTTCACCTGTACTTAATCTGGGAGTCTTATTTGACACATCTCTATCTTTTGCCTCTCATATTTCTTCTGTCGTTTCTGCATCTTTCCATCTATGTAATGTTGCACGTCTTCGATCTACTCTCACTCTAGCTGATGCTGAAATCTAAATTCATGCATTAATCACATCACTTCTGGATTATTGCAATGCTCTATTTCTTGGTCTCCCCAAAAAAACTCATAGCAAGGTTACAGTATGTTCAAAACTTAGCAGCTAGAGTTCTCACCTACACCAGGCGTTCCGCTCACTTTACTCTGGCTACCTGTGGCATCACGTATTCACTTTAAAATACTACTTTGAACGTTAAAGGCATTAAATGGTCTTGCGCCTCCATATCTGTATGATCTACTCTGCTCCTACTCTCCTGCCCGGACCCTCAGATCATCTGAGCTTGGCCTTTTGTCCACTCCTCGTTGTCGGGTGTCCACTCTAGGTGGCAGGTCATTTAATGTTAATGCTCCTAAATTATGGAATGCCTTACCCCTTACACTTCCTAATATATCATCCATGCCTATCTTCAAGACTCAACTAAAAACGCATCTTTTCAATATGTATTTTGAACAATGTGGCATTATGTATTGTATTGTGTACATGGATGAGCAAATGTATTGTGTACCACAATGTGAAGCAACTTTTAGCTATGGAAAGGCGCTATATGAATAAAACTTCTTCTTCTTCAGGAGTAAAACAAAGTGCGCGCATTCGAGTTATGTTTGGGACCACCATCTTTTGTCATTGAATGAGAGTATTATAGTAGAAAATTAAAGGTATTGATATAAAGATTTTAAGGGCTTACTAAGATGTATAAATGAAGAATAATTTAGATAATTAGTATATTTTATCACAGCATATCAGTAGGGATGGGCCTGTGTGTAATTATTAAACACAGGAATAAAGTTTCCTTTCTTCGTTTAATATGAGAGTTTGTCATTGTTTTATTATAGTACTTTCATTTAAAGTACTAATAAACCACAAGCATTAATTTTCAAGTAAGGATGAAGATCTTTAAATGTATTTATCTGAAAAGGCAGTAGGCTAATGGTAGCCGTCGTTTTGTTAATTAACATTAAGTTTAATATAGGCCTAATCGAGTTTGTAGTTTTCTTATTTTATTATCAAAAAAATCCTTCACAAATTTCTAACAGTTGCATGGATGAGGTGAGAATGGAATTTAGGTACTTAAAACATCCTTACCTTGTGATTTAGGGCACGAAAAAGGTATAAATATGAGACATTTATAATGATAAAAGGTGCTACAATTAAGGTAAACCTGCATTGGACAGTCCCTTCACGAGAAAACAATCAAAAAAGTCAGTAATATAAAGTTTCAGACAAATCGTTCAGATGGTACAGTATAAGCCATTACACCGAGAAATTAAGGAAAGAGAGATATCGACAAAATATGATTTATTTGTAGGATACAGTTTTATTAGTAAGATACCGTTAAGTGCTCTGGAAAGAGGTGAGTTTTCATCTTTGTTGTTCACAGCAGTCATACACAGAGCGTCCTAAATAATGTCAAACTGCAAGTTTATTTATATAGCACTCTTTAACTTAACCGAGATTGACCAATATGCTGCACAATAAAACAGATTCAAATTATAAAAGAAGAATTATAAAATCAACTTAAAACGGGGTAATATGATCACGTTTTTTGATAGTTATTAACAGCCTAGCAGCTGAATTTTGAACCAACTGCAGAAGGGACAGTACTGATTAACCAGAATACAGCCTTTTACAGTAATCTAATCTAGATGTGATAAAAGCATGAATTACTTTTTAAATATATTACAGGATAAAGTATGTTTTACTTTAGCAAGAAGTCAAAACATAAAAAAGCAGGACTGTACAGAGAAAAAGAATAGCAGCTAGAATGGGGAACACCACAAGACAGAGAAGCCATCTCAGAAGTAAAATCCCATATATTTACTTTAAAACTTTAATATGTTTAATATGAGTAAACCAGTCTAGAGCACGCCCTTTTCTCCCTAAACAGTGTTCTAGGTGTGTAAGCAGTATTGTTTGATCAACAGTGTCAAAGGCCCCTTGCAATCCCCTTGGAATGCATAATAATAGTATCCTGAGATTTCAAGGATAATAAAATTTGTTTTTAATTTGACTCGTGGGACTTCAGTTTCTAATTCATAATCAGGGCCGCTGTAACGAGGGAAAGGTTAGGATAATTCTAGGGGGCCCACGCATTTGCCAGTCGGCACAACAAATGGACTCTGAATGGATCCACATAAGTCTAAGACAATTTATAAATGTGTTTGAGCTTTCAAATATAAATAAATTCTTATTTTTACTAACAAAGCTGACTGTCGGCAGGCTTAGATTTTTCCTATTTTTTATTTCTGTTGTCTTGCAGTGATATGTTAACATCTGGAAAAAATAACAGGGTATATATTTATATCTATAATCTTATTTAATTTTCAAGTTGCAGGAGATCTTACATTACAATAAAGTTGAATTTGTGTTTTTTTACTCATTGTAGAAAGTTGTGTAAACGTTTTGAAACGTTTGGCAAGAATTGCATCAGCTCTGATTGACATATTTTGGCTCCAGGGTAAGTTTGCTCTTAATGAGCCGGGTTGATGCATGGGGACCACACAGAGACACAGCTCCGTCACCTGAGAAAACGCTGTCTCACCTCACCATGAGTGCTGTACATCAAATTATCATTATTAGGATTGAGTGAAAGCAGCACCTCTGTGACCATAAAAAAATATTCATGGGGATTAGAACATGAGTCTCATGAGTCTTCCCTGTAGAGAAAAATGAAAGGTTATGCAGTTAATTGAAAAACATCTCAAGCCTGAATTCTTTAATTTCTTAATTTCTTAATTTCTCAATTTCTTAATTTCTTAAAATTAAAAATAGATTAAAAATATGATTCGGGGTGAAGAAAAATTATTTGATCTGATCTTGGTCCTGGTCTCTAACATAAGTGCTACTTGAATTAAAGGCCTTTCTACTCCTAATAGTTGATTTTTTATTTGTTGCGATAAATCATTTTTATTAGACTCCCTTGTTTGTCAGTGGACTATGCAAATACCTAAATAATAAAAAGTATTAAAAACGTTCTTGTCGACTGTGACAAAACCGTATTTAATCATGTAAAAAGTACAGTGTTTTTTCGATTTCCTGAATAACAGCGAATTTAGACATATGTGACCCAATTGACAACAAAAGCAGTCTTAAGTAGCAGAGGAATGTTTTAGTAATTGCCAAAAATACAGGGTTTTGGTAAAAATGACAGATTTTTCTTTTATGCAAAAAATCACGGGATTTCCTACCGTAAATATATAAAATAATTTATTTTTATGAGTGGATGGCCTGCTACAGTGCCCCTGATTAACAACTTTAAAAGCGATTTTCTCAATCTTTCGCTTTTTTTGCGCCCACAGATTCCAGCTTTGTGAGCAGGTGTTGTTCCGCAAGATAGTGTCCTATTCTAATAAATCATATATCAATACAAAGCTTATTTCTTCAGCTTTCAGATGATGTAAAAATCTCAATTTCGAAAAATTGACTCTTAAGATTGGTTTTGTCCACCAGTATTTAATCATATCAATTAATTTACAGAAAGAAAAGCGAATTTGAACATATGAGGTTTCACAAGGACAGCATCAAAAACGTATTTTCATTTAATTAATTTACTTTTATTATGTCCTATTCAACATCATATTTCATCATTGTGCATTAACTGTGTCTTATATCACAAGCACAGGTTGCTTTTAATATTCTCTGATTCTTTAACATGTAAAATATGACTTATTTATCAATAACAAATGAGCATAAAATAATATTCTCGCATATCTACTGTTTAGTGAAGCCCAATTTAACTTATATTGTGTGAACATGTGAATTGGAGGTTACATATTATGTATTATAGGGATTTATCAAATATATCTTATATTAGATTATTGCCACAATCTGAACGAGAAACCTTTTTTTAAAGCTTTAACTTCAAACATCATAATTGTAACTTTGCAACTTGTCCATCAAAGGGCACAAATTAGGCAATATGTTACAGTATGTGTGTGTTTACACACCAGCTTAAGTCCTCAGTGGTTGTGAAGATCTGTTTACTGTCTGAATGCTCAGTGCTCTATAGCGATAAAGAATAACAAAGTAGCAAACAAGCAGCAAATTAACACCCATGAGAGACTTGTTTTTAATGACACTGCACTGTTTACATGTTACTGATAGTTGTTATGATGATCTCATTCATGTCAACTACTCAGTAAAGGTCCAGAGAGATATACTTCATATATCTCAATATGATCAGTTAAGAAACGAACAGGGAAAATAAAGTGATTGACATACATACCAGTCCAGCACCCAAAACCTGTAATACGAGATGAACTGGTGGCTTTTGTTAATCATCTCATGCAATAGCTTCATATTATAAAGCCACATAATAGTTTTTACACTGTTGACTGAAACGCATTTAAGTAAAAAGCCTAAATTATAATACACCTTATTGATGTACAGCATGTGGGTGGAGGCCTGGGCAATAGGTATTTTTTCAAACTGATTTAAACTGGTTTTTTATGAATTCATTAAAGGGTATAGCTGGTCTAGAGATTTACAAACAGTCTCAGCAGAGAGATGATTAAGATAAGTGATATAACTGAGGCTCTACTGGGATTACACGCTTTACCATTATTTAATCCCTTCAAAAAGATAAATCTAACTGTGAAGACAACTACTGTATAAAGAATAAACTGTAGCTATAAAACTAAATGCAACGCAAAATAAAGCATGTAAATATGTCAATATTTGTATCTTTTATTCTTTAGTTCTGAGATAACAAAACTTTTCTAGTCAGTCATAGGCCTACTGTTATTTAGGTTAAATGTTATCTACGTCTTAAGGGTTGGATGGTTTAGGGACAAACGTTGCAAAGGAAAGCTTGCTTAAAGGCTAGGAGTCCTAGGATGAATTCAGCAAAACTAAATGAATCCAATGTTTGCAATTGAATCAGAGTATCGATTTATGTTGTAAGCAATCCAATATAGAGCAAATGTGAGTCCACAACATTCATTCCCTTTATATTACTGATGATATAGGAATGTTACTTTATGTACAATATTATGTCATAATCTTTTGCTATTACAAGCCAGGATGCATATTATGAAAAAAAAATGATTTAGTAACAAAGTAATATGCTTCACCTAAGCTTTATTTTTTAAGTAAATAACAATGTTTACTTTCAAATGTTTCAATCTATATTGAAAACAAATTGTTATTTGACAAGGGAAAAGTAATTGACTAAAGAAAGGCGTTGACTTCAAGAAAGGCTAAGACATCTAATGTTCCTACCTTCTTACAATTGCTATTGCACTGTAAAATAATCCTTAAAGTCCCCCATGAACCGGACGTTGCAATCGTTTTTGCTTTTGATTTGAAGAATGCTCTGCCCAAGCCATCGAACATACATTATTTGAGATGGACAGCCACTACAGGATGAAAGTGCATTTTCAGATTTTATTTGAAGATTATGCAAGCACATCAATAAAAAAAAACCCAGATTGTTAAACTACTTATACGGTCCAATATTTTATGAAAAATAGGAATTGTAATTTATTATATCACTGGGACTTTAAGATGGACAGTCAGTACAGGAAGGATGTGCATTTTAAGATTTTAACTGAAGATTATGAGGGCACATTAATTTTGAAAAGAGAATGACTCACAATGATAAAATATTTTAAGACCTTTTCCTCTTTGAGACCTTGATAAGCTGGTTCAGCTGTGTTATGGACATTGGCCCTCCAGAAACTCCAGAGTTTAACACCTCTTGTGATAGCAAACTCAGCTTAATTTTGTACGCTTACTTTTTTATTCAGTGTGTTGCATAGTATTGTCAATATGCAGTATTAAATGAATCCAATGTGACTGGTGTCCAGTATTCCTGTAAACAGGCAATTGCAATTTCATTATACAGTGTATTAAATGATTGATGGACAACTGACAACCATAAACTGGATTTGCAAACCCCTAGTGGTTAACCTGGGAATTGTTGAGGAATTGTGAGGTACAGTGTACCTAGTGCATATACAATACAATACAATACAACTTTATTATCAACCTGGGTTGAAATTTGTCTTTGACCAAACCAGTAACACAATTACATACACAACAGTCAACATAACACAAAATAAAACATTAAATAGCAAATCAAAAAGCATACTCCACCATTCTGATTCAAATAGCCGATTACGATGACCTCTGATAAATGTTTTCCTTGCTCTAGGCACAACATGGCGCTGACCAGAAGAACAAACTGGCAATTCAGTGGATGGGCAGCATCTTTCAGAATGCCCTCAGTCAATAGTATACACCTGGCTCAAAGTTGTTTGTTGTCTGCCTTAAATTTGACCAGCCGTATTAGTAACTCTTTTGTTTACAGCTCAGAGTACCATACCATGGTGTTAGATTGTAGGTCAACGCACTTTCAACTTAGGACTTCTCCAGTAATATCCAGTATGTTTTGACTAACCCCCAAAGTACTGATCTTCCGTATTAAATAGAGATGCTGCATGCACTTATTATCTTGGAAACTCACTTTAGTATCTATCTTTTTGTAAAAGGCCATCAAGGCATATTTAAAAAGTCTACAATTCAAATTACGTATCATAATAATCGTTAATGTACAATGAAATAATAAAGGTGATAAGGCACTTCCTTGTGGGGCACCTGTACTTACAACACTCGACAGCTGGCCATTAAACCTCACCGATGTGTTCGAAACAATAAAAGATCCTTAATCCAAAGCACCAAGTGCCTATCGACACCATTAGAGAATAACCGGTTCAACAGAATATCAACCCTCATTGTATGGAATACTGATGTAAGATCTAAAAATAAATTCAAACATATGCATTAAAGTTTTGTAAAGGATGAAATACAAAACACAACATCCTCAGTGCCTCTGGTCCATGGATTCGATCCCAGGAACTGCACATACTGTACTCAGAAATAAATGTATAGTATTATGCAATGTTAGTCGCTTTGGATAAAAGCGACTGTTAAATTAATACATGTAAATGCTACTAATAAAAACAGATTAAAAACTCTCTTTTAATGATAAATGCTTTACTGTAGTTCAGTGGTAAGAGCATTGCAAGGTTGTGGGTTCGATTCCAGGGGATTGCACATACCTATGTATAAATGTATAGGATATTGCAATGAAAGTCACTTTGGATAAAAGCGTCTGCCAAGTGCAAATGTTCCATTAAATTGTTGAAATATTTACTTAACCACTCAATATGGGTACTTCAAGTAAATAATTTAGGTCAAAAGGGTTTTACCGACAAGAGTTTTAAAAAATCCTGATTTATAGAGTCCTGCTAATTTCTAGAGAAAACACTCAAAACTATTTTTTTAACACAAAAAACAAAAAGACACAATTAAAAGCACCTTATTTTTACTGTTCACTTTCTTGACTTCAAGTAAGGGACAGACCAGTGTCCCTGAAGTACAGTGCCTGCGTCATGTTCAGTGTCAGGTTAGGTCCTTTACTATTTAAAAATCACAAATAAAGAAACTGTGAACCAGCAAGTGAAGAGGAAGAACCATGTGAAATAGCTTTCACTACCTGTAACCTAGAAGAAGTAAATGATATCAAATTCGTTCAAATTGTTACTCCGGTTGTATAATAGTTTCATGCTAAATAATTTGCTTTCCACATACAGAGAATACAAAGTTTTTCTTTAAGGACCGATCGTCATCATGTCAACTGGAAACGTCAGCTTTATAAAGGATTTTGTTATTGCAGGGTTCCCTGGACTTCAGCCTGGACATTATGGCATCGTTTCAGCAGTCCTGTTCTTTGTTTATGTGTGTACAATGGTGGGAAATGCTGTATTTTTTACATTACTTGTAATATCTAAGAGCCTTCATAAACCTGTATATTTTTTTATTCTAAATCTGGCTGTGTCTGATGTACTCTTCAGCACCAATACATTACCCAAAATAATCAGCAGATATTGGTTTCAAGATGGAAGCATTTCATTTTTGGGCTGCTTTGTTCAGATGTTTTTTGTGCATTATTTTGGCACAGTCAGTTCACACGTTTTGGCATTAATGGCCATAGATCGCTATGCAGCCATTTGTTATCCACTTCGATATCACACTATTATGACAAACAGAAATGTTTTCATTCTGAGCTGTATAGCTTGGGTCTGGTCTTGTGCAGCCCCGTTGATGCTAGTTATTCGAGCGTATCCTCTCCCGTACTGTTCAGGTAACACCATAGTTCAATGTTACTGTGATCACTTTTCTATTATATCATTGTCTTGCACCGACAAAACCCTGTATACGATTCCAGCTTCTGCCAGTGCCCTAATAGTGCTGTTGGGTTCACTTGCTATAGCTGTTTTCTCTTACTGTGCCATAATTTTGGCCGTTCTGCGTATATCGAGCACTCAAGGAAGACTCAAGACTTTCTCCACCTGCAGTCCTCAGCTCATTATAATTGCTCTTTTTTTCCTGCCAAGGTGTTTGAATTATTTGTTTAACAATACTGGTATAAAGATCAGTAATGATTTACGAGTGGTCATTATTATGTTGTATAGTTTGCTGCCTCCCATGATTAATCCTATTATTTACTGTTTGAGAACGGAGGAGGTGAAAAAGATTTTAAGACGACTATTAGGAAACAAACAAATTGGTGTTCCTTTAAAGCTGCCTTAATGTGATTTGCCTAACTGTTGTCTATGTCATGAAAAAATCTATTCTATTTGAGAGGACTTTGAAAATATACAACCTACAACCATTCAGATCTTTTATTACAGTTTCATATAGCAGTGGCAAGAGAGGTCTTCAATGAACCGAAGAAAGCACACATTACTCCTCTCTTCATTAAGTTACATTGGCTGCCTATGGTCTCTCGCATCAGACTCAAAGCTCTGCTCTTGGCCTACAAGACCACCACTGGTTTGGCCCCCAATATCTTCACTCGCTTATAAAGATTTATGTATCCGCCAGATCCCAGCTCTGCAAATGAGCAACGTCTTGTAATGCTTTCCCAAAATGGGAAATCTCTCTCTCTGGTCTGTTCCACATTTGTGGAATGATATGCCCGCTGTTACAAGATTCTGTAGTCATCTTTAAGGATCAGCTGGAAACACATCTCCTCCATCAGCATCTGACTGATTAGTTCTGAGTTGAATCTCTTTTACGTTGTTCCAATTGCTTCCATTGTTCACCACATTTGTAGGACGCTTTGGTTAAATGCGTCTGCTAAATGACTTAATGTAAGTTAAATCAGAACAACCTTTTAAAGACGTTTCTTTACAGAATGAAACAAACAACACAAATGAGTTAACTGCATATAAAAATGAAACTATGCTGCTTTATTGTGGATACTTTCACACGGTTCTTTGATTCCTGCATTTGTATTGTAGATGTATACAGAATCAACAAAGCATTTATGTTGACTTTAAACAAATCAATACTAAGTTTGTAATAATTTTAACAGAGGAAGCTGTACACTGGAAAATGTTATGTTGTTGTACTCCATGTCCAGCCATCTCACAGCAGTTTGTTACAGCCACGAAATTTACAATCTATCGATTTGATTTAACAGACAAAAATGCCCCCCTTTTCTCATGTCACTCAGAACAACCTTTTTCATGTCCTTTACTTTAATATACATTCATGCAAAACTATCAATAACAGCCACTCAAAATTAAGATGTCATTTCCACCATTTCAGTTATTCTGAATATATATATGTATTTGTTTCAGTAAAATGTTCATTTTAGTTTCAGTCTATGAACAACTAACAATAGTTGTTCGCAGAATGAACTAATCTCAAATCGTTTATTTGCATTTATTTACAGAAAATGAAAACTGGAAAAACTGTTTAAAATAACAGAAAAGATGCTCTGTATTTTTTCAGACTTCAAATACTGCAAAGAAAACAAAATCACTTTACTTTAAATTTACTTTTATGGAGTATATAAGTCACATTTGTAGATGTAATTAGGAAAGGTTCCAAAAATATATGTGATATCCTGGATTTTTATCAGTTTTCGTGATGCTTTTCACATTCAGCCTTTCACATTGATGTTGGATGACTTTGTCACTCCGGAGGTTTTGTTGAAATTCAACACTGAAATGGCCACAATAAAAATAAATAAATGCTGATTTTCTGAGAATTTGTAATGGTCTTTTCATTTTTTCCACAACTACCACTTCACGAGTTCACCTGAGCAGATAATGAAAATAGCAGGGGTAGTAAAAGTATGCATGTTTGGTGTGCTGTCCGGGGAGCAGGTTCCGAGCTCGCCGATTCCATCCGATCCCGGAAGGCTCCAGCCCCCCAATAGGGGCAAGTGCGCCGAGCTCGGAAACGGCCGAACCCAGAACTCACCCCCCAAAAAGTGCAAGGATAGGAGTTGGACAGCAGACAGGTAGCGCATACTCCCCAAAAACAACCGCTGAGAGAAAGGCTTCCTGGATGGTGGCTTGCGGTTGCCATGGGCTGGGGGGTCGTGCAGGTCCTGATGTAGTAGATGTTGTCATGGCCTCTGGATGTAGATTTCCGAGGGAGTTCTTCTGTGATCGTGAATTAGGATCATGTTCCTGGGGAGCAACAGAGCTGGAAGGTTGGCTAGCCTCGGCAGGGTGACTTTTGCCTGTCTGCTGTGGCAGAGCATTAGTTGGAAGCACGGGCCTCTGTGGAGTTGTTCTCTGCGGCAAAACAAGCTTCCTGATGCCAGGCGTCTGCTGAGGCAGAAAATGGTTTGAAAGCATGGGCCTCTGCTGGGCGGTCGCTGTGGCGACGTTGGCTTTGAGGATGAAAGGTGTTTTGCTGAGGCAGAGCGTGGGTAGGAAGCAGTGGTCCCCTGCGGGGCATTTACTGTGGCAATGTTAGCTTCAAAATGCATGACATCTGCTGCGACAGAGTAAAGATTGGGAGCCCCGGGGTGGTCATTGCGGTGACTCCGGCTTCTAGCACGGATGGGGTGGAACACATTCTGCCGCGGCAGAGAGAAGTTTGAAGCAATGGGCCCCTGCTTGGGCATTTGCTGCAGCAAAGTTACCTTCTGCTGCAGCAGAGCACGAGTTGGAACCACAGGCCCCTGCAGGGGCAGTCGCTGCGGTGATTCCGGCATGAGCATGCATGGCCTTGGCTGCTGCAGAGCGTGAATAGTAACGTAGGCCTCTGTGGAAGTGAACTCTGCGGTGAAGCAAGCTTCCTGATGAAAGGCGCCTGCTGTGGCAGAGCATGGTTGTCATTGCGGCGATGCTGGCTTTGGGGATGAATGGTGTCTGCTGAGGCAGATGATGGGTAGGAAGCAAAGGGCCCCAGTGCGGGTGTTCGCAGCAGCGATGCTAGCTTCGAAATGCATGTTGGCTGCTGAATCAGAGCACGGTTTGGAAGACCGGGTCAGTAACTGCGGTGACTCTGGCTTCTAGCATGGGTGGGGGTTTGGAACAAGTCCCACTGCGGCAGAGAGAACTATAAAGCAATGTGCCCCTGTGGGGGTGTTCGCTAACGCGTAGCTGTCTTCATGGTGCTTGGCATCTGCTGCGGCAGAGCAAGGGTTGGAAGCCCTGGGGTGGTCACTGCGGTGAGACTGGCTTCTAGAATGGGTTGGGGTGTGGAACACGTTCTGCAGCGGCAGAGAGAAGTATAAACCAATGTGACCCTGTGGGGGTGTTCGCTAACGCGATGCTATCTTCGTTGTGCTTGGCTTGGACTGCAGCAGAGCAAGGGTTGGAAACCCGGGGATGATCACTGCGGTGACACTGGCTTCTAGCTTGGGTGGGGGTGTGGAACATGTTCTGCTGCGGCAGAGAGAAGTTTGAAGCAATGGCCCTGGTTGGGCACTCACTGCGGCAAAGTTTGCTTCAAGATGGGTGGCATCTGCTGCGGCAGAGTAAAGATTGGAAGCCTGTGGGCGGACGCTAGCTTCTAGTATGGGGGGGGAGCACATTCTGCTGCGGCAGAGAGAAGTATGAAGCACGGGCGGTACTAGCTTCTGGCATGATGGGGTGAGGGAAGAAGCACAATACTTCAGGGGAGGGGGTAAGGGAAACATGCGAGGGATTCTATCAGAGGAAAGACTTTCTGCAGCGGCAGAGTGAGGGATGAAGCACGGGCCCCTGCGGGGGCGGTCGCACAATACGATACTGGCTTCGGGGAAGGGGGAGGGGGAAAGGAAACATGCAGGGAGAGGTCAGCTGCGGGTAGGAAAGACGTTCTGCAGCGGCAAAGTGAGGGATGAAGCACGGGCCCCTACTGGGGCTGTCGCGTGGTGCGACGCTGGCTTCTGGGGAAGAGGAAGGGGTAAGGGAAGCATGCCAGGGAATTTTGGGGAAGGGAAGACATTCTGCTGCGGCAGAGTGAGGGAGGAAGCACAAATAGGGGGTTCGTGGAAAAAAGCCCATTCAAACAAACTGCCATTTGACGTACAGTGTGGGGATGGATCGTAGCGTGAAAAGGCCTGACACAAGCCAGTTATCCAAAGGGGAAGTGGGTGATTTTTGGCTTACCCTGTGGTAAGGCCACTTTTAATCTGCTGCCCTGCGGATAGGGTGTGTGAGGACAACACTATGGGCGCTCTCGTGCCATGGCACCCCTCGAAGACCCCCTAGCCCACTGTCCACGACCATCATATGCGTCCCTCACAGGTTTATCCCATGTACATCGACTTCCCCGCTTGTCCTCCAACATTATATGAGTACCCGACTCATTTGTTTGCATGGGAGGCGGTTGCCATGTTACTGCCCATTGGTGCCAGGGTCCACGAAACCACTATTTGTCCACTGATCAACTATGGTGGTCGATTTGACCTTCGACCCCGCTGACCCATCCATGGCCACGCCCCCGACCACCAAACCACTATTTGGCAGCTTCCCAACTACTTTTACCAGAACCTGCGTTCTGCCACTCGGGACTGACATATGTTTGTCTGAGGGGGCGTGGCAATCGAGCTTTGTGGTTTTTAAAACAAAAAATTTATATTAACCCGTTTAAAATGCCCATTTTGTGCAATGTCCACCAATCATTTATTCCTGGCCCATTCGATAAACTGCACGTGGAAGACATCATATTCAATGTAGTAGGTACAAACTCATCATTTTACGAGCTGTTTCTAACATTTGTGTTTCTAAAAGAGTGTTCTCCTCAATGAATCGTGTTGTTTCTGACACTTAAAAATGAATATATACATATAAAACATTCTTAAAAAGCAATATCAATGCAATCCATTTTCTAGTCTGTTCTAACTAGAAAATGAATCCATTTTCTAGTGTGTTTGCATTGCCTTAATGCTTTTCAACAATATTTAAAGTGTATATATTCATTTCTAGGTGTCGGGAAAAACACTTTTCAGTGAGAACACTCTTTTAGACACTACCAGGTTAGGAAACAGCTCGTTAAATGCTCAGTTTTGACAACAATCGGGTATCTTATATGTTGAAGGTCAGGGTGTAAACAAAGGTCCAGAAAACAAGGTTCCTAAGGTCAGAGGACATCAAGCCTTTGCAGTGACCACTGTCACGGACCCCCAAATCTGGCCCAGCAGTTTAGAGTCCGTGGCTTCTTCTTAAAGGGTTTAAAAAAGGATGAGTACATAGCTAAAACAGGCCTCGTTTGCTAAGTCTCTGCCATTGAAATCATTGGGCCTTTTAATTTACATTAAAAAGGTTAAAAAATTCTTCTGGATGACCAGGACTTTTGCCCTTTGGGTATGTCTCTCGGGGGACGGGGACCCAAGTGCCCGTGAGGTTTCGGGCCCGTCGGACCCTCCTGACACTCTCAAATAAATATCTACATTTAATACATTGTTAAAAAGCAATCCATTTTCCAGTCTGTTCTAACTAGAAAATTAATCCATTTTCTAGTGTGTTTGCATTGCCTTTCCACGTGTGATTTCAGTGAGTGGACCACGTGTAGTGGGTTGGTGGAAATAATGCTTTTCAACAATATTTTAAGTGTATATATTCATTTCTAGGTGTCAGAAACAACACTTTTCAGTGAGAACACTCTTTTAGACACTACCAGATTAGGAAACAGCTCGTTAAATGCTCAGTTTTGACAACAATCGGGTATCTTATATGTTGAAGGTCAGGGTGTAAACAAAGGTCCAGAAAACAATGTTCCTAAGGTCAGAGGACATCAAGCCTTTGCAGTGACCACTGTCACGGACCCCCAAATCAGGCCCAGCAGTTTAGAGTCCGTGGCTTCTTCTTAAAGGGTTTAAAAGTGGATGAGTACATAGCTAAAACAGGCCTCGTTTCTAAGTCTCTGCCATTGAAATCATTGGGCCTTTTTATTTACATTAAAAAGGTTAAAAAATACTTCTGGATGACCAGGACTTTTTCCCTTTGGGTATGTCTCTCGGGGGACGGGGACGCAAGTGCCCGTGAGGTTTCGGGCCCGTCTTTGGTGAGTCGAGGCTAAGACTGAATCCCATGTGCAAGATGTTAACCTGGTCTCACCCAAAAACTGCACTGAGAACAAGGGCAATTTTTGACCCCCGTTGTCTCGGGCCGCGAACAACGTACAATAACAAGCTTTGTCTCACGTGAAACTGCAAAACACGAGCTTTCCGATGATATAAGGCTCTCTCAGATTGGACTTTGTTTTAATGAACAATAAAGAAATTCGTACAGGCAGCTTTACTAGAATGATACACTGGCCTCATACCATTAAACAGGCTCAACTATAACCCTTCTGTGTCCAGTTATGAACAAGACACAGTAACATCATTCGTATTTCTGTAAACTACACATACTCACCTTTAATTTGACATGAAAGAAATATAAATAGCTTCAGATTTGGCTGATTTGCAGAGATTTTTGTGAAAACCGGTTCACAACAAAGCTTTAAATGACCTCAACAATGAACAATTAATGTTCTTTTAAAAAGTCCAATCAGATTGAGCCTTATGTCACCGAAAAGGTCATGTTGTGCAGTTTAATATGAGGCAAAGCTCAAAGCGTTGTGTTGTTCGCAGCCTGAGACAACAGGTATCAAATAGGTCAACAGCCAATCTGCCCTCTTCGGTGAGTCGGTGTATGTATGTATGTCTAATAAAGTGTACTGAGAGAATAAGGTTGTTCTTTAATCGTATATATGAATACATTGGACAAAAACGACCCGGGTGGTCCCAGGACCATCTTGGAAAAAGTAGTTGGTTAGTGGTCAAATAGTGCTTCCGTGGTACAGGGGGTGGGGCGGCGGTCAACCCGGGTGGTCCCGGACCATTTTGGCAAAAGTAGTTGGTTAGTGGTCAAATAGTGCTTCCGTGGTACGGGGGGGGCCGGGGGTCGACCCGGGTGGTCACCTGACCACTTTGGCAAAAACAGTTGGTTAGTGGACAAATAGTGATTCCGTGGTACGGGGGGGGGGCGGGGGTCGACCCGGGTGGTCACCTGACCACTTTCGCAAAAACAGTTGGTTAGTGGACAAATAGTGCTTTGGTGGTACGGGGGGCGTGTCAGGGGGCGTGGCCCGGCAAGATAGGGACCAATCCGTGAGAGGCAATGGGGTCCCAAGCCCACCTGCCAAAGACAGTTAGGAAGTGGGATAAATATCATGTTCGTGGTCATCCGGGGGAGGCACTTCGGTTGACCCCGGCGTCGGACCCCGGAAAAATCTGGGGTCTTCGCTGCGCAGCGTCCGTTTTCCGTTCTCCCCGGGTGTAGTTACAGCCGACCGCACACTCCACTGGACTGTGCTCGGCGAACCGACCTCACACCCTGGCGAGGTGTGAGGTCGTACACATACGACAGCTGTCACCACTCTCAAACCGACAGTGCGTGCCATTTTATCCCGCCTGGCAGGTAAAAAGGCGGAGCCAACCTCCCCTCCGGGAACCCCCCGCGACAGATGGTTACCTCTGCCAGCCGACGAACCACCCCCTGTGGGAATGATGAAGCAGACCGTCCCCTTGGTCACCCTGTCACAGTCCCTGGGAGCTCGAGAGCTGCCCACACTGTCTCGCTGGCCTTGCGGGCGGTCCGTCTTGGTTACTCGATCCAGTTCGCCAGAGACTCTCCCAAGTTTCAGGGCATCATCTTTCCCTCTGTCAGAGGCAGGGTTCAGTCCACTGGGGTAGACGGGAAACAGGAGAGCCAGGAGTCGAAGACACACACAAAGGTTGAGTGGAGTCCAAAGTCCTTGGTGAATCTTCAGGAGATACTGCGGTAGGGTTGAATCTCATAGTAAGTTTGAGACCAGACAGTGAGTGAACCGGGGAAATGTGACTTTATAGTGAGGGGTTGGTGATTGGTGGCAGGTGTGTGATCAGTACACAGGTGAGTGAGATCTGTTGATTGCAGTGGGTGAAGCTGGTGGTGTCTGTGTTGGCTCTCTGACAGTATCCCCTCCTCCAGGGGCGGCTCTTGACACCCGCTGACGGGGTCGGCTTCGGCCTCTGGGTGCAGGACGATCTGGATGAGCCCTGTGAAAGTCCGTCAGTAGAGCAGGGTTGAGGATGTCATCTCGCTGAACCCCGGATCTTTCTTCGGGCCCATATCCTTCCCAGTCTATCAGGCACTCGAGTCGGCCGCCCCGTCGCCTGTAATCCAGAATGGTCTCCACCCGGTAGATTAGGGTTTCCTCAATCCCCTCTGGAGGAGGAGTTATGGGTAGCTCGTCCGGTTCTGTGGAGGATGGAGACACAGGTTTTAGGAATGAGACATGAAATGAAGGGTGAATGCGGTACCTCGGGGGGAGCTGGAGCCGGTAGGTGACGTCATTTATCTGCTTCTCGATGGGGAAGGGACCTATGTAGCGGGAACTCAGCTTATGGCAGGGCTGACGGAGACGCAGATCCCGAGTGGAAAGCCAGACGCGATCCCCTGGATGATAGACCGGGGTAGGGGATCGTCGGGCATCTGCAAATTGCTTGTGTTTCCGTACAGCATGCTGCAGGTGGATATGGGCTGAGTCCCACACTCTCTCGCTCACTCGAAACCAGTGATCAATAACTGGGACTTCCGATGGTTCCTCAGTCCAGGGGAACAACGGGGGTTGGTAACCGAGTACGCACTGGAACGGGGTGAGACCCGTGGTGTTCTGTGTTAGGGAGTTCTGTGCGTACTCGGCCCACGGAAGGAAGCGGTTCCAGCTGGTTTGGTTGTCGTGACAGTAGGTCCGAAGATATCTCCCTATCTCCTGTATCTTACGCTCAGTCTGGCCGTTGGTCTGAGGGTTATAACCGGAGGAGAGCTTGACTGCTACTGGGAGGAGTTTGAAGAAGGCCTTCCACACACGTGAGGTGAACTGTGGTCCACGGTCGGAGACGATTTCTTCCGGGATCCCAAAGTTGCGGAAAACGTGGTGGAAAAGGGCCTCTGCGGTTTCTAGAGCGGTAGGCAGACCCCGCAAGGGAATGAGCCTGCAGGCCTTGGAGAAACGGTCCACCGTTACGCGTATGCAGGTAAAACCATCTGATTTGGATAAGTCTGTGACGAAATCGACCCCGACGTGGGACCAGGGTCTACGTGGAATAGGAAGTGGTACCAGTTTGCCAGCAGGAAGTTGACGTGGCGTGCTGGAGATGGCGCAAACTGAACATCCTTCCACGAATTGGGAGACATCCCGGACCATACTGGGCCACCAGTAACGAGCCTGGAGGAGCGAGAGAGTACGCTGGCTGCCTGGGTGTCCAGAGCCCGGGGAAGCATGAGCTGAGCCCAGAAGGTCCTCACGTAGGTTGGTTGGAACGTAGACCTTACCCCCCTATGGGCCTCCCGGCAGAGCGGGTTTGGCAACTGTGGCGGCCTGTATTTGGTCATTAAAGTCCCATTGGATAGGGCTGACAAGTATGGCTGGAGGGAGGATGGGTTCTGATGTGGGGGATTCCTCGGGAGCATGGATTCTGGAGAGAACATCTACTTTTATGTTCTTGTCTCCGGGCCTATAGATGATGGTGAAGTGGAAACGGGTGAAGAAGAGAGACCAGCGGGCTTGACACGGGTTCAGTCTTTTGGCGGTACGGAGGTATTCCAGGTTCTTATGGTCAGTGATGACAGAGAACGGGTGATTAGCTCCCTCCAGCCAATGCCTCCACTCTTCCAGTGCTAACTTTATCGCTAGCAGCTCCCGGTTGCCGATGTCGTAATTCTGCTCCGCCGGGGACAGCTTCTTGGAGAAGAAGGCACAAGGATGGAGTTGAGGAGGATCTCCGTGGCGTTGGGATAGCACTGCTCCTGCGCCGGTAGTGGAGGCGTCCACTTCCACCACGAAGGGGAAATTTGGGTTTGGATGGGTGAGCACGGGAGCAGTGACGAAGGCTCTCTTTAACTCTTCGAACGCAGCTCGAGCTTCGGGGTTCCAAGACAATGACTTGGGTTTACGACGGAGCAGGGAGGTGAGAGGAGAGGACATGAAACTGAAGCTCTTAATGAATCTGCGATAGAAGTTTGAAAACCCTAGGAAACGTTGTAGTTCCTTTACTGTTTGAGGAAGTGGCCAGTTCTGGATTGCTTGGATCTTTCCCTGGTCCATATGAATGCCCTCTGCACTGACGATGTACCCGATGAACCGTGGGGCAATGGAACTCGCTCTTCTCTAGTTTCAGATAGAGCTGATGTTTCCTGAGCTGTTGGAGGACCTGTATGACGTGGTGGTGATGTTCAGCCAAGTCCCGGGAGTAAAAGAGGATATCATCTATGTAGACGATCACGAAGTGATAGAGATACTCCCGGAATATTTCGTTCATGAAGCCCTGGAAGACGGCTGGAGCATTGGACAGTCCGTACGGCATCACCAGGTATTCATAGTGACCCGAAGGGATTATGAACGCCGTCTTCCATTCGTCCCCCTCCCGGATTCGAACGAGGTTGTAGGCACTACACGGATCCAGCTTGGTGAAAATGCGAGCACCACAGAGTTCCGCAAGGGCAGCAGGGACCAAAGGAAGAGGATAGGGACGCTTGACAGTTTGGCTTTTGAGGGTCCGGTAGTCGAAGCAGGGCCGCAAACCCCCGTCCTTTTTACCCACGAAGAAGAAGCTTGAGGCCGTGGGTGAGGTAGAAGATCGAATGAAGTTCTGGCATAAAGCCTCTTCGATGTAATCCTCCATTGCCTTGCGCTCCGGGATGGACAGAGGATACACACGTCCTTTAGGCGGCGTAGCCACAGGCAGCAGGTCAATGGCACAGTCCCATGGCCGATGTGGCGGTAAGAGGGTGGCTGCCTGTTTGCTGAAAACATCCTGGAACTCCACATAGTCAGATGGGATGTTGAGATCTGACGGTGGATCAGGACTCTCAACACGGGTGGAATGTACTTGGACGGGGAAGTGACTAACAGGAGGTTTGGGAACCGAGGAGATACACTGTCGAAGGCAGGCTGGACTCCACAGCAGAATCTCGCTGGACTCCCATCTGACTTCCGGAGAGTTGAGACTGAGCCATGGGTGTCCCAGGATGACGTCTACGGTGGGTTCCTCCAACACCAGGAAGGAGATCTGTTCTCTGTATAAACAACCGATACGTAGGGTGATGGGTGGTGATTGATATTTTACTCTACCTCGTCCCAGCGGTTTTCCCTGGATGGTTTCTACTTTTAATTCCGCATGAGGTAGAAACGGTAACTCGTCGTTTTAATAACGACGGGGAGATGAAGTTGCCTGAGGAGCCGGAGTCGAGGAGGGCCCGTCCTGCAACGACCGAATGGGGAGTGAGTAATTGAATTTCTAGAAGGGTTAACTTAGAAATGGCAGGAGAACTGGGAATGGTACTCACTACATGACGTGGCGGACGAATTGGGCATGCCCTGATCTGGTGTCCAGAGGCCTCGCAATACAGGCATCGGCCCTGGGTCAGACGAAGTGCTCGTTCCTGGGGAGAGAGCCTGTGGGTATCCACCTGCATGGGCTCTGGTACTGAAGGATAGGCTTCAGGTGAGAGCGGTGAACGAGGTGTTTCTTCCAGTTGGCATGCTGTGAGTAACGGAGCGATTTTCACAGTTTTCTGCATGAAGTTCTCAAGACCCATGCTGTTATCGTAGATGACTATTTTTTTACGGAGTTGGGAATTCAAACCTTGGCGATAAGCTGTCATCCGTGCAGCTTCATTCCAGCCGCTAGCAGCCGCTAGCGTGCGGAAATGTAGAGTGTAGTCACTCGCCGAAGAATTTCCTTGACATAGGCGGAAGAGCTGGTCGGAGACAACCAGGTCCCCGGTAGTGAGACCGAACACTTCCTGGAAGTGGGACGAGAAGTTGGGAAAAGAGTTAATCAGCGGGGATTCTGAGCTCCAAAGGGTTTGAGCCCAGAGCAACGCTCTTCCGGAGAGGAGGGAAATGAGAAATGCCACTTTAGCTCGTTCGGTGGTAAATTTTTGAGAGTGCATCGCGATGAATAGGGAAACTTGGAGCGGAAAACCGCTTCATCCTACCGCCTCACCCGAATAGCTGGGGGGAAGGGCCATGGGACTGGCAGAGGCAGATTGTTGGTGAGGATCCGGAGACAAAGCTGCACGAAGGGCGCTGACCGACCCCTCGTATGGATTATCCGTCGGGGAAGCGGAGTGCTCCATCTCCAGATGGTTTTAAGGTCTGGTCTTCTGTCAGCAGGCAGACACGGGACACGGAAGTTAGTTCTATGACAAGGGAGTTTATTGTAAGGCAAGACAGAATATGGGTAAAGCAACTACAGTGGTTTGAACTAGGAGAGTCTATGAGTAGTTTGTTCAGTCCACTGGGGTAGACGGGAAACAGGAGAGCCAGGAAACGTAGACACACACAAAGGTTGAGTGGAGTCCAAAGTCCATGGTGAATCTTCAGGAGATACTGCGGTATGGTTGAATTTCATAGTAAGTTTGAGATCTGACAGTGAGTGAACCGGGGAAATGTGACTTTAAAGTGTGGGGTTGGTGATTGGTGGCAGGTGTGTGATCAGTACTCAGGTGAGTGAGATCTGTTGATTGCAGTGGGTGAAGCTGGTGGTGTCTGTGTTGGCTCTCTGACACTAGGTAATGCTTCCAAAGGATAACGGAAGAAAAAAAAATGTATTGATCTTTTTAATGTGTACTTTATTGTGTGATACATCATTTAGTGTAACCTGTTTTTCTCTAAGTGAAACCTACTTTTTAGAACAAAATGAATAGAAAGTGTTATAATAGCAGCGATAAAAGGAAGTTAATTTATTGTCACCTCTCAATGGCTTTCTAATGTTTTGTTTTTTTAATCGAACATGTCCAGGTGACACAATGAAACTATGATTGTAGCCTCACAAGACACCTTGATATATGGTAGCATGCAAGACTTTACCAAGTACTGCACACAAGTTAACTTTGTTCTTTTTAGTAATAAGTTTTTAGTATTAAAACCTTGGACACAAATAACTGGCCATATCTTGCGCATAGTAATCACATTAACTATTATTAAAAACATACTTCAACCACTGATGGATCGTATATTCTGGATTTCTAAAAAATCAATTAGTGTGTGTATTTTCTTGTGTTCTTGTTTTTTAATGATGTTAATGGATGACTATTGATTCACAAAGTTCGGGAGAAGCCAGAGCATATAATTAAGACCGGCTAGTTCGCAATCCGCAATCATAGTCTCTACCCTATCAGCTCAAGCGAACCAGCACATAAGTAGACAAGGATTCTTACCTGAAGCCATCTCAAAAGGCTTACACATCCCACCACCTCCCCAGCTCCTCTACCAGAGCTCTTGTCGATAGCAGGACTCCGGGGGGTGAGTTCTGTGTTTGGTCGTTTCCGAGCTCGGCGTTCTCGCCCCTTTTGGGGGGCGGGAGCGTTCCGGGTTAGGATGGAACCGGCGAGCTCGGAACCCGCTCCCCGGACAGCACGCCAAATACGCATACTTTTACCACCCCTGCTATCTTCATTATCGGCTCAGGTGAACTCGTGAAATTATGACTTGAGGTAAGTGCACATGGTTCAGATAATATGACTTAAAGAATGGAGTTAAAGGATGACCTGAAATGCGCTGATTTTGGAATCCATATAGAACACTAAGTTTGAAAGATAAAATGGTATGTTTTCTTAATAAAGTGGCCATAGTTATAAATTTAACTCCACCTTTAAAAGTTTACATTGTTCATCAAAAACGAAAATTAATTACAATGGTCTGTATCATAAATTTGATGAATCAGCATCTGTTAACTTTTTATTAAACAACTATCAGTGTTTTAATGTTAAAACCTGTGGTAAATGGTGTGGTGAATAGTGTTACAGTCAGAATGTTTACTAATGTGCAAAATGGGCTTTTTATCTTAACAAATATAACTTTCACTTATAAATAAATACACAATAAAAGGACAAATAAACAGGATGATCTTTAATGGTGGAAGCATGTAGTCTTTGAGTGGCAGGCAACCACCCAGGTTTGCAGAAATTATTTGACCCAATTCTTAGGCAGCCAATGATTTTGACCCGTTTAAACTCGAAACTGGCATCTGAATCATGCGTTGTTTACGTGTATTCTACGTGTACTTTACTAAATACACGTAAATACACGTACATTTTTCACGCGTAAACAACACTTAAAGTACATGAAGAATACACGTACTTAACGTGTTGTTGAAGTGTGAAAATTCGCGCGTTTTTGACCCTCTTGGCTTCCCATATACAATACACGTGTTGACGTGTTAATTTCGCGCGTTTTTTACCCTCTTGACTTTCCATACCTTGCGGCACGATTCGCGCGAGTAATAATGTTGAATATGTTAGAGGCGTGTTGAATTTGATCTGAACTTGGCGAAAATTCGTGCCGCATTAACCAATCAGGAGCTTGCTCTAGTGGTGACGTGATTATGACGTTGCGAGCGGAGGCAGAAAACCCCAAAAATAATAGAGGACAAAATCATCGTTGCTGTGTGTGGATACCTGGTGCTGTTCGATACATAATTACTTTTATCGAAACAGAAATATAAAGGATCTTGCTTGGAAGAAAGTGAGTGAAGAGGTCGGCCAATCAAGTTGTCAACAAAGATTTTTTCACAATTTGAGCAATATATTTATATAAATACATATATATATATTAGTGGTGGGCCGTTAACGGCGTTAACGGCGTTAACGCAGTGAGACTCTTATCGCGCGATAAAAAAAATGTCGCCGTTAATCTATTCTCAAAGTCGGGTTGGGAGCTGGGTCTATACTACACAAGCTATGATGACTTTCACTTTGATATTTTAACGCGGATGTATACATAGATTAATGTCACTGTAGGGGAAGAGAACGAGATTTTTCAACTCGCGTGATTCGCGTCATTCGCGTCATTCTCGCCGCCTCATCATCTCATAACCAGGGCTTCATTCGCGCGATTCGCGCAGCAAGTAGGTCTATCGCCTCTTTGCATTGACTTAACATGTAAATCACTCGTGTTTGGTCTGAACACAACATAACGTTACTGTGAAATGACCAGATCAAACGTGACGTGCTAACATGGATGCAGCTATGAAGCCGCCGGGTTTGCTTCAGGGAACATTTATTTTTAAGACGCTTCCCAATGGAAACCTCGACAAGACTAAGCTTGTTTGCACCTTGTGCAATGTGGAATTGGTTTACTGTACGAAATTGGTTTACATACAGTTAGTTTAAAAAAAAAAACTTTCTCTCAACAGGTAGTGGTCTAGCTTTAGTTGAAACCAATAACTTTGTATTGGCACCTAATGTATTATGGCTCCTGTATGACATATCGCTTGTTGCTCTCTAACTCTTTGTAAGTCGCTTTGGATAAAAGCGTCTGCTAAATGACTGAATTTAAATGTAAATGTACTGTTGGAGCTCTTCCAGTCTCAAGTACCACCTAAACACAAAGCATCCCTTAGCTAATGCGGAAGTAAACACAAGTACATCTTATTGAACATAATTTAATTTTCATCACAAATTATCATAGTATAACAGCTTTCTCAAGTAGTTTGTGATGCATTTTGGAAACAGGAGATGAGCCCCTTCTCTAATGCGCCACCTGGCTTGAGAAACCCGTTCTCAAAGACTTACTTTTAGTCATTATTTGGGTAACACACATATTCTGAATGCCTTCGGCAGAATTCAAATGAGCCATTTTAATCTAGATTAATCTAGATTAATTCCAAGATTAATCTAGATTAAAAAAATTAATCTATGCCCACCACTAATATATATATATTTGTGGTGGGCCGTTAACGTGAGACTCTTATCGCGCGATAAAAAAAGTGTCGCCGTTAATCTATTCTCAAAGTTGGGTTGGGAGCTGGGTCTATACTACGCAAGCTATGATGACTTTCACCTTGATATTTTAGCGCGGATGTATACCTAGCTTAATTGCACTGGAGGGGGCGAGAACGAGAGTTTTCAACTCGCGTGATCCGCGTCATTCGCGCCGCCTCATCATCTAATAACCAGGGCTTCATTCGCTTCATTCGCGCCGCCTCATCATCTCATAACCAGGGCTTCATTCGCGTCATTCGCGCCGCCTCATCATCTAATAACCAGGGCTTCATTCGCGCCGCCTCATCATCTCATAACCAGGGCTTCATTCGCGTCATTCGCGCTTCATTCGCGTCATTCGCGCCGCCTCATCATCTCATAACCAGGGCTTCATTCGCGTCTAGTAGGTCTATCGCGTCTTTGCATTGATTTAACATGTAAATCACTCGCGCTTGACACGCCATTCGCGTTTGGTCTGAACACAATATAACGGTACTGTAAAATTACCACATCAAACGTGACGTGCTAACATGGATGCAGGTATGAAGCCGCCGGGTTTGCTTCAGGAAAAAAATATTTTTAAGAAGCTTCCCAATGGAAACCTCGACAAGACTAAGGTTGTTTGCACCTTGTGCAATGTGGAATTGGTTAACTGTACGGAATTGGTTTACATACAGTTGTTTAAAAAAAAAAAAACTTTCTCTCAACAGATAGTGGTCTAGCTTTAGTTGAAACCAGTAACTTTGTATTGGCACCTAATGTATTATTTCTCCTGTATGACATATCGCTTGTTGCTCCCTAACTCTTTGTAAGTTGCTTTGGATAAAAGTGTCTGCTAAATAACTAAATGTAAATGTACTGTAGGAGCTCTTCCAGTCTCAAGTTCCACCGAAACGCAAAGCATCCCTTAGCTAATGCGGAAGTAAACACAAGAACATCTTATTGAACATAATTTAATTTTCATCACCAATTATCATAGTAGAACAGCTTTCTCAAGCAGTTTGTGATGCATTTTGGAAACAGGAGATGAGCCCCTGGTCTAATGCGCCACCTGGCTTGAGAAACCCGTTCTCAAAGACTTACTTTTAGTCATTATTTGGGTAGCACACATATTCTGAATGGCAGAATTCAAATGAGCCATTTTAATCTAGATTAATCTAGATAAAAAAATTTTTATCTATGCACACCACTAATATATATATATATATATTAGTGGTGGGACGTTAGCGGCGTTAACGCCGTTATCTACTCTCAAAGTTGGGTTGGGAGCTGGGTCTATACTACGCAAGCTATGATGACTTTCACCTTGATATTTTAGTGCGGATGTATACATAGATTAATTACACTGTAGGGGAAGAGAACGAGATTTTCAACTCGCGTGATTCGCGCCGCCTCATCATCTCATAACTAGGGCTTCATTCGCGCGATTCGCGCAGCAAGTAGGTCCATCGCGTCTTTGCATTGACTAAACATGTAAATCACTCGCGCTTGACGCGCCATTCGCGTTTGGTCCGAAAACAACATAACGTTACTGTGAAATTACCACATCAAACATGACGTGCTAACATGGATGTAGGTATGAAGCCGTCGGGTTTGCTTCAGGGAAAATTTATTTTTAAGACGCTTCCCACTGGAAACCTTGACAAGACTAAGGTTGTTTGCACATTGTGCAATGTGGAATTGGTTTACTCTACGAAATTGGTTTACATACAGTTAGTTTATAAAAAAAACTTTCTCTCAACAGGTAATGGTCTAGCTTTAGTTGAAACCAGTAACTTTGTATTTTCACCTAATGTATTATGGCTCCTGTATGACATATCGCTTGTTGCTCCCTAACTCTTTGTAAGTCGCTTTGGATAAAAGCATCTGCTAAATGACTAAATTTAAATGTAAATGTACTGTAGGAGCTCTTCCAGTCTCAAGTACCCCCTAAACGCAAAGCATCCCTTAGCTAATGCGGAAGTAAACACAAGTTCATCTTATTGAACATAATTTAATTTTCATCACAAATGATCATAGTAGAACAGCTTTCTCAAGCAGTTTGTGATGCATTTTGGAAACAGGAGATGGTCCAGCCCCTGGTCTAATGCGCCACCTGGCTTTAGAAACCCGTTCTCAAAGCCGTTCTTACTTTTAGTCATTATTTGGGTAACACACATATTATGAATGCCTTTGGCAGAATTCAAATGAGCCATTTTAATCTAGATTAATCTTGGAATTAATCTAGATTAAAAAAATTAATCTATGCCCACCACTAATATACATATACATGATACTGGAGCCGCCTGGCCCCTCCCATGACGCGAATTCGGGTCTATAGTGAAGTCAATTTGACGCTCGAATGAAGCGAGTAAACTCTAAATGTTCAAGCGACAAACTATGCGGGAATTGCGCGATTTATTCGCGCAGGTCGCGTTTGGTATGAACAAAGAGTAGACAATATTAAAATTATGCTGATTGCCAAATTCAACACCAGAGATTATAAATGAGCTCTAAACCCTTTTGATTGTTTCTGCTGGGTCACTGGTTTTCTAACGTTTATCAGACTGTGCTGTAATTATCTTGGCTTAAATATGTAATAGTCATTTATAATTGTACGATAGAACAAATATTTTCTGCGTCGTTTTGTGATGAATTGTAAAAGAGAAATGGCTTTGTATTGAAAACTGGCTAATCAAATTACATTTGTATTGTAAACCTCAAATAAAAGTTTTACTTATGTTTTCAAGGCCAATTCCCACAGCTCCTTCTAGCACATAAAAAATCTATTCCGCAGAATTCCGTTAAAAAATGGTTTAAAAGTCAGTTCTTTCTATATTTGCTGTAATGTGTCAGAAGGAACTTTCTGTTTACATTTCCAAACATTATTTTTGTCATTAATTGTTATAATCAGTGAGATTAAGAGGCATAGCTTTTAGCTAATGGAGCTAACGGTACCGTTCCCTGAGGGAAAAAAGCGCGAAAATGCTAAATTTAAATTTATGGCTGGTCGGTTGGACCCGGCATGTCTCAGACACTTGAAAAAATATCCCCTTGGATCAAGTTTTGTATGGAATTATCTTATTCTGAATAAACATTACAAGGCCAGACAGTATGCAAACAGTAACCGAACTACACCATGTATTTCTGACCTAAGGCTAGTTCCTACATCTCCATGAGGAGTTAAATTTAGGCATAAACACCTTTTTAAGTAAAAATGTGCACATATATACTCCGCACAGCGACGGATCAAATACTGCATTAAACAGTCAAATCAGTGTGCTCTTACCACAAGTTATAAAAAAATAATCATATTATCATATTAACTTGCCTTATAAAATCAGCTGACTGTGATGTGCGTGGACGTCTGACCATGAGACGAATAAAGAATCCTGAAAGTTCGATGAAGAGGAAAAATTAATAAACCGGTTGGGTCAAAATAACCCAACCCAGCTGTTCAGTGGTGAAAGAACCCCTACAGTCCATTTGACTCAGCATGAGCGACCCAACTGTGTATTTACAGTACCTCAAACAACCCAAAATTATGACCCAGCACAATTAACCCACAAATGTGTTTACAGAAATAACCCAGCACTTTTTTGAATCCATTCTTCAAAAAGGCGTCTTTTGTGTTCTGCAGAAGGAATAAATTCATACAGGTTTGAAATTCATGAGTGTGAGTAAATGATGACAGAATTGTCCCTTTAAGTCACACATATCTGTCAAGTTACAGCTATTTTTTTCTCGCACAGTGTTATGTAAATTTGAACTTTGTCATTTGTGTGGATGCAATATGGCGCCTATAATCACACCTCTGTTCAACTATTTTCTAATAAAAATCCTGCCTATTAAATGATCAATTCCGAAGTCCCAAATGTGATTTTATAATCACATTAAACGTTTTTCTTTGTGGTTTAGATGATTTTTCTTGCCTTGACTTTAAAGGACTTATATAAATGTGTAATTTTATTTAACGTTTTGTTAAGTTGATGTTAAAATATCATGAATTCCAATTTTTATACTAAAGTGTTATATTTGACTTCAAGATTTTGGTTCACGATAAACCATTTGAATCCAATGACCTGTGAGTAGGGCATCAGTGAGCAGGTGAGTGATTCCAAGAACAGTGTTTATACGTAAATCAGAATTTAGTAGGGAAGTTAAAGTAATATCTGACTTATTGAGCCTTGAGAAGATGGGGCCTACCCACAAAAATGTATCCTGTGCTATATAGTGATAACGCTGTGACAGCAAAATCTCCAGCTTTCTATTATAAGCTTGACAGATGACATAATTCATATTTAACTTGTTTTCAATTAAGTCCTTTGTTTGAATGGTACAAACATTTTCAAAGAGTCTATTTATGTTGCTTTATTTGTATACACTCAAATACATTTATACAGATAAAATTTCATAAACTGTTATTTTCTTAAAGGTTACTCTGTACATATCGCTATACATTTTATTATTATAATTTACCGTTTCCTTCACATCATATATCAAATCGAAGACATGTTGGAAAATCATCTGTCACAATTAATTTCTGAATATGTAAGATATTATTAAAATTTCTTAATGTATCCACTGCACCATCAGCAGGCCTAAAATTCTAACATAAAATTGCAAATTTTTACATATCTAAACTATTTAAATGCACACATTGCTGTTTTCAAATATAACAAACGTAAAAATATTAAGCGGGAAGTTATATAGAATAAATGTGTTTCCAACATCTACATTCTCATAGAAAACTTCAAATATGTGAATAACCTATCTTTGCATTCCCGTCTTGGTAAACATTCAATACACGATTATATGTCATTAGACTGATCTGAACATTCACTGGATAATAATTATAGTGTACATTACTAGTGTAACAATTAAAGCTGTTTAATTATTTCAAGATTTTTTCCCACATCATTGTCATCTGCATGCTTACTTTGTGTCTCATTTTTCTCCTTAATGCATCTTTGAGTTCTTTGGTTCTGAAGCAGTAAATTATTGGATTGATAACAGGGGGCAGCAGACTGTACCACATAATTAACATCATCCGAATACCAGGTGTGATGGTGACTGTCACATCATACACATAGACAACACATCTGGGTATATAGTACAGACAAATGATAAGAAGTTGGGGAGTGCATGTTGAGAACGTTTTATATCGTGCCTGAACATCAGAGATTTTAAAAACAACCATAACAATAGCGATGAAAGAAAATATGATGAAAGTCAAAGGGCCCAAGAGGACAAACATGGCATTTCCAAATGAGAACAATCTCTTTTGCCTTATTTCTCCACAGGAGAGTTTAAATACGGAGTTTTGGTCACAATAATTTTGGGTTACGACATTAGAATCACAGTAGGGTTCATCAAAGGTTTGGTAAACAACAAAAGACAATGAAGCTATTAGTAGTATCCAAATCAATGCAAATGCCAATGAAATTGTCCTGTTTGTAATAATAACGCAATATCTAAATGGGTTACGCACCGCAACAAACCGATCAATGGCCATTAATAGCAGAGTGAACGAATTTACACTCCCTAAGTAGTGAACAAAAAACATCTGCACAAAGCAGCCGTAAAATGATATAGTATGGATGTTGAAAAGGTATTTTGAGAATGCCTTAGGCAGCGTGACAGTTCCAAAAACAAGATCACACACAGCTAGATTACAGAAGATTAAATAGGTGGGTTTCTGAAGGCTTCTCTCATAAGCAATAAATGAAATTACAAAGAGATTTCCTCCTGCCAGTGTCAAGTAGACAAAAAACAACAAGGTTCCCACAGCTCCATAATACTGTAGCGGGAGTCCTGGAAATCCCATCAAGTAGAATTCAGTGATGACAGTCACGTTGAAGGTCATGACTCTAGAAAGATTTCACAATAACCTGATATAAACCCAAGTACTGGGTATTGCGAACTGCGTATGAACTACAATGACAGGGTACAATACAATGAAAACTTGAAACTGTAATGCAACTAAACTGCTAAAACATCATTGAATCATAACTTGAAATAGTGCAGACACAAAAGACCTGCAACAGATGCTTCTGCTGAAAAAATAAACTGATAAAACTCATTCACTCACAACATCCATATGAAACAATAAACAGAAATCCTGGCTTATAATGTCTGCCCTAAACTCACAAAGACCTCCCTATGTTGACGTGTTGTTGGGTTTTTTTCACCTCTTATCACATGTTCTATTGTTGTTGTTATGTTTGTGTGTGATGTCAGTGCTTCATTGCAATGCATACCACACCATTAGAAAATCATCAATAATTAAAATTAAGAAATACTTGAAGATACCAGGCATATGGCTATTTAAGTATTTGCAATATTTAAGTTTCCTACTGTCGCACATAATTATAAAAATGTGCTCAACGTCGTATCACCCAGCACAGTTTTATCAACCATATATAATCTAGATACATTTTTTAAATATATGCATTAAAGGGCCGCTAATCCAGGGGTTTTCTGGAATGTAAAAATACTCCAAAATGTGTCTTTCAAGTTTCAGCTCAAAATGCATCATATATCTTTCATTACAGATGTTGAACATGGCCATTTCTGGCTGCAATGGAAAACGCGTAGTTTTTGTGTGTGTCTCTTTAAATGCATATTAGTTTCTGCTCCCCTCCCTGTATGCAAAATATGAGGTAGAGCACTTACACATGTGATTTGGATGACATCAAGACAAGCTATATGGTGTGAAGCGCAATTACGTCTGTTAAGCCTTGCCCCAAAACCATACACTAACTGCAATACAAATCACCTCAATGCCATGTTCATAAAAACAAATTAAATGGAAAAAACAAAAACATAGATAGAACAACATATACTGACTATTTGCTGTATGAAATGTTGCCCATTGATGATTAATCATGTGCATGCATATTACTAACAGACATAAACAAGGATATCGGCCTAAAAATGCATTTAGAGTACTTGTATGTGACAGACAGGTATGTAAAGATCAGCAACAGGTGCTATTACATTGTGAATAGTGTGAGAATTTGGGTTTGGCCTGTGTCCCATACATATTGTGTGAAATGTATTGCAATGATTATTGTTCACTAATCATATTATGAGAGATGTATTTCAATGATGATTGTGCATGCATTATGTCTAACGTTACTTAAGGTCAAGTGCGGGCCTAGTTAACAGAATATGCAGACTCATGCTGCCTTATATGTACTTATAAGAAGGTCTAAGAACAAGGATATAACTTGTCCGGACCGGTCAAGATGACATGAATTTAGTCAAGTGATAACCTTGATGACATACTGTCTTTGAATATTCTAGATGCTGGAGAACAGGGAACTAAGATATATGATGTCTTACCCTAATAAGGAGATACCAATGTTACTTCCTCTGGAACTCGACCCTGGGGGTGGAGCTCGGATTCGTCAGAGTCAGATGCCAGTCTCCCTCCGATGCTGCGAGCGACATATCATCGACGTCACACACATCGCTTCCGAGTGTGTGCGTGAGGATCAGGACGGTATGCCACCGCCGGTTGGGGAACGTTTAGAAGAGCGAATCGGGGTGCGATCGGCCCGTGAGCACTTGGCTGGCGGGTTACGTTCGCAGAGTTCCCCATATCACTAACGCTGCTAACGTGGGTGGTTATCGGGGCCGTA
Organism: Triplophysa tibetana; assembly: GCA_008369825.1. Taxonomy (NCBI): domain Eukaryota; kingdom Metazoa; phylum Chordata; class Actinopteri; order Cypriniformes; family Nemacheilidae; genus Triplophysa; species Triplophysa tibetana. The sequence goes on from CM017917.1 coordinate 15,390,692, forward strand.
GCCACAGATGTCACAGCCCAGGTAGCAAACGAAATGGTGTCTGGTTCCCGTAGGAAGACAGCCACCCGTGACCGCAACTTCTGAATGACAATCTCCCCGCAGTGCGGGCAGATGTGTCAACGAACGCTGCTTCAGTGTGCTGGACGCCCAGACACCTAATGCAGCGATCGTGTCCATCCCCCTCCTCGATGAGGGTGCCACACCCAAGAGAACAGCGGGACATGCCGCGCTGGAGAATGCTCAGTCAGTCCTGAAAAGGACCTTTTAGAAAATCTCTAACACCTCCGGAACCGCCAAGACGCCCAGGGGAAGGTCGCTGCAGGTAGGGACGATCCGCTGCAATACGTCGTAGCACCAGCAGTGTAGTTGTGGAGGATTTTGAATCCTGAGTTGTACTCATGAGCGAAGGCTCTGAAGAACAAAAGGTAAATGAATGCTGCACGTCGGCTTCCTTTTATACCGGATATCTGGGGGCGGAGCCCGGCATGCAAATTTCATTCGTCAAATTTCATTGGCCTTTTCTATAGTAGTCAGAGTTGATTGGTTCTCAAGGGCGAACCCCATCTGTTGTTCTCGACACAACGTCGAGAGACCGACAGAAAGGGAACCTTTTAAACAATGTAACCTTTTCTTCACCAAGATGGCCTGTTGTCAGCTGATAGGGGTTATGTAAGCCATATGCAGATGTTTTTGCAGAGGTCTATGCTATGAGAACCGCTTTACTGTGGCCCTCACTCAAACTAGTGTCAGAATGGTTATGACCCAAAGCATTAAAATAATCCAGCTCCTTAAATGTGCAGAGAGAGGGTTTAAGGGTTCTTTAAATGCCCTGACAAAGTTTTACAATGAAATAGTATCTGTTTTAAGTTTAGGTCAATTATTTAAACCAGAGAAAGTGGCATTCAGTCCTACTAACATAGGACTGAATTTAATTTATATAAAACAATTAAAGATTCTTTGTTTATATTTATCTGGTACCCACTGGATGAAGAGGCTTCAGTTTCCTCAAGAAGTTGACAGGAGTTTATGTTTACATTGAAATATGTATCTGTATTTCGCGGCGCGTTAACCAATCAGTAGCATGCTCTTATGATGTTGCGAGGGGAGGCAGAAATCTCAAACAACAATGGAGGACAAAATCATCGTTGCTTTATGTGGATACCTGGAGCTGTACGATACATCTTACTTTTATCGAAACTGAAATAAAAAGGATCTTGCTTGGAAGAAAGTGAGTGAGGAGGTCGGAAAATCTGGAAAGTTGTCAAAAACGATCTTTACACAATTTAAGCAATTTATCTATACGGGACTGGAGCCGGCTGGCAGAAGCCCCTCCCATGACGCGGATTCGCGTCTGCAATGAAGTGAATTTGACGCGCGAATGAAGCGAATTTGACGCGCGAATGAAGCGAGTAAACTAAAATGTTCAAACGTCCAACTACGCGCGAATAGCGCGATTCATTCGCGCCATTCCCGTTTGGTCTGAACACAACATTAGGCAGCCAATGATATTGATTCGTTTAAACAGGAAACTGGCGTCTGAATCATGCATTGTTTACGTGTATTCTACGTGTACTTGACGTGTATTTAACAGGTTACGTACGTGTTATATGGAACGCCAGGAGGGTCAAATACGTGCGTATTTTAACGCCTTAACTACGCGTACTCTACGCGTTGTTTGCGCGTACTCTACGCGTTGTTTGCGCGTAGAGTACGCGTCGATTTTTCACGCGTAGACTACGCGTACTCTACGCGCAAACAACGCGTAGAGTACGCGCAAACAACGCGTAGAGTACGCGTAGTTAAGGCGTTAAAATACGCACGTATTTGACCCTCCTGGCGTTCCATAATGTTAAATACACGTAAAGTACACGTACATTTTTCACGCGTAAACAACGCGTAGAATAAACGTACATAACGTGTTGTTGACATGTTATAATTCACACGTTTTTGACCCTCGTGGCTTTCCATAGTAATGTGGTCTATCGCGTCATTGCATTGACTAAATATTTAAATCACTGCAGCAAAATCTCACTTTGATAGAGTCCGCATCGATCCAGGAAATCAAATATACATATTGTATCTTATTGGGACATTCGACCGATTTTTTTTTGAGAATAGTATTTTAAAGTTTATAAATATTTTTTTACGATAGTTTATGTCATCACATAGGGTCCTGAGGGTTTGCTACTGGTTCATTTCAAGGAAATGTTACTAAGCTTCGAAGGTTGTCTGTGCATGCGTGCGCTTTTGATGAGCGTCAAGTGTGCGTAGAAGCACAGATTACGTAAAATATTATAATGTTACAGCAATATTACAATTACATTTCCAATCTTACCATTGCAATTCAGCATTCGTAACTAATTTTAATATAAACTTTATTAATTAACAAGTATATGTGTAATTTATACAAGTATACGTGAAATATGAACCGCCCCTATGCACAGATCCACGCCTTGGTGGATCTGTGCATAAACTGTAAAAAAAAAAAACCTGTATAATATGCGTATCATTATGGAATAACTCCCTGAAATATTACCGATGACATGATGAGCTAACTACTGCAACTGCTAAGGATCATGCTGCAGTTGTTTTCAACAGCAGCGCCAATGTTTGCAAATGTGAGCTACCAGTCCTCCTGCTGCTATCTTGCTCAGGTTGTTCTTTTAACTTTTGTATTTTACGTTTTTGGGCTCCATCTTTGTACTTTCTTATATATTTTGCCACTATGCTGTCAAGCAACAGCAGTGATGTAAACGAAAATAATTGACTCGATTTCACCAGCAGCTGCCTGGAAAGCTATGACCCAAATTACACATCTATCCAATCAGCGGATAATTATTATTTTTATTTCTTATCGGCCTATGATGGTCTATTTTTTGTTTGCGTTGAATAATTGAATATAAAAAATATGCCCAATCAGAGGCCCCTAAACACGTGGGGCCCAAAAGCAGCAGCCGGGCGAGCATGTGCGTTAATCCGCACCTGATGGTTTGTAGTGCTCGCCTCCAGTTGACCCTTTGTTTTAGCCTCCAGCTAATGCCTTCACCTAAGCGTGACGTCGGCGTAAAAGGGGTCAATTAAAAATATTTGATTTGAATGCTTACATTTAAATATTTTTTCTAGTTTATATATGGTTGATGAAACTGTGCTGGTTGATGCGACTTTGATGAACATTATTTTAAGCATACGACAGTAGTAATTCGAAATATTGCAAATACTTAAATAGCCATATGCCTTGCTTCAAGTATTGTTCATTTTAATTATTGATGATTTTCTAATGGTGTGGTATGCATTGCAATGATGCACTGACATCACACACAAACATGACAACAACAATAGAACATGTGATAAGAAGTGAAAAAAACCCAACAGCTCGTCATCATAGGGAGGTCTTTGTGAGTTTAGGGCAGACATTATAAGCCAGGATTTCTGTATATTGTTTCATATGGATGTTGTGAGTGAATGAGTTTTATCAGTTTATTTTTACAGCAGAGGCATCTGTGGCAGGTCTTTTGTGTCTGCACTATTTCAAGTTATGATTCAATGATGTTTTAGCAGTTTAGTTGCATTACAGTTTCAAGTTTTCATTGTATTGTACCCTGTCATTGTAGTTCATACGCAGTTCGCAATACCCAGTACTTGGGTTTATATCAGGTTATTGTGAAATCTTTCTAGAGTCATGACCTTCAACGTGACTGTCATCACTGAATTCTACTTGATGGGATTTCCAGGACTCCCGCTACAGTATTATGGAGCTGTGGGAACCTTGTTGTTTTTTGTCTACTTGACACTGGCAGGAGGAAATCTCTTTATTATTTTATTCATAGTTTATGAGAGAAGCCTTCAGAAACCCACCTATTTAATCTTCTGTAATCTCGCTGTGTGTGATCTTGTTTTTGGAACTGTCACGCTGCCTAAGGCATTCTCAAAATACCTTTTCAACATCCATACTATATCATTTTACGGCTGCTTTGTGCAGATGTTTTTTGTTCACTTTTTAGGGAGTGTAAATTCGTTCACTCTGCTATTAATGGCCATTGATCGGTTTGTTGCGGTGCGTAACCCATTTAGATATTGCGTTATTATTACAAACAGGACAATTTCATTGGCATTTGCATTGATTTGGATACTACTAATACCTTTATTGTCTTATATCGTTTACCAAACCTTTGATGAACCCTACTGTGATTCTAATGTCGTAACCCAAAATTATTGTGACGAAAACTCAGTGTCTAAACTCTCCTGTGGAGACAGAAGGCAAAAGAGATTTTTATCATTTGCAAGTGCCATGTTTGTCCTCTTGGGGCCTTTGACTTTCATCATATTTTCTTTCATTTCTATTATCGCGACTGTTTTCAAAATCTCTGATGTTCAGGCACGATATAAAACGTTCTCAACATGCACTCCCCAACTTCTTATCATTTGTCTGTACTATATACCCAGATGTGTTGTCTATGTGTATGATGTGACAGTCACCATCACACCTGGTATTCGGATGATGTTAATTATGTGGTACAGTCTGCTGCCCCCTGTTGTCAATCCAATAATTTACTGCTTCAGAACCAAAGAACTCAAAGATGCATTAAGGAGAAAAATGAGACACAAAGTAGGCATGCAGATGACATTGATGTCGAATAAATCTTGAAATGATTAAAAACCTTTAATTGTTACACTATGCCCTTTTTATGTAAACTATAATTATTATCCAATGAATGTTCAGATCGGTCTTATGATGTATTCCTCACAGCGTGTCATGTTTTATGTTTCATGATGTTTATATGTTTCATGATACCATGTTTTTATTTGCTAGGGTAAAAAACGTGTGTTTTTAATGTTTACCAATGTTTAGCAGTTATTCAAATAATTGAAGTTTTCTATGAGACTATAGATGTTGGAAACACATTCATTCCAAATACAACTCCCCCAAATATTTGTACCTTTGTTATATTTGAAAACAGCAAAATTGTTGTATATAAAAAATTGCACCATTATGTCTGCAAATGGTGTTACATTAAGAAAGTCAAATAACATCTAACATATACCTAAAATGTTCCTTTTCATTCTGGCAAAATACATGTATTTTGCATTGTTTATTATAAATACAGCTGTTTTTGTTTTTCATTTTATATCACACAGGCAACATAAGATGAGTCTCTTTTAAATTGCGATCTGTAAACACATCATGTTTCACTTGGTGGTTTCATTGAGAAATTTGAGAAATTCGTTGTGACAGATGTTATTTCCAACATGTCTTCGATTTTGCAAAAATATCAATCTGAAGATATACGTTGGGAAGGAAACTGTAAATTATAATAATAAAATGTAAAGCGATATATACAGAGTAACCTTTAAGAAGAGAACAGTTCTTAAAATTATTTCTGTATGCATGTATTTATATACTTTGACTGTATACAACTAAAGCCACATAAATAGACTCTGTGAAAATGTTTACACCATTCAAACAAAGTATTTTATTGGAAACATAGTTAAATATGAATTATGTCATCTGTCAAGCTTATGATAGAAAGCTGGAGATTTTGCTGTCACAGCGTCATCACTATATAGCACAGGATACATTTACAGTGGGTAGGCCCCATCTTCTCAAGGCTCAATAAGTCAGATATTACTTTAACTTCCCTACTAAATTCCGATTTACGTATAAACACTGTTCTTGGAATCAGTCAACTGTTCACTGATGTCCTTCTCACAGGTCATTGGATTTAAATAAGAAACTTCCATGAACCAAAATCGTGAAATCCAATGTAACATTTCAGTAAAAAAATTTGATTGAATTTCATTTTATTTTAACACCAACGTAACAAAACGTTTAACAAAATAACACATTTATCAATATATTATGTATTTTAAGTCCTCTAAATACAAGGCAAGAAAAGTCACGTAAACCACAAAGGAAAAAATTTAATTTGATGAAAAGACACATCGGGATGGATTATTTAAAAGGTTACTTTTTATTAGAAATTAGTTAACAGAGGTGTGATTATAGGCCCCATATTGCATCCATGCCACATAAAAGTAAATGTACATATCTGCCATCGGCTCATCAGATGTCATCCCCATATTTACTGTACATACTGTACACTGTGTCAGGAAAAAGCTGTAATTTAGCAGATATGTGTGACTTAAAGGGATAGTACACCCCAAAATGAAAATTCTGTCATCATTAACTCACCCTCATGTCATTTCAAACCTTTATGGCTTTCTTTCTTCTACAGAACACAATAGACGATTTTCTGTAGAATGTTGATAACAACATTGACCCCTACTGGCTTGTGGTATGGATACAAAACCACTGAGACATTTCTTTAAACATGTGCTTTATTCCACTAAAGAGTCATAAGCAGGCTTGAATGACATGATTTTTTGTTATTGGAGAAATATCACTTTAATATGCGCTTTGGTTCAGACCCTCATATATGTCATCTCATTCATTTTTCTATAAAGCACATAAATAAAAACGAATACTATACATAGACCTAAAAGTTAATCGAATGACAAAGACACAAGCAGCATCTAATATGACGTGTCTCATGTCTCGGAGGGTAGAGTTCATAAACTGATGCTTCACTAGATCTCTGACAGTTCATGCTGAGAGCACAGTGGACACAAGACTTTCATTCCATTCACATAGTAAGACTATTAAGTGTGTACAAGTTTACAGTGTAGTGTTAAGGAAGGCACAAAAAAGTTGAAATGATAGACCTGGCTTGTATCTGATAAAATATGTTTGATATATATTTGCAGTAAGAGCTGTTCTTTAGATTCGAGGAGCTTCTGGAGTCATGGCAGAAGCCAATGGCACTCGGATCACTGAATTCTTCCTGCTTGGATTTTCAGGACTCCATCCACAGTATAATGGAGCTGTGGGGACCTTTTTACTTTTCGTCTATCTAATACTAGCAAGCGGAAATATCTTGATAATTTCCTTTATTGCATGTGAAAGAAGCCTTCATAAACCCACGTACTTAATCTTCTGTAACCTCGCTGTATCCGATCTTGCTTTTGGAACTGTCACGCTGCCTAAAGTGGCTTCCAAATATTTAATCAAAGATGATTATGTAGCATTTCATTCATGTTTTGCTCAAATGTATATTGTTCATCATTTAGGTAGTGTCAATTCCTTTTTGATGTTATTAATGGCCCTGGATCGGTTTGTTGCTATATGCAACCCCCTTAGATATTCCACAATGGTTACAAACCAGTCTATTGCATTGGCATGTGCAGTGTTCTGGTTAATAATTTTAGGATGGTTACCACTGTTTACTTATCAAACTGAAAAACTTTCCTTTTGCGCTTCGAATGTTATCAGTCAATGTTTTTGTGATTTCAATTCATTAGTTAGACTTGGGTGTGGGGAGAAAAGCGAGTTAAGGAAAAATGCATTTGCCATGGCCATGTTTGTGCTTTTGGGTCCTTTAATTTTCATCATATTTACTTACGTTGCCATTATCATATCTGTATTTAAAATCTCAAGCCTTCAGGCCAGATATAAAACATTTTCGACTTGCAGTCCTCAGCTGTTAATCATATGCCTTTACTATTTACCCAGATTTACTGTGTATATTTGTGATTTAACTGCTGAAATGCCTGTAGTCGTTCGGGTCATGCTTGTTATGTGGTACAGTCTGCTGCCTCCTGTTGTTAATCCATTGATATATTGTTTCAGAACTCAGGAAATCAAGGCTGTTTTAATGAAAAAGATCAGAGCCAAAAAAGTGAACTTTAATTTAAAAGCATCTTCATGCTGATAACATCTGCATTTTTGTAAAGCAAACTTCTATGTTTTCGATACTATGATGTATAATAATAATGAGTTCCAAATGTTGCAAAACAAGAAGGATGTGCAAGTTACTGACCATTTTCACAACAGATTAGAAAGAGGTCCGATGCACAACCCTCTAAAACTGTCAGACTTCTTTTTTTAAAAGGCCCCAACATTTTCTTTAAGCAATACCAGATATTTCAGACGGGGCAGGGTGTGATATTTAATGTTTTGAAGCAGAATTATTTGAAGAACATATACTGTGCGGAGATCACTCAACATCATAATCTCATAATCAATTTTTTAATTTTGTGACATTAAAATTAATTTTATAGATTTTTTTACAGGTTTTCCACATATAATCTCAAAGAACTTGTAATTTGATGGAATTGTAGAGTAATTATTAAAATAGGTTAAAAAAAACTTTAGTTTACTTTATATTTCAGTAATACAGTATATTTCTGAAGTTCATATCAACAAAGTTTTCATTTTTTATGGGCTTTTTTTACAGTGTACTCTCACAATATTTAAAAGCAGTGACGTTGGAACAAAAGCTGTTCAAGAGAATTCACAAAAATTTGAGTTTAAAATGTTTAATTCCAATCATTTCAAGCAGGTTGCACTGTATTCTGGCCAACAAGGCTTTATATATTTATACAGAACTTTACTCCTATCTCATATTCTGTTTTTGTTTTTATTTTAACTGTTTGACCTTTGCATTCATCTTAAATCATTGGCAATAAACAACAGATTACGGTATGAACAACTTTCGCCATATACTGTGAGCAACAAGCTCCCCATTAAAGTATCTTCCCATTAAAATCCAATGTGTGTTAGCATCTATTTTGCAGAGTAAGAGAGTTTGTACTCAACACCTCTATCCACCTTTTTGAGTTAGAAATAAAATAATTCGACTTTGACAAATAAAATCCATTATTATAGTTTGGTGACAACTTTGTGAACTCTAGCTCAACTAGAGCACTGTGTCAACAATGTGAAGGTCTTGGGATTTTTTTCCCTTAATGAACTATTTTTGTGGATAAAAGCATCTGTTATAAGTAAAATGTAAAATGCGTTACAACAAGCCATGGTGTATGTGTGCAAGAATTTTGCATTGTCATCTTCACATACCAAACAAATACCACGCATAAAGAAACTTTAAATGATTTCCTCCTGATCACTCTGAAAATCACATGCATTCGCATGATCGGTGGATAAGCAGGCTATGTCCTCAAACACATCTGCATAGGTGCTGAAATGGACTCCTAGATTTAAGAGACCTTCAATCTGCTGAACACCACCAGAGGTGAAGGAGCTGTGGAGACTCTGGACACATTCAGGTGTGACCGTGGAATGATCTCTGATGAGCGCAGGGGCCATCAGGATAGACCGTCCGATGGACAAATCTGCAGGACGAAAAATTACTTAAACTCAATTAACCAAATCGACAACTATAAATTGTTGCGTGCACTATGATTGTATCTAATTATTAATATTAAAACATTAAATAAGAAGAGTAAATACATTTAATTATTCCAAAAAGGTTAATGATTAAGAGATTAAGGGGCGGTTTCCCGGCCTCTGATTAGCTAAGGCTTTAGTTAAATTAGGATATTTAAATCGTTTTTAAAAACAAACTTTACAAATAACATTAATGGTGTGGATCTTAGGACAAAACAATCGCACTGGTATATGTTCAGATATAATAGTGTAAGTTGTTTTCAATCAAGACATTCAAATTCAAATTAAATAAAAAATTAAAAAAATTTAAATATTTTTTTTTATTTAATTTTAATTCCATTTTAATTTTAATAATTTAAATGTTTTTTATGTAATTTTTTTATAATATAATTTCCCTCAGTATATATTGGCTTAACTGTACAATATTGTCATTGCTGGTGAAAGTATTTTTGATGTGTAATATTGTTATGGCATGTACCACATCTACTGATGGAATACATTGTACGTCCACTAGATGGAGACAATCTCTAAACTCCAGAATAACACACATTAATCCTGCATTTCTCATTCAAGACACTTAATACAGGGAACGCAGAAGAAATCTGAGTTACCAACAAAACTATTGGCTGCAAATAATTCTGAATCGATTAAAAAAATTGTGTCACTTTCTTGTGTATGCACTTGCCTTCAATTGGTTGTTCATCTTTGTTGTCCTGTGAGCTGATGAGGGAAAGTTCTCTCTCACAATAATCAAAATCAGAGCCTGTAAATGAGTAGTGACTTTCACTCTCAGATGAAGTCTCAATACCTCCTCCTGACCAGACAGCCCTGCAAGGCTTTACTAGAAAACCCCCCTTACGTTGCCACTTCGCATTCAGTTTCTCAACCTCGTCTTTTGAGAGATGTTGTGGAGGCCCGGTCACATCAGGGGGCAGTTTTGGATTAAAGAAGGTATGAGATTGACGTTCCCAGTGGTGAAAATCTCTCCGAAGTTTAGGGGAAGGAAGTACCTGATTTGTGCTGCATGCAGAGATTTGTAGATTTCCATTCAGTCTCTCAGGGTCAATACCAGGTTTGTCATTTGTTTGTGTAATAACATCTGAGCTACAGATTGAATAAGTGCTGTCAATCTCATAATACTCCAGTTCACTTCCTCCAAAACTTGACATAGGGCAAGGCAGGCCACCTTTACCGTAACTTTCCAATCCACGTGTCCTGTCCTTCGGTTTTATCAAATCCGGCTGATGGCAGCCATCATTCCAGATGTTCTGAGGAATTCCATCAACTCCATTAAATGCCAGGTTATCTGTGCCATGCTGTTTGGCGGGTGGCATGAGGAAGGCATGACTTGCCTTTTGGTCATTGCAGAGTTTGCCTTGTCTTTTGATTACAATGCACAGCATAAGGACCAGCAGAACGAGAGCAATGGGAAGAACAACTGCAACAATCCATAAGGGGGCGCTCTTTTGGGATTGAGAACAGGCTGTGCTCGCCATTGTATCAGATGAGCAGGGTGCACATGAAGAACCAGACATGTTGCGTAAACAAATGCACCAGAAGTCATCTTTAGAAGGAGATCCACAGTCTTTTTTACTTAAGCATGGCGCTGAGGGACAGGAATGTTGAAAGCATGAAATGAGAACACAGTTTTCTGGAGAAATGCATACGTTTTGGAGGTCAAAGGGGCTGGATTTGGCCTCGGCTATCTCACTATAGCTGTTAAAAGGTAGGACATGTCCGTTGAATTTGATGTAGTCCACACAGCCTCTAAAAACTGGAAGGAAAACACAAGAGCTTGTAAGCAAAAATGTAATGAAATTGAATTAAAAATACAAATTAAATAAAATGAAAAAATAATCAAATTAAATAATGTTGAATGTAAATAAGAGTGTAGAGCCACTGTCAACACTGAACACAATCTGATCCTTCGTGTTTTTTTGGCAACCAAAATATTAACTTAGAGACAGAAAGATGACTCAAAATAAATAAAATAAAAATAAATAAATAAAAAACTCTAATAAAATGTGAAATACAAATGAAATAAAATGAAATGAAAAACACAAAAATAATCATATATAAAATTCTAATAAAATGAAATACAAAAAAAAACGTGAAATATAAATTATATTAAACAAAAAAATCAATAAACAAACAAAAGAATAAAACAAAATGTAAATAAAAGTTCTATAGTCACTGTCAAATATGAACACAATCTGATCTTTTGCGTTTTGTGGCAAACAAAGTATTAACTTAGGCAAAATCATGCACTAAGTGAATGAAATAAAAATTTAAATAAAAGGCCAAATGTTAAATCATTTTCTGCAAAAAAAACTGAGAGCATATGTAGAGACTATGTGCCAAAAAAAACATGTGACAACCAGCCCTTAATAGAGTTCAACACAAAACAGACACAAATCTTACCAAAGTTTGGATCTCTGGTTTCTGTTAACGAAGCTGTTCCTAGAAATATGGTGTCTACCAAGAGTGCAGAGTGAGTTACAGTGATGTTGGTGTTGTTCACCACAGGTTGATCATCCAACGACAGAGTGACATATGCCCCTCTTCTGCGGAGTTGAAGAACGTGCCACTGTCCATCTGACACATCCCCATCTACAGACACCTCCAGCTGCTGACCGGTTGTGATGTTTGTGAACCCACACAGAGGCTTTCCATCTAAAATCTGAGACAAGAAATATATTCATAAAAGTGTTCATTAGAAATGGATTGCAAATCTAATCCAGTTCCTGATGAGGTCACAAATTCAAAATTTAGAGGCAAAGATGATGATGCTGAAAATGAAACCTGAAAATAACGTATTTTATGTGCATATTTGTTGTTTGTTGACTAAATGACAAAAACACTGTGCATTACTTACTTTAAGATTTAGATGTCCTGTTGGACCCCAGCACACAACCAAGACACCATTTTTTCTCACGGTCCTCATCTTGACCTCAATGCTGTCGAACCCCTGAGAGTCTCCATCCTTCCCATCTAGAACTGCTTGAAGGAGCTGGTTTCTCCTGTAGCTTTCTTTGACAGCAAATTCAACGTGTGATTCCCCGTTGAGAAATAATACATGCTGCTCAGCCAAATCTATGGAAGACAAAGTTGACATCACTTTAATCTGTCACGGATAATAAACAAACAATAGATATGAATGAATGAAATTACTCATGGCACAGTTCGGTCCTGTGAAATGATCTCTACACTGGCACTTATGATGAAACCATCGGTCTTCACACACTCCTGCATTCAAACACTTTGCCGTCTGACAGGGAGGAACATCCGATCGTGGACATCTGACCAATAAAAAGAAAAGTCATGATCAGAGTTTGGAAAAAACAGTGTGCTTCTACCATGGGCAGCATTAAAATGAAAGTTAATATATTAGATAAAGCAAAATAAATCAGAATATATAAGATTATTGATTATTAGTATTATATAGAGTAATGTTTCTATATATACTCTTGTGTTACATTAAAAATTACAGTTCTGCATTCTGTTGCTTCCTCCGGAAGTTAATCTTTTCTACATTCTTATATGTCCAGTGTGTAGTTTTTTTGGATGATCTACATTATTGACGGAAATGCAATAAAATATTCATAACTTTGTCTTCAGAGGCGTATATAGACCTCACATAATGAAGCGTTATGTTTTTATAAACTAAGAAGTAGCTATTTCTATCTACAGACACCGCGGGTCCCCTTATATGGAATTTGCCATTTTGTTTCAATAGTAGCCATGAACTGACAAATTGCTCTACAGAGAGCGTTTCGTAAATACACTATCTCCGTCGGCAAAGAAGCCAAAACACAACGTAATCTAAATGTGTTGTCAACCACTGAAGTGTTTGAAAGGGAGGGGGAGCCGTTGGTTGCTATTCACAACCTTACCACCAGATGCCGCTAAAATCTCCACGTCGCTCCTTTAATAAATTTGGTGGCATCGGGAAAGCTATTTGTTACTTCTCTGATTTAAATGACTATAAGAAGTATACAGAAGCACTTCTTATACTGACCGACCAAGTACTTTGTGGGATGTCAGAGACTTGAAGGCATCTGAACCAATGTTGTTCACTTGTATGTTTCTCATACATCCAACAAAGTCATGAGTCCTGATTTGCCTCTGCAAAATGGCATCAATGGACTTTATTCCACCAAACGTCAGATTAGTGGTCACTTCCAAGGTCCTGTGTGCAGGAAAAGGAAAAATAATAAGATTTGAGATATGTTGGGAAAAAGTTATTGTTATAATAAAAATTACTATTTTATTGGCGTGCTTAATCTAAGATAACACAATGTAAAACAAAATGACAAGATTAAACAAAATATACCTTTGAGTTTCTTTATGCCCATCATTTTGTGAGAAACAAAAGCCTTGCGGTTCACTGGTAGAGCAGATATCTATTTCTACAGAAGCTATCTAAGAGACACAAAGGGATGTAGACCTGCAGAATATCTGACAAATCTTTCACCAAAATGATATCTAAGAAGTAAAAATTACGTACGTTTCCAGTTCTTTTAACAGTGATGTTGTGAAAACTTCCATCAGTCACTGATTTCCCTGTGACCAATCTTACCACCCCAGATCCAAGATCAAAAGAGAACCACAATCTCCCATCTACAGTTTCAAGTGCCAAGAACTCTGAGGTTGATGGGTCACCGTGGTTGTACAAAAGTAAAGAGTTTTGCTGAACAGTTGCAAATTCCAAAGAGATTAAGTTATAATGGGGATCTAATGGAGGAAATTCGATATAAGAAAGCTCTTGAAAGCCATAACTGTTTTCTTCACAATTGACTCCGCTCACACCTAACAATAAAAATAAACTTGATTAGAAATAGAAACAGTCGAATAATTACAGTTTACAAGGTTGAATATGTTGAAATTAGAATACATTTTTGTTCACATGAACTAACAATGAACGATACTTCTACAGCATTTATTAATCACAGTTCATGTTCCTTTCACCATTGACTAATACATTTCACAATGCTGTACAACTTGTATATGCTGTCGATGGTTTCAGCGGCAACAACAAACAAGCGATATGTGGCCTAAACTTAACTTCTGGTAGACCTCTGCACAGAATCTATAATTGATTTGGTAGTTTAAGTTTTATTTGACGCATGCATTAATATCAATTTAAAAAACGAAATGAATTGCTACATTATAATCAAAGACAGACTGGAATTTCGGGCTGATGATATACTTGTATTGGCATTATCATTAATAAACATGAATAAATGCTTTAAAACTATATTTCTCATTTTTCGTTATGTTAGCTAGTGCATTCACTTATATTAACACTTGATGTAAATTAACTTAATTTTTAAACTTTAAATTGGTTTAATAATTATATTAATATACTATCATATCATACCATACCATACCATTCAATTCAATTCAATTCAATTCAATTCAATTCAATTCAATTCAATTCAATTTAATTTAATCATTTGAAATGGAAATACTATGTTCATTTAAAATATTGATTCATGTAAGTATGCACAAAAATGTTTCTCTTACCAAATAGACAATGACAAGAATACCCAGTTAAAAAACTGGAGCAGTAACCATGAACACAGGGAGAGGAAGCACAGTGGTCCACAACACGATCACAAACCCATCCTGTTGCAAAAATAAACGGTTAATTCATTTATAACATATACATTTATATCTACAGACAAATAAATAACCCCTAAAATCCTACCTTCATACCCTGGACTGCAGTCACAGATGAACCCTCCATGTTTATTCCAACATGTTCCACCATTTAGACACGTCACAGTTTGACACTCATTGTCGACAGTAGTACAGTGCGGCCCCGAGAATCCATCTTTGCACTGGCAAAAATACGTCCCTGGATTGTTATAACAGGTTCCTCCATTTTCACAAGGTTTCTTCTCACATTCATCCAAGTCCAGCTCACATGCCTCTCCCGTGAAACCAGTTCGGCAGGAACAGTTGAAGATCTCAAAATACGGAGATACGAATATGAGACTAGAACTTTCCAGGACTGCAACGTCTTGGCTGATGTGAATGTTTCTATTGCATGTGGCGCTATTTTGGCAGGGATACAGCGTACAGGGGTCGCTGGTTATCTGGGATATAGTAACATTGCTTTGTCCTTCCAGTAACTTCTTATGCGTGTTTGATATTCCACTTGCCACATCGGCGGTTACGTACAGTCCGTTGTAACTTTTTACGGCAGCCAGAAGCAGCATTTTATCTCCTTGTGACTTTATCCCAAACACATGCGTTTTGGAAGCTTGCAGATTAAACAAGCTATCCAGTGCTTTAACAAATTTTAAATACTTCAAAGACAGGAATTCCTCAAGTGTAGATATAGAAATGTAGAACAACACACAGTTGTCTAAAGACACGTTAGTGAACCCTTTGTAATTGATGTAGATGCTGTTGTTGACAGAGGGGTGGAGCTGATCGCTCGCCTCGATGGATATATTATACGTCGCCTCCCCTTGATACGGCGAGGACCATAAATTACACATTCCGAATGGGAAACTAAACATGCGGAGTGGACCATTTCTAATTGAGCAGTTGAACACATCCAGTAAATCCTCATCGTTCGGTCGTACGTTTCCGATTAGACCTCCGGGGAAGGAGCTTCCGTAATACTTCACTAAAATATTGATGTTCCTCTGCGATGGCGCATTGTCATTCTCATCAAGGATTTTAATGTGAAACACAGCGGTGGATGACAACGATGGTTTACCAGCATCTTGAATCACGACTTGCAAATGAAAGGAAGGGTTGCGTTCTCGATCAAGAGGCCTTGATGAAAAGAGAACCCCATCGGATCTGAGAGAAAAACTGTTTTCAGGTCTCATCAGCCAGTAGGTGAACGGACCTTGATTTGGAGGAAGATCCTCGTCGGTTGCTGTTAAAGTGGACACCTTAGTTCCAAGAGGTTGGTTTTCCCTAATAAAGCCCTCTGTGATGGAGAGTTTGGGTGGGTTATCATTGACGTCAGTGATGGTAATACTAACTTTGGTGGTTCCTGTTACGGCAGGCGAGCCTTCATCAATAGCAACCACTGAGAGGTTATAGAAAGGCCAAAATTCTCTATCCAAGTGATTGTGAACTGAGATGACCCCATTAACAGGATTTATAACGAAAGAACCATTTATATTCCCATGTTCTATGCTGTACGAGAACCTGCTCCATTCTGGTACCACATCACGGTCCACCGCTTTTACTTTGGTGATGGAGGTCCCAATGGAGACGTCTTCTAGCACTGCTACCACGTAGACCATTGAATCGAACTCAGGTGGGTCATTTTCATCTAATATTTGTAGATGTATCAAAGCTTCATCAATATTAAATCCAGTAATACTGCCTCTGTTTTTTGCCAACACATGGAGGACATCATAATTTTGACCTCTGTTTTTTAAGTCTCTGGAGACGTATATCATTCCTGTATGCTCAACAACCCCAAAGCAGGCTTTTTTACTTTGACCTGCAAGTAAATAAAACACATCCCCATCAGGCCCCAAGTCGTAGTCTACGGTAACTACTCTACCTATTTCCGTCCATACAGGCAACGCCTCAGACACAGAGAAGTTGTAGATATGATTTTGAAAAGCAGGGATGAATTCATTAATACCGGTGACCTCTATGCGAACATGTGCCATATCATACAAATATGGATAGCCTGGGTTGGTAGCCTTGACTGTAAGTTCAAAATGCTGATGTTGCTCAAAGTCAAAAATCTCGGAAGTGGTTATAGTGCCATTTTTTGTCTCCAAGTAAAAGAAACTCATGTCTCCTGCGATGAGCGAATATGTGGTTTCTCCATGTATTCCAGAATCTGCATCAGTGGCCCAAACCTGCACAACTGGACTTCCAACTACAACATTCTCTAAAACAGAGACAATGTATTCTGCCGATGCAAAAACAGGAGGGTTATCATTTAAATCAGTAACATATACTGTGATGTTGAGTTGATCCATTTTAGGATGCCAGCCTCCATCCTTGGCAGTGACATTTATATTATGGGTTTCTGATTTCTCAAAGTCAAGGGCTTTGACCAGCATGATCAACCCTGAAGAGCGTTCAATGGACAACAGTCCATTTTCATTCCCACTGTTAAAATAGTAGGAAATGAGACCATTGATGCCAGCATCTTTATCTTTGGCTTGAATCTTTCCAATGATTGAACCCGTTGGCAAATCTTCAGGAACAAAAAATGTGACTTTACTGTCAGGGAAATACGGTGAGAAGAGATTCTCTCCAGTGACTGTGAATCTGACTTCAGTCAGGGTGGAAAGAGGAGGGTAGCCTTTATCTTCAGCAGTGACTTGAAGAGTTAGGATGGTGTCCAGGTTATTTATTAAAGTCTGATTCACCAGAACTCTCCCGCTTTCATGCTGTACCTGAAAATAAACAGATCCATTCCCACCACTATTAAAGTACTCGACACTGTCATTCATTTCAAGAGAGTCTTGATCTACTGCGGATAACTGAATCACCTCAGTTCCCTCCTCCAGGTTCCAAAGAATGGGGACCAATGGCCTGATGGGTAAAAATGAAGGTGGGAAATAATTGTATCGTACTAACATCACAGAGAGAACGCTAGAGGTGTTTAATGAAACACTACCACAGTCAGAAGCTACAACCGTGACACTAAAGTTTAATGAGACAGAATCATGAAGAGAAATTAGTTGTTTGGTCGAAACATCCCCAGTGAAAGCATTCACAAAAAAAAATTCATTTGCTGGGTCAATGAAGTATAGAATCTGAGCATTCGGACCAAGATCGTGGTCGGTAGCACTAACTTGTAGAAGGAACATTTCAGGCAGGTTCATCTCAGGAACAGTTATAGAGTATAGAGGTTGAATAAAGAACGGTGTGTTGTCGTTGATGTCCATAATATATATGGTGACGTCTGTACTAACACTCCAAGCTGAATCATTGGCATTCACTTTTACAATATAATGATCTTGATCTTCTCTGTCCAAAGGCTCACTCACCACTACAACACCACTAGCTTTATTAATACTGAAGGGAAAGTTGTTATTTTGGCCAAGGATCGTATACTCAATAATAGCATTTACACCAACATCATCATCTGTTGCCGTTATCCGGATGATCGAAAAGCCAACGGGAGCATCCTCAGAAACTTCAGTGATAAAAATCTGTGAGAATCGAGGCGCGTGATCATTCATGTCGAGAACTGTGACAACAATCGTCGCAGTGGCAGACAAACTGCTTTTGTCTTTATCAACAGCTTTGACTGTGAGACTATAATGTGATATCTTCTCTCTATCCAAACGCTTTGTCGTGGTGAGAGTACCGTGATTTAAGTCTATTTTAAACGTGCCCTCAAAGTTACCAGCCAAAAGAAAGTACTTCACATCTCCGAAAGCTCCAGAGTCAGCATCGGTTGCTGACATGTCACACACCCGGCGTGCTGCCAAGTTCTCATGAACTTCACATCGGTAGATCTTTTGTGAAAAGACAGGTGGGTTATCATTCACATCACTGATGTTTAAATGTATTTCCGCATAGGATGAATAAGGTGGCATCCCAGAGTCTCGTGCTTCAACTATCAGATGAAAATACACAGTGGTCTCAAAATCCAAAGGGTCCCTCACAACCAGTTCACCGGTGCTGTGGTGAAGCTCAAATACATCACCAATGTTTCCAGAGGACAGATAAAAAGAAACAGGTGCGTTCCTCAAAGTTTCTGCAGTCACGATAGCCACCAGAGTCCCAGTTGGTTCATCCTCTGAGAGAAAGTCCTTGTACACTTGAACTGCGATATGAGGAAAGTCTGAGTTATTCTGAAATCTGACAGTGAGGGTTGTTGTGTCGATTTTTGGAACATCTGCTCCATCTTGCACATGAACATCAACTGTGATGTCAATTCCTCTTTTTACAGAATCTGTAATGAACACTGTTCCCGTGAGAGAGTTCATAGAAAAGTGATGGGCGTGTAGGCCATGTAGAGAAAAATTCAGTTTTCCATTCGATCCAGCATCGGCATCTTCAGCCATCACCGTGCAGACGACCGACCCTTAAATAATAAAAGAAGAGTTAAACCTAAACTGTAGATGTCAAAGTTTAAATATAGTGGTTAAATATACAGTTACATCTATGTGAGTAGAGACTACAGCTAATATTAAAGCGATAGTTCAACAAAAAAATAAAATTCTGTCTTCAATTACTCACCCTCAAGTTGTTCCAAATCTGTATAAATGTCTTAATTCTGATGAAGACAAAGAAAAATGTCCAATTTCTTGGACTTCATTGACTACCATAGGAAAAATTTCAATGGTTGTCATAGGTGCCCCAGAACTGTTTGCTTTCATACATTCTTCAAAATATCTTACTTTGTGTTCAACCGATGACAAAATTTAGTTTGCTAAATTTATTCCAAATGTAAACAGCTTTGGAACAACTAGAGGGTAAGTAAATAAAGACAGAATTTTCCTTTTGGGTGAACTATCTCTTTTAAAGGCGGGTAAACCAATTTGCGAATTACGTTTTAGACAACTGAGTTGGGCCGAGTACCAAAACAACCTTGTAGCCAATCATCAGTAAGGTGCACAGTGCACAGGACGGACATTTTCCGAGCCGAGCGTTGATAAATGCGAAAGATGGGGGTAGGGCTGTGTTTGTTTTGGTGATTTGAACATCAACAACGGCTATGAGAAATCGGACACCCTGCCTTTAAGGTCTTGCATTTAGATACCTTTGGGGTATCCAGATGGAACATTAGCGAAATATGGTCCATATAGAAATGATGGGGAGTTATCATTTACATCCTCAACAGTTACTGAAACAGTAGCTGAGCTGGAGAGCATCTGTGTTGAATGCATATCAGTGACGACCACAAAGAACCTGTAGAAAGCCACCATCTCTCTGTTCAAGGCACGTATGGTGAACAACTCTCCAGATGTGGCATTAATAGAAAAAGGAATGTCCGCTCCATCTAAAGAATATCTGCAATCATGTGAAATCTTTAAAACTTTTAAACTTAAATATAATAATAACACAACAAAAAACATTGTAACACGGTATATTAGTCAAGTACTATGGTATTGTTCGAAGTATTTTTACTGTACTATAGTACCTAGAAAGTACTTTTTAAATGGTAATCTTAAATTAAATGCCTTTGTCATTGTCAAAACAACAATAGAAGAGTTTATAATAGTATAGAACCAAATTCACTATTATTTAAATATGTAATATTATATTATAAATATATATAAGAATAAAACAATAAATATTATAATATGGATGCCAGGTTATAATATAAAATATAATGATTTATAAAAATAATCTGCATAAGCATACTGTATACATGACAAAACGGTGAATGTAACCAGAAACACAAACGTTATGAGGATGTGTCATCTACATATCAAATTACTTTAGTTGCCCATTGGAACCATCATCTTTATCTGAGGCTGTAGCTCTCCCAAACACAGTTTCAACAGGAGAATCCTCTGATACACGAGAATCAAACGTGTCCTCATCAAAGATTGGAATATTGTCATTGACATCATCAACAACAATAACCAGGGTCCCAGTGCCTGTCATTGATGGGAAACCTAGAGAAAGGACAGAAATTAACTTTTAAAATAGCTCCAGCCAAACAAATGCTCATGCAAATTTAATTGGATAGTACACTCAAAAATGTAAGTTTTTTCATTATTTACTCCAAATTTTAATTGTCCAAACCTGTGTAAATATCGCTGTTCTGCTGCACACAAGGAAATATATTTGGAATAATGTTTATAACTAATCTGGGGTTACCATTGACTACCATGTAGAGAAAAAAACTATTATTTTAGTCAATGGTGCCCCAGAATTGTATATTTTCCCACCTTGTTTAAAATTTTTGTCTTCGACAGGATAAAGATTTTAGTACCCCTTTGGATCAACTTGAGGGGGAGAAAACTATGACAGAATTTTCATTTTTGAGTGAACTATCCCTTTTACATTAACAATAGTGGTTGCAAAATTTGAGCTCATTTAGTGGACTCGTAGACATCCAATTTTAATACCTGAATCAACTGCCATCACTTTTAACATATACTGGCTTTTCAATTCCCGGTCAAGATTTTCTACGATTTGGAAAGTCCCGTTGGGAGAAAGTGAAAAAAGACCCTCTTCATTTCCTGATTCTACTGAGTATGTCAACAGACCGTTCGCCTCCAGATCATCATCAACTGCATATATCTAAAAAAGATGCATTAAACAAAATGTCCAATAAAGAAAAAACAGGGAATCATCGAAAGGATAGTTCACCTTCAAACTGAAAAATCTGCCATTATTTACACGCCCTCATGTCATGCCAAACCTGTGAGACTTTCTTTCTTCTGAAGAACAAAAAAGAAGACTTCTAGAAAAATGTTGGTGACAGAAAACCGTTGGTTACCAATGACTTGAATTGGTTTTGTGTCCATACAATAGAAGTCAATGAGGACTAACGTTTTTTGGTTACCAACATTTTTCGAAATATCTTATTTTGTGTTTTGCAGAAGAAAGAAAATGACACAGGTTTAAAATGACAACAGAGTGAGTAAATGATCACAGAATTTTCATTTTGAAGGTGGCCTATTTCCACTTATATCACGTACCTGATGGACATGCTGAGAAGAATCTACACCATTCTCAAACACATGTAAAATCAGCGTTTCCGAGGAAAAAACAGGCATGCAGTCATTAACATCTGTCACTGTGATGTTGATGGTTGCCGTTGCAGATCTTTGAACGTCCCCCTGGTCTACTGCTGTGACTGTAAAACTGTAGAAAGTCTTCCTCTCACGATCCACCTCGTCTATCACTGATAGCACACCCAGAACGGAGTCCATCACAAACCCAGTCTCTGAGATGTGAAACCGCACGTCTCCATTCAACCCAACGTCTCGATCACGTGCGTGAACCTTAAGCAGACTTGATCCACGAGGAACATCCTCACGTATCGTGATGTTGTAAAAGCTTTGGATAAACTCCGGATTGTGGTCATTAACATCCTCGATTAACACCGTGAGGTTAGACAAACTAAACATCTGAGGTACACCTTTATCTTTGACTTTTAACAAGACTGTGAACGCATCATCAACCTCCCGATCCAAAAGCTTCTGCAGGTACATAACTCCAGTCGAGCTGTTTATACTGAACGTCTCCTCTGCTTGATTCTCTAAACTGAAAACTATTTCAGCATTGGATCCTAAATCAGCGTCCGTGGCTTGTATGACTGTAACAACAGAATAAAGTGGGGCGTCTTCTGGAAAAATAACAGCATCTGGTGTCGTGATGAGAGGAGGGTTGTCATTGACGTCGAGAATGTGGATGGTCACATGTGCTGAGGTTGTGTGCGGAGTGTCCGGTGGTAAAGAACGATCACTTGCGTGAATAATTAGACTATAGGTTGCCACTGATTCTCTATCTAAATCCCCTCTTAGACACAGCGTCCCCTGCTGGTCCAAAGAGAATTTGCTTTCAAGATCTCCTGATGCCACAAGCAAACCCACTTCTCCATATAAACCTGTTAAATACGAGAAAATAAGACTGATGAGCCCATAACTTTAAATAACCGAGAAAATTAAATTGTGGTAATTAATTCAATTCTTGACAAGCGAAGTCAATTAAGTCGAATCAATGGAGTTGAATTAAGCATTATTAAAGTAATTAATTAATAATGCATCTTGAATCCACTGTAAGTCGCTTTAGATAAAAGCATCTGCAAATAAGTGTAAATTTTAACAGTTCAATAAAAATCCAAAAAGAACATCAAATTAGATTTTAAGCCAAAGAATTTAAAGATAAATAAGAAACCAAACTAAATAGGGGAGAAGAGTCTATATGCACTGAAAACATATAAGGTTTCATTCTGAACACAAAATAAGAGAAACAAAGCAGGTTCTCCATTATCAGCACTCAACATCCCCGGGAGACCCCTATTCATCTGCTCAGGAGGCTTACAAAGAAGAAATGACGTAAGATTTAATGAAAAGGTCTCATTCTGTACGGCATTTCCCCAAGCTTTTCAAACATACAGCCCTGGAGGTTTTGTGCCTGAAGCAAGCAATGGTTGAAAAGGTATCGTTGGTCTCTTCTTTTGTGCCTAATCTGCTTGGACTAGTTTTATGTCAACACAGATATGTTGAGAAAATCTTTTTTTACTCTTTGATCTTCCTTTTGGGTGGAAAGATGTCATTAACATGCATCTAACAACTTTGTATTCTAAAAAGCAAGCCAGAACAATACATCAAAATCTGAGCGCCACATGATTTTATCCGTGCACATTTGAATGAGTACAAATGAGTGTTTGAACACACCAATTGTAGTGCAATGTTATCCCTGTTGTGCACTAACCCTGATCAGCATCTGAAACATCCAGCGTCAGGAAGCATGTTCCAACAGGTGAGTCCTCTAGCACAGAGGCGGAAAACACATTTTGGCTAAAAACCGGTGGGTTGTCATTGACGTCAATCACGTTGAAATACACCCGGACCCTTTTGGGCTGTCCGTCCCCCTGCTGTGCAGCGACGGTCAGGATGTAGTATCTCTCCATCTCAAAATCAAGAGCACGGGATAAGAGGAATTCCCCAGAATGAGGGTCGAGAAGAAAAAGACCGTCTCCATCATCTTCTAGAACGGAGATTATTGCCGTTTTGTATTCTTTGCCATATAATGCCTCCACTTGACCTATAATCGTCCCTTTAAGAAGACAGGTATAATCAATAATATTCTGCAAAATGTATATACAGAATCTAAACATTTCTTTAAAAAAAATGAACTGCTCATGTAAATGAACTTAAAATAATAATGCTCACCAGGGGGCGTGTCTTCTCTTACTTCAAACGAATATACAGACTTGGAAAAGGAGAGTTCTGTGAATCTTTTATTACGAAGAGATGTTATGCTCATAGATGGTAGAGCGGGGATATTAGACAACTTCTTCTCATAGCTGTAAGTCCGAAGACTATCTGATGAGCTGTTGCAGCCAACATCACTCACAGCAAACCTGAGAAAAACCTGTGGGGAAATTGATATTTACTTCTTAATGAGAAAAAAGCACTGCTGAGAAAATATCATAACACACGTATTTAAAAGATGTGAAACAAAAAACCTAAAGACATGGAAAACTTTCAGCCTTTAAATCCCATGGTGGAAAGGAAAGGGTTCTTTGTATAGGAGCAGCAACAGTACACCTTCATTTGTGTGAGGTCTTTTTTTCTTGCTGCCCCCTTTACCAGAGCGTCCCACGCCAACATGAATATGTTCCTTTATTTGGGTTCCCCAGGTGCCTGCCTTGGTTGAGCTCTAAAATGTCAACTTAGATCTGGACAGTCTGGTGTCCAAAAAGAGTGGCCGTTATCTTCTTATTTACACACATACCATCTCTTTGTTGTTATTTAAGAGTATAACACGATCTGTATCCAAGATACAGTCGAGTGACTGGAGTCTATGGTAAAATATGACGTATTTATTGAACCGAATTTAAATTTACAAAGCAAATCATTATAATAGACTGCATTAACGAAACAAATGAAGGGACCCTTTTTCGTGTTATTTAAACATTTTAAGTACCGTGCAGATTATAATACCCACTCAAAGACCTTGTCAAAAATTTTCTCAATGACACAAACTTTCAAAAACTTAATACTCCAACTAATTTGCATAATAAAAGACTCACCGCCAAGTGCATGAAAAAAGTGCAGAAATGTATCAATCCTGACGTCTCCATCTATGCTCGTGTCCATTTACCTTTGATACATCTAAGAACATTTCTCGCCCATATCTGCGAGTACGTGACCAAGCACGAGCTTTTAAAACGCGACATATCTCCGTCAAGACTTTATTCATCTGATTCTGAAGGACGCCTGTTTTGTGTCAAGGGATACAAGAACAGAGAGTTTATTGGCGCTTCCAGATACCGCCTCTTTCCAAAGCTGCATGCGCAAAATGTTTGAGATTATTTTAACTTGAACATTATAAACTATTTTGTATGCCAAATGACTCTTCGATTAACGTAAATAAATAAATACAATAAGTAAAAACAATACAGCATCAAATTTACATTTAATTTTATTTCTATTCAAAATAATAAGCTTACGTGTTTGTATGTCCGCTCTGGTGTATCTGTATTCAATGTGATGTGATAATGGTGTATTTACATGTTTTTACTCACTCGGCCAAGGGATCTTGTGCACTCTTTTCTCCCATTTGAATTCAGTGGACGCCAGCATGGATCTCACCCAAAAAAGGGGAACAAAACAGAGCTGTAAAAACCCCCCAGACACCCACTAAATTTAAGAAAAGAGCAACTGTAGGGGTTATCACTTGTTTCAGAGAAGCAACTAAAATGATTTTTAATACTATTTTGTCTATATAGTATTTAACAGTATTTAATTATTAATTCTTTGAAAGTAAGTATGTTGTAGTCTAAATTACATGCTTGAGTTAATGAATGCCATTTAAAAATGGATACTGAAGTGACTAATTGCAAGCCTAAATGCAGTGGCCTATATAACGTAACTATTTAAGCATATTTAAGTATTTAAATGCACTAAGTATACAGTAAGTCAAGTGTTAAACAATTACAACTTGTTTTATTTTTTTCTGAGGGGATGTGATGTGTGTTTGATTTAAAGGATGTCCTGCATGCACATGTAGGCCTAGGTCTTTACTGTGAGAAGTGAAAAGCAGTATTAGCACTGAAGACTTGTAAAATGACGAACTAATATGGTTTTACAACGACATGATTTATTCTAAAGAGTATATTATTTAACTAATAAGTGAACATAATGAACATATGAGCACTGCTTTGCTCTCCTACTGACGTGACGCTAGGCGCGCCATCTGGTGGACAAACACAATAATGTTATGTTAAATATTTTTTATGGACAATTGGGCCTCCGTGTATACAAACATTATTGAAACCAGTGAGAAATATTCCTCTCACGAACTTGTTTGTTACAATATTTAATAATACATTTTATTGGACAAAATATCTAAACAAACAATGCAATTATCTTGAGCATGAACACGTCAATGTGAAACCTCAATAACATGACGTCATCCATAACGCCACATACGGCAATTACGCATCACGGCCAGAGGATCACACTGCATGTATGAATCTAAAACGTAATTGTGAAACGGTTTTTCTTATTTGGGAATATGCAAAAATATAAATAACTTGTAACTTCTGTTTTATTTGCCATTAAAATGACATTATATTGACAATAAATACGTTTTTTTAATTACTGAATATATCGTTTTCCATGACGCGCTGCGTTGCGTCTGTCACATGCGAACCCCTTGGTTCCCTGTACGCACACTTCACGGACGCATCGCATCTTTACCTGCCAAACACATCGTTTCCCGCGATTGTACGCGCACTCACGTCTTTGATAACTGAGCACATTTTGTCTGACTGTACACGTACCGGCAGCGCACAGCTCCATCCGCCAGTAAATTAGATTGTGGACTATTTGTCACATCTTGTCATTAATATGCATACTGACTTCAACCTGGACCCCTAAATAAATGTACTGCTATAGTTATGTAAGTATCAGGGTTAGATTATTTAGGCCTAGTGTACAGATCATTTTAAGAGTAATGCCAAAATATGTATTGTCATGCATTTAAAATGTTTCAAAATGTGGAAACCCCTAATTGCATCACACCCTCTCCTGGAACCATTGTTATTTGTAAAATAGGGGCTTTATTGGGTGTATGTTTACATGATTATAAGTATGACAGTTTAATATTTCATTACTTTAGGGTAATAAACAAGTGACTTAGCCCTGAAACAGACTGTTTGGCCTACCAGTTTATTCCTTAGTTATATTGTAAAAAAAACTTTGAAGCACATGTGATTGCTGGAATACCATTTCTCAACATTAATCTACAGTACTAACTACCTTACAGCAACACTCCATTCAATTAAGGTAAAATGCTTAAAAAATATTTATAATTAATTAAAATGATACTGTAATCGGGAATCATTAGGCAAAACTTGAACCGGTATCTGAACCAAGTGTTTCTGTTGCCCACAGCATGATCCAGTTCTCCATCAATCTGCTAACTAGTGAAGGTTTTTGTACAAGTAGCATTCTGCGATCATTAAAAATAAACAACTTTATCCTACAATAATTTCTCAAAAGTGCTACAATGTTTAATTGCCACTTAAATGAGCCAAAATGTCTCATCATTAATACAGTCACTTCAGATTTTAACTATAGCTATTGTAGAAAAGAACAAGACAGTTTTCTAAAAAAAGAAATTTTTACTTCAGACACGTTCTTGAAGGTCAAACAAAGCTGCAGTCTTGTGATTAGAGTGGTATTAAAGTACAGTTCAAGACCCCCATGACACCAAATACTGAAAACATTTTTAAAAACTAATATGATAGTGCACTACAGATCTACATAAACAAGATAATTGTGCGGTTAACAAGATAATCAGAACGGTTTCTCTGAATTCACCTTCAGAGAAACCGTTCAATTCATAACATATAACTCTTAAACTGTTCATGACAAGAACTACCACTAAAAAAGGAAAAACGTATAAGTCTGAAGACACATAGTGTTAACTTTACAAAAGGAGAATAACACTGTACATCTTAAAAACGTCGCATATACACAGCCTAAGAATTCTCGTTTCTGCTGCATTACGTTTGAAGATGTGAACCGTATACAATTATGGCATGGACAAGAACCTAGTCATCATCCTCGTCTTCCTCCTCATCATCGTCTTCATCCTCCTCATCATCATCTTTTTTGGACAAGCCTGCAATTCCCTTTGTGCGGTATAGGGCAATATCCTACAAAATAAACATCACTGACGTAAGGAAAATGATTTAGCATCACTACAGTCCATATTAAGATTAAGACCACGTTAAGATTAAGACTACTAAGAGCACAGATCGAATTGAAACAAGAATTAAGTTACCTTGTCATACTTCTCCTTAAGCTTGGCAGCCTTCTTCTCATAGGGCTGCTTTACTTCAGCCGATGAGCTGTTCCACATTTCTCCAAGCTTCTTAGCAATGTCCCCAATGGTCAAACCTGGGTTCTCCCCCTTAATTTTAGAGCGGTAATCGCCACAGAATACGAAGAATGCTGACCTTGTGAGGAAATAAAGACCACATATTCAAATTACACAAAGACACAAAAATTGAAAAATGGGGGGGGATGTGGGTGAACATACGGTGGTCTTTTGGGTGCGTTAGGATCCTTAAATCGCCTCTTCTTTTCCCCCTTGGGTGGGATGTAGTTCTTCATCTCTCCCTCATAGCGAACTTTATCTTGCTTTGCCATATCCTCAAACTTACCCTTTTCTTTGGCAGACATTGTCTGTTTAGAAAGAGATAATAACAAAAAAATAATGCAGAGAGGAAAAATGCAAAAACCAAAAAAAGTGTTTCAATTCAATTTTTATTAAAAAACATTGCACAGAACAGTACCCTCCATCGCTCTGAACACCTCTTGGAGAATTCAGAGAAGTTAACACTGGCTTCCGGATGCTTCTTTTTGTGCTCTTCGCGACATGTTTGCACAAAGTAGGCGTAAGAGGACATCTTTCCTCTGGGCTTCTTTGGATCTTTACCCATCTTTACCCTCTAAAACAAACCCACAAAATGTTAAAGTCATAAATGTTATATTCAAAACCACCTGGAAAATGTTGTGTAAAAGTTATTTTTTTACTAATTTTAGAAAAGTGATTGTACTAATTGGTTCTTTGTAATATTGAGTAGGTCAATATTGTGCACTGTGAGCAGGAATTTGGCAATAAATATAACTCCCGGCGAAATGCACGAAGCGCTGCGCCCACCTCGGGTTCACCGTGAAAGACAATGACATCCTCATTTCAACAAAAAAATCCGCATATTTACTGATTCAATAAACATTCCCGTCATTTCGCATACTTTATATATTAATCCATTTTATCCGGACCTCATAGCGCCGCTGGCCGAAAACGGCCATATGTCATTATAAAGGGCCCGTCTTATAATGCCCAAACGGTGCAACAATAATATTTTTTCTTCCATTTTGAAAAAGCCGTCTTCATGAGAGAAAGTCTCCCTCAATTGTCTCCTCCCACATTCCTGGGTAATTTCGAGGACCTAAAATCAAAGCTCTCCGTCCGTTTTTTCGCCCCTGCGCCGCCGCTTCCTGATATAATCGCCTCCCCTATTGAAGAAGTGGGTCTGTATGGACACAGTGCTTCTGACTATAAGCGCTTTGCTATGGGAGTTTCGCTCCCGTTAGTCCTCCGTTCAACTAGAGCCGCATGAGCGCAGCTAGCAGAGCCAACATGGCTTCCACTCTCTCCCTTTATGTCTGTCAGCAAAAGCCGCATACACTGGCGGAGGAAACAATTGAAATAATACATATTTCTTACCATTTTCGCTTGAAAAACAATAACATTGCATGAAGTGAAGCCTTGGGCTTTCATATAAGTTAAAGAAGAAACGCAAACACGCCGCGCTGGATTTTTATTTAATTAGTTAAGTTGTATGACGCTTACTGCCCGTCCGTCTCCATCCCCCGCCAGTCACAGCCAAAACGCACTGAAAATCATCTGCAAGACAGCCATATTACATTACGGAACAGGGATCTACACGTCCCGTTTTGAACGAAGAATACGTTCAGAAAATGACGCCCTTAGGATGAGGAAATTTATCCGAAGCGTTATTTCAGTGTGAATGAGAGAATGCCACGCACGTAACGTTAACTGACCCACACAATAACAGCCTTAGCGGAGACCTAAAAAGCTAACTGCTTTAGCTGGGATGGCTATCTGACAAATATTACAGCCTATCTCAATAAAGACTAGCTAAATGTTTCCTTTTACATAATATAAGTCCTGCTTTACCTTTAGAAGATTTTTTCCCCGTGAGGACATTTAACTGTGTAACTGAGCGCGCGCACGGACACGCTGACTGACTGGAGAATAGAATCTGACAAAGATGGGTCGGTTCTGCCTTTATCAAATACGCAACTACCAATGAAATCTGTCTTGCAAAATTGGATGTTAATAGGGCGTGACAATATTTTGACAAAACTCACCAGTGAGATTCTCCTCTATCTGCAGCTTCTGTGGATGTCTAGATTCTGGGGCTTTGAAGTACAATAACAGCGATGCGCGCTCTTCCAAGTGCGTGCAGAAGCCTACGCGTCTCTACGAGAAACACAGCATTCAGTCGCGATTACTATTGGCTACCACCAAGTCTTGAGTGCACGTGATTGGCTGCCGATGATCTATAGCCCGAATGAGAGCCGAGCTGTGGTTGGATGATTTTGGGGGAGACGTCATATTTTTTCAACGGCGCGTTAATATGAAAAGCTGCCTATTGATACAAGTGTACGATATTAGGTACGGGTTTACACTGCAATGTACTAACTGTAGTACATGTACGCGCAGAATTGTAGATAAAAGTAAATCTTTCATAACGGATCACACATATTTACATCGAAACAATACTTTTAATTTTTCCCAATACATAAGTGTACATTTATACCTGCTGAAAGAAAAAATAAAACGCGCAAGAATAATATCAATATAACCTAATATTAATTAAGATGAATAAAAAAAAAATACCTTTGGTATTGGTATAATATAGATTCATACCACTATGTGATTAATTCGTTTAACTGTTTCAAAATCGTGCAAATGCAAAAGCTGTTTTAATTGATTATTTTTTTCAAGTGATAAGAGCAATGGTCAATAAAAACGCATCAAAATAACAACACATTCAAGATGATTTAAATTTGAATGAAATTGCGAAACTTTCCACTTTAACAAAAACATCATATAATCTTTTTTTTTTTTTTTTTAATGCTTTATTAAATCAATGCCATTAGAACAAGAGGTATTACATATTTCAATCATTTTAACAATCACTATCAAATGGAACAAAAAAACAAAAACAAAAACAAAAAACAAGAAAACAAAAAATAGAATTACATAAATTTCAATGTTTTCAAAGCATTACATGTTTTTAGTGCTTTTTTGTGTTTAGTTTTTTCCAAGAGATCTACATACAATTTGAAGTCATTAATAAAATGTGAAAAATTTGGTTTACATTGCGCCCACTTTTTCTTATGTATATGGAATTTCCCTAATAGAATAAACAAATGTATAATATGTTGTTGTTTACAATTCAAATTTTCATTTTCTGTATAGAAAAGCACATCAAATATAGACATTTTTATCATACATTCCAGTTTTCTGTTAATATAGAATTCAATATCTTTCCAAAATAATCTCGAGTAAATACAATGAAAAAAAAGATGCAAAATAGTTTCCCTTTCTTGACCACAAAATTCACAGGTATATACAATATTAAGCTTAAATCTTTCCAAAACATGCTTAACAGGATAAATTCTATGAAGAATTTTGTAAGACACTTCCTTAAAACATCATAATCTCCTGGTTCAAGTCTTTGTATAAATGACCTAATGTTATCATAATTGCATTTGTAAAAACAACTCATTAAATGCACCATGTAATGTTTTCCACTGAGAGGCGCTAATGCCTAACACATACGACACTTTACCATGATTCTTAAAACTTGAAAATTTCTACCATTTCATTTCTTATTCCAATAATATAGCCAAATCACCGTTTTATATAGTCTGTATAATTATAATATGCACGTTACATTTTAAATATAATGAAAATAAAAATATCATGAAATAGGGCATTTTATACACAGTAGCCTACTGTTCTTTCAAGGCATTGTGTGTTTTTATTGTTCTTAATTACTTGACTCTTTGAATGAGTCTTTAGGTTTGCATATGTCCACGTGTGCCACTGTTCTTGTGAAAAGTCCCCCGCTGAGCGTCATTCAGCACTCGCGCTCCCGGTGTTGTGCGTTTCCTAACAACGCCAAACTCCAGTAAACACCTCTTGGGATTAACAAATGTACTACATAGGCGAAAAGTATACAATATACTTTTATTTTGATCATCATAATTTCGAAAAAGACTGGTTGCCGATTACTGACCGTGAAACAACAGAGCTTCTGCAATGTGAGTCTGAGAAGCGCAGAAAGTGAGATGTGCGACAGCTGGACGCTTTGCTTCAATTTGGAGAAGAATACCAGATTCATATAATTTCATATATGGGCAAGACAATGACAAATTATGGTTAGCCTGGATTATTCAATGTTTATACGTTATTTTAAGGTTTATTTTCAATGTATTACTTCATTATAAGTGATTATTTGGTTATTTACAGTAGCCTACATTTTCAACTATTTTTAAGATGTTTATAGGAGATTGGAAACATATGAGACTTCACATAAAAGAGACTTTGTTTACAGGCCCATCTTATCTACTCCAGATTTAAGGTAAATGTTTATTGTATATTTTTATTGTATCTTGTATTATAGTATCAACTGTACAAAGTATGCCACAAATGTAATGACGCTTTATTGTTTTGGATTTAAAATAAAAGACCAAAAACATCTCTCCGGATCTATAAGAATTCATATGCATTGGATGTTCCCGTGAGTACAACTCTGTATAGTGAAGACTTTTGTTGGAGGCCTGTTTCAAAGACCGCCTGCATAAGGTCTGCCACAACATCTGCACAAGGAAGGAACAACCCACACCCAAGCCAGGTATGAATGCATGCTTCAATGCTTAATGTTCAATTCACATGAGAATATCTAATCCTTGGACGTGTTATAAATCAAAATGTAACATCTTTTTCTAACCCAGGCATTCATGGTATGGGGCTTTTCTCCAAAGCAAATGAAAAGCCTTTCCGATGACAAACCTTTGACTGAGCAGGACATCCAAAAGGCTCTGAGTGAGCAATACAGGTCTACATATAGAGTAGACTTTCTTGGATTACCCCAAGGTGAAAAGAGTTATTGCATAGACATTTGATTGATTGATACATGCAAAGTCGCTTATATTATTTAGCTTCATGTGCATGTATTGTATACTGCATTCTGTCTGACTTACAGGGATGAAGAAGAACCACATAATTCTTGCACCTTCAAAACGGGGTCATGCCGATAATGACTGTACCCAGACTGAAATGAGATACAACTACTGCAAACCCATATTGAAAGCTGAGCTATTGGGGAAGAATTCTCGCTATGGATGTAACAAACTGCATGGTGTAGCAGCGAGGGGTATTGGTAAATTTCAATCGATATTTGATATATTTAACCATCTCTTTTGGTTCCATTAGACACAATGCAACATAGGAACAAAGGGGTTGCCTAGATACTCCATACAGATCAGTATGAATGAAATACAAATTCAGTATGTGTTATTTAGTACAAGAGACATATTTTTTTTATTATTTATTAC
Source organism: Triplophysa tibetana (assembly GCA_008369825.1). Lineage (NCBI taxonomy): Eukaryota > Metazoa > Chordata > Actinopteri > Cypriniformes > Nemacheilidae > Triplophysa > Triplophysa tibetana. Next base: position 15,424,250 of record CM017917.1, read on the forward strand.
CATTTGTATAAACAATTTGAAAGAATAAAATGTTCCTTCTACGATTTAGTCCCCACAATTGTTCACAGTGACATGAATAACCAGAGATACAGTAAACAGCAGACCACCTATAATAAGCATTTTGGAAGCCAACATGCTGATGTCTCATCAGTTTTCAGTTCCATTCAACCACAGATGTTTCAACAGTTTTCTGAGCAACTTGCATCTGAGGCAGGTGAGAAATATGTGTACTGCTCCTAAAACGTACACTCAAGTTTCATCTCTTCTAAATCTAGTACTTGAATGCACAACAGTATACAATAGAACTTTTAGTATATTTATCTTTTACCTCTGCAGAAAAAAAAGATGTGAAGACATTGTGGCGCACAGCTAGCCCCTCTGCTCATGAATTGAGGATGAAGAAATCTGGTGTATTCTTGCAAACCCCACCCACTCTAGAGAGGATGTCAGCCTGGCCTGGACCTTTATAAGGACAACATTTTGAAAAGCTACATGAATTGTATATGGATTGTGTTGTTTCAGGGTCAATTTAGTTGGCGCTCACTATAAAATATCTCTGGTCAAAACATGTTTTGATATAAGTCTAATAATGTTTTAACAATTAATAATAATAAGTTAATAAATAAATAATAAAGATTTGTTTGTATATGACGCATACTCATACTAATTAATAACTATACTGAATAAAGCACTCAGTAAATGACAAGTGTTTGAATTATACAGTTTATTAAACCTTCTATTATGAACCCTTCAAAAATGTTCTTATATTTTTTTGCCCCAATGTCATTGGAGACATGTATGAAGAGAGGTTTTGATGAATGTTGGTAACCAAACATTGGACCCCATTGACTTCCATTGAATGGACACAACGTCATTCAGAAATTGCTCAAAAGATTCTCTTTTATTTTAATTTTTCGGTGAACTATTCGTTTAACTCTCTTAAACTGCACTTGGTAAATGATGACGCATTCAAGACACCTCGGAAGTGGGATTTTTCCCACCACAAACGTGGAAGTACCGTCTGGATTTATTAACATTACAATTATTTAGTAACATTAAAACATTAATGTTTCTATATTGATTTAGTAGCATAACATCATTACAAGTGCTTACATTAAAAGTGCACCATTCTATAAATTATTTCCAGGTTGAAGTGGGAACTATCGAATTTCCGAGAGCACATGAAGGAAGACATTTTGAAAGATATAGTTCTTTGCGGTAACAAGTGTGTAATTCTACTTTTTAAGCAAGTCTTGTTTCTTGAAGCAATGCAACTTTTCTTAAAAATACATTTTTAAACATTTGCAACATTCAAACAACAATTTTAATTTACTGTAACCCTTAGCACGCGGAGGAACCATCCCGCTGTGCTTTGTGTAACAGGTAACCTAAGACTCAGGTGTGCTGTGTCTCTAAGCTCTCGCTAGATTTGCTTGCAGCCCTAGCTTGTGGAACAAAACAAACCAGCCGCCGTCAAGTCTAGCAGAGGGGAGAATCTATCCAGACATGCCACTAGGTAAAAAAAATCGGCCTTCGTCTGCTGGAGCCAAACTTGAGACCCAGAACATGCTCAGGTATTCTGCTTAATGCTTTTTGTCGAGCTGTATCTTAACAAGGATTAATTTCCCACATATTTAGACAAGGCAACGCTCCTTTGCTCAGCCCTACCGTTGAACAGCTCTGGATACAGAGACTTATACAGAGACTAATTTGTTGTGCTGTGTGACTTTTATCTCAGCATGACAAAATAGATTTGGCACCTCATTTGTATTCAGGCATGTATTCCAAGACCCGACCTTGACTATCTCTTCTGTTCTTCGGTGTTTTCTGTTGCTATAGGTAATAAGGAGACAGTGAATGTTGCTGCTGTGCAGAAGTGTACCTATTTGTGTCCTTAAGGATTAATTAATTTATCTTTAACAGACAAATATTGCTTGACTGTAATACGATTTTATTTGACCCACGCTCGGCTTTCGCAAATTGTCATTTGGAGGGTGTAAATGTCTTCTGACAATGTTGTCATCGTAAAGTGGAATGATTAAATGTTTATTTTACCCTTATACTTTATGAAATGTTATCATAGATTTGCCTTATAAAATTGTGTAAACCAAAATGACGTCTAATATTTTATTAACTGTGTTTTAAGGCTAACAGTTTTCACTTTAAGGCTGTTTATTTATTGCTTTTTAAATTAATTTAAAGCTGATTTGGTTAAATTAAGTTATTTAATATTTTAGGTTGCATGTACTTAACTCACAATTTACTTAAGTTTTCAAAATGATATTTTAAGGGCTAAAAATATGTTTTCTGATTAAATCAAACAACTAAATGAAGAGCCTAGATATCTTTATTTGTTGTTTATATAAAAAAAATGAAAATATGACTATTAATATTTATGTAAATACACATAATCAAGTCAGCACATTCTTGTGCAGTTTTTTGACAGAACCTGTGCATGGTGCATCCATACTGAACCAAAAGACTGGCATGGGGTATAGACAGCTATCTGCCAGGATGCCCCCTACTGGTGGCATGAGTCTCAGTAATATAGGTCCTACTGAGAAGAGCCAAAAATGTCCTGACTGGCAAGAAAAAGAGCTGTTGAGACAAGAACCCAGAAGACACTCTATTGCCCTGGGAGACACAGCTAAACTTAGCATGCGGCAACGCCACGGAGGAGATCTCGCCAACAAGCTCTATGAGCTGAAGGTAAAAGTAAAAAGAAGGTGTCACAGCATCTGCCACTTGGCTGTATTTCCCAGAAGTTGTGTACCATGTTGAATGGCAGCTTGCCCCGCCATCTTATTTCTATTGCCAAATTATGCAAATTAAATGTAATAATGACAGATCAGGGAGTTTGCCAGCTGGACTGAGTCACTTCCCAAACCCAAAAGCCATATTGCATATGAATTATTTTATAGAGAAAGATAAAATGGCATAGTTTGGATTTTGCGGCATTCTGAAAGTGTGTTAACACGACAAAACTTCTGTTACAGACACCTTCTGTAGCAAAGGTGGTTGTAGGCAATAATCGTCGCAAAATGGCCTAATACTAAGATACTTTTACTATATTTATTTTCTAAATGTTTTATTGATTAAAGTGTTTATATAAAAAATGAAGTTGCCCTTCAGAAAATAAATGAATGAATGCCTTTCTGAATAACTTGTTTGCTATTCGTAACGTTACAGATTACAGACATTACTTATGTTATCAACATGTTTGCATGATATAAGTTAGTCAGCAGACGGGTCAAAACAACAATCACAAATGGAAACGGTCAAAGAAATTACAACAGCTTAGTATTTTTTGGAAATTAAATTTCGTAGACAAAACAACAGATTTCTGAGATTAATCTGACAACCATTGGGACTCACCGTTTCTTACGCTACCTTTAGAATTAGTTGCTGGGGCGGGGTTTACAGATAAGGACCAATCAGATAACAGCCTGACTAGTGTATGAACCAATAAGAAGTAAGAAAGTTCCTGCCTAACAGTGACATAACAGACGGAATGTTATATGTCAAACACCAGTGAATTTGGAGTTGTTTCACAAAATATCAACAACAGACGAGCTGTGAAAGTCTGTTTATATAAAAAAAAAATTGGATCTACTCATTAATGGGATTAAAGGGATACTTCACCCAGAAATTAAAATTATGTCATCATTTACTCAACTTCGAGTTGTTTCAAATCTGTATAAATATCTTTGTTCTGATAAACACAGAGAAAGATATTTGATAGAATGCTTATAACCACACAGATCCCACCCATGTTCTGTTGAACACAAAAGAAGACATTTTGAAGAACGTAGAACAGCAAACAGTTCTGGGGCCCCTTTGACTTTATCAGCATTCCTCCAAATATCTTTCTCCTTGTTCATCCGAACAAATACACTTATAACGATTTGGATCAACTCGTATGTGAGTAAATGATGATAGAATTTTCAGTTTTGGGTAAAGTATCTCTTTAATATGATTATTATGTAGTTTAAAACAGAGCGCAAACGGGGGCGTCAACAAACATCCAAGAGGTCCCAATTGATGATTTAAAATTTAAATGAAGACAACACAAGCTCAAAAAACGTAAACAATTAACATACTTGATTGATTAATGGTTTAATTATTTTATAACACTTTGTTTATTTTTTATGTATACCAAACTCAGAATATTTTATTGGTCATGTCAATGTCAGCGTCAAACCTGTTAGGAAACCAGACTGGCTGTTTGCCATGAATGACAATTTGAATCAAGTAGAGGATCTGTTAATTCATCAGGTTTGTGACCTTTGATGTGAAGCCAGTGCAGGGTAATCTGTCATGTCCACTGATTGGACCAACTGACACAATAGACTTGCATTATTTATTTCAGCAGTGTACTCTAGTGTGTGCCAAAGTGCAAATCAATGACTTTTTCTTTATCAAGCCCAAATTTGTGTCGCGCTGGAAGCAATTTGCCATCTGACTGCACATCAAAATGGGCATGAAACTTACAATCCATATATATTACGGATATTTAAGCATCTCTCTTTCTTCAAGTAAGCAATCAATGTCTAGTATAACACTGGCTCATTAATGAACTGAGATTGCAACATGACCTATTTTCACTATTATTTTAGCTCTCACACAGCTCCAATCAACATTAAATTCAAAATATGCAGTGATTTTTTGGTACCTCGGTTTTATTGCCGCAGTAATCAGTATGCAATTCTGATTTGAAGCAGAGTAATTTTATTAAAATATAGAAATATATTTTAATTTAAAATGGTGACATAGTTGAGAGAATTGCCTGTCTTGTATGTTTATGTACTGGTATCTCTCTTTATTCAAAGCCCTTAGGTTAGGACTTGGTTTAATGTGCCAATGTAGAATTTAGTTTTCTTTGCCTTTAAATATATGCTCTTTAAAAATGTCATTCAATTTTGAAGTATTTGCATTGTTTCAGTTAATTTATCTTTAAACATTTATAAGTGAATTCTTTATCTTTAATATTTTAAACAGATGGAGCATGTGGTGTCATATGACAATCTTAAACATCTTAAAATGGCCTTTGATGTAAGTATACGAATATTATTTAAAAACGCTTTACTATTACTATTATTAAGTAGACACAGGGCTTCTTTATTCTACTTTGTTTTGCAGGAGTTTGCAAAGGCTGGCATCAAGAAACTCGATTACCCACAATTCCGATCTGTTGTTAAAAAATGCTCGGGTTTGCATGCCGTTGTGAGTATTATTGCCTTTTCAAGAGCTTATGATAAGCAATTATAAGATTGAGATGGCTTTGTAGTTTGCAAATATAATGTATTGAAATTGCACATTCTGTATTCTGTTCCTTGTCAATGGATTATTAAATGCCTGAGACTCAAAATGTTTATTGATAAATGTTCTCTCTCCCAATCCTCTCACGATTATTCTCCTCTAACACTTCTTGAAATGTCACAGAAAAATGCTCAAATTCAGCAACTTTTCATGAAGATCGATTACACCGGCGATGGCAAGATTGAGTGGGTATGAATAATTCAAAAATTCCCCTTTAAATCACAAACTTCTTATCTTGTAGTACACGATCAGGCAATTTGTTAAATGCAAAATAGCATCAAAGTTTTAAAGTCGATTTTTAAAACTAACCCTGCTCTCAAAGACTTTTAAACAAAAAATGTTTGACCTCATAGTCATGTCACTTTAATTATTCAGGCCTGCATGTTTTTCTTTCAGCATGAGTTTTGCACTTACATGCACCTGGAGTACAAAGAGAAAGAGGGGACAGTGCGTCGCAGTACGATGGCAACTTTCACTTTGCCGGCTAAAAAAATGCACCTGAGCCGTGGGGAACCTGTTCTTGAAATTCAAGCCGCTCATGACGGTACCATTGTTACTGTCAGAGAAGATGGAGTTGTCAACTACTGGAGCCCTAAGCTCCAGCTGAAGAACAACAAAAATGTGTTTGTAGGTAACCTGGTTTTCAGACATACATTTTCATCATTATATAAATGAGATCATACTGTTAATGCATCATTATATTTCTATGCAGCCGGAGAGACACATAAGTCAAACGCAGAAACGGGCTACTGATTTTGTATTTATGACAGAGTATGACAAACTAATTATTGGAACTGGGTAAATAGCTTTTACATCAAAATTTGTATTTTTAATTGACAGTTTTGGACTGCAAAGTGTCCTTTTGTATCAATATCCCTCACTTTACAGAGCCAGAGAGATCCAGATTTACGAGTTCTCCTCTTTGGAGCCTTGCTGCCAGATCAGTGCACTAGAAACTGTGCCTTTAAACCTGGATTACTGGTGAGCTTACACAATTGTTCAAACAATGAAAAGTATATCAAACAACATGTTGCGTTCATCCATTTTTTATTGTTTGCCTTGAATTATTTAAAACCAAGAACCCACACCTGCCTTTGATGACAATTCTATGTTTGCTTCCCTTTTGATTAAAAAATAAACTTTTTTTCTGACAGCTGTACAGGCCCAGACAAATGTCTCATTTTATATGGGGACACTCAGGTTAGTGTATTACCAATGTTAAAGGGATTCAGTCCAACACGTATTAACTTTATTTAATACAATTTATTTGAATATTCTCATTCTAGGGCTGTGTGAACATCCTCATAATGAAGTCGGTCTCAGAGACACTCAGGTAAACAGGGCTTTTGATAATCCTCCTTTTCCATATCTAGATTTTTGTAAAAGCTAAATTACAAGAGCAAGTCATGCGTGCTCGTCCCTCATTTTCATAAATTCATGAATAAATTAATTGGTCAACTTTGACACGGTCCGCTGGAGAGGCATGCACATGGAAATGCTAAAGATAACTGACACGTAAAATGCGAAACCCAAATAGACCCGATGGACGTTTTTGAACAAATCAAGGCAATCTCTGCTGTAAATTCTTAATAATGCATTTCTTTTCCAGGTTGTGGAAAAAGTCTCCGCAGGTTGAGAACATGCCAAACATCAGCCTTGATCACGCAGTCCAGTTTCCAAATATAACATATTTGAGATGGAAAGTCCACCAAGACTGGGTGTCAAAGGTTGAATATCTGTGTTATTTTCTCTTCATTGTTATTATTTGTAATTTGTATGCAGTTTAAAATGCATCTGTTTATGCACAAAAGCCATTTTTTTACATTCTAAACAGAGATTGATGCAAGTTATATGGCGCTGAACTAAAACAGCATTTTTTTAACGCTTCAGGTGAAATACTTTCACAGCATACCTGCCATCATATCTGCATCCAACCATAGAGACTCTGCCCTTGTTATCGGTAATGCTTTTTCAAATAAAATGCGAGATGACTTTCCGCTGCTTTTAATAAAAATATTATGTCCAGATCACAATAATGAGAATGAGGAAAGTAATGAACAACATAAGGAAAAAATATTAAAGTATTAAATATAATACTTGTGTTTATGAATTTTTAACATTTCAACTTTTTTCTTGAGGGTGCCTCCTTCCGTCAGCCGACATCCACCAACAGATGAATGACGTGTGTGGAGAAGGAAAACCTAAAAAGATCCAAATACCCAGCAGTCCACAGCTGAGGCCGGCCGGTGACCAAAAAGTCTTTGCTGTTGGTAAAGGAGTCATGAGCTTTGACTTCAGTAAGAGTGAAAACCTTTTGGTCACTGGTGGGATGGACAAGCTGTTACGTATGTGGAATCCGTACATGCCGGAGTATGTATTGAATACATCTTATATCTTCCTTAAGTGGTTTCTCTTTCTTTTACTTGGCTCTTAGTCTGGACAATCACTTGATGTACTTTGATAGCGGTCCGTGTCAGACAAATATAAAATACACACAGATGGTAAAACTGAATTTCTGTGCTAAACTTGTTATTTTTATGCTCTGAAAATGGCAGAAGACCAACTGGGACTTTGAAAGGTCATTTAGCACCCATTTTCTATGTGTGTATTGCCTCAGAAGAAGGCCACATTTTCTCAGTCTCCAGAGACAACACTGCAAAGGTGAGGATTTCTAGCCAACTATTAATAAGGCTACAAACCAACGAAGTACATTTTAGTCAATTGTTTTACACCAAAGGAAAATTGTATTTGCGTATAGGTTGCTTGGAAATTTGATGGAGCTCTCCATTGTGTTTCAGTATAGATTAGATTAGATTCAACTTTATTGTCATTACACATATACAAGTACAGTGTAACGAAATGTAGTTTAGGTCTAACCAGAAGTGCAATTAGCAAGTGCAGGATATACAGTGTGAATAAATACAGAATACAATTTTAGGGAAATACTATACAAATGTTGTATGAAAATATGACAGTCGGTATGAACTATGAACAATATATACAGAAGGCTATATACTGTGAACATTAATGTACAGGTGGTTATGAACAGATAACAATATAGACTATACAATAGTGCAAGTGACTTGAGTGTGCATTAATTACAGACATATGACAATTGCCCGGTGGAAATAAAATAAAAACAAAAGAGACAATTCGGTAAATAAGCAGACACTGTATAAATATGAAACATGACAACTGTAATTATTTTGTCTAGATATGGAATATTCAGGATCAAACATGCCTGTTCACCGCACATCCACAAGAAAGTCATATAGAAGGTGAACTGTCAGCGTGCCTCTACTCTTCAGATGTGAAGGGGCTTTACATCTCCGCAGATTCCCTTGCATTACTCTCTCTGGAGACAAAGTACGTATTTACAATATATATATATATATATATATATATATACATATATAAATCATGTCCAGCATGTATATTATATATCATTTATAATATCCCTTCTGTTATAGACCGCAGCATAAGGGCCGTCAAATTGTGTCTCATTGTGAGCCAGTGTTGTGCTGTGGATACAGTGAAGAATTCAGGCAGGTGGTGAGCTGCTCAGAGGGATCGGTGAGTGAGTTTAAAGGTGCAGTGCATGAAATTGAGCAGAATCTAGTGGTGAGGTTGCAAATTGCAACCAACGGCTCACTCCATCCCTGACAGCTCCCTTTCGAAGCACCGCGGTGGCTGACACAGAACTAAGAGGTCGTCATGTTTTTACTTCTTTGCAGAATGAGATAACATATTTAGGAAACATGCTGCTGTAGAGCAGAAATATCTCTGTCAATAGAACCTCCAAAAAATGACTCATTGGACCTTTGAAGAGAACGTCCAACACATTTAGGAAATAGATGTAGTGTTCCTCATTTCCATTCTCATGTAAAAATCATTTAAATTTATGACAATTTGCTCTGCTCTTCAATGAACTGTCTCTTTTCTCAATACATGTACTTTTGATTGTAAAGTAACGTGTGGATTTATTCAAATTCAGGTTGTCAAAGTCTGGGACGTGGACACGGGAGCTCAGGTGTTTGAATATGGGTGTGCGCATGGACAGGCTGCTATTACCTGTATGGCATTTGACAGTAATGGACGGAGGTTAGAGATTTAAATAATCTTGCAAAATAAAGAAGTTGTTAATTTAGGTCTATTTAAATAGATAAATGATTTAATTATTTTCTTTAGGCTGGTGACTGGTGGAAGAGACGGCTCCCTCAAAATGTGGAACTTTAACAACGGCGAATGCCTAAAGATTCTTAGGGCAGGTCAATAATTCCCTTTGTTGTTTTCACATTTGTTTGCTTCTGAATATGACACATTCAGAGTATTAATCATATTATTCAACACACACTGTAAATCTGTTGAGAACTTAGCCTGGTTTGTGCTTTTTTATCTCAGATGGAAGATGTGCAGAGATTTGTGACTGCTCTTATCTCAAACTGCACAGGAGTGCGTAAGTCTCCGTTCACAGCGAATGGCATGCATAATCTCTGAGGATATTTCCTCTTTATTTTTGTCTGAGTCTCTTTTTAATTGCTTTGACAGGTTTGTGATTTCTGTCGGTTGGGGCCGCAGGATTGACATTTACTCGGTGGGTTAGAGGGGGAAAAGGGATCCAGCCATCCTCTCGTCGCATCCTTTTCTTTATATGAACATAATTCCCCCATGCCTCTAATAAAACGGTTAACTGTGTTGACCTGTATTCCCCTCAGTGCTCTTGTCTCTATAGTAGTTCACTGTATTGTTATATTTAATTTACTTCTGCCTTCCTCCCTTGTGTCAAAAAATGTGTTTTTTAAATGCAATGTTTGTACTTATGACAGGACTCTATTGAAGAAACTCGGTACAATCAGAAACCAAAACCTTCCTGGCAGGATGATGTGGTATAAGCATGCTTTTCAACACATATTTGTTTATAAACTTGCAATTTGTATCATCGTAAACAGTTGTGTTGACTCACACAGAGGATTGGACACAAAGAAGATATCTTATGCATCGCACACTGTGCGCCTCATCTATTGGCCACCGGCAGCTACGACAGCGAGATCATCGTGTGGAATGTGGTGTCGGGTCGTATACAGTGTCGCTTTCAGACCCCTCAGATTCCCGACACTAGTACCAGCACTGGCGGTATGGCAATAATCCGATTAATGATACTTATGATGAAATTTTAGGTTACTTCTTGTTTGCGTACCATGTTTGTAGTATCTTGTAGTGTTTTCAGTTAATTCGTTTTCCCAGGTGTTTCTTGTTATCTCAGTGTATTTAAGCCCTAGTGTTTTCTTTGTTTGCTGTCTGCCTTTGTTTTTACGTTCCTGTTCTGTTCTTGGATTGTTTTTGTCTTTGTTTATTTTGTTAAATTCAAAACTGCACTTGGATCAACCCTGTCTTGTTCCTCAGCCTTATAATTACAGACCTGTATGAATGTTCTTCTGCAGAAGAAATGATATGTTAGAAGATATTTTAAGGAATGTATGCACATTTCACCAAATATCTTCTTTTTTGCACCATAGCAGAAAGTGTCATTCCATTTTTGGCACATTTTGAGCCACATGAGGATGAATAAATAACCCAGGGGAGTTAAAGTGTCTGTGTTCTGTCTATTGCATATAGTCATTAAGAACACAAGTGTCCTGAGTCTAATCTTCTTAAAGACTCGGGCATTCGTCACTGAACTGTCCTCCTCTGCTTGGCTTATATCTTCAGGATGTCAAGGTAAGGCACATTTATGGTGAACAAAAAGATAGTCACTCGGTAGAACATCCAACCTAAACATATTTCATCTCAAAGGTTATCTTAACTTCTGGAGCGTTCTGAACGGGGGAAAGTTAATTTCATCTTTTCAAGACGTGGGTATAACTCATAATTCAGTTCAGTGTTGATTTAACCGTGAAAAGAGTGGAACAAGTCTTAATGACACATTGTCTGGTGCTTAAGTCTCATTCAAAGAAGCAGATTGTCAAACTGGCTTTAACGCAAGACGACAGCTTGCTTTTCACAGCTGATCATGTCGGTTTCATCTCCGTGTATGATATCAAGGAATATGCCCTGCACCCTGACCAAAATCCTCCTGAAAGTAGGAAGACTTTTATTAGTTTTTTCTTTAAATTATTTAATTGAACTTATATTATTGTATTGTATTGTATTATTATATAATGAATTATTAATTTCAGAGGTGAAATTTTGGCGAGCACACATCAGCAGAATCACTGGGTATGTTCTTTAGACTTCTTCTATACAAAGCATAAACCTGCTTGACTTATTTATTTTTTGGAAAATTCAACGAATGTTGAATTATGACATCTTTTTAAGACTAACGATAATTGAGGATGACCAATTTCTGCTCACCTCATCTGTGGACTGCTCGGTACGGCTGTGGAACGTCCACGGACATTTCATAGGTACACCTGATGTTTCTTTGACATCTTTGGTAGCTTTAAGGAACAACAACAATTGAACAAAACTAACGTTTTTTAAACCAAGTAAATGAGGACTCATATTTCAGTGAATCAACTAAGATCTGTGCAAATACTAACAGTGCAAAAACGGTTTGTTGGAAAGTGACGGTATGAACTTCACAGGTACATTCGGTCAAGCGGAAAGTTGGAGCATCCACAATCCATCTTCCTGGAAGCACCCAGATGTTCCCTATGAGGTTCTTGTAGATCCGTTAAGCATGCCCTCTCATCCCATACTGGAGAAGGAGATCAATATGGCTCTTCACTTTGAAATGAATGAAAATGTAAACAAGGAGGTAAGATGTTTAAATTATGTACAGATATTAAGATGATCATAAAGGGTTTGGTTTTCAAGGGATTGCTTATATTTTCCCCAAACTTAAACAGCTGGTTGTAACCATCATTGCTGGGATCTGATTAAAATGTGTTCTGATATAGATGGACATTAAGAGTGATTCTCCATGAATACTCATGACAAAGACTGAACGTGCATCAACTCCTCATCTGTTCTAAGTCAGTCAGTATCATGAACCAAAAATGGGAAAACAAAAGAAACACCAGCACAAGTGTTCTGATTTAGCCGTATTACATTTACTGACCTATTGGATCGCAGGTAGCACCGTGCAGTGTTAAGATGATTCTTCAGTCATGCACGTCACTGTTTGTTAAAATCAGCATTCCTCTTTTTTCTTCAGCCATGTTGGAATCTTACAACCAATTATTTATTTATGTTCTGGTTGTCAAGACAAAACTTTGGAAAAAGAAGTGGGAGAAAGTTTTAGAATCGTTTTACTTTACTGCAACTCAAGTTTTAAGCAGAACGGAAGGAACAACATCAGGCACTGTACAATTCTCAATGCGCTTTATCAACTCATTTCACAAAGACTGCCAGTGAGTTTCTAGCAGCACAGATGTCACTGTCAGGATGTGTTATAAATAAATCGTAAATTTTACATGACGTTCTCTATTAGCTGCACAGAGAAACAGTCAAGCGTACAGAATACATCCGCCTGTGAAATTGCAAGCTTGGACTTTGAGCTCCATTGTTTCAGTCTGGGTAAATTCATTAGAATCCTTTCTTCACTCCGTGCTTGTGGCAGTATAAACTGATGACGGCTTGATTCCCTATATATAAAAAATTAAGTACAATAACAGCTAAATGATAACATAGTTTACATGCTATTAAAAGCTATTTTTGATAGATTTTCAACTTTGTCAGCATCTCCATACTCAATAATGTAATTTAGAAAAGATGGGTTTCAATCCAGTTCCTCAGAGATGACGTATTTTTGTAGGCTACTCTACAAGTGTAGTGCTGGTTCCCTCATCAGAAAGAGTATGCATCCCATAGATCATAAGCTTGTTATTAACAAAAGTTTATGATGTTGACACATTTTGTCAAATCAACACCACATTTGTTACCTTTGAAGCTGAAATACAATGGGCAGAAGTAAAAAGCTAACACGATGCTATAAACAAACTACACATAAGGTCGCTCGATAACAACGTCACCACCACTACCAAGCCTCTGACAACTCTCTCAAACTTTATTAAAAGTGTGTTTCCTGGTAAGTAATTACTCCGTGAATGTATCCGCATCTACGTTTGAAAAGATTTGTGCCCATGTTGCAATATTTGCGAGCTTTACTTCAACGATGACGTCTAGTGTCCCTGCCTAAGGAAGTAGTCACTTTTAGCAACTTGATAGCATAGCAACCACCATTTTAGACACAATAAGGCTTTAAAAAAATCACAAGCGTGTTATAATTGGTGTGTTTTATGTCATAGAGGTTTTGTTTGCCCCAGAGCTTATTTCGGGTGACTTACCTAAAACCTGTTAAAAAAACCCATTGAGTTTGGAGTGATGGAACCGAAAGTCCTAAAATGCTAACTCGCTTCAGGGGTCTGCATACAAAAATACCTCATCTCTGAGGCTCCCTATGTCTTTGTGGCCAGACTGAAACTAAGGAAGAAAAGAAGATTTCCAAGTGAGATAACAAAACTGTCAAGATTTTAACTCTTAATATCTTTGCTCATACAGTCCGAAATTTTCGTATGCGTTTTTTCGTATTTGGCTCTCGTTTGTACGGTGTCTCTAAATTTGTTACAAAAGCCACACAAAATGCTTCACAGATGCTACGAACGCAGAATTTTTTTTAATAATGGACGAAATTATCGGAGGCAGTGTGTAAATGTGATTGACACCACGTGAGGTCATATTTACTTTTTAACTTGCTGAAATTTCGGATGCAAATTTCGGACTCAATGTGCAATGGGGATTAACACTAGGAAAAAAACTATAGAAAAATCAGATATCGCTCACAACATGAGAATTCGTGCCTCTTTACATCAAATATATAAAACAAAAAGCCTTGAATGACAACTAAAAACAGGCCATGACAAACAATGTTTCCCACAGGCAACTCAATATTGAACCTATTGCATTTCACGTCATTTTCAACAAAATCTGTGTATTCCATTGTAATATATTCTGGGCTATTCTTGTTGTTTGGGCGCTCTGGTTGAATGTTATTATCCATAGGAAAGCTAACTCTTGGCTTGGGGATCGCCTCACAAATGTTGTATAGTGCTTTAAGAATCACATGAAAAATGTTTAATCCAATGCAATAAAACTGTTTCAATAAACAAACACAACTGTTCCATCAATAAAGTTTGATAACATACCCACAGACTAAATTACTTTAACCCTAATTTGTCAAAACTTGCATATCAAATTTAACAAATAAGTCTTACATCCTAAAAATATTTTGTTCATCCAAAAATGTAAATGCTGTCATCATTTATTCACGCTCATGTAATTTCATACCTGCATAAATAACTCTGTTCTGATGAACATAAAGAAAGAAATTTGGAATAATGTTAATAATTTTCTGTTCCGGGACATCATTGAATACCATAGTAGGAATAATTAAATGGTTGTCAAAGGTGCCCGAGAACTCTTTTTTTGTTCCAATTCTTCAAAACATCTCATTACTTGTTCAACCGGACAACAAATAGAGTATTTTCTTTCCTACTATGGTAGCGGATGATGTTATAGAACTGACAATTGCTCGCATTCTTTCAAATATCTTTCTCTGTGTTCATTGGAACAAATAGGATGAAAACCCCATGTGGCTGCTCAAACGTAGAACTCTATACCTACTTCATTTCCCACAACAAAACATGTTACTGGAAGTTTCTCCTCGCCTGTAATTTCTTCCGGATCTTAGTGCTGTGTATGGTGGGTTCCTGATCGGGTGTGAGTCTATCCTGAGAATTCTGCATGTTTGTCATCCATACATGTGTATCTTCAACACACACTCTGACTTTGTCCATATCTACAGCATTGATATTACTGTAATTTTCATTCTGTTGAACAAGTTGTATAAAATCGATTAAAACTGCTATTTCTGGTCCTTTTTTATGCTGATTCGTCAATAGCTGTGGTTTATTATCACCTAAAAATGAAACTTCAACCATGAATTACTCACCCTCTAGTTGTTTCAAACCAGTATAAATGTCTTTGTTCGGTGGAACACAACCAAAGATATTTGAAAGCATCTTACCAACAGACAATCCTGAGGCACCTTTGACTAACTGAGGCTCCATTGACCGTCAATTCACATGCAGCAACTAAGTTACTTCATTAACAAGAAAAACGGTTTTAGTTTAAAAATGCATGGTTGAGACCACAAAAATAATAACATCAAAGTGTAAATAGTTAGTCTGTGAATTTAGATTTTTTTTGTGAATTCATTTTGAAACAATTTATTTACAGACAGTTCGACGTGAATTACAGTTTAATCAGAAAGGTAGAGAAAGAGACGGCAAAATATGGGTTATCATTACTACTGTTTGGGCCCCATGCTTGAAATCGCTTACGGCCCCCAAATCACTAAGTCCAGGGGCGGAAGTGATACATGTTTGAAACAACTCGTTGGTGAGTTATTTGTAACTTTACTTTGGGTGAACTGTTCCGTTAACAACAAACAAACATCTATGACTTCATCCACACGTTACTGTGTAACACTCATTCTGCGAAGAGCATTATGTGGCATCTGTATATCACCTTCTTACAGAATAATCATGTCAATTTATGATTATAACTTGAAGTTGCACTTTTCTGATAGATCCAACATTTTTCCAAGTACTTACATTAACACTTAACATTAAAGGTGAGACAATAAAGTGTGTAATTTCTGCAACAACAGTAGCACCTTAATGGAATTGTGATTTTTTTATTGCAACTTTTTTTATAAATTTTATTTACAAATTAAGTGTTTTGCTCATTTTACACTTATTTATTGGCATTTTTACAAACTTGGCATATTTGTGAAATTTTCCGGAAACTAATATCTTGCCCGTGGAAACTGGACTGCATGTTACACTGTTTAAGCAAACATTTAACAGCATCTTACATCTCCCTTAGGATGATGTAATATTCATTGAACTGGAATATTCATCGAATCCATCAGATGATTTGTTAAAATAATAAAGTAAAAGTGACAGCATGTACAGTACTTACTCCATTCTTAAACTCCTCTATAACAATCATGTAGCTCTGCATTTTGGCTGACAGCTCTTCAAACATTTTGGGTCTCTTTATGGACTCCTGGAATCTGTCTTTCACAGACGAACCCAGTTTCTGTGGAATAAAACAATGCAGCTCAAATGCATCACTGTTTGTAAGCATGAATGCCTCTGCTAGACTCGCTACACACCCCAGCCAATTAGCATCCTTCCTAAAGTGTTACGGAGGGATTTTGAAAGCTTCACAAATGAGTCTCCAGCTTTTAAACTAAACGCATGTCATTCCGAATGCATTCCGAAAGTAAATTAAAACAGCAAACCATGGCTGGACATAGCTCAGACAAAATGCGTAGCATTAAACCTGTTGTTGTGTTAGTTTCTGAGAGAAAACAAATCTTCCACACAAATGTGTTTGTGTTTATAAGAAGGGGTAAACAACTCACTTGGATCTCCTCCGGCTTGTTATTGTAGGTCTGTCTATCTTGGTCTTCTCCTTCCTCATACAGCCAGTTCTGACTTGCATTTAAAAGTTCAAAGAACGTCTTATGGTCCTGCAGGAAAAAATAAGTTTGTTTCGCGTTATTTTAAGTTGTTTTAACCAGCCTGCAGATTTCTGGTCTGTTCAACTAAATACCTCTAAATGAATTATTTATTCTGAATTTATCCTTCTGAAAGAATTATGAATCAGACACAGGCCTTATGAAATAGGAAACATGCAAACATCTAGTACTGAAATCCTTTCGAAATGATAAATAGATGCCACCCTGCAGATAATCTGCATAGATGATACATTACCTCAGCACTTAGAAACATCTGATATGGATCCTCCAGCTTGTGTCTGTAATAATAAACATTTTCTTCTTCTGTTTCGCTCTTTCTCTTGCCAAAATTGCTGTGTCATTCTGTCTGAGGAGAGAAAGAGGATTTAAGATGGATAGGTTTGACATCACAATGTCTTTATATTTCAAACTTCATAAACCTGTATACTATTTATATGTACTGTATATTGATAAGTGATATATCTTCATTAAAGGCAAAATAAGAGCACATTTTTATCTCAGTTGTGTCATGTGGACACCAAAGTCAACTTTCAGAACATTATCTGTGCTGTGTTTCCCACAATAATTGTATAGCGTTATTTTTATTATATTTCTTTGATTTTTATATTTATGTACATCCAACTGACAACTGACTGATCACAAACATCTACATCACAACTATAACAGAGCAACCACTGA
This sequence comes from Triplophysa tibetana, assembly GCA_008369825.1. Classification (NCBI taxonomy): domain Eukaryota; kingdom Metazoa; phylum Chordata; class Actinopteri; order Cypriniformes; family Nemacheilidae; genus Triplophysa; species Triplophysa tibetana. The sequence goes on from CM017917.1 coordinate 15,441,798, forward strand.
GCAATAACATTGTCCTCGGGGCCAAAATATTGCATTTGGACCCTTAGATATTTTATGAAATGATGATTCACATTTTTCCAGTTAACCCTTGAAAATCTAGAGTACCTCCTGATCGATGTAAGTGCTGAGGCAATCCTTTAGTAACTGCTGGCTAATCGTCTCCTCGAGAGAAAGTCCATCGTGGTTTACCTTCGTCCTTGCTTTTTTAGCATCAGGGGGTTGATTGTTCACCCCTCCGTTCATCTGTGGAGAATGAATAACAACCATTAGCAAAGGGGTACGACAGTCCATCAAACTGGCAAATGACAATAGCAGTTTAAGTATAGAACATCCACAGACCGACTAATTGTGTACATACTACTGTAGATAAAAGCGAATTGGGTTGAGCACATGGTAAGTGAGAGATGCGGGTCACTTACATTCAATGCATTTCTATGAGTCTGCTCGGTTTTCATGGGGGGACACTGTGCTGTTGGCAGGCTTTCTTTGTCTATAAGAGCTGAACAGAGCTTGTCTCATGTGTTTTCTCCTAGAATCAAAGTGAGGTGATTACATTCTATGCAATTCGGTTGAATCGCAACAAGGTGCCAATCACCCACTGTCACCCTCATTAAAACCCATTAACATTCCTTTTATAAAGCATAACCGTGAGAATTATGTTAGCCACGCTGTTATAAACTGAAAAAAATTCCAAGATAAATGTACCCCCACCACTTTTTCCCCACATTTAAGTGATTTTTTGTGTGTACAGACATGACAAAAATTTCTAGAGAATACGTAACAACATAATTTGCTAATCAATTAAAAAGCATTTATGCAAAACAAATATCGTCTAAGATCAAAAATTTGATTTTAATAGCACACAAATTATTTGTTAGTACACGTTGCTATAGAAGGAGAGCTACATGGTACCAACCAAGTCGAAGCCATCGTCATTGTACATCTCCCCATTTATTTCCGAAGTTTCAGTCTCATCAGCGCTGACCCTCATGACCGCAGTGGCTGAGGTCACACTGACAACACGATTGCAATTGACCTCAACACTGACCTTCACCTTTGTCTTTTCTCCATTCTCCTGCGGTTGAATATTCTGCACTTTATATTCTCCTGTGGAGATATCAAATGCAACACCATACGCATGCACTGCTTCAAAGTCTGATTTGAAAGGTGTTAGTATGCTTTGGGCGCCAAAATCTTACTCTGTAATGACCAGAAGGGAAATGCCCTTGATTCACACCAATTTTTGCCTCTGGAAAGGGCAGCGAGACACGATCCGAATAAAAAGCTTCCAAAATGAAAGGCTTGCTTCTGTAAAACGTGATGATTTTGGCTGAGGGACAGCGATGGTTCCTGCCAAATATCTCATGGCAGCTGGAAGGAAAGGACAGAGGTGCATTGGTATCTGGAACATGTGATCAGATGTGAAGAATAATACAAATTAACACATTTCCCCATGCCTGCCTCAGATATGAGAGTTGAGAGTATTCGAAATGAAAAGCTTGCGATTTGCTTATATCTGCTTCAATGGTCCAGGAAGGAGAGATGGGGACAGCATCTGTGATTGTGAAACCTCGCACTTTGAATGCAGGGGACATCATGGCACACTTTGGAAAGAATACTATGCCACACCATAATTTTTATGGAATCGAATGTGCAGAATATCACAAAATACACCGGTTTACTTTAATGGTCCAGTGTATGAAATTTTGCGGCATCTAGCGGTAAGGTTGCGATTGGAACCAACCGCTCACTCCACCCCTTCCCCCTCTTTCTTTTAAAGCACTACGGTGGCTGGAAAAGGACAAAGATGTCATCACGCTTTCGCTTCTTTGTTGAAGGAAATAACATATTTACAAAACACGATCTGTAGAGCAGTATGTCCGTTCAGGGCTACTGTAGAAACAACATGGTGAATTCTAAGTAAAGGGACCCACGCTGTATGTAGATAGAAATAGCTCATTCTAAAGTAATAAAACATAACTTTCATTATGTAAGGACTTTAAACACCTCTGAACACTTTGTTATGCATATTATATTGCATTTCTGTCAATAAGTCCTCCAAAGTTACACACTGGACCTTTAAATCTATAACAAAATAAATGGCTGTTTTCAAACTTGTCCTCAACATGCTTTTATCTTCGATGAGTCTCCCCCCACAAACTCAGAATACTAAAATGTTTTTTGGATTATAATCATGGTTTGGTTAAAATCCAATCTTTATAATCTTTA